>CM042688.1:326815866-327466575 GCA_023614405.1 Avena insularis
CAATGAAGAGGCGGATCTACTCGCCAACATCGGCTCCACCTGCGCCCCCATACCACCTAGAGTATTCCTCGAGTGCAACTGCGAGCCCTCCATCAAGCCCAAGGCTCCAGAGAAGAAAGCAAGCACGTCAACAGACTCGGGGGCTACGCCACCCAACGAGCCAATGGCACTCGACGACATGGAGCTTGGTACGGGACTCGAAGGCGCAATGGAGGTCATGATGATCGAACCATCTTGGAAATATCCTTACATCACATATCTACTCAGCAAGAGGCAGCCAAATGACCCGACTGATGCGCGACACATCGCATGACGATCCAAGGCATTCGCCCTCATCAATGGCGAACTGTACAAGCGCAGCATCACAGGGGTACTTCAACAGTTCATCTCCAACAGGGACGGAAGGGCCGTCCTCCTAGACATACATGAAGGCACTTGCGGACACCATGATGGCACTCGCGCCCTCGTCACCAAAGCCCTACAAGCTGGATTCTACTGGCCCACGGCCATGCGCGAAGGCACGGACATCGTCCAGCGCTGCAATGCTTGCCAGCGATTCACGGACAAACCACACGCACCTGGCGCAGAACTCAAGCCAAAACCATTGGCCTAGCCCTTCGCACAATGTGGACTCGACATGGTCAGCAATCTCCCAAAGTCCTCACGGGGAGGTTATGTCTACCTCTTAGTCACGGTCGACAAATTCACCAAGTGGATCGAGGCCATGCCAAGGACAGATCAATTAGGAGCCAGCGCTGTCAAGTTCTTCAAGTCCATCATCTATCGTTTTGGAGTGCCACATAGTATCATCACGGACAAAGGGATGAACTTCACCTCCAAGGAGTTCCAGGAATTCTGTGAAAACCTGGGAATCAATTTTAGCTACGCCTCGATGTCTCACCCTCAGACCAATGGTCAAGTCGAAAAGGCCAATGGCCTCGTCTATGCCGGAATCAAGAAATAACTCCTTCGGCCACTCGAACAAGCAGCCGGATGTTGGCCAGACGAGCTGCAATCCGTACTTTGGAGCTTACGCACAACCCCAAACAGCGCCACGGGCTACACTCCGTGCTTCATGGTGCACGGTGCTGAGGCGGTGCTACCCGCAGAAGTGTGCTACAAAGCGCCGCGAGTGGTTGCTTACAGCGAGCAAGAGTAAACTCTTGCACTCAAAGACTCCATCGACCTCCTCGACGAGGCACAGGAAATCGCAGTGGAGAGATCAACGATCTATCAGCAGAACCTCCACAACTACCATAGCAGAAGGCTACGCCCAGATCCTTCATCGAAGGAGATCTGGTCCTGCGACTGAAGCAGCAAGGGGACCTCAAACTCGAGTCCCCTTGGGAAGGACCTTATGTGATTACTGAAGTAATCCCAGGTGGCGCCTATCGCCTCAGGGACCTAGCAAGCGGAGTCGCATACTCCAACCCCTAGAACGACGTGTAGCTATGTCATTTCTACCCCTAGTTGTTTTACATTACAAATAAGGCTATTCAGCTAGGCTACTTAGCCACACATTATACCTCGTACTATTCTGCGAAAAAATAAAGCTAAGTGCCCCAAAACTCTATGTTTTCCCTATTTTCTTGCAATTTCATCACTCGGGGGCTGCGCCACCCTTTACACTTTTGTTTTACGAACAAATCGCAGTATCCTGAGTAGCTGACACAATACTAATCAAACCGTTGACAAACACCAACCCGGTGGCAACGCACCTGACAGGTTGGCAAGATGCTGAGATAAACACATGTCAGGCTAACAAAAAGGAACTGCAGAGTACAACACAGTCGAAAAATATACAAGCTAGCAAGCTCTTCACATATAAATACACCCAACACAATCATACGAACTTTACAACACTCATACATGTATGTGCAGGATACAAACTATGCTACTACTGCAGAAGATGAACATTCGTCTACTCTTCAAAGAAGTTGACGATGTCCTCCGCTGGCCGTTCAACCGCCTGGTAGTTTGGCACCATGTTCTAGGTCATCCCTTCTGGCGGCGGTGGCGGCCCAGCAGCAACGGACGCTATGTCCACATCTGGCCGATGTAGTCGCACCGGGGACAAAGCAACCTTCGCACCTGCGACCAGTTGCTATCGCACACACTCGCGGACCGTGCTTATATCTTGAAACTTCGCCAAAAGAGCCAATAGGCTTGAAGGGACGGTGTCCAGCAGAAACATCGTCTGGTAAATGTGTCTAAGACATGACTGTGCATGGTCGTGGCCACCCAAATAAACCCGCTAGCCTGTAGCTGCTCCTGGGTCAGGTTATTCATTCGAATGGCCACCCGGTCCTTCTCATCCTGCGGATGACGAGCGCTAACAACTACACCAAGCAAGCAGCAAAGTGTAAGGACAAGGCATCACCGTGACTGACTAAAAGACAAGATGAGAAGACAGTGAGCTAACATTTAAACTGCTCATTCAATTGTGCCACTTCCTCCAAGAGATACTTCTCGCGAGTGGCGGCCTTCTCAGCTTTCGACTTCCACACATCTGCGTTACCGCGGACAATGGGCAGTCGCGATCGTGCCACTTCCTCCAAGAGATACTCACGCTCCAACTGCTTAATGCGATCGTGCAGTCGCGAAAGCAACAAAAATTCCTCCACCTTTGAACACGGCTACGCCATGGTTTCATCGGTGGGAGGAGAATCATGAGGATCACTCGAATGAACACTCGAAGGACCCTAGGTACAATCAAGAAAGAGGCAAATGAGACTAATCATACATCGATAAAAAGAGGACTGAGTTCAAATTTGATAAAAGTGTCAAGGGGGCACCCCCACAAAAGGCGGACCAACAAAAGAAGCTAGACCTATTACAAAATGTAACTACGGAGCAATCTGCTTCTTCGACTTAGACTTCGACTTCGGGGGCTTCATTGCATCCATGGCTATCTCCGATGCCACAAACTTGCCGGTGGTAGCCCCAGATGCCACGGTCTTTGCCGCCTTCGCTCGCTGCCGCTCCTAAGAGTATTTGGCGACTGTCTCGATAAGCTGAGGCCCATATTTACTGCAGCTACTAGCGAAAGGAGCAAACACTACCTGCTGGCCTCCGGCGTCGACAGGCATCGACTTGGATATCGCGGAAGGATCCAACTCCACGCCATACGCTTGCGCCATGGCGAGTGCCATGGTGGCGCCGATAGATTGCTGGGAGCTCTTGAAGTCCATATGAATATCTCCAGCGAAGGATTCCACCAGGTCATCAAGATTGTCGATTAGACCGGCCTTGGGAGTCAGGCCCTCCCGGAGGCAACTCAGCACACCCTTGGCTTTCCCCAGCATCTCTTGGAGGGAGACACCACGATCTTCGACTGCGGCCAAAGCGCCAGCAAGAGCATCTTCGCGATGCAAGGCTAGGGCGTCAAAGCTGAGGCCAGAAACATCTGAAGAGTACAAGGTGTGACCACAAGAACAAGAAACCCGAGATAAGAAAAACACAAGGGAAAGCAGCGCAAGTACCTGAGAGAGCCTTCACAGTCGAGAAAAGTTGTTCTGTGAACAACTTCTCCCTCTCAGCAGCGGAAGCACGTAGGTCTTCCTCATGCTTTGCGACTCCTCCAGGGCCGCGATTGCTTCATCACGATTCTTCACCGCCGCCGCAAGCCCCTTCTCGAGGGACGTAATGCGATGGAGAAGTTCATTATGTTCACCTGAAAAAGGCAGAACACGGCAAAATATATGATCCCACAAATCACAATGCAAAGGAGATTAAAGAGACAAAGTCAAGAACAAACCTTAGATTGCGCGGTGGCGATTGTCCAATAGGGCGTGCTGTCGACCCAAAGCAAGGACCTGCTCCGCAAGGCGAGAAGCTTCCTTCATAATGAGCTACACCAAGGGAAATGAAGACTCAGTGTCAGCCCAAAGTAGAATTTCGACTGCCAAATAGCAACAAGGACACTCGCATGTTCCTCCAGGGACTCTGAAGATGACTGTCGAGCAGTCGTCCGTGCAAACATCTGTTGCTCCCAGCATGTGGGGAGCTAGAAGAATTGGCGCCGGAGTGGGCCACCACTAGAGGAGAAGGAGACTGTGCGGCCACGTCCTTGATCTTGGAGTCTGCGACTCCAGACTCTTTCACAAATTGGACATCGTCAGAAGACGCCGATGCCGTTTGGCTGCAAAACACGTCCAACACCACTTCAGAATTGCAACTTCAAAAAGAGCAAGACAAATCCACGGATATTAAAATCTCACCAGTTGAATTTGTTGAGGTCAAAGGAGTCATCCGACAACTCCTTCGGTAGTCGCAGCTTCTTCCGAGCAGGAGGAGCCATGGCGCACACAGCCACGACGGGAATCGGCTCCACTGAAGCTGCAGAGGGACCTTCTGGTGTCGTCGGCAAGGAGGCGTCAGAATCTTCGCTGCGGGAGCACTTGTGAGTGCCGTGGCCACTGCACTCGGGGGCTTCCTCCTCTTCTTCAATTGGGACGGTCGAATCACACTCGTCCTCTTCCACCGCTTCACGCGGGATAACCCCTTCGGGTAGAGGAGGGAAGTTGGAGGCAACCTTCCAGTCATGCGGTCAGAAGAAACATCAGCACATATTACGCACTTGGCACCAATTGAAAAAAATAAAAGACTACTTCACAGAAAAAGGCTCTACCTTAGGTGGAGGGTTGTTGGCATCGAAAGGGGGCACGACTGATTCGCTTGGGTTATCCTCCTTGGCGGTGTACTTGGTCACCAGTCGCAACCTCCTATCTACCTCACCCGCAGAAATGCCCTCCACATATATGCAAGTGACATCGCCAGCACCGACCCAGCGGTACATTGAGTGGACTCTAGCCTGCATAGGCTGGATGCGGTGGTGAAACCACGTGCGAATGAGAGCGGCTCCACCCTCTTCTTTACCTATGCGGCCTTCGATGTCATGGGCATGCTGATACAACATCTCCGTTTCCTAGGACTCGCCAGGCATCACGACATTCTTCTAGGAACCCCTCCTCTTGCAAGTCGCCACGGAATCTAAGGGCACGAGTCCGTAGTGCTCTCCGTCGGCCTTCTGGTCACGGATGTAGAACCACTTATCTCTCCACCCTTGGACAGACGTAGTGAGCTTGTGCTTACTCAAAATGTTGAGCTTGTTGGGGAACCCCAAGAGGAAGGTATGATGAATATAGCAACAAGTTTTCCCTCAGTTATGAAACCAAGGTTACCGAACCAGTAGGAGCAAGGAAACACCTCCAAGGTGTTGTTTCCAACTTGGAATCCTGCACAACACAATCACAGAACTTTGCCCCCAACTTACAGTGAGGTTGTCAATCTCACAGGTCTTGCTGAAAACAAAGGATTAAACGTATTGTGTGGAAGATAGTAATTGTTTGCAGAAAGTAAACAAAAAATAGTAAATAGTAGATTGTAGATTGATGGTAAAAGAAAGGACCGAGGTCCATAGTTCACTAGTGGTCATTCTCCTTGAGATAGATGACATGCTGGGTGAACAAATTACAGCGGGGCAATTGACAGACACCGAGAAAGCATACATGCATATACTAATCATCTTGACTCCTATGAGATTTGATTGGGCACTACAACATTATACAGAGACCGTAATCCAACTACATCTATGACTAATAATCCACCTTCAGGTTATCATCCGAACCCCCTCCAGTATTAAGTTGCAAGCAACAGATAATTGCATTAAGCATTGTGTGTAAAGTAAACAATACGATTGTTCTATGAACAAAGGATTGTTGTTTTCTCCCTAGTAGTAACAACACATCTAGTACCTTAGAGATTTCTGTCACTTCCCCAAATTCCTAGAGGCATGAACCCACTATCGAGCATAAATACTCCCTCTTGGAGTTGCTAGCATCTACTAGGCCAAGATAGCTACTAATAACGGAGAGCATGCAAGATCAAAAATAACAAAGACATGATAGAATCAATAATCAATCTGAAATAGCATTTCAATATCTATCGGACCCTGCAAACACATAAAGAAGGGATGGAGATGATGGCGGCTATAGACTCTTTAGTGGAAATTTGATCGGGTACTTAGGGTTTCTGTATCGGAGGCTTCTTATAGGCAAAAGGGGAGGCCGAGGGGGTTCCCTAGGCGGTCGCACCACCCCCTGGCGCGGGCCAGGCCTGGCCGCATGGCCAGGTGGTGTGGCTGGCCCCTGGCCCCTCTCCGTCTCGTATTCTAGCTTTGTGTTCCCCTCGGTGAAATATTGACTTTGGCTTTTGTCCAGTCCAATTCCGATAATATTCATTTTCTGGCTTTCTTGGAACCAAAAACAGCAAAAAACAGGCAACTGGCATGGTGGCATCTTGGTAATAGGTTAGTCCAAGAAAGTGTGTAGAAATACTCCAAAGTGTGGACAAAACATAAGAAAGTAGATATAAAACAAGCATGGAACATCAAAAATTATAGATACGTTTGCAACATATCAACATCCCCAAGCTTAAATCCTGCTCATCCTCGAGTAGGTAAGTGATAAAAAGAAAGAATAATTTTTGAGGTGACATGGACCATCATAATCTTGATCAAAGTATTTGTAGAACATTGATAGCTGGGATCATAGTACTTTAACATAGCATGAAAGATATAGTTCTAACAATAAGACATAGAAACTATGTTGTAACATGAAAAGGTACAAACAAAAGATTCATGAATAACAATGCTTTGCAAGACATTTGTTTGTTTCACATAAAGAAAACTTAATGAGAATGGTATTCAGCTTGTCCCTCATAGTGTAGAAAAACATAAATGCATAGGACACCTTCAAATTTCATAAGGGTGTCTAGATACAAATAGTTTAAGAACAAGCAATATCAAAGTTATGCATCAATCAACAAGTCTTGGGATAATGCACATTAAACTAAGAATGGCCACTATGCTCTCTTAATAGGTGCATAAAGATAGAAGATGGAGACTCAACATAAAAGTAAAAGAAAGGCCTTCATAGAAGGAAGCAGGGACTCAACTCTCATAAAGAGCTTCCAAAAATTATGGTACTTATTACCTTTCATCTCTCATTTCCCCTATCATAAGCATTTTGAAGTGATTAAGGTTAAAGTGAACAAAGTATGGAGTATATGATTGACTAAGTATAAGTTGGCAATCTCATGTCACTTGAAAACGAGGGTCGCTCCTCATGCTACTCAAGTTTTGTTACCGGTAAGTTCTTGTAATAGTAAGTACATGTGTATCATAGAGAACCGCCAACGGGGTACCCCTTGCCCGATGATACGGAAGAATCCCCATATCAAAATGACAAGGCAAGCAGACAATAAATATCTTAGCAATCTTCTTATTTACCATGGAAAAATGGTGTTTTTCTCTCTTTCCTCTTTTCTCTTCTCTTTTTTTTCTTTTTCTCAATCTCTATCTCTTTTGTTATAAGAAGAATGCTTCATAGATTGCTCATTATGGTTATGTTGCAGGTTTCCACCATGATTAGGCATGGATTAGACCAGCGGCCCAGGCGTTTCTCTAACACACATACATAACTCCGTGGACCTACAAGCTCCCCTTTCATTTCACACCGACGACATCCATAAACAAAAGAGCATGATGTCAACTGGGTACAATGTACAAGTGCAATGTTGAAAGCGTTCCCCATGACAACATGGTTCTGCTAATTCCCAACGTATAAGTGCAAGCATATACAGCATAGATGACACAATGGTTCAAGTTTATTAAGGGCAAGAAAAGTAAAGTGTGCCATCAAGTTTGTGAGAGCTTTAATCACTAATTTTCTCATAACAAGCTTAATTCGGAAGGTAGATAAAAACATGAATATACTTGGAATAGGAAATGCTAATAGGTGTGTATTTTGGAATCTTTGGAATAACTTGGTGTTATTTGGAGTTGGATGCATGAGTGTAACTCATACTTGGTTATGGAGGCTAGGAAAAGACTGGGAGCGACCAACTAAGAGAGCAATAATGGACATAATCATGCAAAGCGACAAAACATCATTAATTAAAGCATAAAGTGATATTACAATTCAAAAACTAAAGGATCATAGAGGCTATGGTGACTTGGGATAGTCTTAACATGGTGTGAGCATGCGCCAAGTCAACCCAAATAAAGCATCAAAGGAGAATACCACAATACTATGCTTTAATATGCTAAAACAATGCATGATTCTTTCAAGGCACATTAAGCAATCTCAATTGTTTATAACATGTCATACTACAGAAAAAATTACTAAGCATAAAGCCAAAATAATATCAAGCATGACATGACAAAGCATAGGCCATAGTCAAAAACAAGCTCCTTTTTTACCACTTAAGCATGAACTTTTCCTACTCTTTTCCAATCCAAATCAATCTTGTTTGAAAACTAATGCATGACTGAGGGGGTCCAACCAATTTATTAAAGAAAACTAAGCAAACTAAAACCAAAAACAAAAACGAAGACACTCCAAGAACAACACAATTGTGCATGAAACAATAAAAATGAAGTGTTTGGAAGAAACCTGAATTTTTTATTGATGAAGAAGGGGATGCCATGGGCATCCCCAAGCTTTGATGCTTGTACTTCTTGGATATTTATTGGGGTGACATGGGTGGCATCCCCAAGCTTGAGCTTTAGTCCATTCTTCATATCATTACATCATTCTTTCCCTACACCTGAAATTTCTCCTTCATACAAAACTTCACACAATCTTCATTAGCAACATTAGTGTACTCAAGATAATAAGTCTTTTGGTTCAGTTCCAACACAAGTAAAACTTCCATTAAAACACAAGATAATGTAACACTTCCCTCAAAAAGCTCAATTTCCCCAAAAAGAACCCAAAAAGGAATCAACAAAAAGCAAATGCAAATAATGGCAGAAATCTGTCAAAACAGACCAGCAGGTAAAAACCAATTTTTTCGAAGACCTTATGTTGCTCAAATCGAAAAGTGTTGAACTAACGAAAGTTGGATAACAACCTGTGGCAGAAGCACAAAACATTACAGCTCAAACCGACATAGAGAGAGTTTTCACAAATTTTTACAGCGAAGCACAAAAATCTGTTTCAGGACAACAACTTTCCCAAATCTTACTTCTCTCTCATCAGAGGTTACTCTTCTCACAAAAACCACACAAAAATGATAAGGAGAGGTTATTACTGAAGCATTACCTTCCAAGACTCAACAAAAGATTCCTAAATAAATTTGGGTTATCTCCCAATAAGTTCTTTTGTTTAACGCCTTTGATCTAGGCATAAGAATTTCGATGATGCTCACATAAGAAATATGAATTGAAGTAAAAGAGAGCATCAAGAAGCAAATTCAAAACACATTTAAGTCTAACCCACTTAATATGCATAAGAATCTTATAAGCAAATAAATTCACAAAGAACAAAGTGACATGCATAGGAAGAAAAAACAAGAGTAACTTCAAAACTTTCAGCAAATAGAGAGGTGTTTCAGTACCATGAAAACTTTTACAACCATATTTTCCTCTCTCATAATAATTTTCAGTAGCCTCATGAATAAAATCAACAATATAACTATCACATAAAGCATGCTTTTCATGATCTACAAACACATAATTTTTATCAAGCTCAAAAATAGTGAGATTAAAACCTTCAGACCCACTTTTAACAATTTTATAACAAGATGACTGATCAATCTCATTTTCAATAGTAGTACAATTATTATTATAAACCAATATAGGACCATCATCTAGAGCTTTATTATAAAAAAATTCAAAAGAATCCATAGGAACATAACATTCATCCTCGTTTGGTAAGCATGGGAGACAATCAAATAATGTAAGGGGTAAAGAGTTACTCTCATTAGAAGGTAGGAATGGGTAGATCCATTCTTCCTCCTCTTGATCATCACTCTCCTCCTCTTTTTCATCCAATGAGCTTCCAGCTTCAGCAATTTCTTCTTCCATAGGCTCCTGCAAGGCATTAGTTTGTTCCATTGGTGGAGAGTATCTATTAAGATATTCAAGAATATAGCCATTTTATTCCTTGTAATTATCAAAGCAAAATTTAAGTATATCATAAACTCATATTTATAAGGTGCATCATCAGTATTTTCAAGAAAATAAGCTAGTTCGAATGCACCCTTCCAAGCAGTAAATTCTTCAATTTGTTCCACATCATAAAAGTCATAATTTCCCTTCACATAAGAAGATATGGTAACATCATCATTATACTCACATTGAAAAGGGAGGTGTTTATACGTCTTATAGCAACAAGATTTATCAAAGCAATAAGTAACATTATAAGTAGAGCTCACGTTTCTAGCAATGGTATACCGTTTATCAATTTGTTCCCGTAAGTGTTTCACTTTTTGTGACAAGCGGTGTTCCTTATAATAATATGTTTATTCTTCCGTGAACCCACCTTGCCAATAAGATTCAGTTTCAAAGAAACCAACCATTGATAGAAAGCATGATAAAGCAAGACAATAACAGACTAACGAAAATAACAACTATAGTAGGAACTAAATTTTTTGTATTTTTGATAAAAAGAACAAGCAAACAAAGCAAAAATAAACTAATCAAAATGAAAATAACAAAGTAAAGAGATTGGTTATGAGGGACTCCCCTTGTGAAGATGTCCTTGACTCCCCAGCAACGGCGCCAAAAAAATTATTGCTTACTCAAAATGTTGAGCTCGTTGGGGAACCCCAAGAGAAAGGTATGATGAGTATAACAACAAGTTTTCCCTCGGTTGTAAAACCAAGGTTATCGAACCAGTAGGAGCATGGAAACACCTCCAAGGTGTTGTTTCCAACTTGGAATCCTGCAAAACATAATCACTAAACTTTGCCCCCAACTTACAGTGAGGTTGTCAATCTCAACGGTCTTGCTAAAAACTAAGGATTAAACATATTGTGTGGAAGATAGTAATTGTTTGCAGAAAGTAAATAGACAACAGTAAATAGTAGATTGTAGATTGATGGTAAAAGAAAGGACCGAGGTCCATAGTTCACTAGTGGTGATTCTCCTTAAGATAGATGACATGTTGGGTGAACAAATTATAACGGGCAATTGACATACACCAATAAAGAATACATGTATATACTAATCATCTTGACTCCTATGAGATTTGATTGGGCATTACAACATTATACATAGACCGTAATCCAACTACATCTATGACTAATAATCCACCTTCAGGTTATCATCCGAACCCCCTCCAATATTAAGTTGTAAGGAACAGATAATTGCATTAAGAATTGTGTGTAAAGTAAACAATACGATTGTTCTATAAACAAAGGATTGTTGTTTTCTCCCTAGTAGCAATAGCACATCTAGTACCTTAGAGATTTCTGTCACTTCCCTAGATTCCTAGAGGCATGAACCCACTATCGAGGATAAATACTCCCTCTTGGAGTTGCTAGCATATACTCGGCCAAGATAGCTACTAACAACGGAGAGCATGCAAGATCACAAATAACAAAGACATGATAGAATCAATAATCAATCTGAAATAGCATTAATATCCATCGGATTCCCACAAACACAACATGTAAGATTACAAATAGATGATCTTGATCATGCACGGAGCTCACAAGATCTAAACATGGTAGCACAAAGGAGAAGAACCAACCATCTAGCTACTACATGGACCCGTAGTCTAGGGATGAAGTACTCACGCATCACACCAGAGGCAGGCATGGTGATGAAGAAGGCCTCCAGGGTGAATTCTCCCCTTCAGTAGGGTGACGAGAAGAGCTTTAGATCCCTCCCGATCTAGGGATGGAGATGACAGCGGCTACAAACTCTTTCGTGGAATTTTGATCGAGTACTTAAGGTTTCTATATCAGAGGGTTCTTATAGGCGAAAGGGGAGGCCGAGGGGGTACCCTAGGCAGGCGCACCACCCCCTGGCGTGGGTCAGGCCTGGCCGTGCGGCCAGGTGGTGTGGCCGGCCCCTGGCTCCTCTCCGTCTCGTATTCCGGATCCGTGTTCCCCTCGGTGAAATATTGACTTTGGCTTTTGTCCCATCCAATTCCGAGAATATTCATTTTCTGGCTTTCCTGGAACCAAAAACAGCAGAAAACATGCAACTAGCACTGTGGCATCTTGTTAATAGGTTAGTCTAAGAAAGTGTGTAGAAATACTCCAAAGTGTGGACAAAACATAAGAAAGTAGATATAAAACAAGCATGGAACATCAAAAATCATAGATACGTTTGCAACGTATCAGCTAGATATCAAAATAGGTGGAGGAAGAGTCTACGTGGATCCCGTAGCCTCCTACATCGTAGACTACCGAACCCGACCCCGACTGACGCTTGAGCTTAAAAAGCTTCTTGAAGAGACCAAAGTGTGGCTCGATTCCGAGCTAGCACTCGCACAAGGTGATGAAGCAGGCAATGTGGAGAATCGAATTTGGGGACAGCTGATCCAGCTGGAGCCCATAGAAACAAAGAAGACCCCTGACAAAGGGATGTAAGGGAAGAGAGAGACCGCGGATGATGAACGCTAGGAACATCTCCCGGAAACCAGCAGGAGGAACAGGACTTACCTCCTCGCCAAGTACGTGGGAGTCGCCTTCCGCAGGAGGAAGTGCTCCATCTTGAGAGATATTGAACAACTCTGTGGGCTTGATGGTGGATGGGCGCCAGGACCCATTGGTGAGGCGAGTCCCCGTGCCCTTCTTCTTCCCAGCACTGGTGGCGCTGGTGCCCACGGTGGCGGCGACTCCATTCTTCTTGGTGGCGGCAATGGTGGCCACAGATCCAGAGGAAGAACCTCCTTTCTTCTTGCCCATCTTTCAATGGTGATGCGAGCGGAGGAAGTAAGTGGGGAAAACACGGAGCTGGTCTAGTGCCACGAAGAGGAAGTGCACAAAGAAGCAGAAAGAGCAACAATGGCAAAGGAGGCACGAGCAAGAAGAGAGATGGGGAAAAATTACCATAGCTGCACTGCTACTTAACCTCCTCGCGGATGTCTTCCAACAGCCAACAAGAACCCTATTGGACGCGTGGTGCACATCGCCATCGAAGCGTGGCAAAGGTGAATCACGAACCATCCCCCACTAATCCCATTACATGTGGAAACCGAGGAGACGCAGTTAAAACAGAAGATTACACATGCTCAGTCAAATCGAAGTCAGAAAGTGGGACCCACCGCTCGTCACGTCCCGTCAAAACCGCTCACGCAGGCAACTGCAGTCATCATGTCGTCAGCACTGATGTCATAGTTTCTAGTAGAAGAATATTTTGACTACTTTAGTCCTTACTCGAGTCTTTGACTCAACCAAGCACTCGGGGGCTACTCCTAACAGGAGCGCTGGCCGCGCACCCGAAATAATTTTTATGCAGGTATATAAGCTTCACAAAAACCCATCACTCGAATCAACGATTCGATTGTGAACTACGGGTTACTCCCATAGGGAGCACTGGAAGCACATTCGACTGAAACAGGCAACAAAGGACGACAGCAATCGCAACTGTTTTTAGTCTCCACTCGAGTCTACGACTCAAATAGGCACTCGAGGGCTACTCCCATAGGGAGCGCTGGTCGCGCACCATATGCTTATTTTTCTTTATACATTGTACTGTATGTTGATAACATCCATACTCGAAAGCCATGGCGTCTCTACCACATGTTTTCCATACAAAAGAGATTACATCTCCCGGGCCACCCGAATCATCTCCGTGATGACAAAAATTAGGATGCCGCGCTTGCAGCGTGAAGATAAGACCTGAATAAGGCCTGGCAACACATCTGCTGCGCACTACCAGATATATATTCGTACCTGCGGGTACGATGAACATGCCTTGACGGACGCGTCAAGTGCTCACATTTATACACTAGAACTCGACACATGTAAGACCTCTGCGTCCTGATTCGAATTACGCCAGCACTTTTCCAAATTCGAGTCTGAGGACTCGAGTTTGAGTAGATTGCATTGTTTCACCCTAAGGTAGTTAACTGATACCGATACATCGGATAAATAAGGCACGTATATCAACAATCCCTATGACACAAACAGAACACTCGAAAAAATGTCAGTCATACAATCGAAAGACTTCATAAAGTCTCCAGTTGAATCTGCGATTCCACTGGACACTCGGGGGCTACTGACATGGGTATACCCTACAGGTTCTCGAGTTCGGCATATACGATCCAGATATGGCAGAAGCCCACGGCGTTGCCAAGGCCCAATGAAGAATTCGGGTGACCCAAGGACTCTCTGATTGCTTGCGGGACAAGAAGAAGCTTAACATAGAAAGTTCAAAGGACGAACGCTAATCTGTAACCGACTCGACCTACTACCCAAGACCTAGCCTATATATATAAAGTCTAGGAGGGGGTGGCGATGAGGACAATCACAACCCTAGTTTCCACAACCATTGCCAGATTGCATATGTGCACCCCTGTAACTTTCGACTCCCTCGATAATTCCAAGATCAGAAAACCAGGAGTAGGGACCTCTACGAGGCCTGAACTTGGGTAAACCTTGCATCCCTGTGTGCTTGTTTGCTAGCCGATTGATGCCTCCAACGCTCCCTCCTTCTCCAAAACCCAAGTCCATAACAATGGGCATTGACAAGTTAAACCCTCGTCACATGGGGAAGAGGCTTGGCAAGTTGTCCAAAGGAGGGATGCCTTCACTTAATGTTCTTCTAGGAAGAACTAGACCAGACAAGCCGGTGTTGCTGCCAGGTTTGCCAGTGAGTGTGCAGTCATAGTAAGGACTAGCATGCCTATCTTACCCCACTGGAAAGAGTACAAGAAGAGGGTTGATGTCCAATCAGACTTCACAGGCAAAGTTTATGTATGTTCTATGACTTAGCTGTCCTTTACCTTCCCATTTCTCTGTTCATGAAAATGTTGATGCTCCATGCTTTATTTTTAGCAAAAGTTTTCCATGGACACAAATCACGCTGACGTGCGGAATGCTTGCGCAAATAAATTTATGAGGCATGCAAGGAATCATCGATCTATTCTGAAGAAGAAGTATTTTGATCCCTACCCTCTGAACCAAGTTACAAGGAAATGTCCTGATGAAGTGAAACACAAGATCGACGAGCAGTGATACAAGCTTGTTGATACTTGGTCTGACCCCAGGAAACAGGTCACTTTTCATTTACTCTTTTACTATTGTTGCATGTGTTTGAATTGTTTGATTGGAACTGCCTCTTATACTGTATGGTTTTTGCTTGTGTAGAGTACTTGTGTAATAAACAAGAACAATAGGAGCAAAGTCTTGTACCCTACTACCACGGGTTCTCGTAGCTATGAGGTTGTATGCAACGGTGAGGACGATGCCTTCGAACTCTTCAAAAAGACGCATTTCATCCCGAGAAATGGCTTCACTCTGAATGTGAAGAAAGCAATTGTAAGTCCTCTTGAATACTTTTCATCTTCGTAAAATTCAATTCTATCTTCATCTCTCAATTGTATACGATATGATTGTAGTTTGTGTGCTATTTTTCTAAGGTTCACTTCTATTCCTAATACTGTAGGAAATCATGGAAAAGAAGATGGTTCCAGATGTCCAGGGGGAAGAACCACTTTCTTCCACTGAGGTTGTGCACTTTGCACTCTCGTTGGACAACAGAAAGCCAACGTTCCTGAAGAACATCGGCCTCCATCTAAGTACATCAAGACGAAGCAGGTCTCACCTTGAAGCGGAACTTTTGGCTAAGAGAGCAGGGAGTGACAAACTGCATTGTACCATAGAGGAATTGCAAAGAGCAAAAGAAGCTGCCGAGGTAGAGAGGCTGCAGTATGCTAAAGACATGAGAGAAATGCAGAAGAAGCAAGAAGAGATGCAGGATAAATAAAACCTTACAAATGACTTACTTCAGCAAGTGTTGTCTCAGATGACTCAGTAGAAGCAGCAGCAGTAGCAGTTTCAGTTATCGCAAGGTAAGTGAACTCGTAGTTGACACTTTGAGTTCTTGGACCTAGGAAAGTTAACTGGTGCGGAAACTTGTGAGTCTTTTGGGAAGGGAAACTTGTGAGGATTTTGGCTCATAAACTGCTGTGGAACGTTTTTGGCTATGGAAGCTTGTGAGGCTTTTGGCTCAGAAACTGCTATGGAAATTTATGTGGAAACTTGTTCTAAAATTCATTGTCAAACTCTGTTATTTGATGCATGTGGTGTGAAATGTGTCACAAACAATTAGGACTAGTAGAAATTTACATGCACAAATGGCCCCCTGATCTCACAGTAACGCCAACCCGCATCCATGACGAAAACAAAATCGTCTCCGTTGTTCTTGACAAAACATTTCTGTCAGAGGTAATCACCGACGTGGCCGCCTTTCATTGGCCAACTATCTAGACGAAACAGAAACATCACGGCCAATGATGACGTCATCACATAGAATTCGTCGTCGGTACGTGATACGTGTCCTATTTTAATTTGTCAACATGGTGTTCTACGGCTTGCCCACGTGGCCTCGTCTAATTGGCACAAGCTTGTCCGTGCCAACCGTCCACGTGTCAGCATGGCGTCGAAAGCTGGCGACGAATAAAATTCTTGACGGCACGTGTGACGTCATAAACATGCATATGGCGTCATGAACGGGTTGGATGACGTCACGGACATGGAGACAATAGAATGAAGCCATGACTGGGAAAAATGTCAGGAACTTGATGACATCGTAGATGACGAACATGACGTCAGCAAATGTCGCTGATGGCCACCCACAGTGCCATCTACCACGTGGCATCGGCCGTGACAAAATAAAAACGTCATGAGTGACCGGGCCTAGGCTGGACCGGTCCAGTTCGCCGTGACGGAAATATAGGAATGTTACGCTCGGGCGTGACGTTTTTAGATAGGAAAAACGTCGCGGAATGAATTGTGACATGAGGTCCGTGACCTATTTTTTGTTGCAGAATTCATCGCGGATGGCCATCTACGATGTTTTGGCCCTCATCCACGACGATATCAGACCATCATGAACCGCCCAGATTCTTGTAGTGGGGGGACAAAGGCTTAGTGGGTCCTGTTACAGGCTTGGTGGCAAGAGTAAGGGGAGCAGTAGTAGGGGATGACGTAAACATATCGCAAATATTTTTGGACCCCTCAACATCTTTGGATTATTACTTCAGGCCAATAACGGACTTCTTCCTGAGACGTACTTAGTATAAAGTCGGAGAATGAGAACACTTACACCACAGTAGGCGCCTTGGTTAAGGGGATGCTGGTGGACTTCTTCTTCTCTGCCTCTAAGGCGGCAGTGGATTTCTTGGAGACTCTACTCTCTGATTTCTTCTTCTTGCCCTCGACAGCAGCGTCAGAGGTGGAGCTCTTCCACTTTCGCATTGCCGGAGCTGGATGATCCTGGGAGGCATTATCATCGGACACCACCTAGATATCCTTCAGCTTGGGATCATAGACCTGGGAGGCCATCTGATGTGCCACCAAGGTCGCCAGCTGAAGGACAAAGGAGTGTTATATTGGTGACTTCAAGATTGAAAAACCTTAGAGTATATATAACGAGCAACAAAGGAAACAGAAGCTACCTCTGGGCAGTTGCCGCATTCAAACATGTCATAGGTGATTTTGAAGCCACGCTTCCTGTCTTTCATGTTGACTATGTCCTTACGCCGGAGCTTGATGGAGTCATTGGAGAAGTTGTCCCGCTAGATTCACATGGGATCTTTTCTGTCCTTGGAGTACATGAACATCAGCTCAGCGTGGTGCTGCAAAGGTTGGATCCGACTATTGAACCAGCACATGGCTATGTCCAAGCCGGTCAGACCTCCGTCTACGAGCCATTTGAGCCGCCTTACAATGCGGTTGGCTTCTTCATCGGACGGGATGGAGGCTTCGGACCTCTAGGTGGGAGCTTCGGCGGCAGCCCCATCGACAAAGTTAGGATACGTCTCTTGGCGGTTGGGCAGAGGGATGTCTGGGCCGTAAAAATATGTGCGCTGCCAGTTCTTGCAAGACTCATGGCCCAAATGTCGCGGAAGCACCCGCTAGGTCGGATCTTAAAGCTAATAGTTCTGTAGATCCACAACTCATCCTTGGATTCAATGGACTCTCTCTTGACAGTAAAAAAATAGACAAACAGATCTAGCCTAGGTTTGATTCCTAGGTATCCTTTGCACAAAGATATAAAGTTGCTAAGTATGAGGATGCTGTTGGGAAAGAGATTGTGGGGAAGTACCCGGAAGTAACGAAGGACGTCTAGGAAGAAGTCAGAGACTGGCAGGCTTATGCCATGTACCAACTGAGCTTGGAGGTACACCTTCTCTCCTGCTTGGGGAGAGGAGTCACCTCACCAACCTACGCCGGCCGCCAGACCAAGACCTCCATCGCGGGGTGGTACCCCTCGGCGATGAGTTCTTGCAAATCTTTGGCAGAGAGATCAGAACCTCTCCCTACTCCCTTGTGGGAATCGCCCTCTTCTTCTACAGCGTCTGGTGCCGCTCGCCTTTGGTCACCGTTGGTGGTTTCCACCACGACGGAGATAGGGACGACGACCCCCTATGGTGGGATAGTCACTCCCTAGGCTGGCTCCATTGAAGCCTCGGGAGTCGCCACTATTGAGGGAGCGCTGCTACTGGAGGCTATTGCATAGGTGGAGGAAGGTGGAGAGGGTGGAAAGCTCTGGTTAGGGTTTTCCGTCAAAAACTCGAACGACACGTGGCTGGAGGAAGACAAAGACGCAGGGGAAAATGGGGGTAAAAGTAAAAGCCTAAGCCTAAGCCATAGTTAATATATATTGAACTAGCGTCAAGATTTGTGCAGAGAGATCTAACGGACGAAGCGTTGCCGACGTGGAGATGAGCGTACGCGGTAATTTTTCCACGTCCTCCGTTTTTGCCGCTTTAACGTTTCGGATTTTGCGCATGTAAAAATAGCTATTAATTAATTCACTAACTTTTGTCAGTTTTGAGGTAGCGTTGGCTGTAGCCTATGTCATCTTCTGACCGTTGCAGTGGAGAGGTCACATCCGAATATTCCATCGAAGACAGAAAATATCTGGCTCTGGAAACAAAGACTTAAAGAATCTCCGTCTACATTACAAAGATGAAGAGGATTGCAGGGTTCTTTTGGAGACCTTCGAGATATTGCTTGACGAATTGTTGGCATCACCTAGACGGAGCTTTCAAGATTGAAGGGCAAGATGACGCAAGATCTCAAAGTCCTCTAGGGGCTACTGTTGGGGATATGCTAAATGGGTACCACCATAGCACCTCTCTAATCCGGCTAACCCGGGAGGCCCACAGTTGGTATCATGGCCTATGGCCTGCTAGGCGGCCCAGTTAGACGGATCTAGAAGGGAGGCCTAGGCCGGATAAAGGAAGGTTATGCAGGAGTCACCAACATACTCGGAGCCTTGGAGTAGAAGACATGAGGATTAGTTAGTATTAGTGTAGGACTCTTTACCTTGTCTGGCAAGGTCCTTTCCCTGTAACCCTAGGTTCTGGTGCCCTTATAAGCCGGACCTATGGGAGCCTTTAGGGCACAATGTCAGATACGATACACAACACCCTCGCACAATGAACCAATCTCAGTAACTCAGCGTATTGGCATTATAGTGATTTATAGCAAGGAGTAGAGTTCCTCCACCGTTGTGGGACTTGAACCGGGGTAAGTTGTGTTACCTCGTACCCGCCAACTCTCCGCCTTACCCCAGGTCTCTAAACACGCTCTGTGAGGACCCCTCCATGGCGTACTCGTCGGTTATACCACGACATTAAGCTATTTTCTTGCGTCGTTGCTGGGGAGCTAAGCGCTTTTGGTATTTGTTCTTAGTTGCTAATTTATTGTTGTTATACTAAAAGTTGTTTATGAGTTTCAAGTAATTTTTGTTTATTACTTTTTACTCTTTTTACTTATTCAAAAAGAAGAAGAAAATATATAACCAAAAACCCATAATAAATTATAAAATAAAAATGATAAAAACATTTTCTACTAATCATGTCTTCCGAAATTGCTATTTTTGAATAGATGAAGCTCGCAAAAGAGGAGAAGAAAGTTGGAACTTTTGGATATTATATTAAGAGGGAAAGGGTATTAGAATAATGGGTGAATTGGTTGAAAGTCTATTCATCCACATTATGTACCTCGTACAATTTTACTTGTGAAGACTATGGATACAATGACCATTTTAATTATCAATGTAAGAATAATACTGTTGATATCAAATTATCACTTTAAAATGGGAATTACGAATTCTCTACTAATATGGAAGTTTATGAGAGAGTACTTTTTACCGGTTGTTATCAATTGCTAGCTCACATGAGTGATATAAAAAGAGAAGATGAAGTACTCGATAGATCTATGGAATAGTATATCTTATATACTCTTATTGTATTGATAACTTTTTTGATGATACACCAGTGATTGCTCACAGGCGGATAGCCAGGGAAGAGACTAACCTTTTGCAAGACTCACAAAAAAAGAAGAAGAGGATATACACCAAAGTGAAGATACTACTGCCACTAGTATGGATTTGTTTAACTTGTATGATCTATTAGATGGTTGTGCAAAATCCTTCTGTATTTCATATCATGAGCCATGTGATAAATGTATGGCAGTTGGGCACCTTAGTTTTCAATGTTCCATTACTCTTGAAGAGTCCCTAGTGTCTCACACTAGAGAGGAAGTCATAGTGACATGGGCATACCCTACAGGTACTCGAGATCAGCATATATGGTCTAGCCTAGAAGAAGCCCACGATGTTGCTAAGGCCTAGTCGAGATTCCGGTGACCTGGGAGACTTCGACTCCTTGTAGAACACAGAAAATACAAGATAGAAGTTTAAAGGGGAAACCCTAATATGTAACTGACTCGGCCTACTATCCCGACACCTATCCTATCTATATAAAGGCTAGGAGGGGCGGCAAGAAGGATATTCGCAACCCTAGTTTCCACAATATCGCTAGATTCCATCTGTGCACCCCTATAACTTTCGACTCCTCGGTAATTCCAAGAGCAAACAAGAAGGAGTAGGGTCCTTTGCAAGGCCTGAACCTGGGTAAACCTCGTGTCCCCTATGTGCTTGTTTGCTAGCCGATTGATGCCTCTAGTGCTCCCCACTTCCTCGAACCTAAGTTCATCTAGGATGGTCATTGATGAGTTAAACCCTTGTCAATTGGCACCGTCTGTGGGAAACTAGAGTGCTGATGTTGCGGCTTTCTCGGCCCCATCAACCGCGATCTATGACTCCGCAGCAGCGGAGACTCGCCTCCTATTCAGTGCCTTCGACTTCACCATCCACACGTCAGCCACTCTCCCGGTCCGTGGGCGATGGAATCAGCCTGCCGATCGGGAGCTTACGCTTCCAAGTTAGATAGATGGGCACACTATGCCTCCCGATTAGCCGAAGGTTCCCGCGATTGCTCCTGCATCGTGGTTTCCACCTCCGATTGGCACCCTGAGAGAGCTCAATGCCCCGACATCTGTCGGGAATACGGACAGCGATAGCATTTGCGAGTCCGATCTGGGTGATCTGGCAATAGAAGACGGAGCCTACGGCTCCGGATCTGAAAGTTGCGGGAGCACCAGCTTCCCCAGCCATTACATGTGCGCTGTCATCAACACGGGCGATAATGGTGGCACTCGGGATAACACCGGTACCGGTGGTGGTACCCTAGTCGCGAACGGTGGTCCCTCCAAAGGCGCCCCCACCAACAACGGGCAGGAGTGTCATCCGCATCTCCACGCCAGTGAACATACCCAAGAGCGCGTACTAATCAAGCTCAAGAACGCTGAGTGGGCTCGCTGTCGGGAATCCCTGCGAGGCAACCCCCTGCCACCAAACTCATCACAAGATATGTTGATGGGTTATCACTGGCTGCTCAAGGAGGAGTTCAAGCGCCAGCAACAAGTAATCGCCCAGCTCGATGAGCGCAGGAGGGCGGCGGATGAGTCGAGCCTTCGGCAAACATAGCTCTCTTCCATTGGAGGATCCTCCTCTAAAGGCAATGATCATATAGCCTCTAGAAGATGCTCTCGATTGGATCACCTCACTGATAAGGAGCGAGAAGAGGCCACGCGAGTCCTCGACTTCTCAACAATGACGGTGGATACGCGGGGCAATGTTCTCCTGAAAACACCACAGGCAGCGGTAGCAGCGGCCACCATGTACCTGCTCAACAACCAGCCACCAGGTGGGGACCCGCGGTCCGCCATGCACCGATCTACGATTGCTGGCCTGGGACTAGACGAAGGTGCCCTCATCAAGGATCCAACGTCGGAGCTGAAGAAAAGCAAGGCTCCGGCCAAGCGCTATTCTTCCTCCTACTCCAGCAACGAGAACCAGATCTATCGTGGTGATGCTGCTCACGACGACAAAACTACGAATACGATGTGCATGATCACATCATGTAGTGCAAGGTTGGCAAGATACGTGCGAGACGCGCCCATTTGATGGACTCGGAAGATGATGGGACAGAGCTCTACGAAGCCAACTGCTTCACAGAGCCATATGACAAAATCGAATTCCAAATGGGTTCAAACTCCCATAAGAGAACCCAAAATTCGACGGCCTACAAGACCCAAAGATCTGGATGGAGGATCATATCTCCTCTGTCAGGCTGCACGGTGGAACCACGAGCACGGCCATGCAATGCCTCTAGCTACAGCTGCAAGGCGCCACCTGTGCGTGGCTCAACAACCTCCCACACAGATCGATTCACAGCTAGGATGAGCTGTTCTATAGCTTCGTGCGAAACTTCAAGGGAAATTACAAGAGGCTCGCATCAATCAAAGAATTAAGAGGTTGCTACCAAAAGATTGGCGAGTCACTATGATCATACATCCATAGGTGGTCCATCATCAAAAACTCTGCAGAGGACATCTCAGAGGATCGCACAATCGATGCATTCAACGGTGGCGTACGACACAGAGAGCTTAGGGAAGAGCTCGGCCGCTCGAAGCCCAAAACAATCGACCACCTGATGGAGATCGGGAATAGGTGGGCTGATGGAGAGGACTCGGTGAAAAACCATGTCCACTCAAATGATGATGACGACCTCGGTCGCAGACGCAATCGCCAAGGAAAACGCCGGATGCATGGTTACAAGGACCACGAGGAAGTCGACATGGTCGCAACTGGCTACACCGACAAACGCGATGATAGCAACCGCAATAGCGGATACCACACAAGTGTAGCAACACTGCACTCGAGATGAGGCACCTAGAACATCTATCCAGGACAAACTATCCAAACCGTGCAACCTACACTTCTACGTTGTCAAGCACGCCGACAAGAAAAAATCCAGTCAGCTTATAAAGGACTGTCGTGAGTTCCTCAAGCTTCATTAAGGCCTGGTCCAGATGAATCACGACGCGATAAACCAAGGATACGGAGCTCCCCTGGTGTTGTGGCTCACATAGCGCCACCACCACCACTCGGGCCACCCCCACCTACAGCCACGCCAGTCCAGAACAACGAAGGCGAGCAATACCCGCGAGCACTGGGAAACATGGGAATGATCCAAAAAGGACGCCATCAAATCGGGTGCAAAAATCAAGCACTCGCCAAGTGAATCTAGTGATGAACTCTCCACCTACCACCACTGAGTACCTCAGTGTGTGCGAGTCCTACATTACCTTCGACAAACGCGATCATCCACGTCAAGTACATCGCCCAGGTCACTGTCCCCTGGTGCTCGAGGCACAAATTGAAGGGTTCAAGATGAGTCGTGTCTTCATGGACGGTGGCAGCGTCATCAACCTTATCTTTGCAAGCACCTTGCGCGCCATGCAAATCCCCCTATCATGCCTAGAAACATTAGACACAACATTCCACGGCATCGTCCTAGGGAAGGGAGTATACCCCTAGGCCAGATCATCTTGGACGTCATCTTCGGCATGCCGACAAACTTCTGGCAAGAATACATTAAATTCAATGTGGTCGACTGGCCTTCGCAATATCACTTCATCCTTGGACGTGTCGCGTTCACAAGGTTCATGGCGGTGCCACACTGTCCCTACCTGCAGATAAAGATGCTAGGCCCCAACGGTATTATCACCGTCAACGGAAGCTTCGAGAGGTCAGACAGCTGCGACAGGGAATTCAACAGAATCTCCCAGTCTTTCGGAATGCAAGAGGAACTGGCGAGGCTGAAGGAGTCGACAGACAACAATCTACCTCCTTCGAGTAATCCAAGCTCACCAGATCAATCTTTCGACTCATCGGTCCACACCAAGGCGGTCCAGGTCCACCCAATGGACCCGACCAAGACGTCCCTCATCGCCAACAACTTGAGTCCTGCATAGGAACTCGCGCTCATCAAATTCCTCCGTGAGCGCTGGGAAATCTTCGCCTGGTGTCCAGCGGACATGCCGGGGGTTCTTAGGGAATTCGCCGAGCACTCACTCAATGTGAATCCTGAAGCAAGACTAGTGAAGCAGATGATACATCGACTATTTGAGCCAAGGGAAAAAGCGGTCGGTATGGAAGTCAACAGACTCCTCGATGCTAACTTCATACGCGAGATCAAGGAAAGAACCTGGGTAGCAAACCTCATGCTCGTCCCTAAAAAGGACAAGGATATGCTATGGATGTGCGTGGACTTCACCTCCCTGAACAAACATTGCCCAAAGGATCACTTCCCATTGCCACAGATCAACCAAATAATCGACTCCACCGCGGGATGCGAGCGCCTCTGCTTCCTCGACGCCTACTCAGGCTACCACCAGATTCGAATGAAGGAGGAAGATCAGGAGAAAACGGCCTTCATCACGCCCTTTGGCGTCTTCTCCTACACAATGATGCCCTTCGGGCTAAAAAACATAGGGGCCACCTATCAGCGGTGTATGCAGGCCTGCCTCAAGAGCCAGCTTGGTCGCAATAGTCAAGTCTACGTCAACAACATTATCGTCAAAACTAAGGAGGAAGCCTTGTTACTCGAAAATCTCCGCGATACCTTTGATAACCTCGACCGCTACCGGATCAAGCTGAATCCAGACAAATGTGTCTTCGGTGTACCATCTGGGCAACTGCTCGGGTACCTCATCTCCGCGAGAGGGATCGAGGCTAACCCAAAGAAAATAAAGGCCATACTGGCCATGGAGAAGCCGAAGAATGTAAAAGACGTCCAACAGCTAGGTAGGCGAATCGCAGTGCTCAGTCAATTCATCAGTCGAATGGGCGAGAAGGCGTTGCCTTTCTACCAGCTCCTTCGCAAGGCTGATAAATTCGAGTGGACAGAAGAAGCACATGAAGCATTCAGAGACCTCAAGCGTCTACTATCGACTTTGCCGGTGTTGGTAACACCTCAAGAAAAGGTGCCCCTGTTGTTATACATCTCCGCCACAAACCAGGTGGTTAGCACCGTGCTCGTAGTAGAACGAGCTGAAGAAAATAAAGTCCATGGAGTACAACGCCCAGTCTACTACCTCGGTGAGGTAATCACGCCGACAAAACAGCAGTACCCGCATTATCAGAAGTTGGCATATGGCATCTTCATGATAGTCCGGCGACTGCACCACTACTTCTAGGAGCACCCCATCATTGTGGTGAACGATGCTCCACTAGGGCACATCCGCAACAATCCCGACGCCATCGGATGAGTCGCGCTTTGGGGGATAGAACTATCTCCACTAGATATCACATACGAGAAGCGAGAAGCAATCAAGTCGCAAGTACTCCCGGACATCCTCGTCCACTAGATGGAGAACCAGCTCCCCGACACGCCAGACATGTATTGCCTATGGATAATGCACTTCGACGGATTAAAATGTCAAGAAGGAGCTGGCGCGGGCGTCATCCTGACATCACCACAAGGTGACAATATGAGGTATGTTCTACGAATGCAGTTCCGCACGTCCAACAACAAAGCTGAATACGAAGCCCAGCTCCATGGGATGCGGATGGCCAAATCTTGTGCCGCAATGTGACTCGTCATCTACAGCGACTCTAAACTTGTAGTAAATCAAACCATGAACTAGTTCAACACTCTGAGCGACAACATGATCGCCTACCGCGACCTTTATGACGCACTCGAAGGGGACTTTGATGGCTGCGAACTACGGCACATCGGCCACGAAAGCAATGAGGAGGCGGATACGCTCACCAACATTTGCTCCACTGATACGTCCAAAATGTATCTACTTTCCCGAACACTTTTGCTATTGTTTCTCCTCTATACTTGTGTGATTTGGATGCAACTAATGCGAACTAACGCTGTTTTTAGCAGAATTGCCTTGGTGTCTACTTTTTTGTAGAAAATCAACTATCAGGAAAAATCCCGGAAAATATGCCAAAATTCCTATTTTACCCGAAGACTCTAGGAGCCAGAATACGAGAGGGAGAAGATCCCTGGGGTGGCCACACCCCCTGCTGGCGCGGGCCAGGCCAGGCCACGCCAGGGGGTGGTGTGGGCCCCCCAGGCACCCGCTCGGCCTCTCTCTTCGCCTATAAGGAGCCTTCTGACCTAAAAACTTCGGGGGGTTCGACGTTTTTACAAAAGGAGTTCCACTCCGCCGCCACCATAAGATTCCACGAAACAGCACCAGAAACTCCGTTCTGGCACCTTGCCGGGACGGGGAATTGGAGGAGATCATCTCCATCATCATCACCATCGCTTGTCCATCGACCATCCATGTTTCCCCCATCTATGGGTGAGTAATCCCCCGCTGTAGGCTATGGGGATGGTAGGGATTGGATGAGATCATTCATGTAATGGCATCAGATTGTTAGGGCAAAGTGCCTAGTATCTTTTATTAGTGTTTTATGACTTTGTTGCGACTTGTTGTGCTTAATGCTTGTCACTAGGGCCCGAGTGCCATGATTTCAGATCTGAACATGTTATTGATTCATTATGATAGTATAGTTTTGGGTCTTATCGGCAAGTTGTATACACACGTCGTTGTCCGGAACCTATGGCCCCGAAGTGACAGAAATCGGGATAACCGGAAGGGAAAGGCTTTGATGTGAGGATCACATGTGTTCACGGAGTGTTAATTCTTTGCTCCGGTGCTCTATTAAAAGGAGCACCTTAATTGCCAGTAGTTTCCTAGAGGCCCCGCTGCAAACAGGCTGGCAGGACAAAAGATGTTGTGCAAGTTCTCATTGCGAGCACGTATGACTATATATGGAACACATGCCGAGGATTGTCTAGTACTTGGATGATTTATCTTATTTATCTGGAATTGCCCTATGTTCTGATTGCAATGTGAATTGTATTGTCCATGCAATGCCCGTCCATCCATCCCTATGCCTACCGCACTCGAATCTCCTTTGTTTCGCTTTTGTTACTCATCTTTGCTTTACTCTTGTTACTTTACTATTCCTACTACAAAACTGTTTACTCTTGATAAACTCTGTCACGAAAGATTGTTTCCAGGTGCAGCTGAATTGACAACTCAGTTGTTAAGGCTGATAAATATTCTTTGGCTCCCCTTGTGTCCAATCAATAAATTGGGTTTCACTTCCCTCGAAAATACTGCGATACACCCCCTATACTTGTGGGTCATCATCCACCTATGCCCCGGTGCCACCTGTAGTATTCCTAGAGCAAATTTGCGAATGCTCCATCAAGCCAAAGGCTCCAGAGCAGAAAGCCAACACGTCAAAGGACTCAGGGGCTACGCCACCCAACGAACTAAAGGCACTCAGGGACATGGACCATGGATATCATGATGATCGAGCCATCCTGGACACAACCATACATCACATACCTGCTCAGCAAAAGGTTGCTTGATGACCCGATAGATGCGTGACATATAGCGTGATGATCCAAGGCTTTCCCCCTCATCAACGGTGAATTGTACAAGCGCAACATCACAGGAGTCCTTCAACAATGTGTCTCCAATAGAGACGGAAGATCCATCCTCCTCGAGATATACGAAGGCACTTGTGGCCATCACGGCGGTAGTCACGCCCTCGTCGCCAAAGCTTTGCAAGCTAGATTCTACTGGCCAACGGCAATGCGCGATGCTAAGGACATCATCCAGAGGTGCAATGCTTGCCAATGGTTTGTGGACAAACCGCATGACCTGGCGCAGAGGTCAGGCCAATACCCGTGGCCTGGCCCTTCGTGCAATGGGGACTCGACATGGTCGGCAAGATACAAAAATCTTCAACTGGAGGGTACGTCTACCTATTCATCGCACTCGAGAAATTCACCAAGTGGACTGACGCTATGCCGATGACAAACCAATTAGGGGCCACCACGGTCAATTTCTTTGAGTCGATCGTCTTCCGATTCGGGGTGCCGCATAGCATCATCATGGACAACAAAACGAACTTCACCTCGAACGAGTTCCAGGATTTCTGTGAAAACCTGGGAATCAACAGCAGCTATGCCTTAGTGGTGCACCCTCAGACCAATGGTCAAGTCGAAAAGGAAAACGCTCTTGTCTGCAGCGGCATCAAGAAAAGGCTCCTCAGGCCACTAGAAAGAGTTGCTGGGTGCTGGCCCGAGGAGCTACGGTCAGTATTATGGAGCCTACGCACAACTCTAAACATAACCATGGGCTATACTCCGTTCTTCCTGGTACATGGCGCCGAGGCAGTACTACCTGTAGAAGTACACTACAAAGCCCCACGGGTCGTAGCATACAATGAGGCGGAATCAACTCTCGCACTCGAAGACTCTGTCGACCTCCTCGATGAAGCACGCGAGATAGCAGCGGAGCGATCCATGATCTACCAGCAAAACATCTACAACTACCACAGCAAAAAGGCTACGCCCAAGGTCCTTCGTCGAAGGAGACCTAGTCCTGCGACCGAAGCATGAAGGGCACCTCAAGCTTGAGTCCCCTTGTGAGGGACCTTATGTGATTACCGAAGTAATCCCAGGTGGAGCCTACTGCCTTAAAGACGTAGAAAGTGGAGTCACATACTCCAACCCCTGGAATGTCACGCAACTACGTCGTTTCTACCTTTAGATGTTTTACTTTACAAATAAGGCTATTCAGCCAGGCTACGTAGCCACACATTGTATCTCCTGATATTATGCGAATAAAAAAAGCTAAGTGCCTCCAACCTTGTGTTTCTGTCTTTTTACTTGCAACTACATCACTCGGGGGCTGGACCACCCTTTCCACCTCGTTACACGAATAACGCAGTAGCCTGAGTAGCAGACGTACTATTAATCGAACCCTTGGTAAAACCAACCCATCTGCAACGCACCTAAGTGGTTGATAAGGTGCTAAGATAAGTATGCGTCAGGCTAACAAAAAGGAACTACAGAGTACAAGCTACTCAAAAAATACACAAGCTAGCAAGCTTTTACATATAAACTGGTAACAAAAAACACCCGACTCACTTATATGAACTTTACAACACCTATACATCTCTGTGCAGGTTCAAAACTACTCTACTATCGTAAAAGGAGAACATTGGTATGTTCTTTGAACGACTCGACGATATGTTCGGCTGGCTGATCAACTGCCCGATAATGGGGCACCATGTTCCATGCCATCCTTTCCAGCAGGGGCGGCGGTCCAGCTGCAACAGCTGCAAGATCTAGATTAGGTTGATGCAGGCGAACAAGTGCCAGTGCAGCCTTGGCACCCGTGACTAACTGCTGACGCACGCATTCGTGAACTGTGTTGGCATCCTGGAACTTCTTCAGTAAAGCTAACAAGCTTGATGGTACCACGTCCAAGGGGAACATTGCCCTAAAGATGTGCTTCAAGCATGAATGTGCCTTCTTCAGGTACAACAGCACCTGCGACACACGATCCTACAATGTCGCCAACGCAACTTCGTGATCTCGATCAACCCAAAAGTACCGGCTAGCTTCTAGTTGCTCCTGGGTCAAGTTGTTTATCTGAATGGCGACTCGGTCCCTCTCCTCCCATGGATGGCGAGTACTAACAAGTACAAAGGGCATCAAAAAGCATAAGGTCGAATCGCTGCCACAAGTGACTAGAAAAAGAGAAGAAGCTAAGGAAACTAACAATCCAATTGTTCATTCAATTGAGCCACCTCGCCTAGAAGATATCTCTCATGTTCACTAGCCTTTTCGGCCTTCAATTTGCACACGTCAGCGCTACCGTGCATCATGGGCATCTCTCGCTCCAAGTGTTTTATGCGATCGCGCAATCGAGACAGCAGCGACAGCTCCTCCACCTTTGAATGCGGTTGCACCACAGGTTCATCGGTAGGAGGTGCGTTAGATGGATCAATCGAAGGACCCTATCCAGGCAGAGGAAGAGATGAATAAGACCAACCATTCATAATAACACCAAAAGTAGAAACATCAAAGTTTAGCAAAGACGTAAAAGTGGTACCCCCACAAGGCACATCGTAATTCAAGGAGAAGTCTAGAGAAGCTATAATATTACAACAAGACGACAAAAAGCGACAGCCTACAACAAAGCATTGGCACTTGGGGCTACCTTGAGTCAGTGGAAGCCTCCAAAACCGCGGCCTTCTCGGTTACAACCTCTGATGCTGTGGCTTTTGCATCTTCGACCGTCTCAGCTTCGCCGAGTACTTTGCGAGTGTCTCAATGAGCCGAGGCCCATATTTATGACAACAAGTAGCAAAGAGAGCAAATACTACCTACTGGCCATTTGCAATGACTAGCATCGCCTTGGAGACCTCGCTGGGATTTGGCTCAACACCATCAGCCTGCGCCATCACAAGTCCCATGATAGCTCTGACTCCCCTCTAAGCATTCTTGAAGTCCATAGGCACGCCCTCGGCAAAGGACTCCATGAGGCCATCAAGATCTTTGAGAAGCTTGGCCTTGGGGATCATCTCCTCTCGAAGACGCCCAAGCACACCCTTGGCCTTCTCAAGGGAATCCTTGATGGAGATGTTGCGGTCTTCAACTGCAGCTACAGGACCGGCTAAGGCATCTGGGCGAGCCAAAGCTTGAGCGTCGAAGTCCACATCGGCAGCATCTTTGACTCCAGAATGGAGCGCTCAAGAGCTTCGAGCGCCTCGTCAAGCTTCTTCTCCGCTGCAATAAGACCCTTTTCGAGGGAGCTGACACTATGGAGGAGCTCATTGTTCTCAACGGCAAAGAATGGTAGCAAAAACTTAAGATTGATGATTTCCTGCACCAACAGCACAACCATACAAAGTGCAAACTCACCCCGAATGTGCGACGTTGGGCCTCCAACAAGGCATGCTAACCGCCCATCAACGTAATATATTCGGCGAGGCGAATGGATTCCTTCATGATAGGCTGCCAGAAGAGATGCATCAGCATCAACCTAATTTCGTCTGACATAATCTAGAAAACTTACATGCTCCTCAAGGGACTCCGAAGTTTCCTTCTACATAGGCATCCGGGCAACCATCTGGTGCCCCCCATATGGAGGGAACTTGAAGAATTAGCACTGTAGGTGGATGCGACCTAGGGAGAATGCGACTGCACTACCACATCCTCTTCTTTGCAGTCCACAACTCTAGACTCCTTAAAAAGTGACAGTCATCGAATGACGTTGATGCAGTTTTCCTACAACATAAATATACAAAAACAACTTCACAGAAAGAGATTTTAGGACACAAGGACAAATCAGCATAGGCACAAACTTACCAGTCGAAGTCATCAAGGTCGAAGAAGTCCTTAGACACCTCCTTCGGTGCCCTCGACGTCTTCTGTGGAGGAGGAGCCACGACGCACATAGGCACAGCGAGAATTGGCTCCTCTACCTCAGTCAAAGGACCATCCGGCGTGTCGGCAAAGATGCATCTGAGTCCTTGCTTCGGGAGCACTTGTGAGTCCCGTTCCTGCTGGACTCGAGGGTTCCTGCTCTTCCTCAATGGGGACAGTGGAGCCCGACTCGTCCTCCTCTTTGGCTTCACGAGGGAACACTCCCTCCGGCTGAGGAGGCAACATAGTGGTCACTTTATAGTCCTGGAACAAGAGGCAGCATCAGTATAAAGGAAAAACCTAGCAGGCAATCGAAAAACAAGAACAACTACCAAGAAAGCCACCTCAGGTGGAGGGTGACTCGCACAGAATGGAGGCACGACTGAGTCACCAGGGAATTTCTCCTTGGCTATGTACTTGGTCAACAGTCGAAACCTCCTATCTACTTCATCCGAAGAAGTATTCTCTCGAGAGATGCGAGTGACTTTGTCAACACTAGTCCAGCAGCACATCGGATGCGCCCTAGCCTGCAGCGGCTACACTCGACGATGCATCCAGGTGCGAATGAGGTCTGCATTGCCTAGTTCCTTCCCCATGCGGAGTTCAAGGTCACAGACACGCTTGTATAGACCGACATCACCATGTTCTTCCACGACCTCCTTCTCTTGCATTCTGCCTTTGAATCAAAAGGCGTGTGTCCGAAGTGTTCCTCATCAACCTTCTGGTCGCGAATATAGAACCACTTGTCCCTCCACCCTTGGACAGATGCATTGAAGTTGATGGAGAAATATTTGACACCAGGGTCTACATGGATCCCGTAGCCTCCTATATCATAGACTACCAACCCAAAGCCTGACTGGCGCTTCCGTTTGAAGAGTTATTTGTAAAGGCCAAAGTGTGGCACGATTCTGAGCTAGCACTTGCAAAGGGTGATATAGCAAGCAATGTGGAGAATGTAGTTGGGCGTCAGCTGATGGAGCTGGAGCCTGTAGAAGCAGAGTAACCCTCGCACAAATGTGTGGAGGGGGAGAGGGAGGCCACGAATGACAAATGCGAGGAACATCACCCGAAATCCGGCAAGGGGATTGGGGATTACCTCGTCGCTGGGCATCCAGAATTCGTCTTCAGTAGCTGGGAGAGCGCCATCTTGGCGCCAGTTGAAGAGCTCCATCTCCTTGATGGCAGTCCACCGCCACGATCCATTCGCGACGTGCGTGCCCGCGCCTTTCTTCTTGGCAGGTGCAGCAGCAAAAACATCGCCCGTAGCGGCGGTGCCCTTCTTCTTGGCCGCAACAGTGGAGGCCGCAGATCCAGCGGCGGAGGCACCCTTCTTCTTCCCCATCTTGCACGTGTGGTGCAAGCGCAGAAAGTAGCTCGGGAAGGTCATGAGGCTGTACAGCGCAGTAACAGAGGCGCAAGCAATGGAACAGCAGAGAGCAGCAATGGAGGAAAAGTGCGAGTAAGAAGATGAGGTATGGGGGAAATTACCGCACGGGAAATCCCTACTTAACCTCAACACAGATGCAATCCAACGGCCAGAAGTGTAGTAATCAGACGCGTGGCGCAAATCAAGGTGGACACGTGGCGAGGCAAGTGGTGAACTGTCGCCCCACTTTTCTCATTATGCGCGAGAATTGAGGAGACGCAGTTAAAACCTAAGATTACGCATGCCTGGTCAAATCCAGGTTAGAAATGGGGCCCACTTTCGCCACGTCCCGTCAAAACCGCTCACGCGGGCAAATGAGGTCATCTCATCGTCAGCACTGACGTCATTCACTCCAGCAGGAGCATCTTCTGACTAATCTAGTCTCACTTGAATCTTCGAATCAACCAAGCACTCGGGGGCTACTCCTAACAGGAGCACTGGCGGCGCACCCGAAAACTTCATGGACATGGAAACTTTTTGACAAGGTAATTGCACTTAAACCCCTCACTCGATTCAACAATTTGATTGTGGACTCGGGGGGCTACTCCCATAGGGAGCACCGAAAGCATATTTGGCTAAAACAAGCAAAAACTACAATAGTCGAAAACATTCATAGTCCCCACTCAAGTCTACGAGTCGAATAGGCACTCGGGAGATACTCCCATAGGGAGCACTGGCCGCGCACCCTATGATTTTTATTTTAATAAATGTGTGTTGACTGCATCCAAACTCGGAAGCGTCGGTGACTCCGCCTCACATTCCCCCCTACAAGGAGACTACATCTCCTACGCCACCCGAATCATCTCCGGGATGACAAAATTCAGATGCCATGCTTGCAGCATGAAGATAAGACCTGAAGAAGTCCTGGCAACGCACCTGCTATGCTCTACCAGCAATAACCCGTGCCTACAGGTATGATGAAATAAGCCTTGACGGACACGTCGAGTGCTCACACTTATATACTGGAATTCGATTCTATAAGACCTCCACGCCATGGGTTGAATTACGCCAGCACTTTCCCGAATTCGAGTCCAGGGACTCAAGTTTGAGTAGATTGCGTTGTTTTGCCCCAAGGCAGTAACTGATCCTGATACATCAGAAGAATCAGACACGTATATTGACAATCCCAATGATAAAAATTAGTGAACTCGAAAACATGCTCGATTATATAATCAAAGGCTTTATAAGTCTCCACTCGAATCTGCGATTTGATTGGACACTCAGGGGCTAATGACATGGGCATACCCTACAGGTACTCGGGATCAGCATATATGGTCCATCCCAGAATAATCCCACGATGTTGTTAAGGCCCAGTCGAGATTCAGGTGACCTAGGAGACTTTGACTCCTCGCAGAACATGGCAAATACACGATAGAAGTTTAAAGGGGAAACCCTAATATGTAACCGACTCGGCCTACTATCCCTAGACCTAGCCTATCTATATAAAGGCTAGGAGGGGGCAGCGAGGAGGATATCCGCAACCCTAGTTTCCACACCATCACCATATTGCATCTGTGCACCTGTGTAACTTTCGACTCCTCGATAATTGCAAGAGCAGACAAGTAGGAGTAGGGTCCTCTGCGAGGCCTGAACCTGGGTAAACCTCGTTTCCCCTGTGTGCTTGTTTGCTAGCCGATCGATGCCTCCAGTGCTCCCCACTTCCTCCAACCTAAGTCCATCTGCGATGGGCATTGATGAGTTAACCCCTCGTCACATAGAGTATTTGGTTTATAAAGGTGTCCATGATCTACTCTCAAAAGATTCAATCATGAGAAAGAGTAGTGATAGTATGCTTCATATGAAACTTACCAACTTGTTACCAATATTACAATATTATTGCCAAGGACGTCTTTGTGATAATCCACTTGTGGTAGAGAGTAAGGCACGGTCTAAAACCGTAGTGCCCGAAGATAACCATTTGCATGAACCAGAATATAAAGAGGAGGAACAACAAAAAGGTGAGGTCGACAAAGATTGTCACACTACAAATACTACTTTGTTTATGATGCCTCTCTCTCTAGTAATGATTCTTATAATGCTAAAACTGATTGTAATTTATCTGCGGAGGCCTTGTGCCTAGACACTCATGAGGAGAGCATTACGCATGATGAACTAGAGATAGAACCTTGCTATGGATCTTTCGATGCTAATATGCAGGGAACTGATTTACTCCCTGTTGCAAAGAAAGAATACTATGAAGTGTTCCACTACAATGGTAACCTAGGTAAAAGTTTAATAATTATATTTCAACCTCGAATCCTCTCGTTGCAACTACATAAGGAGGCATGCTCACCATACTTGGTGCATCAGCACTCACTTGAGAGAGAGATCCTATTTTTCTATATGATTCTGATGCACCACAAGAGGGTATGACTTTGATCGCACACTAATATGAGATGCTCCAACCTTTGCTAGAGGTAAGTACAAGTACACTTCGAATTGATATCCCCTGCGATCTAGGTGGATGATTTATTGGAGCATCTAAGCCTGGCTTTATGGCTATAAAGAAAGCACTTCCTGGGAGGCAACCCGGAAGTTTTAGGTGTCTTTCTTAATTTTGTGTCTTGAGTCTAGTTGCATTCATGTTGCATTGACACTTGTATATATAAGCATTATTTCCAATTAGAGTTGGCTTGGGACTATTTTCGACGGGTAGAATTATTTGTTGCTCTAATCATGCATTGCATATCTTGCTTAAATCTTCTCAACAAAAATATATGTTTGCTTTCTGTGGATGTTGGACTAACGTTTCAGGTCATTAGTAAAAAAATTGGAGAAAATAACTTGTTCCAGAGTTCACAGTGAGCTTAACGAGCAGCTGTACGGGCGGACTCGTCCGTACCGCACGCCTGTACAGCTCATGTGACACATCGGAAGAAGTAGAAAATTTTCTAGAAAAGTGACTGCAATCTTAACGAGCACTGGTACGGTGGGATGCAATCCGTACCGTCTGCCCGTACCTGCCTTGTTACCAGGCAAAGGAAACATGAAGACGACCCAGAGGCTGTAACAACCACCCGTACGGGCGCATCCTGCCCACACCACCCGGTCGTACGAACTTCGTCGAGAGCCTTAAAAAAGAGAGAAGTCAAGGTGCAGTACATGCGGAGCCCGTTCGTACGACGCGCCTGTACCAAGGAGCAACACCGCGCAGGAAGGGCAGGAATAGGTACAAAAAGGCTATAACCCCTCCAATCCTTTTATTTTGACAATCTTAGGTCAGTGTGTTACCTTCTATATGTTCCATTGTACTTAATTGTCTTTTTCCTACCTTCGAAACTCCCTAGCCTATAATTCTCTATAGTGTTTCATGTTCCTTCTATTTTGTTTTCACGGTTTGGTGAACAAACTCTGTTCGTACACCGAATCGTTTTCTTTTACTTCGTTTGTTATTTTCACATGGACTTGAACCTTGTGTGATGACATGCATGGTTTGTGCCAACCATGCAAATATTTGCATAAGCCACTTGGTTGTTTCAACTCAACACTTCAACAAGGAAGTATTCATTGAACCAAAGGTCCATGTCTGTCAAAAGTGAGGTTATGCGTACCTCAATGGTGAAGTGTGTCACCCTTGCTTTGTTCAAGCTTGGCGAGGGAACCACTTATCACACTCTCTTTTAATAACTGCATTTTCTCTTTTCTTGTAGTAATCTATTCAAGCTTGGTTCTTGCAAAAGTTCTAGCTCGGGGAAGTTACTTCTGCATGTGTAGAGTCTTGTGCAATGTTCTTGTTCGATGAAACTTTTTGTGAAATCATGTATCCCACAGTTTTTTAATGCTTGCTTAGGTAAGGTGTTTTTCATGTTTATATAATGGATGCACTTGCTTTTGTTGGGATTCATAAGAGTTGAGTTAAAGCTTTGATTCACTATGTTAAAATCTTTATCCAGCTTGAGAAGAACTTTGTGATCCTCTAGAAGACATTGCCATGATTTCTACACTTAAATCATATGTCTCCCACTTTTGAAGTTTGAATCGTTTAACGTAGTTGGCTGATTTTTGAAGATGTCATGGTAGTGGGAGTAATTCAAAATAGTTAAACTAAAGATTTTTATTTGGATGAATGATTAGTTGTGGAAGCTTTTGCTCTAGTTCTTTTAGCGAACCGAGTCTTTACTTGGAAATAATATTGCCAAACAATTATAACAAGAAAAATTCTTAAATTTATGACTCGTTTGATGAATGATTGTCTTGACAGTTTAACCTTGAAGATACTTAACCCCATAGATGTTTTGATAGACTTGACAACACTTTTCAAAGGAGTTATTTGATTAAAATGAAGTCTAGCGGTAAGTTGATGCATGCCAAAGCTAACCATGTGGATCAAACGGAAATACTAGTTAAAAAGTTCTATGTTTCTCTTGCACACCTTTGGATGCCAACAACTCCGCTAGCCTATGAACGATCTATGGTATAACCCCGAATTTCAGCTATGAGTTAACGACATGAGTGGCATATGTGTCAATATAATGGGTAAAAGTATTGGTACTCTCAAAGGTTGTGCAAGCAATTGTAAAAGAAACACTCAATGATCCTTGAAGAAGGAACAAAAAAATATATGAAGTTCCACAAAGCAAGTCCTTGGCATGGTCTCATTACTACTTTATGAATTTTCTTGAAAGACAATGATTGGATTAGAAGTGTTTTGATAGCCCTGATTACTGATGTGGGTGTCAATAAGACACTTCACTGTTATGCTACTTAGGACATGAACTATCTTACTCAATTATGATACTAAAACATCCTAGTGTTCCTTGGAAAGTTGAGAGTTAACTAGAAGAATTGGATTGACTGTTACACTTCTAGTTATTTATACTTATATTAAACTCTACTTTGATTGTCTTGATTTACCAAATCTTGTATAGTATTCTTGTCATCTCTCTAACTTTGATAAGACTTTCAAATGGATGAAGTGTTGGACGAATATGATTGCCAATCATAAGTGAATTCATATTCTCGTTGAAGCCCTTACTTTACAAAAGTGAGGAGATACAAAACATAAAAGGCGCAATAGGAGGATCACAAGTTTTCTTTCAAAGCTAGATTCACTTTTTACATGGAGCATTGAAGTTTTAATTGATCTTTTATGGATTGATATAACTGAGCTTGTGTTGCCTTGTATGAATATGTTCTTTCTTACTTTGATCTTGCAGGGAAAATAAGGATACAAGGCATCGATCTTCTACATCTGATATTCTACTTTTGTTTCAATTTTGCCCTCATTGAAGGTATTAACTCGTGGCTCATGAACATGATGACCTTGTCCATAAGCCACCATCTTGCTTGGGGATGAGAAATAGTCTATCTTGGGGAAGTTGATGAGTCCAAAATTGAGCAATATTTAAGTATATAAATTATTCATATTATCGCTCATTACATCCTACATCTATCTAGAACTATGCCTATTATGTATGATTATTAGTTCTAATTCATTTCCACATGGAATTTGGACATTAGTAGTTTTATTAGGATTTTATTACCTTTTCCTTGTCTTTGATCTGTGTGTAGGTTCTATGAACAATCATGTATAAAATAAGCCAAGAGGATTAAATATGGAGGAGTTGCAGGCACCAGACTTAGCCATTTGAGGGGAGGAAAAAGTGGATTTTTCCATGAAATCTAAATGAATATCCAAGGCCATGGTGTCTTATCCCTCATCCATACGAATCCAACTAGCCAAAGAACACCTCAATTAGAGTCCGTATGAAGAAATGGCGGCCAAAACACTAAGGAGTACTACAAGCGCATCTATCTTCATCGCCATCTTCATCAACATCGTCTTTAACATCAATACCCTTTGTTTAGTTTGTTGTAGTCCAATATCTATTATGGATTTTCACTTGTATTCAATTGTACGTTCATATTTCATCCATAAAATTGCCATGATGTTGATCCCTTCATGTATGAGTAGTTACCTTGTTCTTGGGGAGTGATAGTGAAACATTAGCATTATTATGAATTAAAATAAAGATGATCTATACTTGTGTCCATATGACTTACTGGACTATGATAGATTTATGATGTGTGGTTGATCTCTCTCTTTAGATGGTATGTGTAGTCGGCCACATATCATTTGCCTTCGGGACTAAAGAAGAGGGTGAAATCCTTTGGACGTATTTGGAGGTGTGCCCCAGAAGCTAGCATGACTATTGGCACTGGCTAGCAACATGCACGGTCAAAGAAGGATTAAGAAAGATTTCCTAAGCTAATTATGATATTCACATGGAGAGCCTTAATTGTGGTGGTCTGTATGGGTGACTGCTCTCAGACATCAGAGTGGTTATTTAGAGGTGACCTCATTCTTAGGTCAACAAAGTGACTGCCTCTGATCCTTGTAGTGAACATCTTATTATGGAGCTCTCTCCACACATTTCATGATAGAAGAAATAGGTTATCCTAGTTATGAATAATAGTTTACCATGCTAGTGGTGAATCCTACACTCCTTGAGAACCCCTCAACTATATCACACAACACTTTATAGATAATCTCTTGCTTTAGTTTACTTTTGTTATTTACTTTGTTCATGTTTACTTTAGCACTCATTCAGACGCACTCTTTATACACCATTACTTGGAATTAGAGATAACCTATAAATACCTTTACCAATAGCTCTCTATGGGATTGATACTCTTATTTTTTAACTAGCTACAATTGATCTGTGTACTTGCAGACATCACTGATCAACAGCTTGTATCCCAACTCTAATTCACGGGATCTCCGATCACATAGAGTGGGTTACCACTGTGAGAAACTCATAGTGTGGGTCTCAAACCCATCTCCCTCTATGCATTATCTATCACATTACGTGATAAACCCTTTTTGAAGGAATATGCTAGGTTCTTAGATGTTTGGATATAATCCAACGCAATATCTTTGGATTTTCTCAGTTTCCTAACAGATTTCAATCTCCTCTTCACATGCCTTGATGACTTCATATTATCTTTAAAACTGTTTACTTTGACAACCACAGTTTGATTATCACACACTAGTAGGAAAACCCCTATCCATGGCGCACCAAATTTGGGGTTGTGGCGCATGTCCAGTGCGCCATGAATGTTACGCCACTAGTATTTATTATCCGTGGTGCACCCCGATGTGCGCCATGGATAGGTCCAAGGTGAGTGGTGCACGTAGCCTGCGTGCGCCATGGATGAGTTTTGTAGCGCACCCCTTTTTGGTGTGTCATGGTTAGAGTGCACCACTGAAGATATAATCGGTGTGCCACGGATATATTAATTGCATTTTATTTTTTTCGATAATACCGAAGAAATATACATTATACAGCAGTAAACAGTAATACATAGTAATACACCGAAACTGAGATAACATCGTTCCAAAGTGCTGAAATACATCAATATGAAGTCAAGTGCTGGATTATTACACAGGTGGTAGTACAAATTCGATCATCTCACATCACAAATTCGATCATCACATTACAAACAGATTATCACCCTAGACTATGATCGAAAAGAGGATAACTACGACGATGGTCAGCAACACCGAGACCATGATCAATATCTTCATCCGGTTCTTCTTCCACATGTGTTTCCTCTACTTGGCTACCGCCATCTCTCTTGTCTTGTACCCTTTGTAGCTATTGTTGTTGAAGTTGTTCACTTGTTTCTCGCAGTCCTCCCACTCGTCGTAGACCCCTAGAACCCAACCCATGTACACCACGTACCACTTTTCCATCTTCATAGACAAGGCATACATAGACAAGGCATGTAGTAAATGTCATGCAATGAAAAGACTAGCAAACTGCAAACATGCTTGCATTATCACAAAATATATCAAAGATTCATAAACCTAAAATAAAATATAGCATTGATGATGATCATATAAGAAAGTCCAACATCGACCGTCAAGGATTTTACGAGACTGGGGGAGATAAGGTTTACGACACACACGCCAAACTATAGTTCGGAAACATCACGAGGATAGTCAAGTTTACGACATGACACACAACCAACACTGCTAGCTAGGCACACACACATAATGTAGACCTTGCCGGGAGTGGTGTCATGTCCTCTGTCATCATGAACATCCTGGCGTCCTGGGGCATGTCGAGGTGTTCTTCGATCTCGCGGTTAGTCAACGCTCTAGCCATGTACATGCCCCCTTTTTTGACATCTTTATGGATGAGTTGCGAGAGCTAAGTTTGGATGCGCTAGAAGTATTCCATAAGGTTTGCACCATCAATCTCCACCAATTGTGTGGCCCAGTGTCAAAGATTAGCTAGCAGTGCCTCGCCCCGTGAATCCCACACGAAACCCTTGATGTGATCGAGGACGTAGAAGGCCTCCTTCACACTGATAGTTGGCTCCTTGACGCAGGAGCACTTCGTGTGGTGCATGACCACATGTTTGCCATCCTTGATTCTTTGCCCACTTGGATAATTTTTCTCCCTTTTTGACGTAGACTTGTAGAGCATCATCCATAACCCTCTTGAATCTGCCGTAGTCCTTCAGCTTCATGTCACACGATGAGTCAAAGTATGTTGCTTGCGACAACCTCAGACAAATGGGCCACACAGTTGAAATGAAATTGTTGGAAGAGGAACAACGAAAATCTAAGAAATAATTTGCTACAACAGCGACCAAATGTGTTTGCTAGTCAGGAAAGAAAGGCAGACGAATGCAATCAATGGTCTGGTTCCCCTGGAAGATATTCCCGAGGTACTCCTTCACCATTGCCCGCTCCCCATCATCCTCCAAGACAATGTAACGCATGTAGTAGGGGTCCACTATCATGATGCCCTATGTATTCTCCCTCTTGACCTTCAACACCATATGGAGCGAGTACAGATGAACCAAGTTATAGTCTAGCCACTTTGAGTGTAGCACATAGTACATGTCCTCGTATCGTACAAAGAATATATCCGAGGGTGCTCGATCGATGAAGCCATGGCCCGATGGCACCTTGCATGTGAAGACCAGGTACCGGGGCTTCTTATGTTTAAGAAGGAGGGACTCGAGATGAAGAATGGTGTGATGAAAATTCACTATGGGTCCACCCGCAACATCGAGCATATCCTTAGTCAGAATCGACTTACCCTCTAACGAGGGGTTAACTCATCAATGCCCATCGCAGATGGACTTAGGTTCGAGGAAGTGGCGAGCACTAGAGGCATCGATCAGCTAGAAAACAAGCACACAGGGGCCACGAGGTTTACCCATGTTCAGGTCTCACAGAGGACCCTACTCCTGCTTGTCGGCTCTTGGAATTATCGAGGAGCCGAAAGTTACAGGGGTGCGTAGACGCAATCTTACGATCATGTGGAAACTAGGGTTGCGGATATCCTCCTCGCCACCCCCTCCTAGTCTTTATATAGACAGGCTAGGTCTCGGGATAGCAGGCCGAGTCGGTTACATATTAGGGTTTCCCGTTTAAACTTCTATCTTGTATTTGCCGTGTTCTGCAAGGAGTCGAAGTCTCCTAGGTCACTCGAATCTCGACTGGGCCTTAGCAACATCGTGGGCTTCTTCTGGGCTGGACCGTATATGATGATCTTGAGTACCTATAGTGTATTCCCATGTTAGTAGCCCCCGAGTTTCGAGTCGAATTGCAGATTTGAGTGGAGACTTACGAAACATTCGAGTGTATAATCGAGCATGTTTTTGAGTGCTCTAATTTGTATCATAGGGATTATCGATATATGTGCCTGATTCATCCGATGTATTGGGATCAGTTAACTTCCTTAGGGCAAAACAATGCAATCTACTCAAACTCGAGTCCCCGGACTCGAATTCAGAAAAGTGCTGGTGTAATTTGACTCATGCCGCGAAGGTCTTATAGAATCGAATTTTAGTATATAAGTGTGAGCACTCGATGCGTCCGTCTAGGATTATTTCATCGTACATGTAGGCACGGATTATTGCTGGTAGAGTGTAGCAGGTGCATTGCCAGGCCTTCTTCAGGTCTTATCTTCACACTGCAAGCGTGGCATCCGAATTTTTTCATCGTGGAGATGATTCAGGTGGCGTAGGAGACGTAGTCTCCTTGTAGGAGGAAATATGAGGCGGAGTCGCTGATGCTTTCAAGTGTGGACGCAGTGAACACAGATTTATTAAAAGAAAAATCATAGGGTGCGCGGCTAGCGCTCCCTATGGGAGTAGCCCCTGAGTCCCTATTCGAGTCGTCGACTCGAGTGGGGACTATGAATGTTTTTGACTGCTGTTGTCTTTTGCTTGCTTCAACCAAATATGCTTTCAGTGCTCCCTATGGGAGTAGCCCCTGAGTCCACAATCGAATCATTGATTCGAGTGAGGGGTTTAAGTGCAATTACATTGTCGAAAAGTTTCCATGTCCATGAAGTTTCCGGCTGCACGGCCAGCGCTCCTGTTAGGAGTAGCCCCCGAGTTCTTGGTTGAGTCAAAGAGTCAAGTGAGGACTAGATTAGTCAGAAGATGCTCATGTTGGAGTGAATGACATCAGTGCTGACAATGAGATGACCTCATGTTCCCGCGTGAGCGGTTTTGACGGGACGTGACAAAAGTGGGGCCCCATTTCTGACTTGGATTTGACCAGGTATGTGCAATATTCGGTTTTAACTGTGTCTCCTCGATTCTCACGTGTAATGGGAAAAGTGGGGCAACGGTTCACCACTTGCCTCGCCGCGTGTCCACCTTGATTTGTGCCACACGTCTGATTACTGTGCTTCTGGCAGTTGGATTGCGTATGTGCTGAGGTTAAGTAGGGATTTCCCATGCGGTAATTTCCCCCACAGCTCATGTTCTCCCTCGCGATGTGCCTCCATTGCTACTCTCTGTTGTTCAATTGCTCGCACCTCTGTTGCTACACTGGACAGCCTCAAGACCTTCACAAGCTACTTTCTGCGCTCGCACCATACTCGAAAGATGGGGAAGAAGAAGGGTGCCTCCGCCGCCGGATCTATGGCTGCCACCGTTGCGGCCAAGAAGAAGGGTGCCGCTGCTACGGGCGTGGTACTACTGCTGCAGCTGCCAAGAAGAAAGGTGCGGGCACACGCGTCACGAATGTATCATGGCGGCGGACCGCCATCAAGGAGACGAAGCTCTTCAACTAGCGCCAAGATGGCGCTCTACCAGCTATTGAATATGACGGCCGGATGCTTGGCGACGAGGTAATCCCCAATCCCCCTGCCGGATTTCGGGTGATGTTCCTCGCATTTGTCATCCGTGTCCTCTCTCTCCCCCTCCACAAGTTTGTGCGAGGGTTACTCTGCTTCTACGGGCTCCATCTCCATCAGTTAACCCCGAACTCCATTCTCTACATTGCTTGCTATATCACCCTTTGCAAGTGTTGGATCAGAATCGAGCCACACTTTGTCCTTTTCAAAAAACTCTTCAAACTTAAGCGCAAGTCGGGCTCTGGGTCGGTAGTATATGATATAGGAGGCTGTGGGATCCATGTAGACCCCAGTGTCAAATATTTCTCCATCAACTTCAATGCATCTGTCCAAGGGTGGAGGGAGAAGTGGTTCTATATCCGAGACCAGAAGGTTGATGCGGAACACTTCCGACTCACGCCTTTTGATTCAGAGGCAGAATGCAAGAGAAGGAGGTCATGGAAGAACATGGTGATGCCCGGCGAAGCCAAAGAAACTGAGGTTCTGTACAAGTGTGTCTGCGACCTTGAACTCCGCATGGGGAAGGAAGTGGGCAGCGCAGACCTCATTCGCACCTGGATGCGTCATCGAGTGCAGCCACTGCAGGCTAGGGTGCATCGGATGTGCTGCTGGACAGGTGTTGACAACGTCACTCGCATCTCTCAAGAGAATACTTCTTCGGGTGAAGTAGACAGGAGGTTTCGACTGTTGACCAAGTACATAGCCAAGGAGAAACTCCATGGTGACTCAGCCATGCCTCCATTCTGCGCGAGTAACCCTCCGCCTGAGGTGGATTTCTTGTTACCTCTTATTGTTTTTTGATTACCTACTAGGTTTTTCCTTTATACTGACACTGCCTCTTGTTCCAGGACTGGAAAGTGACCACTATGTTGCCTCCTCAGCTGGAGGGAGTGATCCCTCGCGAAGCAGAGGAGGAGGACGTGTCCGGCTCCACTGTCCCCATTGAGGAAGAGTAGGAAGCCCCCGAGTCCAACGGGAACGGGACTCGCAAGTGCTCTCAAAGCAAAGACTCGGATGCATCTTCACCCACGACGTCGGAGGGTCCTTCGACTAAGGTAGAGGAGCCAATTCCCGTTGTGCCTGTGCATGCCATGGCTCCTCCTCCACGGAAGAAGCTGAGGACAGCGAAGGAGGTGTCTGAGGACTTCTTCGATGTTGATGCCTTCGACTGGTAAGTGTGTGCCTCTGCTGATTTTTCCTTATGTCCTGTAATCTCTTTCTATGAAGTTGTTTTTGTATATTTATGTTGTAGCAAAACTGCATCATCATCGTCCGACGACTGCCCCTTTGTGAAGGAATCTAGAGTCGCGAACTCCAAAGAAGAGGATGTGGTAGTGCAGTCGCATCCTCCCCAGGTGGTGGCCACCTCCGATGCCAATTCTTCAAGTTCCCCCCATACTGGGGGCACTAGATGGTTGCCCGGACGCCTATGCAGAAGGAAATTTTGGAGTCCCTGGAGGAGCAGGTAAGTTTTCTAGATTATGTCAAACAAAATTAGGTTGGTGCTGATGCATCTCTTCTTGCAGCCTGTCGTGAAGGAATCCATAAGCCTCGCCGAACAGATTACGTTGATGGGCCGTCAGCATGCCTTGTTGGAGACCCAACATCGCGCATTCAATGGTGAGTTTGCACTTTGTATGGTTGTGCTATTGGTGTTGGAAATCGTCAATCTTAAGTTTTTGCTATCATTCTTTGTAGGTGACAACAATGAGATCCTCTGTAGCGTCAGCTCCCTCGACAAGGGTCTTGCTGCAGTGGAGAAGAAGCGTGACGAGGTGCTCGAAGCTCTTGAGCACTCCGTCCAGGAATCGAAGAAGCACAAGGAAGACCTGCGTTCCGTTGCAGCTGACAGGGAGAAAGTGTTCATGGAATAGCTTTTCTCTATTGCTAAGGCACTCTCAGGTACGATGCTACGTCATTTTGTTTGTTCTTCACTTGCCTGTATTTGGTTGTGCTCATATATATATCTTCTATAGATGCTGGTGGTGTGGACTTCGACGCTCAAGCTTTGGCTCACCCAGATGCCTTGGCTGGTGCTATAGCCGCAGTCGAAGACCGCAGTGTCGCCTTCAAGGATTCCCTTGAAAAGGACGAGGGTGTGCTTGGGCATCTTCGAGAGGAGATGGTCCCCAAGGCCAAGCTTATCAGAGATCTTGATGGCCTTGTAGAGTCCTTTGCTGAGGGCCTGCCTATGGACTTCAAAAATTCTTAGAGGGGAGTCAGAGCTACCATGGGACTTGCGATGGCGCAGGCTAATGGAGTTGAGCTGAATCCCAGCAAGGTCTCCAAGGTGATGCCGGTCACTGCGGAAGGCCAGCAGGTATTATTTGCTCCCTTTGCTACTCGCTGTCATAAATATGGGTCTCGGCTCATTGAGACACTCGCAAAGTACTCGACAGAGCTGAGGTAGTCGAAGACGGCAAAAGCCACAGCATCAGAGGCTGTAACTGACAAGGCCACGGCGTCGGAGGCTGCCACTGACTTGAGGAAGCCCCCGAGTGCCAATGCATGGTTGTAGGCTGTCGCTTTGTCGTCTTTTTGTAATATTCTAGCTTCTCCAGACTTCTCCTTGAATTACGCTATGCCTTGTGGGGGTACCCCTTTTAAGTCTTGTTGAACTTCGATGTTTCCACTTTTGGTGTTATTATGAATGGTTGGTCCTATTCATCTTTTCCTCTCCCTAGATAGGGTCTTTTGACTGATCCATCTGAAGCACCTCCTACCGATGAACCTGTGGCGCAACCACATTCAGAGGTGCAGGAGTTGTCGTTGCTGTCTCGATTGCACGATCACATAAAACACTTAGAGTGACAGATGCCCATGATCCGTGGTAGCACTGACGTGTGGAAATCGAAGGACGAAAAGGCTAGTGAATGGGAGAGATATCTTCTAGTCGAGGTGGCTCAGTTGAATGAGCAATTGGAGTGTTAGTTTCCTTAGCTTCTTCTCTTTTTCTAGTCACTTGTGGCGGCGTTCGACCTTATGTGTTTTGCTGCCCTTTTTAGTTGTTAGTACTCGCCGTGCACAGGAGGAAAGGACTGAGTCGCCATTCAGCTAAACAACTTGACGCAGGAGCAACTGGAAGCTAACGGGTATTTTTGGGTTAACCGAGATCGCGTAGTTGCGTTGGTGATGTTGCAGGATCTTGTGTCCAGCAGCTACTGTACTTGAAGAAGGCGCATTCATGCTTGAAGCACATCTTTAGGGCAATGTCCCCCTGGACGTGGTACCTTCGATCTTGTTATCTTTACTGAAGAAGTTCTAGGATGCCAGCACAGTTCGTGAGTGCGTGCATCAGCAGTTAGTCGCGGGTGCCAAGGCTGCACTAGCACTTGTTCGCCTGCATCGACCTGATCTGGATCTTGCACCTGTTGCCGTTGGACCGCCGCCACCGCTGAAAGGGATGGTGTGGAACATGGGGCCCCATTATCGGGAGGTTGATCAGCCAGCCGAAGATGTCATCAAGTTGTTCGAATAACGTACCAATGTTCTCCTTTTACAACAGTAGAGTAGTTTTGAACCTGCACAGAGATGTATAGGTGTTGTAAAGATCGTATAAGTGAGTCAGGTGTTTTTTGTTGCCCGTTTATATGTAAAAGCTTGCTAGCTTGTGTATTTTTCTAGTAGCTTGTACTCTACATTTCCTTTTTGTTAGCCTGACGCATACTTATCTTAGCACGTTGTCAACCTATCAGGTGTGTTGCAGCTGGGTTGGTTTTACCAAGGGTTCAATTTGTTGGGTCCGCAGCATAGAAAACAAAAAAATTCCTACGATGAGAACTATACGCCAAGATCTATCTACTAGATACAGAGCAACGGGTGGACATACATCCATGGAGAACTTACCCTCGAAGACAATGAGTTTTGTTAACGAGTAGGAACTCGTGGTTGATGTAGTCGTATGCTTGCCGATCTCAAGATCGTGTGGAAGTCTGAGCGCTGCAAATGAGCAGCGCATCCGTCCTCGCACACACGTTCAAGCCACCGGACAACCTCCACCTACTCGCTCCAGTAATCATGAAGCAAGAACTCCTTCTAGACGCAAGGCCACCGGGAACATGTATCTCGCTAATCCGAGACCATGGGGGAATATCTAGAGGGGGAGAGAGATCCTTCACGAGGAGGTGTCGTTTGTGAGACGGGAGAGGGGGCTTTATATAGGAGGGAGGAGACCTCCCTCCCATAGCCAAGCATGAGGGGGGGACTCCTCCCCTCCTGCATTCATGTGGTGAACCTCCACTCACATAAACATGGCCTCCACCCAAAATCCCACTCACATGTATTTAATTTCCACCAAATTAAATGCAACTCTTTTATTTATTTTATTCACAATTTTGTTAATTACTTTAATTAACAAACATTCACATAAAAACCCTTGCAACATTTCAATATCACATGCAGAACAACTTTCTGCAATTTCAGCCGAAACAATTCCGGTTTCTATCGAAACAATTCCTGTTTCTATCGAAACATTTCCTGCGCTTTGCAAACCTTTTGTCTGGAACATATGTGCTGCTAAATGGTGTCCAGCAACCCTTAAGTGTGTCACCCTACGGTTCGCGAATAATGCATACATGATTGAGACTCCTCTCAGATCAATAATCAGAAGCGGGACCTGGAGATCCATACTGACTCCTGCATATTCAACGATGACTTCTATGATCGTGAGAACCTTTAACGTCAGCAATTTAATCAATTTGTCTCATGATATAATACATGTCCGAGATTCGATCATCGGTATCCAAATACCTAGTTTGATCTTGTTACCGACATGCACTCTTTTCTCGTTCCCGTGATATAACATTCTAGTGATCACATCACTTGCTTGCAAGCTATCTTAATGTGATATCACCGAGAGGGCCCAGAGTATATCTATCCGTCATCGGGATTGAAAAATTCCACTCTTGATCCATGAGCCTCAACATAACACCTTCATAGCACTGAACCCACCTTTATGGTCACCCTGTTACGGTGTGACGTTTGATGTTATCAAGATACTCTTCCGGTGTTAGCAATTAACATGATCTCATGGTCTAAGGACTAAGACTACTTTGTATGATGTTATAGCAATATAAACATAATGACTTGATCGTAATGCTATACTTCGGATGAATGTTCATCACATCATTTCACAAATGCTGTGACCTTGTTATTAACAACATCCAATGTCCATGATCATGAAACCTTGATCATCTTGTTAATCAACAACCTAGTCTATAAGAGAGACATAACTAGGAACCCTTTTGTTTATTAAACACACATGTATTGATGTTTCCTATCAATACAATTATAGCATGCAAAATAAACATCTATCATATACAAGGAATACATAATAACAACTTTATTATTGCCTCTCAGGGCATATTTCCTTCACAATTAATAGTACGTCAGCTACTAAGGCTACTGTGTTATTCGTGTAACGAGGTGGAAAGGGCGGCACAGCCCCCGAGTGATGTAGTTGCAAGTAAAAAGATAGCAACACAAGGTTGGAGGAACTTAGCTTTATTTATTCGCAGAATATCAAGAGATACAATGTGTGGCTAAGTAGCCTGGCTGAATAGCCTTATTTATAAAGTAAAACATCTAACAATAGAAACGACGCAGCTACGTGACTTTCCAGGGGTTGGAGTATGCGAATCCACTTTCTACATCTTTAATGTGGTAGGCGCTACCTGGGATTACTTCGGTAATCACATAAGGTCCCTCCCAAGGGGACTCGAGCTTGAGGTACCCTTGCTGCTTCAGTCGTAGGACCGGGTCTCCTTCGACGAAGGACCTTGGGCGTAGCCTTCTGTTGTGGTAGTTGCGGAGGTTTTGCTGGTAGATCGTGGATCGCTCCGCTGCTATCTCACGTGCTTCGTCGAGGAGGTTGACAGAGTCTTCGAGTGCGAGAGTTGATTTCGCCTCATTGTATGCTATGACCTGTGGGGCTTTGTAGCGTACTTCTGCAGGAAGTACTTCCTCGGTGCCGTGTACCATGAAGAACGGTGTATAGCTTGTGGCGTTGTTCAGAGTTGTGTGCAGACTCCATAGTATTGACTATAGATCCTCGGGCTAGCACCCATCAGCTCTTTCTAGTGACCTGAGGATCCTTTTCTTGATGCTGCTGCAGATGAGACCGTTGGTCTTTTCGACTTGACCGTTGGTTTGAGGGTGCACCACCGAGGCGTAGCTGATGTTGATTCCCAGGTTTTCTGTAATCCCCAGTTTTAGTTAATCTTTAACTAGGGTTTGTTTGTGCATTCATGAGCATCATCTTTTAAATTGCATGCAAAGAAATAATGCAAAACCCTAAACCCTAGCTATTTTCTCCCTCTCTCTAAAAGCAATTCAAAATGGGGTTGAATATTTTGAAAACCACCAAAATAGTGAAGCCCAAATTGATTAAAGGGCCCTGCAATATTTTCTTGTTATTTACAAAACCTCTGGTATTTTCAAACAGCTCCAAACATATTTGAAATTTAAAATACAAAAGGGATAAAAGAAAACAGAAATAACAAAACGGTTCAGCAGAAAAAAATGGACACAAAGCCACCTGGGCCGAAGCCCATCTCTTCCTCTCCCTTCTCTGCCGCCCGCGTGCAGTAGCCCGCAGCAAGCCGCAGCCCAGCAGAAGCCCAGCCCACATACCCCTTTGCTCCCTTTCTCTTTTCTTCTTCTTCTCGACAGAAAGACGACGACGATGAAGCTCTTGCGTGTCGACCGCCCCGTCGCTCGTCATTTCTGCGATGCCCGCCTCGCCAAGATACGTGCTACCGATGTCGTAGACGCCTATAATACCCCCTACCGCCACCAGACGATCCTTATCATCTCCCCTATCCCCAATTTCTTTTCCCGACAGGAACCCTAGCTCGCCGGAGCTTTGGGACGCCGTTGTATCTGGTCGTACCTTGTCCAGCTGAGAGCTCCGTGGTCTTCCTCTCACCGTCCTTGTTCGTTTGCCCCTAGCGGAGAAAGCCGGTCTCGGTCCATATCGTCTCAATTGAAACCTCGGTCTCCGACGACCTCTATTGCCGTCCTCATCGATTCCGGCGACCTCGCTCCTCGCCGACCCCTCCGTCTGCCTTGTGGTGAGCCCCTGGTGTTCAGGCACCTCCCCTCCTTCTTCCTCGCCTATCGTAGTCGCCATTGCTGCGTGCTACCGGCCGCCGCTGCCGCCGCGCCGCTCGATGACTGCTTTCTTGGCGGCACGCGACCAATCGAAGCAAGGCTGCTAAGGTCTAAAGCCACCACGCTGCTGCGCCATGACGCTCCAAAGATTATATATGTGCTCAACCTAGGAGGACCACCGCCGTGGTGATGTAAGAACCGTGGTGACATCATGCAGACGTCATCCAAACATCAGCGAGCTAGTTAAGCCCCGGTCAAACCCGGGCTGGGTCCCACCTTGCCCGTGTGTCCGCTGATGTGGCCTTGGGCCCGTCGGTTAGACACACTGTCTAGCTGTGGCCCGGTATAAAAAGTAATTCCCAGTTTTTGTTTTAATTTCAAAAACTGAATAAATACTAGAAATTCAATATTTAATTATTTATAAGTCATAAAATGTGTATAACATATCAAAATGTTCAGAAAAATAAGATCTATATATTTAAGATATAATCATGCATTATTAAGCAACTTAAATGAAAAGTTTGATTAGAGAACTAAATCAACCGCTCACAGGTGTTCCGGGGTTCTCCTGTATTAGGGTTTGGACCCCTCGGATCCCGCTTAAATTGCCAAGCATGTCTTAGGGTTCATTTCCAATACACTTTAACTTGTCATATCATCATCCTTGCTTGAGCATTTCATTGATGCCATGTGTTGATTATTTCTCTTTCTTTCTGGTGTTTGCTTCTTCCCGGTAGAATACGATATTGAGATCGAAGACCGAGATCAACACCATCGAAGATCGATGAACAATACTTGACCAACTGTGAGCAAGTCAAGTACAAGGCTTCCGAAGATCTATATCTGAGTATCAATAGGCAAAGGCAAGCAAATCCCCACCATTATACAATCCTATGATTTCGAAAGCATTTCAATTCTTGCCATGATGCATACGATTCTACAGTGGTCTTTTATTGATAGATAGAGTATCCTATCTATTGCATTACTCCCTTGAGCTTATATTACCTAATCCACTGCTCCTAGAATAACAAGGTTTGGCTTGTGTGCACTGTTAGAGCTATTATCTGTGTCTTGCTTAGCCATGCTTAGTTCTTAGTGCTGGTTCATCCAGATGATGTATCAAAAGTAGAGAATCTAGTATGACAGGAGAACAAGGTATACAGATGAGGTAAGATCAGTGGTAAAGGTTAAACATGATAAGGCTTGTATGGGAGGCCACGGTTGGATGTGGTTTTTGTAGTCCCATGCTCGCCACCACTAGGACCCGAGTTCTTGCCTTTGGAACCAAGACAGGCGTACAGCCACACGGGGCTTGGAAAACCTCACGAGTAACTAACTTGCCTAGTAGATTCCATTAGTCACATAGTTTAGGCGTTCCATTCGACATATGCATAGAAAATGTTTTGAAATATTTGGCAGGTGAAGGTGCATCATAACCGGTAGGTAAGCGTGGCCAGGGTTGCTTGGGGTAGATAGCGCCCCTCATAAACCAACCTCACCTCACATATCTAGGGACCGGCTTCGGGATTTGACCCGTTACGGCGGAACCATCCTTAGGGCGTGACTCATGGTCTCAGCGAAAGCAAGGTAAAGGTCGTGTCGAACCACGCTCTACCGGCCTTCCAAGGAAGAGGGCTATTACTAGTGGCACTAAGAGTTGGTTGGTACGTGTGGATTAAGTTGTACACCCCTGGAGGGTTAAATATTTTCGAAAAGCCGTGTTCACGGTTATGAACGCTTGGTGACCGAATTCTAAGATCATAGAGAAGTATAACCTAATCGTAAAACTTGGCAGATCAATGTGTGCTTAAGGATGCTTCCTCATGGGTACAAGGGGGTGATCCTAGTTGTGAGATGAGGATTACTTTGGTGGATATCAAGAGGATGATCAATCCTTCGATGATGTCGCTCTCTTATCCTCTTTTAAAATATTCTGATTAGATGAGCTTCTTCTCCCTCTTGTTTTACAAAACAAAGATGGCTTTATGCAAAATAACCCCACCAGCTATAAGTCTTGCAGAGTACACCCAGTACCCACCCTTGCTTTGTTGATAATTTTGTAGCACAGTAAGTGTTCCCATGAAGACGAGTTCCGTACGACATCGACACCGACGAGTAGCTTGGGGTTCCCGGCCGGTAGCCTAGAATCTATGGGCTGGATGTCATTGTTATGCTTCAGGCCTCTTAGGCCATTTGTTAAGTTTGATATACTTAATAGCATAATTTTCCTTCTATTGTTTGATGTTTGTGGTCAGTGACTTCTGCTTGTAATATTTTGGTTCTTCGCTCAGTTATGAGCTTGCTGTAATAATTTTTGTGTCGCAGGGTTACTGTTGTGTTACCGATTCTTCACTGGATATCCTCGAGCTCTAGGTTAAGCTTATGTTATGCTAAGGTTTGTATTTCTTTAACCTAATCCCGGGGCTCTCATAGTTTTTGGTATCAGAGTAGTACCGACCGTAGGAAAACCTTGCTATTGGTCGATGTTGAGTCTAGTGTTTGTGAAAACTTTTTTTAAAGCTGAAAAGTATTTGCGAAAAGTCAGTATGCTTCTTTTTCTTCTTATCTGGTCTCGCTCTTAACTCTGGGTCATCTTATCTTGTGTTGACTTTGGAAAAGTTTTGGTATGTTTTCTGGTCTTTCAAAACTTAGGTGCCTTCTTGGCATGTCATTTCTCAGCCAGTTGACCTAGTGTTGAGTTCTCTAGAGTTGTGTGTTATGAATTGCTTCTTTCCCTTTGCTCTACTTCAGTTGAGAGATTCCTTTCCATCATGATCTCTCTGTCCTATGGGCCCACAATATTATATTGTATGGCTCTAAAGTGTTCTATTCTAGGCTTCGAGGTTTCCTTTCGCCTCGTGTGCCTCCTTTTTGTTTGTTTGGGTACTTCAGAAGTTCTTTCATCTCTTGGAAGCTACTTCATGATTACTATATTGCAGTGTATGCTATGTCACTCAAGTAGTAGTTACTCTTTTCTCGGGTTTTAACCCTTGGACTTGAACCGAAGATCCCGGATTGTACCGAATTCAAGTGATGTGAATCTCGTACATGAAGCTGATCTTTAACCCAAGATCCATTTCATTGTCCCCTGTTGTTAATGTTCAAACATTACCTCAGGATGGCTAGTACCTTCTACTCTAGCCTTCAGGCTCGTGGTTATGGTCGTAATTAAGTTATGACAAATAAAGGACTTCCCCTACCACATGCTATGTCAGATGTTCTTTAATGGAACCAAATAGATCACGACAAGAGTACTCCTCGCGAGTCTCGCATCTATATTCGTGACTCTGCCACACCTTCCCCTCTATGCATTGGTTTTTCGAAAGAATGTTAATCTATGCATCCACATTTCGGGATTCTATCCTGAGCATGTTCTTTTTCCTCTTGATGTTTCCGGCCTTTGTTTACTAGTTTGTAGCCAAGTAGTATGTGCATTGGTGTATTCCGATGCAAGATACTCTTGTGGTCCATCAAGACAAACCATTTCGGAATGTCAGGAGAAACAAACTCTGGTACCTTGTCGTATCAAGGACCAGGTCAAAGTGTTGTAATCCATAGATCAATAGGCTTTGATTAGCTTCTACCTGTTCTACCTTAAAGTATCACACCCTTATATACTAAGAGATTGTACTAAGTTTCATGACCCTTAATCAAGTGATGCTTCTTCACATCTTTACCCATCCTTCCTTCGAGATTTCACGCTCGAGAATGATGCGTGTGCGTAATAATGTGGCCATTTGAGATTCTTAGAAATTCTTATTTCTTTGAACTCCAAGGACATTTGAGTCATTCTTAGCGTGATGAGTTAACCTATCACTGAACAAAGTTTGACTGTGCTACCAAATTCGCTATTCAGGTACACTCTCTTCGGTCAAAGAGTTAGGCTTGTACTGAAGATCTGAGATTATGTCTTCTTGCATTACCAAGCAATTTCCTCTTGAACTAAGTGACATATTGGTGGTCCGTGATATTCTAGATGTCTTTCTAGAAGTATCTCCATGTTGCCACATGACCATGTTTGTCAAGTTCTTGAGCAAGCTAGTTCGCTGAACTGCTCCTTTCTCCAAGGATCTGTGCTGGATACCCTTGAACTAGTTGGTTGAGTTTAAACAACAAGTTGGAGAGTTGTAAGACAAAAGTTCTATCCGACCTAGTTCATCTTAAAGGGATGTCTAGTTCTATTCGTGTTGAAGAAAGATAGTATCTCCTTCATGGATATGTTATCTTCCCCCACATTTTATTTAATTTGGGTTATCATCAAATCAAACTCAGTTCCAAGGACTATTTTGATGATGTGATACTCGTGATGTTTCACTTGAGTACATCCTCATGTCCCCTGGTCTGTCCAATACTCTACCTCGTTCATACAACATATGAGTCCATCTTCCTGGAGTATCTCGATATGTTTGTTCTTGATCCCATCGACAATATTCTTATGTTCTCCGCGCTAGAGTAGATTCATATGGAACCCTTGGCATTAATGTTGGAACCTTTTAAGAACTCTCTTCGGGTCAATCCGAAGTATGTGTTCTGGATGTTAGAAGTAACCTTCTCTGGTTCACGTGCAAATGTTGAAAGATGTCACTGTGGATTTGAGTAGAGTTATCTTTCTTCCCTTTAAGGATACAGTTGTGTTTTGTTGCAAGTATTCGATGTATGAGTAGTTGTCCTTCAACAAGTTGCTAATACATAGTCTAGCAACATAACTCAGGCTTTTGGAGCTTCACATTGTAGTCCATATCTTGAGAATCTAGTAACTTTACCTTTATGGTAAATGTTGCAAGCTTTCTATTCGGACGTGCTGAATCTGAAGTATCATCCCACCTAACCAGAGTTGAATCTCAAGCAGCTACGATGGTTGGTGTTCCTCAAGGAATTGACATAGGTTTCTTTGAAGTCTGGCAAGATTGTTGTAATGGTTGACACAATTAGTCGGAAGACCTATTGCCATATTCTCTTGATTCAGCAATATCCACTCTTCATGAGGCTTCTTCTATGATTTATTATAGGAGTTGTGCTTATGGTTTCCTTTGTCTCCAAAGTCCGACCTTTACTTGATGTATGCTTTCTCGAACATCAAGGAGAAAATTTAAAGTAGTGTTCCTAAATGTCTCTTGGTCGATCCTCCAGACCCTTTTTGTTGGCAAGCGTCTTGTTATGCCAACTAATTAAAGTCTAAGAATGAAGTTTCTTTTTCCTCGTGTCATCAGGAATCTTCTTACCTATTCATCTAGTAGTGTAAAGTGATATCATGATCTTTGGAAAAGATTCTGATAACCCAGGATGAATAAAGAGTTTCCTTCGGCTCTTCTAACATGTGCGAAGAGTGACTATGACTTTGGTAATCAGAAGTTCCTCATGTTACACGTTCCTTGTGACTCTTACGAGTCCTCTCCATAAAACACTTTTCTGTCTTGGCCTTCTGTTGAATGAAGAGTGATCCTTCTGTATCAAAAGTAATTCAACAACTTGGTCATCCATATCTCTGTATCCCTGAAAGCTCTACTTAATCTGTTTAGTAGAGGTTCATATCTCGAAGTCTGTGCTCATGTTCTTTCTGTTGTAAGCTCTCCTTTTTAGAAGCTTAAGCTCTTCTGAAGCTCCATGGTCTCAATCCTTATGAAGACCAGCTATCCACCAACTTGAAGCCTTCACCTCTTATTTCCTCTACTACCTTGACGTGTTTCATGTTCATCATCTCAGAGTTGTTATGAACACTCCTTTCATAAGTTGACTATGAGATACTCTGTGTATTGTTAGTGTGTTTCCCTCTTATCCTTAGAAGTGACCCTGTTTCTTTCTCTCTTTGCATCTCTTCCTACCTGCGGAATCTCGGGTCGAGATTCTTGTAAGGGGGATAGAGCTGTAACGCCCCAGTTTTAGTTAATCTTTAATTAGGGTTTGTTTGTGCATTCATGAGCATCATCTTTTAAATTGCATGCAAAGAAATAATGCAAAACCCTAAACCCTAGCTATTTCTTCCCTCTCTCTAAAAGCAATTCAAAATGGGTTTTGAATATTTTGAAAACCACCAGAATAGTGGAGCCCAAATTGATTAAAGGGCCTTGCAATATTTTCTTGTTATTTACAAAACCTCTGGTATTTTCAATCATCTCCAAACCAATTTGAAATTGAAAATACAAAAGGGATAAAAGAAAACAGAAATAACAAAAAGTTTCAGCAGAAAAGATAGAGACAAAGCCACCTGGGCTGAAGCCCATCTCTTCCTCTCCTTCTTCGCCGCTTCAGAGGCGTCAGTTCAAGCGTAAGCCAGCAGAAGCCTGACCCACATACCCCTTCGCTCCCTTTCTCTTTTCTTCTTCCTTCCGACGGAAGGACGACAACGATGAAGCTCCTGCATGTCGACCGCCCCACCGTCCGCCATTGCCGTGATGCCCGCGTGATACGCGCTACCGACGTTGTAGACGCCTATAATACCCCCTGCCGCCACCAGTCGATCCTTATCCTCTCCCCTATCCCCAATTTCTTTTCCCAACAGGAACCCTAGCTCGTTGGAGCTTTGGGGCGACGTTGTATCCGGCCGTACCTTGTCCAGCTGAGACCTCCATGGTGTTCGTCTCACCATCCTCGTTCGTTTTCCCCTAGCAGAGAAAGCCGACGCGGTGCATATCGTCTCAATTGCAACCTCGGTCTCCGACGACCTCCACCGCCGTCCTCGTCGATTCCGGCGACCTCGCTCCTCGCCGACCCATCCGTCTGCCTCGTGGTGAGCCCCTGGTGCTCAGGCACCTCCCCTCCTTCTTCCTCGCCCATCGTAGTCACAGTCGTTGTTGTGCTGCGAGCGCCGCCGCCGCTCACCATCGTACTGCTCGCTTCAGTGGTCGTTTCTTGGCGGCACCGCCACCAATCAGAAGCCCGCATCATGTTGCGTCTAAAGCCACCACTCTCGTGCCCGTGCATCACCTCCAGCGCTGTATCCATGCTGAACCTGGGAGGATCACCACCCTAGTGACGTAAGCACCATGGTGACGTCATGCTGACGTTACCCAGACATCAGTGCGCTGGTCAAGCCCCGGTCAAACCCGGGTTGGGTCCCACCTTGCCCGCGTGTGCACTGATGTGTCCTTGGGCCTGTCGGTCAGTCACACTAGCTAGATCTGGCCCGGTATAAAAAGTAATTCCCAGTTTTTGTTTCAATTTCGAAAATTGAATAAATACTAGAAATTCAATATTTAATTATTTATAAGTCAGAAAAATGTGTATAATATATCAAAATGTTTAGAAAAATGAGACCTATCTGTTTAAGCTATAATCATGCATTGTTAAGCAACTTAAATGACAAGTTTAATTAGAGAAATAAATCAACCCCTCACAGGTGTTCCGGGGTTCTCCTGTATTAGGGTTTGGACCCCTCAGATCCCGCTTAAATTGCCAAGCATGCCTTAGGGTTCATTTCCAATACACTTTAACTTGTCGTATCATCATCCTTGCTTGGGCATTGCATCGATGCTATGTGTTGATTATTTCTCTTTCTTTCTGGTGTTTGCTTCTTCCCGTTAGAATACGATATAGAGATCGAGATCGAAGACCGAGATCAACACCATCGAAGATCGATGAACAATACTTGACCAACTGTGAGCAAGTCAAGTACAAGGCTTCCGAAGATCTATATCTGAGTATCAACAAGCAAAGGCAAGCAAAGCTCAACCATTATACAATCCTATGATTTCAAAAGCATTTCAATTGTTGCCATGATGCGTACGATTCTACTATGGTTTTTTATCGATAGATAGAGTATCCTATCTGTTGCATTACTCCCTTGAGCTTATATTGCCTGATCCACTGCACCTAGCATAACTAGGTTTGGCTTGTGTGCACTGCTAGAACTATTATTTGTGTCTTGCTTAGCCATGCTTAGCTGTCAGGGCCGGTTCATCCAGATGATGTATCAGATGTAGAGAATCTAGTATGACAGGAGAAAGAGGTATACTGATGAGGTAAGATTAGTGGTAAAGTTTAAACATGCTAAGGCTTGTATGGGAGGCCACGGTGGGATGTGGTTTTTGTAGTCCCATGCTCACCACCACTAGTACATCCACACGTGGCCTGGAAAACCTCATGAGTAACTAACTTGCCTAGGAGATTCCATGAGTCACATAGTTCGGGCGTTCCATTCGACATATGCATAGAAAATGTTTTAAAAGATTTGGCGGGTGAAGGTGCATCATAACAGGTAGGTAAGCATGGCTGGGGTTGCTTGGGGTAGATAGCGCCCCTGATAAACCAACATTGCCTCGCATCTCTAGGGACCGTCTTCGGGATTTGACCCATTACGGCAGAACCATCCTAAGGGTGTGACTCATGGTCTCAGCGAAAGCAAGGTAAAGGTCGTGTCCAACCACACTCTGTCGGCCTTCCAAGGAAGAGGGATATTACTAGTGGCATTAAGAGTCGGTTGGTACGTGTGGGTAAAGTTGTACACCCCTGCAGGGTTAAATCTTTTCAAAAAGCCGTGTTCACGGTTATGAACGCTTGGTGACCGAATTCTAAGATCATAGAGAACTATAACCTAATCGTCAAACTTGGCAGATCAACGTGTGCTTAAGGATGCTTCCTCATGGGAACGAGGGGGTGATCCTAGTTGTGAGATGAGGATTACTTTGGTGGATGTCAAGATGATGATCAATGCTTCGAAGATGTCGCTCTCTTATCCCCTTTTAAAATATTCTGATTAGACGAGCTTCTTCTCCCTCTTGTTTTACAAAACAAAGATGGCTTTATGGAAAATAACCCTACCAGCTATAAGTCTTGTGAAGTACACCCTGTACTCACACTTGCTTTGTTGATACTTTTGTAGTAGAGTAAGTGTTCCCCTGAAGACGAGTTTCGTACGACATCAACGCCGACGAGTAGCTTGGGGTTCCCGACAACCTAGAATCTGTGGGCTAGGACATCATCGTTATGCTTCAGGCCTCTTAGGCCATTTGTTAAGTTTGCTATACTTAATAGCATAATTTGCCTTCTGTTGTTTGATGTTTGTGGTAACTCTGCTTGTAATATTTTGGTTCTTCGCTCAGTTATGAGCTTGCGGTAATAATTTTTGTGTCGCAGGGTTACTATTGTGATACCGATTATTCACTGGATATCATAGAGCTTATGTCAGGCTAAGGTCTGGATTTGTTTAACCCTGATCTCGGAGGTGTCACATTTTCTCAGAAATCCTAGAACTTGTTCGAGGTGAAGTTCGTTCCATTGTCCGTGATGATGCTATGCGGCACCCCGAATCGGAAGACGATCGACTCAAAAAATTTGACGGCGGCGGCCCCTGATTGGTTTGTCATCAGCATGGCCTCAATCCACTTGGTGAATTTTTCAACTGTGACGAGGAGGTAGACGTACCCTCTAGGTGAAGATTTTTGCAGCTTGCCGACCATGTTGAGTCCCCGTTGCACGAATGGCCAGGCCACTGGTATTGGCCTGAGCTCTGCGTCTGGTGTGTGCGCTTTGTCCGCAAATCATTGGCAAGCGTTGCATCTATGGACTATGTCCTTAGCATTGCGCATTGTCGTTGGCCAGTGGAATCCAGCTCCCAGAGCTTTGCCGACAAGGGCGCAACTGCCGGCGTGATGGCCGCAACTGCCTTCATGTACCTCGAGGAGGATGGCTCTTCCATCTCCGTTGGAGATGCATCAATGAAGGACTCTTGTGATGATACACTTGTACAATTTGCCGTTGATGAGGGCAAAAGCCTTGGATCGTCACGCTATATGTCGCGCATCTGTCGGGTCATCTGGCAACCTTTTGCTAAGAAGGTGTGTGATGTATGGTTGTGTCCAGGATGGCTCGATCATAATGACCTCCATGGGGCCTTCGAGTCATGTATATTTCTCCATGTCCTCGAGTGCCTTCAGTTCGTTGGGTGGCGTAGCCCCCGAGTTCTTTGACGCGCTGGCTTTCTTCTCTAGAGCCTTTGGATTGATGGAGCATTCATAGATTTGCTCTAGGAATACTCCAGGTGGCACTGGGGCATAGGTGGAGCCAAATTTTGGCGAGTGTATCCCCCTTCTCGTTGCTTTCGTGGCCGATGTGCTGCAGTTCGCAGCCATCAAAGTCCCCTTCGAGTGCGTCATAGAGGTCATGGTAGGCAATCATGTTGTCGCTCAGAGCGTCGCACTGGTTTATGGTTTGATTTACTACCAGTTTAGAGTCATCATAGATGACGAATCGCGTTGTACCACAAGCTTTGGCCATCCGCATCCCATGGAGTAGGGTTTCATATTCAGCTTCGTTGTTGGAGGCGTGGAACTGCATTCGCAGAACATACCTCATCTTGTCACCTTGTGGCGATGTCAGGATGACACCCGCGCCAGCTCCTTCTCGATGTTTTGAACCGTTGAAGTGCATTGTCCACAGGCAAGACATGTCTGGCGTGTCGAGGAGCTGGTTCTCCATCCAGTGGACGAGGAAGTCTGAGAGTACTTGCGACTGGATCGCATCTCGCTTCTCATATGTGATATGTCGTGGAGACAGTTTTATGCCCCAAAGCGTGACTCGTCCGGTGGCGTCGGGGTTGTTGAGGATGTGCCCTAGTGGAGAGTCGTTCACCACAACTATGGGGTCCTCCTAGAAGTAGTGGCGGAATAGCCGGGCTGTCATGAAGACGTCGTATGCCAGCTTATGATAATGCGGGTACCGCTGTTTTGTCGGCATGAGTACCTTGCTAAGGTAGTAGACTGGGCGTTGTACTCCATGCACTTTATTTTCTTCGGCTTGTTGTACTACGAGCATGGTGCTAACCACCTGGTTGGTGGTAGAGATGTATAACAATAGGGGCTCCTTTTCTTGAGGTGTTACCAACACCAACGAAGTGGATAGTAGACGCTTGAGATCTTCGAATGCTTCTTGTGCTTCTTCTGTCCACTCGAAATTATCAGCCTTGCGAAGGAGCTGGTAGAAAGGCAGCGCCATCTCACCCATTCGACTGATAAATAGACTGAGCGCTGCGATTCGTGCACCTAGCTGTTGGACGCCTTTTATGTTCTTCGGATTCTCCATGGCTAGTATGGTCTTTTTTTCTTTGGGTTGGCATCGATCCCTCTTGCAGAGATGAGGTACCCGAGCAGTTTCCCAGATGGTACACTGAAGGCACATTTGTCCGGATTCAGCTTGATCCAGTAGCGGTCGAGGTTATTGAAGGTCTCGCTTAGATCGTCGAGTAACGAGGATTCCTCCTTAGTTTTGACGATGATGTCGTTGATGTAGACTTGAATGTTACGACCAAAGGGCTGCATACACTGCTGATAGGTGGCCCCTGCATTTTTCAGCCCAAAGGGCATCGTTGTGTAGCAGAAGACGCCAAAGGGCATGATGAAGTTCGTTTTCTCCTAGTCCTCCTCCTTCTTTCGAATTTGGTGGTAGCCTAAGTAGGCGTCGAGGAAGCAGAGGCACTCGCATCCCACGGTGGAGTCGATTATCTGGTCGATTCACGGCAATGGGAAGTGATCCTTTGGGCAGTGTTTGTTCAGGAAGATGAAGTCCACGCACATCCGTAGGATATCCGTGTCCTTTTTAGGGATGAGCATGGGGTTTGCTACCTAGATTATTTCCTTGATATCGCGTATGAAGTTAGCGTCGAGGATTCTGTTGACTTCCATACTGACCGCTTTCACCCTTGGCTCAGATAGTCGATGTATCGTCTGCTTCACTGGTCTTGTTTTAGGATTTACATTGAGTGAGTGATTGGAGAATTCCCTAGGAACCCCTAGCATGTCCACCGGACACCAGGCAACGATTTCCCAGCGCTCACGGAGGAATTCGACGAGCACGAGTTCCGATGCGGGACTCAAGTTGTTGGCGATGAGGGTCATCTTGGTCGGGTCCATTGGGTGGACTAGGACGTCCTTGGTGTGGACAGATGAGTCAAAAGATTGATCAGGTGAGCTTGACTTACTCTAACGAGGTAGATTGTTGTCTGTCGACTCCTTCAGCGTCGCCTTTTCCTCTTGCATGCCGAAAGACTGGGAGATTTTGTTGAATTCCCTGTCGTAGCTATCTGACCTCTCGAACCTTCTGTTGACGGTGATAATGTCGTTGGGGCATGGCATCTTCGTCTGCAGGCAGGCATAGTTTGGCACTGCCATGAACCTTGTGAACGCGACACGTCCGAGGATGCAGTGATATTGCGAGGGCCAGTCGACCACTTCGAATTCGATGTGTTCTTGCCGGAAGTTTGCTGGTGTGCCTGATGTCTGCAAGTGCACAGATCATTTGTAGCTAGTTTCGAATTTCAGATATTGATCCCATAGGGAGCACAAAGGTAAGTGTTTATTGGTGAAGTCTCTGTCACACCAGAAGTTGTCACAGGTCTTTGAGTGAATTGACTGCAAGTGTTGAAATAAGAATGGGATTTTGATTAAATAGATTTAAATAGAACTAAAATGGAAACTTCAGAAATAAAATGCATAAATGTAAAGAACGACTTTGTTTGTTTGTTGTTTTCTGCAGACGGTGAAAGAAGGCGCGGGGAGATTCAGTTCATGGTGATAGTTAATGTGCCACGTGGACGAGTTTAAATGTATGAATTATAATCTTATAGATATATGTGTAGGAGAGCAACCCATAATTAGCTGGAACTCCTCTTGGTAGATTTCATCCCAACTTTAATAATCCTACTAGCCTGCCACCAAAACCATGGTCAAACACTAGACGATTAAGACCCTTCAGGTCGCTTAGCGATTAAGGTCCTTCGATCGGACTAATTTAATAAGCATAGTGGTTACTTGTTATCCTCGAGTTAACTAGCTTTCCATTGATATCCCTATGTCACCCAGGGGTCGCCGGTCCACTAGCGAACAAGATCTTATGTATGTAGAACAAGGTATCATGTTCTTTGGTCCCTTAATTGGACAACAAGCATTAAACATCCCACATATAGTCAAGCACACATAATATAGTAATTAGAATCAATCAGAAACTAATGGAAAATATATGAAGGCACATCACATCTCACCAATCCCCTTACATCTCCTTCCCAAGGGAATTGCTCACACATGAGAGAAGAATGGATCATCAATATAATCAAATAAAAGGAATTCATCTTGGTATTACCATGGAGATCCACAATAAAAATTGAAAAAATATCCAACACAATTCAAGATGGGAATAAACAAACTCAAACCCTAGTCTTGCAAGGTGGAGGTCCCTCTCTCTCTCAAGTGCAAGTAGTGGCTATGGAGGTGTATTGGCTAGGAGATCGAAGATCGTGGAGCGAGATGAAGAACGTCTTCTCCTTCTTCTCTGGATCCCTTCTTTCTCCCTTCTGGATGGTGTGGCGGCTGCTGCATTGTGTTTTTGTCCCCCATCCCTTCACAGAAGTTGTCCCTTTTCACAAGACAGAGGCCGCGTCAACCATACGGCGGGAACTATATGGCCATTCCCGCCATATAGTTGGTCGTTAAGCCCTCTGTGAGCTCCCCTCACGTGCTTCCAAAGTGGGACTTGCTTGTTTTCTCTATAATATTGTATTTGTCTAGTTAAATCCTTATGTTGAAGTTCAGAACCTGAAACACACATTAAAATCCAAGTTTTCTTTGCTACCGAAGTATTAGCGTTAGGTAAAGCCAAAAAACGATCAAATCCGGGAGAAAACCATCAATAAAAGGCATAAAAAATGTGTCAAATCTCACAGCTATCAACTCCCCCAAGTTGAGATGTTGCTCGCCCTCGAGTGACAAGGAAATAAGGAAGAATAGCGGAGATTAAAGACTGAAAGTAAAGGAACTCACAAGTTCGAAGTGGTGCCAAATTCTCTTCTTCTCAATCCCTGCAATCTTAAATATGATCATACAAGTATTCACAAGATTGCACTGAGTCCACTTCCTAACCACGCACATCTTGCTAGCAAATAAATAATATTACCAAGCAAGTGTCGGAAGTTTTAGCTAGGAAGGTGAGACAAATTCTTTTGGTGCCTCTCTTTGTTGAGAGATGAATTTTTTTGTTATTGTTTATTTAGCCAATTAATAGTACTCAAGTTGTCATGAAAATATTTAATTTAAGAACAACTCATCTACTCCCATGTCAAAATTTCAAGATGCTCAAAGCACCTTTTTCTTTCTCTTGTCTTTCAAAAACTTCAGCTTTTTCATAGAGAAATCATGCCACTATTTTTAACATGTTAATTGGGACTGTGTTGTGCACTCATGACCATGCCAATAAATAATGTTGAGAAATAAAGGGCCAGAGGAGTACTACAACTTCACTTGGAACATAAAACCATGAGGAGACTAAAAAATTTACACGTCATAGCATTGCTGCTACAAACGTTTACAAAACGCAATAGCCGAAATCAAGTGGTTTCCCACATTTAGATCATTCGTTGGCCAGCAGAGTTAATAGTTCCCCATGGAGCACGACAGAGTTGTAATGACACGCGTAAAGCAATATCTTACGGTAATTATTAGAAAAAGTAGTGGCATAATTTCTACTACTTCGAAGCATCCATTAAATCAAACAATTTTAATCAAGGGTACTATCGAGTCTATTTATATTAAGCACAATTGGGATGGAGTAGTTCTAAAATCAAATTCTTTGAGCTAAGCATGGACTCAAGTCATCTTTTAGATGCTTTTTCTTGTTGTAAAAATGTAGGACGTATTTTAACCAAGTTCATTGCTCATTGTTTCAAAGCTAAAAAGGAGACACTAGCAAAGGAATAGAATTTGTAGGATAACAAGATAAGTGGGGAGTGACTCCAGTGCAAGCAAGTAAAAAATTGTAGGAGCAATTTAAGGTTGCAAGGAGTGTGATGAAAGGAATGTGATACCTCCTTTTGCTTGCTTTGTTCTTGTATTCGAGTCGAACCTCTCCTATATTCCCATATTGCCAAATCACCTGAAATCAAGCAATCTCCGAGAGAAACAAAGAAACAAACTTGCAAATAAAATTATAACTAATTTATTTGTATTTTTGGTTTAGGAATGTAAAACTGAAAATAATCATGCAATTCTTTGATGAGAGAAAAAAATCAAAAGAAGAAATAAAAACATGAATGCAAAGTTTAGAGGTTTTCAAACCTCCCCCAATCTTAGGCTATTGCCCGGCTCAATTGTCGTCGTCATTTGGCGGCTGGCGTAGATACTGCTGGTAGAAGTCAGTGAAGTGAGTCATGAAGTGACTAAAGTTGTGAGTCAGAGTGTTCACATCTTCATTGACATCCTGAAGAGCGTGGTCTATCTCCCCAACGCGCTGGTTGAGCTCCTAGAACTCTTGATAGGGGACGTAGCCATACCCCTGCTATTTCTGGTTAGGCCATGGTTCCCAGGATCCTCCTGGCTGCTACTGTTGTTGTCCTTCCCAAGCAGGGTTATGCCCCGGCTCTCCCTCCTACTCCTGCTCCTACTCATCCTGCTGCCCTTCATCTTCCTCCTCCTCGGCCTGGTGCTCCGCCAAGATCTTTGTCACTTGATCCTTGGTGAGGATCCAAGTGTCCTTCTCCATAATCGAGAAGGCCTCAGGGCATGGCAATTGAACCTGCTCAATTTGTCTATCATCAAGATAACTAAATTGATATGCTCGGAGCCTCTGGTTAGCATGGTAAACACCAAGGGAGCCACAAGCGGTCAAATACTTGATGTCCATAAGTTTGGAGCCGTCAACAGGTTCCATAATAGGCAGTGCAATGTTTAATGCATAGGCAAGGTGGGTTACCAATCCACCAATGCGAATATCACCTTTGGTCTTGTTGCTTTGGTGGTGAAAGTGCTGGATGAGTAGAGCTACAGGACTGGGGCTTTGCGTGGCATTGGGGAAGAGGGCCTTTGTGATCATTGCCATATCCACATTGGCCATGGATGTAGTATCACGCCTTCCCAGCATCATGTTAGCGAGGAACAAAGCAAAGTAGCGAATGGTTGGGTTCTGAATGGTGGACATCTTCTTCTGATAGAAGTGACTACCACCATTAACAGAAATAATCTCCCAGGTCTCTCCACTCGTGATGCTGTAGAGGTTAGTAATATTGGGCTCCCTAGTATGGGGGAAGCTGAAAGCATTGCAAAATTGCTCGAAACTCACATCATAGCGCGTACGATTCATGGTGAAGCTTATGGTGCACCGGTTACCTTTCTCCTTGTGGTCGTCGTAGAAGGAGGAAAGGAACTCATGAGTGAGCTTGGCATAGGTGTCATGGCTTGCAAAGCTAAGTACCACCAACCCCGACCTGCTGCACAGGAGGTCAAAGTCCGTCTTCAACCCGGCCGCGGTGAGAAAGTTGTGGTCGGCCCAAGGTGTGGGCAGCACCCTCCTCGATGCAAAAATGTCCATCTTGGAGTTGCGTGGGGCTCGGGCCACCGAACTTCAGCTCTCTCCCCGTTGGCGCTTGCTCGAACAAAAGAGGCTACCGATTTTGTTAATCATGATGCACTGAAAAATTTCACCATAAAACCTTAGGAATATAGTTTCTATATGATATATGAACGATTCTATGTGGAAACATTAAATCCTACCGTGAGAAATTAATAGGGAAAACTAAATAAGCTTGAGTTCATCTACTAAATCAATGCGAAAATTTTAAACATGGAAATCTGAAAATAAAGCATGCATAGGGAGAGAAACATACCGATTTGTTGATTCCCCCACTCAAACGAACAAATCTGCAAAGAATCAAAAGTTCTAGGTGGATTTTGAGTGGTTTGGAGAGACAATATGAAAGAAATAATTAGGAGAGGAGGAAGAACCCACCGCCCTGGTGCGATTAAGTGGTCGCGCCGACCTATACGGCTGGAACTATACAAGCGGATGATGTTGCTCCGCTCATATAGTTGCGGCGGCACTGACAACTAGGGTTTCTTTAATCATAAATCAGCTATACGGGCGCAACTATACGGCCGGATCAAAATGATGCCGCCGTATAGTTGTTCATTAAACCGTCTGTCTCTCAAGATAAATTTCTAAAAGTAGCTTCGATATCTATACGACCAGAACTATATGGCCAGAATTTTTATTCCAGCCGTATAGTTGGTCGTTAAACTCCCAGTACTTTTAGAATAGAATTCTACGAAGGCATCGATAGCTACATGGCCAGAAATATACGACCGAATCTTTTATTACCGTTGTATAGTTGGTCGTTAAACTCTCAGTACCTTTGAAATAGAATTAGACGAAGGCATCGATATCTATACGGCCAGAATTTTTATTCCCGTCGTATAGTTGGTCGTTAAACTCTATGTGCCTTCGACGAAAATTTATTGATGGCAAAGACAACTATATGACCGGAAATATACGGCCAGAATTTTTATTCCCGCCGTATAGTTAGTCATTGAACCATCAGTAATCATCAAAAAAATTCTATTTCTTCCAAGATACCTTCTTATTCCATAACTTAGTGAAATACCTAGTTTCTAATAGAAAAATGGCAGTAAAAACTGTCGACCAACATTAACATATTAAAAGCAAAATTCTAGCTTCTACAAGTGGCAAACTCAAAATTTAATTCTTATTATTATTATCTACTCATTCAATCGATGTTTCTACAACTTTTTGACAGATGCATCTTCACGGGCGCGCTTCCGCAATAATGTCTGTGAAAAAGTGGTGGGAATACGATGAACTTTTTATTCTCTAATCTACTAAATGAACGAAAATGGGTTGACTCCCATTAAGCATTTATTAAGAGTGGTTGAATAACTCAACATTTTCTCTCTTCTCGAATTCTTACCTTTGGTTGCCCCTTATCAATGTCACTTACCATGTGAACTCGTTTAGCCGGTGGAACATATCTTTCTCCTGCTTCTAACTTCTTGGGAAAATACCGAATGATTTCATTGTCATAAACGTTGAAGATTATCTTCCCCTCTACACAATCTACTAACGCACCTGCAGTACTGAGGAAGGGTCTTCCAAGTATTATAGATAATCTTTCATCTTCGGGCATTTCAAGAATGATAAAATCAGTGGGAATAACATGCTCATCTATCCTAAGTAAGACATCATCAATCATACCAACGGTTTTTTTAGTGGACTTGTCAACCATCTATAAAGTGATAGTAGTAAGAGAATACTCCACTAATCCTAACCTTTTATAGAGGGAGTATGGCATTACACTAACTCCTGCTCCTAGGTCACATAAGGCATTATGAATATCAGTTTTACCTATTGAGCATGAAATGGTTGGTATTCCAGGATCTCCAGATTTAGCCAACAGCTTCCCGTTAGCAGGATAGCTAGTTACCATGGCAATAGTTTCAGTTATTTATTTCTTTCTACCGAGAATATCACGAAGGAATTTACCATAAGTAGGGACTTTGATTGCATCCGCAAACGGGATTTCCAAACGAAGGTCACTAAGTGTCTTTGTAAAAGAATTATAAATTACCTCATTCGGTGCTTTCTTTTTTCGATCTGGATAAGGAAGCTTTTTCTCACCTGACTTACTCTTGTCTTTTACCTTTTTCGGGGGGTCGGGCTCTTTCGTTGCTTTATTTTTTTGTTGCTTATTGCTTTTCTTCTTTTCTAACACAACAACTTCATCTTCCTTACCTGTTTCTTTACCTTCTCTTGGATCAACCGTTTCTGTATCAGAGTCATAATGATCTTCTTGTGCATCATTGTGGTCTTCCTGGGTTTGCTCATGCATCCCAGTTTCATCTTGAGGATCCACCAACGTATCATCTTCTTGACTTGCTTCAAGCAAGGATTTTTCCTTGCTCTTTTTCAGCTTCGTATTACGGTGGTCCCAAGGGTCCTGTGACAACTGCACCCCTTCTTGTGACAACATTAGTAGAAACAGGAATATCTTTATCATCACGGAGAAAAAATTGATAACCAGATGCTATTTGTTCACACTGGGTTTCAATCATACTAAGATACTTATGAAATAATTTTATTTCTTGGCCAATCTCATCATAATTTTCAGTGGTATCTACCAAAATCTTTTTGTGTCTTTGGAAATGCTTATGCAAGTTATTATGAGATTTTACTTGTCTGTGTTTTAATTCTTGAAAAACTTTTATAGTTTCATCTTCTTCAGTTAAAACTTGTAACAAATCTAATTTTCTTTCCTTGAGAAGTTCTGAAGGTATACCTTTTTCCTTCATAGTTTTGCGTACCTCGGGCATAAGATCAGGAGTTATGCGAAGCATCCCTTTTTCCGGCTTGGTACCAAAATCAAGATTATATAATGAATCATTCTTAGCCCTAGTAGACATTAATTCGAAACATTCTTTAATAGTCAAGGTGTTTATCGATCCTCCTGCTGAGAAATCAAGTAACTCTCTACATTGAGTGTTGAGACCGTGGTAAAATAAATGGCAAATTGTTAGTTCAGAATAGCCATGATTAGGAATACTATTGATCATTCCAAAGAATCTTTCCCAGGCTTGTGGGTAGTTTTGTCCCACGTTCTCACTAAAGCTGCCTATGTTCTTTCTTAGTTCAGTTACCTTTTTAAAAGGAAGAAACCTGTCTATAAATTTAGTAATGCAGTTTTCCCAACATTTAATGTAATGGCGAGGGAGAGAATATAACCAGTCCAGTGCTTTACCTTTAAGAGACCATCGAAATAATTTAAGACGAGAGAATTCTCTTGGCAAACCTTTTGGTCCAAGCGATGTTATCACATCGTCAAACTCTCTAATATGCCTTCCTGGATCTTCATCTTCCCTTCCACTAAAACCTTTCTCCTGCAAAATTTTAATAATTCCACCATCAAATCGATATTCTCTAACTCCAGGATTAGGGAACTCTATTAGTTGTTTAAGAAATTCATAACTTGGAGCACTGTACTCCCTGAGAGTTTTCTCAGGTTTAAGAGGAGTTGTCCTATAAATAGACATGATTTCCATAATATCACTCAGGTTTTCAACTTCAACTTTATTTGATCTTAAAAGTTTTTCAATAATTTCTTCGCGCCTCTGAGAAGGAACGCGCTCAATATAATCTGGTAGGTAGGTCCTACCAGAGCGTGTAGACCCTTTGTCTCCTAAGGAGAACATTTTGTAGTAGCAACACCTGAAATATCAAAAGACAAACACTTAGCGCTTAGCTCCGCGGCAACAGCGCCAGAAAATAGCTTGATGTCTGCAAGTGCACATATCGTTTGTAGCTAGTTTCGAAGTTCAGATATCGATCCCACAGGGAGCCCAAAGGTAAGTGTTTATTGGTGAAGTCTTTGTCACACCCAAAGTTATCACAGGTCTTCCAGTGAATTGACTGCAAGTGTTGAAATAAGAATGAGGTTTTGATGAAATCCAATAGATTTAAATAGAACTAGAAAGGAAACTTCAGAAATAAAATGTATAAAAGTAAAGAATGACTTTATTTGTTTGTTGTATTCTACAAACGGTGAAAGAAGGCGCGGGGAGATTCAGTTCATGGTGATAGTGAATGTGACAGGTGGATGAGTGTAAATGTAACAATTATAATCTGATAGATATATGTGTAGGCGAGCAACCCATAATTAGCCAGAACTCCTCTTGGTAGATTTCATCCCAACTTCAATATTCCTACTAGCCTGCTACCAAAACCATGGTCAGACACTAGATGATTAAGCCCCTTTAGGTTGCTTAGCGATTAAACTCCTTGGATTGGACTAATGCAGTAAGCATAGTGGTTACTCGTTATCCTCGAGTCAACTAGCTTTCCATTGATATCCCTATGTCACCCAGGGCTCGCCGGTCCACTAGCGAACAATATCTTATCTATGTAGAACAAGGTATCATGTTGTCTGGGCCCTTAATTGGACAACAAGCATTAAGCATCCCACATATAGTCAAGCACACATAATATAGTAATTAGAATCAATCACAAACTAATGGAAAATATATGAAGGCACATCACATCTCACCAATCCCCTACATCTCCCATGCACAAGGGAATTACTCACACATGAGAGAAGAACGGATCATAAATATAATCAAATATTGGGAATTCGTCTTGGTATTACCGTGGAGTTCCACAATAAGAATAGAAAAAATATCCAACACAATTCAAGATGGGAAGGAACAATCTCAAACCCTAGTCTTGCAAGGTGGAGATCCCTCTCTCTCTCAAGTACAAGTAGTGGCTATGGAGGTGTATTGGCTAGGAGATCGAAGATCGTGGAGCGAGATGAAGAACGTCTTCTACTTCTTCTCTGGATCCCTTCTTTCTCCCTTCACGGAAGTTTCCCTTTTGACAAGACAGAGGCGGCGCCAACTATACGGTGGGAACTATACGGTCATTCCCGCCATATAGTTGGTCGTTAAGCCCTCTATGAGCTCCCCTTGCGTGCATCCAAAGTGGGACTTGCTTGTTTTCTCCAGAATATTGTATTTCTCTAGTTAAATCCTTCTATTGATGTTCAGAACCTGAAACACACATTAAAATCCAAGTTTTTTTCGCTACCGAAGTATTAGCGTTAGGTAAAGCCAAAAAACGATCAAATCTAGGAGAAAACCATCAATAAAATCCATAAAAATGTGTCGAATCTCACAGCTATCGGTGCCGAAGATGACGTCAAAGCTGATCTTGCCCAGGGGGTATACGCCCTTCCCCGGGACGATGCTGTGCAATGTTGTGTCTGATGTTTCCAGGCATGATTGGAGGATTCGCATGGCACGCAAGGTGCTTGCGAACATGAGGTTGATACTGCTGCCACCATCCATGAAGACGTGACTCATCTCGAACCCTCCAATTTGTGCCTCGAGCACCAGGGGACAATGACCTGGGCGAGGTACTTGACGCGGATGATCGTGTTTGTCGAAGGTAATGCAGGACTCGCACCCACCGAGGTACTCAGTGGTGGAGGGTGGAGAGTTCATCGCCAGATTGACTTGTCGATTGATTGATTTTTGCACCCGATTTGATGGGCGTCCTTTTTGGATCATTCCCATGTTTCCCAGTGCTCACAATATTGCTCGCCTCCGTTGTTCTAGACTGGCGCGGCCGCAGGTGGGGGTGGATCGGGTGGTGGTGGTGGCCCTCCATGAGCCACGGCACCGGGGGCAGCTTAGTAGCCTTGGTTTATCGCATCGCGATTCATCTAGACCATGCCTTCGTGGAGCCTAAGGAACCCACGGTAGTCCTTCAGAAGGTGACTAGATTTTTTTTGCCATCGTGCTTGTCGATGTAGAAGTGTACGTTGCTTGGTCCGGATAGTTTGTCCTAGATAGATGTTCCAGGTGTCTCATCTCGAGTGCGGCGTTGCCACACTTGTGTGGTTTTCCCGCTATCGCGGTATCCACCAATGCGGTGTCCGCTATTACGGTTGCTATCTTCGCGTTTGTCGGTGTAGCCAGCCGCGACCATGTCGACTTCCTCACGGTCCTCGTAACCGCGCATCCGGCATTTTCCTCGGCGATTGCGTGTACGACTGAGGTCATCATCATCATCTGAGTGGACATGGTTTTTCACCGAGTCCTCTCCATCAGCCCACCTGTTCGCGATCTCCATCAGGTGGTCGATTGTTTTGGGCTTCGAGCGGCCCAGCCCCTCCCTGAGCTCTTTTTGGTGTACGCCGCCGTTGAATGCATCGATTGCGTGATCCTCTGAGATGTCCTCTGCAGAGTTTTTGATGATGGACCACCTCTAGATGTATGAGCGTAGTGACTCGCCAGTCTTTTGGTAGCAACCTCTTAATTCTTTGATTGATGCGGGCTTCTTATAAGTGCCTATCTATATAAAGGCTAGGAGGGGGTGGCGAGGAGGATATCCATAACTCTAGTTTCCACACCATCGCCAGATTGCATCTGGGCACCCCTATAACTTTCGACTCCTCGATAATTCCAAGAGCAGACAAGCGGGAGTAGGGTCCTCTGCGAGGCCTGAACCTGGGTAAACCTTGTGTCCCCTGTGTGCTTGTTTGCTAGACGACCGACGCATACAATGCTCCCCACTTCCTCGAACCTAAGTCCATCTACGATGGGCATTGAGGCCTAAACCCCTCATCAATTGGCGTCGTCTATGGGTAACAGGAGTGCTGATGTTGCGGCTTCCTCGGCCCTATCAACCGCGATTTATGACTCTGCAAAGCGGAGACTCGCCTCCTCTTTGGTACCTTTGACATAACCATCCACACGCCAGCCACTCGCCCAGATTTCCAGTCCGTGGGCGATGGAATCAGCCTGGCGATCGGGAGCTTACGTTTCCAAGTTGGTTAGCTGGGCACACTTTGCCTGCCAGATCAGCCGAAGGTTCCCGCGATTGCTCCTACATCGTGGTTTCCACCACCAATCGGCACCCTAAGCGAGTTCAATGCCCCGACATCAGTCGGGAATACGGACAGCAACAGTAGTTGCGAGTCCGATCTAGGCGATCTGGAACAGAAGATGGAGCCTATGGCTCCGGATCTGAAAACTGCAGGAGCAACAGCTTCCCCAGCCATTACATGTGCGTCATCATCAACACGCGTGATAACAGTGGAACTCGGGATAACATTGGTATCGGCGGTGGTATCCTAGTCGCAAACGGTGGTCTTTCCAACGGCACTCCCACCAATAACGGGCCGGGGGGGAATCCACATATCCTCGCGAGTGAACAAACCCAAGAGCGCATACTGATCAAGCTCAACAACGCTAAGTGGGTTCGTTGCCGGGAAGCCCTGCGGGGCAACCCCCTGCCACCAAACTCATCACAACATATGCTGATGGGTTATCATTGGCTGCTCAAGGAGGAGTTTAAGCGCCAACAACAAGTAATCTCCCAGCTCGACAAGCGCAGGAGGGCGATGGACGAGTCGAGCCTTCGGCGAGCTCAGCTCTCTTCCATCGGAGGATCCTCCTCCAAAGGCAATGAACATACAGCCGCCAGAAGATGATCACGACTGGCTCAACTCACTGGTAAGGAGTGAGAAGAGGTCGCATGAGTCCTCGACTTTTCGTCAATGATGGTGGATATGTGGGGCAATGTGCTCCCGAAAACGCCGCAGGTAGCGGTAACAGCAGTAACCATGTACCTGCTCAACAACCAGCCACCGGCTAGGGACCCGCGGTCCGCCATGCACCGATCTACGATCACTGGCCTGGGACTAGTCGAAGCTTCCCTCATCAAGGATCCAACGCCGGGGTCGAAGAAAATCAAGGCTCTCGCCAAGCGCTACTCTTCCTCCTCCTCTAGCGATGACAACCATGATCTGTCGCGGTGATGCCACTCACGGCGACACAACTACGACTACGATGCATGTGACATGCAGCGCAAGGTCTGCAAGATGGGTGCAAGACATGCCCACTCGACGGACTCGGAAGATGATGGGACATAGCTCTGTGGAGCCAGCTGCTTCAGCAGAGCCATACGACAAAAGCGAATGCCAAAGGGGTTCAAACTCCCTTCATAGAACCCAAAATTCGACGGCCTACAAGACCAGAAGATTTGGCTCGAGGATCATATCTCCTCCGACAGGCTGCATGGCAGAACCACGAGCACGACCATGCAATGCCTCTAGCTACAGCTGCAAGCCTCGCCCGTGCATGGCTCAACAACCTCCCGCACGGATCGATTCGCAGTTGGGACGAGCTGGTCTATAGCTTCGTGCGAAACTTCAAGGGCACTTATAAGAGGCCCGCATTGTTGAAGTATAATCCAAATTCTATTAAGGCAGCTAACTTCTGCCGGAGCGGAGCGAGGCCCATCGCTAGGAGGCTTGGTACGGATCGTTGATGACCTAGGTTACCACTGCTATATATACTTCTTGTAAGCCACTGGCTGGGATAAGTTGCTTCTGTGAAATCCCCAGCGTTGTGTAAACACTCCCCGTATAGTGAATTTCTGCTGGCTGTTACCCGTGGTTTTTCCATCTCTTTGTTTGAGAGGGTTTTCCACGTTAAATCTGTGTCCCCCTTGCTGTGATTTCTTTATCTTTCTTCGTTATTTGATTGTCGCAAAGCTAACAAGTGGTATCAGAGCCCCCAGGTTCTAATCTATGGTTTGCGACATGTCGTCATTGAAGTTCGATCTACCACAGCTAGACTACACCACACGATTCTACTTGTGGCAGGTGAAGATGCGGATGATTCTCTCCCAGCCTTCAGATCTGGATGAAGCGCTAGAAGGATTTGGGAAACCGGATGCGAAGATCTGGTCCGACGATGAGAAACAGAAGGATCGTAAGGCTTTGTCTTTGATTCAACTTCATTTATCCAATAATATCTTGTAGGAATTTTGGCAGAGAAATCTGCTGCTGCTCTTTTGCTGAAACTGGAATCGATGTGCATGTCAAAGGATCTAACCAGTAAGATGCATGTGAAGATGAAGTTGTTCTCGCATATGTTGCAAGAAGGTGGATCGGTATTGAATCACTTATCTGTTTTTGAGAGATCGTTTCTGGTTTGTAGTCTATGGAAGTAAAATATGATGATGAGATCTAGCTCTATTACTCTTATGCTTATTGCCTAGTTCTTATGCTTCCGTGATACAATACTATTTAGTCATGATGAACTAACCCTTGATGAAGTACAAGAGACCCTCAACTAGAGGGAAAATATGAAAACTATGGTACACACAGATGGGTCGTCATCCAAGGCTGAAGCTCTGCAGGTTCATGGCAGGACCGAGCAGAGATTTAATAACAATGGCAAGTGAGATAAGAGCAAGGATGGTAGAAGTCGTTCAAAGTCCAAGGGAAAGGACATGTTCTGTAGGTATTGTAAGAAAACTAATCATGTTATTGATGATTGTTGGAAGCTCCAAAATAGGGAGAAATGGAACAGAACTTACCAATCGAAAGATAAGGATCAAGGTAATGGTAAGGCTGCTGTTGTTTCTGGTGATAGTTCTGATGGTGAATGTTTAGCCATTTTTGCTACTTGTGCTTCTCGTGATGATGAATGGATACTTGATACTGCATGTTTGTTTCATATTTGCTGTAACAAAGATTGGTTCAGTTCATATGAGTCTGTGCAGACTGGAGATTTTGTACGTGTGGGGAATGACAACCCGTGCCATATTGTCCGAGTTGGGTCTGTTAAGATTAGGACACATGATGGTGTGACACGTACATTGACTAAGGTGAAGCACATACCAGGCATGGAAGAAATTTGATCTCCCTGAGTACCATGGACGTTGATGCATACAAGTATGCCGGTGGGCGTAGATTGTTAAAGGTATCAAAAGGTTCTTTTATTCACATGATAGGTGATATGAATTCTGCTAAGTTATATGTTCTTAGAGGTAGCACTTTTCCTGGTATTGCGGCTGCTATTACTTCTAATGATTCTGATGATTGTGTTAAAACAAATATGTGGCATATGCATCTTTGGCATATGAGTGAACATGGCATGGCAGAGTTGTTAAAGAGAGAGCTGATTGATGGTAAGTTTGAGTTCTGTGAGCACTGCGTTTTTGGTAAGCATAAAAGAGTTAAATTCAATGCTTCCATTCATACCACCAAAGGAATTTTAGATTATGTGCATGCTGATGTATGGGGGCCTTCCCGTCAGACATCTATTGGTGGTGATAATTACATGCTTACTATTATTGATGAGTATTCAAGAAAAGTGTGGCCATATTTTCTGAAACATAAATCTGATTTTTTTATGCTTTTAAGAAGTGGAAAGTTTTGGTAGAAAAGCAAACTGAAAAGAAGGTAAAGGTACTACGTACTGACAATGGTATGGAATTCTGTTCAAATGAGTTTGAGGATTTCTGTAGTAATGATGGTATGATCAAGCACCACACCATACCTTACACTCCTCAGCAGAATGGGGTGGCTGAGCGCATGAACAGAACCATCATCTCGAAGGCTCACTGTATGTTGTCCAATGCAGGTATGCATAGACGTTTCTGGGCTGAAGCAGCCAACACAGCATGTTACCTCATCAATAGGTCACCTTCTATTCCACTTGAGAAGAAAACTCCCATTGAGGTATGGTTAGGTTCGCCTGCTGATTATTCACAGTTGAGAATTTTTGGTTGCACTGCTTATGCTCATGTTGATAATGGAAAGTTAGAGCCTAGAGTTGTTAAGTGCATATTCCTTGGTTATGGTTTAGGTGTTAAGGCATATAAACTATGGAATCCTGAAACTAAAAAGATTTTGTTAAGTAGGAACGTTGTTTTCAATGAATCCGTTATGTATCATGACAGCATGCCATTAGATCCCTCTCATGTTAGTATTGGAGAGGAGGGAGTTAGTGTGCGGGTGGAGCACCTGTAGAAAACTATTGATAATAATGTTATCATTGATGATACTCATGAGGAAAATATTGATGATGATGTTGTTTAGCACTCACCTACTGTTTTGCAGCAGCCACATGAATCTATTGCTACTGATAGACTGATGCGTAACATAGTTCAACCTCGTCGTTTAATTGAAGAATTTAATCTGGCTCATTATGCTTTGAGTTGTGCTGAATAGGTGGAGCATGATACTGAACCTGCTACATACAATGAGGCTATTGCATCCATTGACCACGAGAAGTGGGTTTCTGCTATGCAAGAAGATATGCAATCGCTTGATAAGAATGGCACATGGGAGTTGTGCGCTTTCCTAAACAAAATAAGGTCGTCCACTATAAGTGGATATACAAGAGAAAGGAAGTTTTGTCTCCTAATGAGCCTCCAAGGTTTAAGGCAAGGTGAGTAGCAAAAGGTTTTAGCCAGATTCCAGGTATTGACTATAATGATGTTTTCTCTCCGGTTGTGAAGCATGGTTCTATTTGTGCTTTCTTTGGTATTGTTGCTATGCATGATCTTGAGCTTGAGAAGCTAGATGTAAAGATTGCTTTTCTACATGGTGAACTGGAGGAGGAGATTTAAATGGACCAACCTGAAGGGTTCATAGTTCCTGGAAAAGAGGATTTTGTGTGCAAATTGAATAGGTCGCTTTATGGCTTCAAGCAATCTCCAAGACAGTGGTACAAAAGGTTTGATTCATTTATGATCTCACAAGATTTTAAGAGGTCTCAGTTTGATAGTTATGTTTATATTAAGTTTGTTGATGGATCACCTATATACTTGCTGTTATATGTTGATGATATGTTAATTGCTGCCAAGAGCATGAAATAAATCACTACTTTGATGGCACACCTAAGTAGTGAATTTGAGATGAAAGATCTTGGTGCTACTAAGAAAATCCTAGGTATGGAAATTAAACGGGACAGAAAATCTAGGATGTTGTTTCTTAGTCAGCAAAGTTACGTTGATAAAGTTCTTCAACATTTTAATATGCATGATGCAAAGTCTGTTGGTACTCCTGTTGCTCCTCACTTTAAATTTTCAGCATTGCAATGTCCTAGTTCTTATGAAGATATTGAGTCCATGTCTCGAGTTCCTTATTCTAGTGATGTTGGTTCCCTGATGTATGCCATGGTTTGTTCTCGCCCTGATTTATCATATACTATGAGTTTCGTGAGTCGTTACATGGCTAATCCTGGTAAAAACATTGGAAAGTTGTTGGGTGGATTTTCAGGTACCTCCGTGGCACATCCAATGCTTGCTTGAAGTTTGGCAAGACTAGTGAGGGACTCGCAGGCTATGTGGATTCAGATTTTGCTGCCGACTTGGATAAGAGGAGGTCCCTCACAGGTTATGTGTTCACGGTAGGTGGATGTGCTGTCAGTTGGAAGGCAACGCTGCAACCAGTTGTTGCTCTATCTACAACCAAAGCAGAATATATGGCAGTTGCTGAAGCTTGCAAAGAGTGTGTTTGGTTGAAAGGTTTGTATGTTGAGCTTTGTCAGGATGATTCTTGCATTACCTGTTCTGTGACAGTCAAAGTTCTATTTACGTTACAAAGGATCAGATGTTCCATGAGAGAACAAAGCACATTGATATCAAGTACCATTATGTCCGTGATGTTGTTGCACAAGGTACACTAAAGGTATGCAAGATAAGCACTCATGATAATCCTGCTGATATGATGACAAAGCTTGTTCATGTTGCTAAGTTTGAGCTATGCTCAAGCTTAGTTGGTATAACTGCTTAGCCCAAGTGGCTGCTGGTGCCGAAGGTGTTCTCTTTGTTTGTTCAGGGATATGACTGTTGTTGATGCTACAAGAAGGAATTTGTCTCAAGGTGGAGTTTGTTGAAGTATGATCTAAATTGTATTAAGGCGGCTAACTTCTGACGGAGAAGAGCGAGGCCCGTCGCCGGGAGGCTTGTAAGCCGCCGGCTGGGATAAGTTGCATCTGTGAAATCCCTGGCATTGTGTAAACACTCCCCGTATAGTGAAGTTCTGCTAGCTAGCGCCCATGGTTTTCCCCTCTCTTTGTTTGAGAGGGTTTTCCATGTTAAATCTGTGTCCTCTTGCTGTGATTTCTTTATCGTTCTTTGTTATTTGATTGTTGCAAATCTAACACGCATCAATCAAAGAATTAAGAGGTTGCTACCAAAAGACTGGCGACTCACTACGCTCATACATCTAGAGGTGGTCCATCATCAAAAACTCTACATAGGACATCTCAGAGGATCGCGCAATTGATGCATTCAACGGCGGCGTATGCCGCAGAGAGCTCAGGGAGGAGCTGGGCCGCTCGAAGCCCAAAACAATCGACCACCTGATTGAGATCGCGAACAGGTGGGATGATGGAGAGGACTCAGTGAAAAAACGCATCCACTTAGACGATCATGACGACCTTGGTCGCAGACGGGATCGCCGATGAAAACACCGCATGTGTAGTTATGAGGACCGCGAGGAAGTCGACATGGTCGCGCTGGCTACACTGACAAACATGACAACAACAACAACAACCGCAACAGTGGACACCACAGTGGTGGATACCGCGACAGCGGGAAAACCACACAAGTGTGGCAATGCCGCACTCGAGATGAGGCACCTAGAACATCTATCCAGGACAAACTGTCTGGACCCTACAACGTACACTTCTACATCGACAAGCACGACGGCAAGAAAAAATCCAGTCACCTTCTGAAGGACTACCGTGAGTTCCTCAGGCTCCACGAAGGCCTGGTCCAGATGAATCGCGACGTGATAAACCAAGGCTACAGAGCTTCCACTGGTGCCGTGGCTCACGGAGCGCCACCACCACTCGGGCCACCCCCACCTGCGGCTGCGCCAGTCCAGAACAACGGAGGCGAGCAATACCCGTGAGAACTGGGAAACATGGGAATGATCCAAAAAGGACGCCCATCAAATCAGGTGCAAAAATCAATCACTCGCCAAGTCAATCTGGCGATGAACTCTCCACCCTCCACCACTGAGTACCTCAGTGGGTGTGAGACCTGCATTACCTTCGACAAATGCAATCATCCGCATCAAGTACCTCGCCCAGGTCACTGTCCCCTGGTGCTCGAGGCACAAATTGGAGTGTTCGAGATGAGTCACGTATTCATGGACAGTGGCAGCGGTATCAACCTCATGTTCGCAAGCACCTTGCGCGCCATGCGAATCCCCCTGTCATGCCTGGAAACATCAGACACAACATTCCATGACATTGTCCTAGGGAAGGGCGTATAGCCCCTGGCAAGATCAGCTTGGGCGTCATCTTCGGCACGCCAGCAAACTTCCAGCGAGAACGCATCGAATTCGAATTGGTCGGCTAGCCCTCGCAATATCACTACATCCTCGGACATGTCGCGTTCGCAAGGTTCATGGTGGTGCCACACTATGCCTACCTACAGATGAAGATGCCAGGACCTAATAGCATTATCACTGTCAACAAAAGCTTCGAGAGGTCGGACAGCTGCGTTAGGAATTCAATAGAATCTCCAAGTCTTTCGGCATGCAAGAGGAACTGGCGAGGCTGAAGGAGTCAACAGACAACAACCTACCTCCTCCGAGTAAGCCAAGCTCACCTGATCAATCTTTCGACTCATCAGTCCACACCAAGGCGGTCTAGGTCCACCCAACGGACCCGACCAAGACGCCCCTCATCACCAACAACTTGAGTCCCGCATAGGAACTCGTGCTTGTCGAATTCCTCTGTGAGCGCTGGGAAATCTTCGCCTGGTGTCCAGCAGGCATGCTAGGGATTCCCAGGGAATTCGTTGAGCACTCACTCAATGTAAATCCTGAAGCAAGACCAGTGAAGCAGACGATACGTCGACTATCTGAGCCAAGGAAAAAAGCGGTCGGTATGGAAGTCAATAGACTCCTCGACGCTAACTTCATACATGAGATCAAGGAAAGCACCTGGGTAGCAAACCTTGTGCTCGTCCCCTTCAATGTGGTGCACGATTCTCCACTAGGGCACATCCTCAACAACCCCGATGCCACCAGACGAGTCCCGCTTTGGGGGATAGAACTGTCTCCATAAGATACCATATATAAGAAGAGAGATGCGATCATGTGGAAAGTACTCCCGGACTTCCTCGTCCAATGGATGGAGAACCAGCTCCGCGACACGCCAGACATGTCTTGCATATGGACAATGCACTTCGACGGATCAAAACATCAAGAAGGAACTGGCGCAGGCGTCATCCTGACATCTCCACAAGCTGACAAGATGAGATATGTTCTACGAATGCAGTTCCGCGCCTCCAACAACGAAGCTAAATACGAAGCCCTACTCCATCGGATGCGGATGGCCAAAGCTTGTGGCGCAACGTGACTCGTCATCTACGGCGAATCTAAATTGGTAGTAAATCAAACCATGAACCAGTGCGATGCTCTGAGCGACAACATGATTGCTTACCGCGACCTCTATGACGCACACTAAGGGGACTTTGATGGTTGCAAACTGTAGCATGTCGGCCGTGAAAGCAACAAGGAGGAGGATACACTCGCCGACATTGGCTCCACCTATGCCCCGGTGCCACCTGGAGTATTCCTAGAGCAAATATGTGAATGCTCCATCAAGCCAAAGGCTCAAGAGCAGAAAGCCAGCATGTCAAAGGACTAGGGGCTACGCCACCCGACGAACTAAAGGCACTCGAGGACATGGAGCAAGAGACAGGACTCGAAGGCCCCATGGAGGTCATGATGATCGAGCCATCCTGGACACAACCATACATCACATACAAGCTCAGCAAAAGGTTGCCAGATGACCCGACAGATGCGCGACATATAGCACGGCGATCCAAGGCTTTTGCTCTCATCAACGGCGAACTGTACAAGCACAGCATCACAAGAGTCCTTCAATGATGCATCTCCAACAAAAACGGAAGAGCCATCCTCCTTGAGATACATGAAGGCACTTGCATCCATCACATCGACAGTCGCGCCCTCGTCGCCAAAGCTCTGCGAGCTGGATTCTACTAGCCAATGGCAATGTGCGATGCTAAGGACATCATCTAGAGATACAACGCTTTCCAACAATTTGCGGACAAACCACACAGACCTGGAGTAGAGGTCAGGCCAATACATGTGGCCTGGCCCTTCGTGCAATGGGGACTCGACATGGTCAGCAAGCTGCAAAAATCATCACCTGGAGGGTACGTCTACCTCCTCGTCGCAGTCGACAAATTCACCAAGTGGATTGAGGCCATACCGGTGACAAACCAATCAGGGGCCACCGTTGTCAAATTCTTCGAGTCCATCGTCTTCCGATTCAGGGTGCCGCATAGCACCATCACGAACAACAAAACAAACTTCACCTCGAACGAGTTCTAGGATTTCTGCGAAAACCTGGGAATCAACATCAGCTACGCCTCGGTGGCACACCCTCAGACCAATGGTCAAGTCGAAAAGGCCAACAGTCTCATCTGCAGTGACATCAAGAAAACGCTCCTTGGGCCACTAGAAAGAGCTGCTGGGTGCTAGCTCGAGGAGCTACAGTCAGTACTATGGAGCCTACGCACAACTCCAAACAGCGCCACAAGCTATACTCTGTTCTTCATGGTACACGGTGCCGAGGCAGTACTACCTACAGAAGTACGCTACAAAGCCCCATGGGTCGTAGCATACAATGAGGCGGAATCAACTCTCGCACTCGAAGACTCTATCGACCTCCTCGACGAAGAACGCGAGATAGCAGCAGAGCGATCCACGATCTAGCAGCAAAACCTCCACAACTACCACAGCAGAAGGCTATGCCCAAGGTCCTTCATCGAAGGAAACCTGGTCCTGCGACTAAAGAAGCAAGGGGCACCTCAAGGTCGAGTCCCCTTGGGTGGGACCTTATGTGATTACCGAAGTAATCTCAGGTGGCGCCTACTGCCTTAAAGTCGTAGAAAGTGGAGTCGCATACTCCAACACATGGAACGTCGCGCAGCTGTGTCATTTCTACCCTTAGATATTTTACTTTACAAATAAGGTTATTCAGCCAGGCTACTTAGACACACATTATATCTCCTAATATTCTGCGAATAAATAAAGCTAAGTGCCTCCAACCTTGTGTTTCTATCTTTTTACTTGCAACTACATCACTCGGGCGCTGCGCCACCCTTTCCACCTCGTTACACAAATAACGCAGTAGCCTGAGTAGCTGATGTACTATTAATCGAACCATTGGTAAAACCAACCCAGCTGCAACGCACCTGACAGGTTGACAAGGTGCTAAGATCAGTATGCGTCAGGCTAACAAAAAGGAATTGCAGAGTACAGGCTACTCAAACAATACACAAGCTAGCAAGCTTTTACATATAAATGGGTAACAAAAAACACCTGACTCACTTATACGAACTTTACAACACCTATACATATCTATGCAGGTTCAAAACTAGTCTACTGTCGTAAAAGGAGAACATTGGTACGTTCTTCGAACAACTCGACGATATCTTCGGCTGGCTGACCAACCGCCCGATAATGGGGCACCATGTTCCACGCCATCCCTTCCGGCGGGAGTGGTGGTCCAGCGGCAACAGCTGCAAGATCCAGATCAGGTCGATGCAGGCGAACAAGTGCTAGTGCAGCCTTGGCACCCGCGACTAACTGCTAACGCATGCATTCACAAACTGCACTGTTATCCTGGAAATTCTTCAGTAAAGCTAACAAGCTTGAAGGTACCATGTCCAAGGGGAACATTGCCTGAAAGATGTCCTTGAAGCATGAATATGCCTTCTTCAAGTACAACAGCACCTGCCACACATGTTCCTGCAACATCACCAACACAATTGCGCGATCTCGGTCAACCCAAAAATACCCGCTAGCTTCCAGTTGCTCCTGGGTCAAGTTGATTAGCTGATTGGTGACTCAGTCCCTCTCCTCCTGCGGACGGTGAGTACTAACAACTGGAAAGGGCAGCAAAAGCATAAGGTCGAATTGCCTACCACAAGTGACTAGAAAAAGAGAAGAAGCTAAGGAAACTAACACTCTAATTGCTCATTCAACTGAGCCACCTCGCCCAGAAGATATATGTCCTGTTCACTAGCCTTTTCGGCCTTCGATTTCCACACGCCAGCACTACCATGGATCATGGGCATCTCTCGCTCCAAGTGTTTTATGCCATGGCGCAATCGAGACAGCAGCGATAGCTCCTCCACCTTTGAACATGGTTGCACCATAGGTTCATCGGTAGGAGGTTCTTCAGATGGATCAGTCGAAGGACCCTATCCAGGAAGAGGAAGAGACGAATAAGACCAACCATTCATAATAACACCAAAAGTAGAAAAATCAAAGTTCAGGAAGACTTAAAAGGGGTACCCCCACAAGGCACAGCGTAATTCAAGGAGAAGTCTAGAGAAGCTAGAATATTACAAAAAGACGACAAAGCGACAACCTATAGCTAAGCATTGGCACTCGGGGGCTTTCTCGAGTTAGTGGTAGCCTCCGACGCTGCGGCCTTCTCGGTTACAGCCTCTGGTGTTGTGGCTTTTGCCGTCTTTGACCGCCTTAGCTCTGCCGAGTACTTTGTGAGTGTCTCAATGAGCCGAGGCCCATATTTATGACAGCGAGTAGCAAAGGGAGAAAATACTACCTATTGGCCATCCGCAGTGACCGACATCGCCTTGGAAACCTTGATGGGATTCAGCTCAACACCATGAGCCTACGCCATTGCAAGTGCCATGGTAGCTCCGACTCCCCTCTGAGCATTCTTGAAGTCCATAGGCACACCCTCGGCAAAGGACTCCATGAGGCCATGAAGATCTTTGATAAGCTTGGCCTTGGGGACCATCTCCTCTCGAAGACGCCCAAGCACGTGATAGGTTCGTAGCATGGAAAACAAAAAAATTCTACCGCAAGAACGAACAAAACCCAGATCTAATCTAGATAAAAGCCAAGATCTAATCTATTAGACATGTGCAACAAGATAGATCTGTACTAACCCTTGTAGATCCGAAAGCCTTGTGCGAGATTGGGTCTCGTGGTTGATGTAGATGATCACTTGCCGATCTCAAGATCAAGTAGACGATCCTTCCGGCGCCGCATTCTGGCAGCGCTTCCGCAGTCGGTCACACATGCGGAGTCGATGCAAACCTTCCTCTCCCTGTTCCAGCGAGCAGCGGAGGTAGTAGATCTCTCCACGGAATCCCAGCAGCACGACGGCGTGGTGGTGGTGGTGGAGTAGAGAATTCTGCAGGGCTTCTCCTAAGCCTGAGCAGCGCGAAGGAGGAGGAGAGAGGCGGCTAGGGCAAGAGAGGAGGGCCAAGGGGGGGGGTGGCGCCTCCACTCCTCTATATATAGAGGGAGGGGTGCGGCCTAGGGTTCCCACCCCTAGGCCCACCTCCTAGGGCTGGCGCACAAGGGAGAGGGGGGAGGGATTTTCCTTCCCCCCAAGTCTTCCCCTTTCCTTTCTTGGTTTTCAAGTAAAGTCCACGGAACCTTTTGGAACTTTCCGGAACATTTCGAAACCTTCTAGAATCCCCATAAAAACACTCCAGAACATTTCCGAACCTAGAAAATGATCTCCATTATATGAATCTCCTCGTGATGTCCCAGATCCAATCCGAGACTCCGAACTGCATTTGGTCTCCAACGCATATTCCATATCTACCTAAATAGCATCGAACCTTAAGTGTGTCACCCTATGGTTCGTGAATATGCAGACATGATGGATACACCTCTCCGATAAATAACCATCAGCAAGATCTGGAGATCCATAACGGCTCCCACATATTCAACGATGACTTCATGATCGATAGAACCATTAACATACGAAACCAATTCCCTTTGTCACGCGATCCTCTACTTATCCGAGGTTTGATCGTTGGTATCTCCATACCTAGTTCTACCTCGTTACTGATAAGTACTCTTTACTCGTTCCATGATATGTCATCCCTTGTGACCTAGTCACACGCTTGCAAGCTACCTAGATGACATTCCACCGAGAGGGCCCAAAGCATATCTATCCGTCATATGGAAGGACAAATCCCAATCTTGGTCCATGCACTTCAACACATACTTTCAGAATACCCAATGACACCTTTATAACCACCCAGTTACGAAGCGGTGTTTGATGTCATCAAAGCACCCATCCGGTGATGGTGATTAACATAACCTCATGGTCTAAGGATTAGGTTACTATGCATTTGAAAGCTTGTAGCAATACGAACTAAATGACTTGATCTTACGCTACACTTACTATGGGTGTGTGTCCATCACATCATTCTCCTAATGATATGACCTTGTTATTAATGACATCCAATGTCCATGATCAGGAAACCATGATCATCTATTAATCAACAAGCTAGTTCAACAAGAGGCTTACTAGGAACTCTTTTTATGTTTACAAAACACACGAGTATTAGTGTTTCCTAATAATACAATTATAGCATGGGATGTAAACATTCATCATAAACACAAAGATATAATAATAACCACTTTTATTATTGCCTCTTGGGCATATCTCCAACAGTCTCCCACTTGCCCTAGAGTCAATAATCTAGATTACATGGTAATATACCTAACACCCATGGTGTTCGTGCTTTGCTCTAGGGAGAGGTTTAGTCAACGGATCTGCCACATTCAGATCAGTGTGTACTTTGCAAATCTTTATGTCACCATCTTGGACATACTCGCGAATAGCATGGAAACGTAGCTTGATGTGCTTCAGCTTGCTATGTGACCTTGGCTCCTGTGCATTAGCTATGGCACCTGTTATGTCACAGTTGATGGCCATCGGGTCCAACGCACTAGGAACCACGCCAAGTTCAGTAATGAACTCCTTCATCCATATGGCTTCTTGTGCAGCCTCCGAAGCAGCTATGTATTCCGATTCGGTTGAAGATTTCACCACAATGCTTTGCTTGGCACTCCTCCAGCTCACTGCAGGACCATTCAAAATAAATACGTATCCAGACTGTGACTTCGAGTCATCTAGCTCGGTGTTCCAACTAGCATCAGTGTAAATGTTTACAACAAGCTGTTCATCATCTCCATAAGAAAGAACCATATCCTTAGTCCTATTTAGGTACTTTAGGATATTCTTTACCATTCTCCAGTGCTCCATTCCAGGATCACTTTGATATCTGCTAGTCAAACTAACAACATGTGCTATATCTGGTCTTATACACAGCATGGCATACATGATAGAACCTATGGCCGAGGCATAGGGAATATTATTCATTTTCTCTCTATCTTCTGCCGTAGCTGGACTTTGAGTTTTACACAAGGTCTTACCTGACAACATGGGCACGAACCCTTTCTTGCTCTCTTCCATTCTAAACTTCTTTAGAACTTTGTCCAAGTATGTACTTTGTGAAAGCGCTATTAGGCGTCTTGATCTATCTCTATAAATCTTTATGCCTAGAATATATGCCGCTTCGCCAAGATCCTTCATTGAAAAACAATTATTCAAATAGGCTTTGACACTATTAAGAAGTTCTATATCATTCCCAATCAACAATATGTCATCTACATATAGTACTAGGAATGCTATAGAGCTCCCACTCACTTTCTTGTAAATACAAGCTTCTCCATAAGTTTGTATAAATCCAAAGTTTTTGATTACTTTATCAAAACGTTGATTCCAACTTCGGGATGCTTGCTTTAGTCCATAAATGGAGCGTTGAAGTTTGCATACCTTGTCAGCATCTTTAGGATCGACAAAACCCTTGGGTTGTACCATATACAACTCTTCCTCAATGTCTCCATTAAGGAACGCCGTTTTGACATCCATCTGCCAAATCTCATAATCGAAATATGCAGCAATTGCTAACAAAATCCTCACAGACTTTAGCTTCACTACTGGTGAGAATAACTCATCGTAGTCAACTCCTTGAATTTGTCGGAACCCTTTTGCGACAACTCGAGCTTTATAGACGGTAACATTACCATCAGCATCTGTTTTTCTCTTGAAAATCCATTTGTTCTCGACAGCCTTACGGCCATCCGGTAAGTCCACCAAAGTCCACACTTGGTTTTCGTACATGGATCCCATTTCGGATTTCATGGCTTCTAGCCATTTTTCGGAATCTGGGCTCACCATAGCTTCTTCATACGTCGCAGGGTCATCAGTGTTGTCCACCAACATGACGTTCAAGGCAGGGTCATACCAATCAGGAGTGGTACGAACCCTTGTTGACCTGCGAGGTTCAGCAGCAACTTCGTTCGAAGTTTCATGATCACCATCATTAGCTTCCTCTCCAATTGGTGCAGGCGGCACAAAAACATCTTCCGGTTCTGCGCTACTCTCAACTCTGAGAGAAGGTTCAATAACCTCGTCGAGTTCTACTTTCCTTCCAGTCACTTCCTTCGAGATAAACTCCTTCTCAAGAAAGGATCCATTCTTGGCAACGAAAACTTTGCCTTAGGATCTATGATAGAAGGTATACCCAATTGTTTCTTTAGGGTATCCTATGAAGACGCATTTCTCCGCTTTGGGTTCAAGCTTATCAGGTTGTAACTTCTTTACATATGCTTCGCAACCCCAAACTTTAAGGAACGACAACTTAGGTTTCTTTCCAAACCACAAGTCATACGGTGTCGTTTCAACGGATTTAGATGGTGCCCTATTTAAAGTGAATGCGGCTGTCTCTAATGCATATCCCCAAAACGATAGCGGTAAATCTATAAGAGACATCATAGACCGAACCATATCTAAGAGAGTTCGATTACAACGTTCGGACACACCATTAAGCTGTGGTGTTCCCGACGGTGTCAATTGCGAAAGTATTCCAAATTTCTTTAAATGCATGCCAAACTCATAACTTAGATATTCACCTCCGCGGTCAGAACGCAGAAACTTAATCTTTTTGTTACGATGATTTTCCACTTCACTTTGAAATTCCTTAAACTTCTCGAAAGTTTCGGACTTATGTTTCATAAAGTAGACATACCCATATCTACTTAAGTCATCCGTGAAAGTGAGAACATAACGATATCCACCACGCAATGCTAGACTCATTGGACCGCACACATCGGTATGTATTATTTCCAATAAGTCTATAGCTCGCTCCATTATTCCAGAGAATTGAGTCTTAGTCATTTTTCCCATTAGACATGCTTCGCATCTTTCAAGTGATTCAAAATCAAGTGATTCAAGAAGTCCATCAGAATGGAGTTTCTTCATACGCTTCTCCAATGTGACCAAGACAACAGTGCCACATGTATGTAGAATTATCATTCAATTTTATTCGTTTAGCATCTATGTTGTGAACATGTGTATCACTACTATCGAGATTCAGTAAGAATAAAACATTCATCTCAGGTGCATTACCATAAAATATATTACTCATATAAATCGAACAACCTTTATTCTCGGACTTAAAAGAGTAACCGTCTCGCAATAAACAAGATCCAGATATAATGTTCATGCTTAACACAGGCACCAAATAACAATTATTCAAATTTAAAACTAATCTCGAAGGTAGATGTAGAGGGAGCGTGCCGACGGTGATCACATCAACCTTGGAGCCATTTCCAACGCGCATCATCACCTCGTCTCTCGCCAGTCTTCGCTTATTCCGCAGCTCCTGTTTTGAGTTACAAATATGAGCAATCGAACCAGTATCAAATACCCAGGCACTACTACGATTACTAGTAAGATACACATCAATAACATGTATATCGAATATACCTTTCTTCTTGATGTTGCCATTCTTCAGATCCGCCAGGTACTTGGGGCAGTTACGCTTCCAGTGACCAGCACCCTTGCAATAGAAGCATTAAGTTTCAGGCTTAGGACCAGCCTTGGGCTTCTTAGCAGGCGCGGCAGCTTTCTTGCCGTCCTTCTTGAAGTTGCCCTTGTTCTTAGGCTTGCCCTGTTTCTTGAAATTGGTGGTCTTATTGACCATCAACACTTGGTGCTCCTTCTTGATCTCCACTTCAGCAGTTTTCAGCATGGACACTAGTTCAGGCAACGTCTTGTTCATGCAGTGCATATTGTAGTTCATCACAAAGTTCTTATAACTTGGTGGCAGTGATTGGAGGACACGGTGGATCCCTAACTCATTTGGAATCGTTATCCCCAACTCTTGGAGCTTGTTTGCGTGCCCAGACATGGTGAGCACGTGCTCGCTAACGGAGCTTCCATCTTCCATCTTACAGTTAAAGAACTTTTCGGAGGCCTCATAGCTCTCCACGGCCGCGTGAGTCTCAAAAATCAGCCTGAGATCCTTAATGATCTCAAACAGGTCGTGGTGCTCAAAGCGCTTCTGAAGCTCCGTTTCTAAACCGTACAGGATGGCACACTGAACTGTGGAGTAGTGATTTTTTCGAGTGGCGTAAACATTCTTTACGTCATCGGTGGCATCTTCTGCAGGTGGGTCACCTAGCGGTGCTTCGAGCACATAGGTCAACTGACTAGCCCTGAGGACAATCTTCAGTCCACGGAACCAGTCTGTGAAATTTCTTCCATTGTTCTTAAGCTTTTCTTTCTCTAGGAACGCATTGAAATTGATGGAGAGGTTCGCCATAATCTACAACAAATTTGCAAGTAGTTTAGACTAAGTTTATGATAAATTGAGTTCAATTTTAATTCTTATATTAACCAGGTGAACTCCCACTCAAAACAACATCCCTCACGTTGTCTTCGTGACTACACGAACCAAATCCACTACACCAAGTCCGATCTTCACGAGATAAGATGTAGTTTCATCGGCGAACAGTCTTCATGTTCATCATATCATTTATATGACTCATGCTCTACCTTTCGGTATTCCGTGTTCCGAGACCATGTATGTACATGCTAGGCTCGTCAAGATTAACCTTAGTTTCCGCATGTGCAAATCTGGCTTGCACCCGTTGTATGTACACGTAGAATCTATCACATCCGGTCATCACGAGATGCTTCAAAACGATGAGTCTTAGCAACAGTGCCAACTAAGGACGAACACTTTATTACTTGATATTTAGTGAGAGGGATCATCTTATAATGCTACCGTCACGATCTAAGCAATACAGGATGCATAAAGGATTAACATCACAGGCAATTTATAATTAGTGTGATATGATATGTCCCTTTCTTCTTGTGCCTTTGATCTCCATCTCCAAAGCACGGACATGATCCCCATCATCACCAGCATTCCGTCAAGGTCAGTTACGCCGCTTCATGGTTGTCCATCATCACTAGCAACTATTACAACTACTTGGAATAAAGCTATTACAAGATGAATAGACACGCAGGTCTTAACAGAATCAAAGGCAACCATTAGGCTCCTGCCGGTTGTCATATTACAACAAGGATCATTGCATACATCAAATATAATCACAATCACATGATGGCCATATGACATCACAAAACCCCTGCAAAAGCAAGTTAGACGCCTCTAATTTTATTTGCATGTTTTACGTGGTTTGGGGCTTTCGAATAAGAATGAATCTTACCTATGAAACTGAAACCACAACGTTGATACAAGTGCTATCAAGTGCAAAGTGTAAATTGGATCTATACTATGGTGGGAGAGACAGACACCCGCAAAGCCACTTGTGCAAAGAAAGTTACACGTCAAGCATGGAGAAAGTCTTATGTGCGATGACATGTAAGGTTAGCCCGAGCCGCTTCATCCCACCATACCGCAAGATGCAAAGTACACAAAGCAAAAGATGGCACGAGCACCAACACCGACAAAACCATTGTGTTCTACTCGTGCAACAGATCTACGCATAGACCTGGCTTTGATACCACTGATGGGTTCATAACATGGAAAACAAAAAAAATCTATCGCAAGAACGAACAAAACCCAGATCTAACCTAGATAAAAGCCAAGATCTAATCTATTAGAAATGTGCAACGAGATAGATCAGTACTAACCCTTGTAGATCCGAAAGCCTTGTGCGAGATCGGATCTCGTGATTGATGTAGACGATCACTTGCCGATCTCAAGATCGAGTAGACGATCCTTACGGCGCCGCGTTCCGGCAGCGCTTCCGCAGTCGGTCATACGTGCGGAGTCGATGCAGACCTTCCTATCCCCGTTCCAACGAGCAGCGGAGGTAGTAGATCTCTCCATGGAATCTCAGAAGCACGACGGCGTGGTGGTGGTGGTGGAGTAGAGAATTCTGCAGGGCTTTGCCTAAGCCTGAGCAGAGCGAAGGAGGAGGAGAGAGGCGGCTAGGGCAAGAGTGGAGGGGCAAGGGGGGTGGCGCCTCCACCCCTCTATATATAGAGGGAGGGGTGCGGCCTAGGGTTCCCACCCCTAGGCCCACCTCCTAGGGCCGGTGCACAAGGGAGAGGGGGAGGGAGTTTTCTTCCCCCCCAAGTCTTCCCCTTTCCTTTCTTGCTTTTCAAGTAAAGTCCACGGAACCTTTTAGAACTTTACGGAACATTCCGAAACCTTCTAGAATCCCCATAAAAACACTCCGGAACATTTCCGAACCTATTAAATGATCTCCATTATATGAATCTTATTCTCCAGACAATTCCGGATCTCCTTGTGATGTCCCAGATCCAATCCGAGACTCCGAACTGCATTCGGTCTCCAACGCATATTCCATATCTACCTAAATAGCATCGAACCTTAAGTGTGTCACCCTACGGTTCGTGAATATGCAGACACGATAGAGACACCTCTACGATCAATAACCATCAGCGGGATCTGGAGATCCATAGCGGCTCCTACATACTCAACGATGACTTCGTGATCGATAGAACCATTAACATACGAAACCAATTCCCTTTGTCACGCGATACTCTACTTATCCGAGGTTTGATCGTTGGTATCTCCATACCTAGTTCTACCTCGTTACTGATAAGTACTCTTTACTCGTTCCATGATATGTCATCCCTTGTGACCTAGTCACACGCTTGCAAGCTAACTAGATGACATTCCACTGAGAGGGCCTAGAGCATATCTATCCGCCATATGGATGGACAAATCCCAATCTTGGTCCATGCGCTTCAACACATACTTTCAGAATACCCAATGACACCTTTATAACCACCCAGTTACGAAGCAGTGTTTGATGTCATCAAAGCACCCATCTGGTGATGGTGATTAACATAACCTCATGGTCGAAGGATTAGGTTACTATGCATTTGAAAGCTTGTAGCAATACGAACTAAATGACTTGATCTTATGCTACACTTACTATGGGTGTGTGTCCATCACATCATTCTCCTAATGATATGACCTTGTTATTAATGACATCAAATGTCCATGATCATCTATTAATCAACAAGCTAGTTCAACAAGAGGCTTACTAGGAACTCTTTTTATGTTTACAAAACACACAAGTATTAGTGTTTCCTAATAATACAATTGTAGCATGGGATGTAAACATTCATCATAAACACAAAGATATAATAATAACCACTTTTATTATTGCCTCTTGGGCATATCTCCAACAGCACGCCCTTGGTCTTCTCAAGGGAATCCTTGAAGGCGACACTGTGGTCTTCGACTGCAGCTACAGCACCGGCCAAGCCATCTAGGCAAGCCAAATCTTGAGCGTCGAAGTCCACACCAAGAACATCTGGAGAAGATATATATGAGCACAACCAAATATAGGCAAGTGTAGAACAAATAAAATGACGTAGCATCGTACCTAAGACTGCCTTAGCAACAGAGAAAAGTTGTTCCATGAACACTTTCTCCTTGTCAACTGCAGCGGAACACGGGTCTTCCTCGCGCTTCTTCGACTCCTAGACGGAGCGCACACGAGCTTCGAGTGCCTCGTTGGTGTCTCCAAGTGCAGAGGTTTGTAGAACAGCAACAAGTTTTCCCTTAAGTGGATCACCCAAGGTTTATCGAACTCAGGGAGGAAGTGGTCAAAGGTATCCCCTCTCAAGCAACCCTGCAATCAAGATACAAGAAGTCTCTTGTGTCCCCAACACACCCAATACACTTGTCAGGTGTATAGGTGCAATAGTTCGGCGAAGAGATAGTGAAATACAAGTGGTATGGATAAATATAAGTGGTAACGGTGATAGAAGATAACTTGATGGCGTGGAAGAGACTAAAAGCAAACTGAAATAAAGATGGCAGCAAGCAAACATGTAATAGATCTAGTTGCAAACGGTGTTTCAATGCTAGAAACAAGGACTAGGGATCATACTTTCACTAGTGAACACTCTCATATAAATATTATCTCTTTATGATACTATGCTGAACTACTCTCCGGTTGGACACTCTAATCGATGGTAGGGCTATAACATCACACCTCAAAGTTCATCTTTCCCATCTAGAAAACCCCACACTATCACCTTGAGTACTAGATGAGTCCAACAAACACCACAATTTCATAAAGACATCCAACTCCAAATATAACTCATAACAAGTATTTGTAATCTCTAGCCTAAGTGCCACCATGGTGTGCATGCTGTCACTTTCACACACATGGGGAGAGCAGAGATCTAATAAAGCACTTGAGTAGCAAGGTAGATCTACTTGATTACAAAGATCATGATCACAATAAGATCATGTATATAGAGAGAGAGATGAACACATAGCTACCGGTAGAACCCTTAGCCTCGAGAGAGAACTACTCCCACCTCATCATGGGAATCAGCAACGGTGATGGAGATGGCTCCGGGGGCACTTCCCCGTCCCGGCAGGGTGCCGGAACAGAGACTTTCTGTCCCCCGAATCTCCCCTTCGGTGGCGGCGGCGCTGCGGAATTTTTCGTGGCTAGAGGCTTGATGATTTAGGGTTTTCGTATCGGCAGCTTCTTATAGGCGAAAGGGCAAGGTCGGTGGAGTGCCAGGGGGCCCACACCACCTGGTGGCGTGGCCAGGGCTAGCCCGTGCCACCATATGGTGTGGCTAGGCCCTGGCACTCCTTCGTCTCTGCTTCTGGCTCTATGAGTCTTCCGGTAAAATAGGAACTTTGTCTTTTGTCCCGTCCAATTCCGATAATATTGATTTTCTGACTTTCCTGGAACCAAAAACAACAGAAAACAGGCAACTGGCACTGTGGCTCTTGTTAATAGGTTAGTCCAAGAAATCATATGAAAAGTACTCCAAAGTTAGAACAAAACACAAGAAAGTAGATAAAACCAAGCATGGAACATCAAAAATTATAGATACATTTGCAATGTATCAACATCCCCAAGCTTAACTCCTGCTCGTCCTCGAGTAGGTAAGTGATAAAAAGAAAGAATAATTTTTGAGGTGACATGCACCATCATAAACTTGATCAAAGTATTTGTAAAGCATTGAAAGCTGGGATCATAGTACTTCAATCATAACATGAAATACAAAGTTCTAGCAATAAGGCAAAGCAACTATGTTGCAACATGAAAAGGCACAAACAAAAGATTCATGAATAACAATGCTTTGCAAGACGTTTGTTTGTTTCACACAAAGAAAACATAGCATAGTGGCATTCAGCTTGTCTCTCATAGAGTAGCAAACAGAAATGCATAGGACACCTTCAAAGTTCATAAGAGTGACTAGATACAAATAGTTTAAAACAAACAATATCAAGGTATGCATCAATCAACAAGTCTTGGGACAATGCACATAGAACTAAGAATGGACACTATGCTCTCAAAGTAGGTGCATAAAGGTAGAAGGTGGAGACTCAATATAATGGTGGAAGAAAGGCCTTCATAGAAGGAAGTAGAGATTCAAGTTTCATAAAGAGCTTCCAAAAATTATGGTACTTATAGCTTTAAGCTCTCATTGCCCCTATCATAAGCATCTTGAAGTGATTAAGGTTAAAGTGAACAAACTATGGTGTACATGCTTGACGAACTATAAGTGTGAAATCTCATGTCCCTTGAATACGAGGGATGCTCCTCATGCTACTCAAGTTTAGTCACCGGTAAGTTCTTGTCATCGTAAGTACATGTGTATCATAGAGAACCGCCAACGGGGTACCCCTTGCCCGATGATACGGAAGAATCCCCATATCAAAATGACAAGGCAAGCAGACAACGAGCATCTCAGTAATCTTCTTATTTACCATGGGAATATGGTGCTTTTTTCTCTCTTTCCTCTTTTCATAATCTCTTTTTTTTTCTTTTTCTCATTTTTCTCAATATAGGATTCTTTTTTTATGAGAAGAATGCTTCATAGATAGCTCATTATGGTTAGGCTGCAGGTTTCCACCATGTCAGCATGGATTAGACCAGCGGCCTAGGAATTTCTCTAACACATATACATAACTCCATGGACTTACAAGATCCCCTTTCATTTCACACCGACGACATCCATATACAAAAGAGCATGATATCAACTAGGTACAAGCACCAAGTGCAATGTTGAAAGCGTTACCCATGAAAGCATGGTTCTGCTAATTCCCAACAAATAAGTGCAACCATATACAACATAGACGACACAGTGGTTCAAGTTTATTAAGGGCAAGAAAAGTAAAGTGTGTCATCAAGTTTGTGAGAGCTTTAATCACTAGTTTTCTCATAACAAGTTTAATTTGGAAGGTAATCAAAAGCATGAATATACTTGGAATAGCATAAGCTAGTAGGTAGGTATGGTGGACTCTTTGGAATAACTTGGTTTAGGGAGTTGGATGCATGAGTGGAACTCATACTTGGTTGTGGAGGCTAGCAAAAGACTGGGAGCGACAAACTAAGAGAGCAATAATGGCCATAATCATGCAGAGCGACAAAACATCATTGATCAAAGAATAAAGTGATACTACAAGTTGAAAACTAAAGGATCATAAAGGATATGGTGACTTGAGATAGTCATAACATGGTGTGAGCATGCGCCAAGTCAACCCAAATAAAGCATCAAAGGAGAATACCAAAATACTATGCTTTAATATGCTAAAACAACGCATGATTCTTCCAAGGCACATTAAGCAATCTCAATTGTTTATAACAAGTCATGCTACAGCAAAGAATACTAAGCATAAAGCCAAAACAATATCAAGCATGACATGACAAAGCATAGGCCACAGTCAAAAACGAGCTCTTTTTACCACATAAGCATGAACTTTCCTACTCTTTTCCAAACCAAACCAAACTATTTGCAAACCAATGTATGAAAGAGGGGGTCCAACCAATTTATTCAGAAAACTAAGCAAACCAAGAAAACAAAAAACCAAAACGAAAACAAAAACGAAGAAGAAGACGCTCCAAGAGCAGCATAATTGTGCATGAAACAATAAAAATGAAGCGTTTGGAAGAAACCTGGGATTTTTATTGATGAAGAGGGGGATGCCTTGGGCATCCCCAAGCTTTTACGCTTGTACTTCTTGGATATTTCGTGGGGTGACACACGTGGCATCCTCAAGATTGAGCTTTAGTCGATCCTTCATCTCATTACTCATTCCTTCCCTAAACCTGAAATTTTTCCTTCATACAAAACTTCACACAATCTTTATTAGCAACATTAGTGCACTTAAGATAATAAGTCTTAAGGTTCAGTTCTAACACCAAATAAACTTCCATTAGAACACTAGCTACTGAAGCACTTCCCTCAAAAATCTCAATTCCCCAAAAAAAACTCAAAAAGGAACCAACAAGAAGCAAATGCAGAAAATGGCAGAAATCTGTCAAAACAGACCAGCAGGTAAAGATGAATTTTTTTGAAGACCTTCTGTTGCTCAAATCAAAACCTGTTGACAACCTGGGCTAGAAGAACGAAAATTCACGCCTCAAAAAGACATTCAGATATTTTACACGAATTTTTACGGTGAAGCACAGAAATCTGTTTCGGGATAGCAACTTTCCCAATCATTACTTCTCTATCATTAGAGGTTACTCTTGGCACAAAAAGCAAATAAAAAGGATAAGGAGCGGTTATTACTGAAGTAATAACTTCCAAGACTCATCTAAAACTTTTGGGTTATCTCCCAATAAGTACTTTTCTTTAATGCATTTAAGTTAGGCTTGATAGTTTGACAAGATGCTCACATAAGAAATATGAATTGAAGTAAAAGAGAGCATCAAGAAGCAAATTCAAAGCACATTTAAGTCTAACCCACTTCCTATGCATAGGAATCTTGTAAAGAAACAAGTCATGAAAGCACAAAGCAACAAGCATAGGAAAGCAAAACAAGTGCAACTTCAAGACTTTCAACATAAAGAGGGGAAACTTAATATTATTGAGATGCATAAAACCATGTTTCCCTCTCTGATAATAACTTTCAGTAGCATCATGAATAAAATTAACAATATAACTATCACAAGAAACATTCTTATCATGAGCCACATGCAAAAAAGAATTAATACTCCCCACATAAACATAGTCATTCTTATTGATTGTAGTGGGAGCAAATTCAACAAAATAGCTATCATTATTATTTTCATCACCATAATCATCAAATATAGGAGGCATATTGTAATCATAATTAATTTCCTCCTCAATAGTAGGTGGACTGAAAATATCATATTCATCATTGCAATCATCATATATTGGAGGTATTGCAATCATCATAAGCAATAGAATAGTTATCTTCCCAAGTGTGTTCATTTGTAAACATATCGTCATTGGAAGGATCATGGATAGCACTAATAGTACAGCAATTATTAATATCATCATTTTCAGAATTGGTACCAAAGAGATTTTCAATATCAAAAGAAGTGTGCTTTTCCCAATCATGATCACTACTATAGGTAACAGGCATAGGAACATCATCGAGTTCAAACTCATCAAAAACTATAATAGGAGCTACATGCTTAGGGAAAATATCGTTTCCTCCCTCCTTTTACTCCTCCTTTTCTTCTTTATCTTCTTCTCTTTAGGAGGGAGAGGCTTGAAAGTAAGCTTCTCCATATACCCTGGTTTATTATTAGAGACAATAGAAGAAACTATGGAGGATTCTTTCTTTTCATTAATAAGATCAAAACACATATTAGTCCTATCATATTTTGGTAAAATCTCATCTTCTATAATATTTTGTATGTAAGTGTTTGTGTGGCAATTATCAACACAATAAAGATGACAACCATGCAGGACACTATTCATATCAAAAGCACTCATATCTACCAAAGAGGTTTTTCGATAACTCTTCACATCCCAAAAATAATGTAAGTTCATCATGCTGATTAGGAGTGATCATGTCATCACAATACAAACTTGCAGTACTCATTGGATTAGAAGGGTTATTATTATGGCCTGAGCATTGAAAATTGAAATGACCCACTTCAAAGCAAAGTTCACAAATAAAAGGGTAGAGGGCACAAACTTTTTTACCAAGATCATTTAGAGCCCTATACCACGTTCTAGTTTTTCATTCCTATGGGTGATACAATATTCTTCTTCAATTTGATTATTCTCACAAGGTCTATGTATTCCACAAAAATTAACATGCTTATAAGAAGTAGTACTTTTAGAGGTTTGAGCATGTTTATTGCTTTCATTAATAACAATTTCATTTTCCATGCAAGTGTCTTTAAAAGGCTCATGATACATGTCCCATTTTTCTTTAGGAGCATTAATATGAGAAGCAAAGGATCTAAAACAATCAATAATAATTTGAGGATCAAGACCAGATTTAGCACTAAGCTCTTGAAAATCAATAGTTTCAGCAAAAGACTTAATGCAATCATACTCATAGTTTATACCTGGTTCTTTACCTTTGTTTTTATCCCAATCTTCGGTATTGCTTTGAATTGTTTCAAGAAGATCCCACTTAGATTTGACCTCCTTACTTGCGAAGGATCCCTCTAAACAAGTATCTAGATAGTCCTTGTAATGTCCTGAAAGCCTTGCATAGAAATTATTAATAACAATATTACTGGGGAGCTCATGAATGGGACATTTGAGCATTAGTGACTTCAATCTCCCCCATGCTTGGGAAATACTTTCTCCATCATGGGGATGAAAATTATAAATGTAATTCCTATCTTTATGAATTTCATGAGGAGGATAAAATTTAGAGTAGAAGAGAGATTCAAGTTCCTTCCACTCCAAATGATCATCTAGTAGCTCATACCACTCCCTTGCTTTGCCCTTAAGTGAAATAGGGAATAGCTTCCTCTTAACTTGGTTCATTGAAATACCTGCACACTTGAACAACTTGCATAATTCATGTATAAAGAGTAAATGATCACCAGGATGGACAATTCCATCTCCAAAATAGCAGTTATTCATAACACGTTCAGCAATTTTTATAGGTATTTTAAAAGGGATGCTTTCAGTATGTGGATTTAAAATATCACAAGTATCATCAGAATTACCACATATGGGAGATAAAGTATCATCAGAGCAAAATTTCTTCTTTGAAGCTGGGGAACTAAAAATATCATTTTCATAAAAACCAACTTCCCCAAGCTTAGACGTTTCCATAGCATTAGTAACAAAGGTGTTCAAAAGATTCATACTAATAACATTGCTATTAGCATGCAAAGAAAGTTCCATGGGTTTTTTAATTTTCTTTTCAGACAATTCATGTTGTAAATTAGGAAAAAGACTAAAAAGCTCCCTGATTTTTTTGTTGTTTTCCATTAAGCCTAACTAGTGAAAACAAGAAACAAAAAGACAAAATTGCAGAATCTAAAGGAAATAACTTCGAGCACTCACAACAGAGGATGTCAGTACCTTTTACCTTACCTCCCCGGCAACGAGAATATCATTTTGTGGCCTGAAAGTTGGGGTGTCTAGGCAACGCGGTACCCGAGTTCCCTGATATCATCCGCGATGACTATAGTTGGCGTGCCAAATACTCAGAGGGTCTTTTCGGCACGAATTCAACTTTATGTTTCAATACAAAAAATCAGGCTAACGGCCGTCAAGTTGGGCCCCCTGTCAGTTCTCGCCTTTATGTCGCTCCCGTCGCTTAGGTGTCAATTAAGCTTGCAGTGTTGGCGCCTGCATCCATTACGCGTCTTGTTCTTCCCTGGAGCGGCAATTTGTGGGGCGTCGCAGCCATGGCGCGGAGCTGGGACATGGACGAACCCGCTCGGCCAGCTCTCCTCCCTGTAGGCTTGCAGCGTTGGCGCCTCCATTACTCGTCTTCGTCCTCGGAGCGGCAATTTGTGGTCGTGGCCATGGCGCAGAGCTGGGAAGTGACGAAGATGCTCGGCCCCGCTCTCCTCCCCATCCCGAGTCGGAGCTCACCCTCACCATGGACGCACCCATGGCACGGTCAGGGATGAGAATTGGTTCCCGGTGAGATCTATCACCTTGTCGACCATGCTCGGTTCTGTTTTCCTCCTCTAGAATCCGAGCTCGCCGTCGCCGTGGTTGCACCCGCACCAATTATGCCACCTCTGTCGAGGTCTCTGTGGTAGCTCAAGTTCTAGGGCTCTCCAAGTTCTGGCATGTTGGGCCTATAAGTGTTGTTGTATGTTAAACTAGCAAATCTCGTTTGTTCAAATCTCTTGGGCTATACCAACTTCATTTTGTTTAATTATGAAAGACAAAATATAAATGACTTCTCTCAATTTCTTGCATAGAAAAATGCACAGCTAATTTCATATTCTCGCAGGAACTGGCCCCACTTGTTGAACCGGCGGCACTGCCACGATCTCCACGTAACCACGGTGAGTTCTCGAACCGAAAGTTGCAGTTACCACGTTTCTTCTGCAGTCATTCCTCTTTCTCAGTCATTCCTCTGCAGTTTTTCTTGGGCGCTTCTTCTTCCTTTGTTCTGGAACCGTCGGTTCATCTTCTTCTTCCTCTCGAAGGCAGTTCCTTGCAGGCAGTTCCTTTCACCCATTTCCTTGCAGGCATGGACGATGCGAAACGCACAATAGAGACCCACTTGGTCCCTTCCCATGGCACCACGACTTTGACAGTGGAGACAACTCTCGCCAGGTTTGAGCAATTGCTTGAGAAAGAGAACCACAAGTTTGTGGGGATAGACATGGAGTACACCCGTGCAAATAAGCGAAAAAATCCTCCACAAGAGATCGCTGTCGTGCAAATCGCTATACATGAGGATGTCCTCGTTTACCACTTCGGCAGGTATGTGAAATTTAAATTTGAGATCACCACTTCTGCATCCCTTGTTCCCATACATCCCTAGAACCATCTAAGTGCAGGAGTAAACCAACTGAGATGCGTTGTCCGGCTCTGGTCGAGTTCTTGTGTAGGAAAGGGATAACTTTCACTAGTGTGGATATCACAAATGACACAATTATGCTTTCTCGTGCGTTGATAAAAATCCCAGAGGGGCACCACATCGATATCCAAAATATGTACAAGATCAAATCATACCCAGCGAAGGATGGCATGGGTGATCTGGCAGCGGAAATCATCGGTAAATCCTATGAAAAATTGAAGAAATTGAAGCGACTCGATCACGACTACTGGGAGTGGAAGCCGATGAGCCAGGCATGCCTCGAGTATGCAGCCAGAAACGCCTACATGGCGTACGAGTTGTAAAGTAAGCTCATTACCATGAAAGATGGGATGGTTAAGGTGGGGTTTTTCACGAGAGAGCTATGCCCTGGTTGCAAGCTAGCCCAGGAGAAGAAGCAGGAGGAGGACAAAAAGCAGTTTCAGGACGAGCAAGGATCTTGGGACGGTGGCAACATCAAGCGGCTGAAGGGGAAGCAAGTCAAGGACGACAACAAGTGGTGGTGATATATTATGTGTTTGAACTAGATTTTAGTTTCTAGTTTATTATGTGTGTGATACATTTAGTTACTTCAATACAAATTTTGAACCAATTTAACTTGTTGATGTATTTCTTCACAATTATAATATAATCGAGCACTAGAAATATTTTTTAGTGTGCATGAGCATGATCAGTAAATATAATTTAACACTAGAAACTTTAAGGCACTCCATATAAAGGAGTAGATTAATATATAAGGTTCACCAGAGACACCACGGATATATTGTCTTACATGCCACACACATGTAATAATTAACTAGAACAAAATAACAGCAGGGGCTACAGCAGGAGGCCGGGACACGGAGACGCCTAGCAGGGCAGGGGTTTATCAGCAGGAGGCAGCGACAGCCTAGTCGATGGGATACAGGCCAGTCCTGACATATTTCTTGAGGAATTTGCCGTAGGCTGCGTGCCGCGCCAAGGTAATCGGCCTATGGCTTCTGCCTCTGCCTCTGCCAATACCCTCCGCATGCTGGATCATGGTGTTGAGGTCCATGTTGATTACTCTGCCACAGAATGGGCAAAACAGTCTCCCCCTACGGTGGAAACGGATTAGCCCACACCGTAACCGCCTCAGCACGTAGCGGCTCTTGTTGTCCCTGGATTCCTTGTTATCGTCCACTTCATCATCATCCTCTTGTTGATTTTTAAGAACATAACTTAGAACTCGTACATATGACTGAATTGTATTACAACTCAATAATTGACAACATGTATATGTAAGACAATATATCCGTGGATATCAAAGATAAAGCAACTCAGCAATAGTTTGATCGGTTCATATATCATTTCATCTCAACACAATGACAAATAATTGCATCAGATTGCGGCCTCATAAGTTTATTCAGGGACGGTGTGAGTGAACCAAGTAACAATTGCATAGCTTATATTGTTGTTGTACATCGCCCCAGGTTCACTAACTCGTCCCTGAAAAAATCTGACACCAATGTGTCTGCCTCTCTTTTGGGACAAATTTGAATCATTGGCCACAATAAGAAATTGAAATATAATCGTACAAAACATTATTCAGAGATATACATAGTCAGGTACAAAAACAAGCCTAAATATTGTAATTATAAATAAAAAAACCAAACAATTAATCCTTGGGTGCATGTTAAAAATACTTATGATCAAAACCATTCATATACATATGCATCATACCAATCATTAAAAGATCAGAAACAATTCAAGGATCATATACGTAGTTCCACATGAGAATAAATCTAGGGCCTCATAATTTGTTTTAGAGATGGAGTAGGCGAACCAAAGTACCAACAGCAGAACCTATATTGTTTGTGTGCATTGCTGCCTCAGGTTCACCAACCCATCCCTAAAACACGACACCATCATACGTGTCTCCCCTTGAACTCTTTTGGGGCAAATTTCAATCATCGGCCTCGGTGACAAACTAAAATGTAATTCTTATACACTATGAATGCATGGAATAGATAATTTGAATATCATAGTTCTATGAATGTAGAATAAAGATTGCGGCCTCATAAGTTTATTCAGGGATGGCGTGAGTGAACCAAGTAACAGTTGCATAGCCTGTATTGTTGTTGTACATCGCCCCAGGTTCACGAACTCGTCCCTGAAAAATCTGACACCAATGTGTCTGCCTCTCTTTTGGGACAAATTTGAATTATTGGCCACAATAAGAAATTGAAATGTAATCGTACAAAACATTATTCAGGGATATACATATTCAGGTACAAAAACAAGCCTAAATATTGTAATTATAAATAAAAAACCAAACAATTAATCCTCAGGTGCATGTTAAAAATATTTATGATCAAAACCATTCATATACATATGCATCATACCAATCATTAAAAGATCAGAAACAATTCAAGGATCATATATGTAGTTTCACATGAGAATAAATCTAGGGCCTCATAATTTGTTTTAGAGATGGAGTAGACGAACCAAAGTACCAACAACACAACCTATATTGTTTGTGTGCATTGCTGCCTCAGGTTCACCAACCCATCCCTAAAACACGACACCATCATACGTGTCTCCCCTTGAACTCTTTTGGGGCAAATTTCAATCATCCGCCTCGGTGACAAACTAAAATGTAATTCTTATACACTATGAATGCATGGAATAGATAATTTGAATATCATAGTTCTATGAATGTAGAATAAAGATTGCGGCCTCATAAGTTTATTCAGGGACGGCGTGAGGGAACCAAGTAACAATTGCACAACCTATATTGTTATTGTACATTGCCCCAGGTTCACTAACTCGTCCCTAAAAAAATCTGACACCAATGTGTCTGCCTCTCTTTTCGGGAAAATTTGAATTATTAGCCACAATAAGAAATTGAAATATAATCGTACAAAACATTATTCAGGGATATACATAGTCAGGTACAAAAACAAGCCTAAATATTGTAATTATAAATAAAAAACCAAACAATTAATCTTCAGGTGCATGTTAAAAATACTTATGATCAACACCATTCTTATACAACACCAAAGTACCAACAGCACAACCTATATTGTTTGTGTGCATTGCTGCCTCAGGTTCACCAACCCATCTCTAAAACACGACACCATCATACGTGTCTCCCCTTGAACTCTTTTGGGGCAAATTTCAATCATCGGCCTCGATGACAAACTAAAATGTAATTCTTATACACTATGAATGCATGGAATAGATAATTCAAATATCATAGTTCTATGAATGTAGAATAAAGATTGCAGCCTCATAGGTTTCTACAGAGATGGCGTAAGCGAACCAAGTAACAGTTGCACATCTTATATTGATCTTGTACATGGCCCCAGGTTCGCTCACTCATCCCTATAAAATTTTTACACCAATGTGTCTACCTCTCTTTGGGGCAAATTTGAATCATTGGCCACAATAAGAAATTGAAATATAATCATACCAAACAATATTCAGGGATATACAAATGCATCGTACAACGCATTCATAGATCAGAAACAATACAAATATATATATTTAGGTTCCATATGAGAGAAAAAATTAGGGCCTCATTTTTTTCAGCGATGGAGTCGGAGAACCAAAATACCAACAGCATAACCTATATTGTTTATGTGCATTGCTGCCTCAGGGCCACTAACCATCCCTAAGAAAACGAGACCATCAGATGCCCTTGCACTATTTTGGGGCAAAATTGAATCATTGGGCTCAGTAAGGAATAGAAATGTAATGTTATAGGCCTGCTGTGTATCGAAATCAACACTCAACTAGATGGCAGATGAGCAGATTGGGGTTTTGTGACTAGATGGGTTGGGGTTTTGTGACTAGATGGAAGATGCATCAATCAGCAAAAGAATATGTACATGATTGAGCAAATCCTATGTATGAACAGTGAAAACTGTGGCTGCGACTAGAGAAGCTAGCAATGTCGTAACTTGGACTCCTCATCAGGGACCTCCTCCTCGAACTCATCATTCTCCGCGATTGCGTCAAAGATTTCTTGGACGGTGATGGGGTCGTCGATGTAGATCACCGGATTTCCTCCGCCTGCCGCCTGCCCCCATCCAGATTTGCCGCTGGCACCACGACGTTGTCGGCCACCTACTGCTCGGCGGAGATGGCTACTACCGGCTGCTCGGCGGCGATGGCTACCACCTGCTGCTTGGTGGCGACGGCTACCAACTGCTGCTCGGCGGTGACGGCTACCACCTATTGCTCGGCAACGACGGCTACGGGCTGGACGGATGAGTTTGCACCCTCGACGGCGCGGCGATGAGCGGCGTTCATGCCCGGAGAAGACACCTTCGTCTGCTTGGCGACGACCGAGCCATCTGCTGCTTCGCCTTCAACTGCCTTCACCTCCGGATCTTCTCCACGTGTATGCTTCATGGCACACCAATGGAAGGAGGTAGTGCAAACGAGGGAGATTCGGCACGCGCGGAAGGTGTAGATTGGGGTCTTGGGACTAGACGGACTGGAGGGAAATGACACGAGCTCATGAAAGAAGAAGGTCGAGGGGGGTTATAAACACCGGACCATTCATAGTCCTCGAGTGGACACGTGTGGTGGGCGGGGGGGCGGGGGGCTACCACGATCTCCACCCTTTTTTCGGTTCCCTTTTTTTGAAACAGCCACGATCTCCACCTTAGAGCTGCATTCAAAACACGCTCATGGCAGATCTCGATTTCACTGCATGCAAGTGGCGCGGAACTAATTTCTCGCAACGTTAGATCTACTCGAGGGGGGCCCTTGACTCATGGAATTTACTAGCGGTAGGGCCCAGTTGGAAGTGAGATTGAGAGCACTGCATATAAATGGGATATGTTTGATTAAAATCAAGTGGCAATAAATTGCAGCGTCCCGTCGACAACCGTGCACCCGATGACCCCGTTGCCCTGTGCATGAGTTGTAGTAGCAGTAGTAGGCTTTTCGGACTTGATTAAACTTGACATGACCGCTCGACGACTTTTTTGATGGACGGCATCGTGTTCCTTCCTGTAGAGGTCTTGTGGAGGGAGACGTCCGTGCTGTCTCACGCTGTACTGTGAAGGGCACGAGGTGTGCAACGATCATCGTTGGATCGCACAGAATCAACGGTTGGTGCGCACGATCCGCGTGACAACTGTGACAACCAATCAGGGAGTAGCAGACAGGGTGAGCACAGTTTTGGGCTTCTACGAAAGATAGAGAGGGGGGTGGGCAAAACTAAGTAGTACCACATAAAACCAAGGGCAAAACTGAGTAGTATAAAAATGGAAGTGTCTTGTACAATGAAATACATCGTGGAATACATCAAATTATGCCAAGATAGATCCACTAGAGTTCATTGGATGTGTGTTCTTCTCATAAACCACGCATGGATCCACCAGTGGCATTGCATGTCCGTTCCTCTAAACAAACCACATAAGGATCCACCAGTGTCATTACATGTTTGTTCTTTTCATGAACCACATAAGGATCTACCAGTGTTATTGCATGTCTGTTCTTTTCATGAACCACACCCAGTGTCATTGCATGTGTGTTACTTCCATAAACCACATATGGATCCACCTAGTGTGATTGCATGTTTGTTCCTTCCATAAACCACATAAGGATCCACCAGTGTCATTGCATGTCTGTTCTTTTCATGAACCACTCCTAGTGTCAGTGCATGTCTGTTCTTTTCACGAACCACACCCAGTGTCACTGCATGTTAGTTCTTTTCATGAACCACATAAGGATCCACCGGTGTAATTGGATGTGTGTTCCTCTCATGAACCTTCTTCTTCCACGAGCTCATGTCATTTCCCCCACCTAGAGTCATTGGATGTGTGTTCTTCTCATGAACCACACGTGGATCCACCGGTGTCATTGCATTCTGTTCCTCTAAACAAACCACATAAGGATCCACCAGTGTCATTGCGTGTGTGTTATTTTCAAGAACCACACCCAGTGTCATTGCATGTGTGTTCTTCTAAACAAACCACATAAGGATCCACCATTTTCATTGCATGTCTGTTCTTTTCATGAACCACATAAGGATGGGCCAACCAGTGTCATTGCATGTCTGTTCTTTTCATGAACCACACCCAGTGTCAGTGCATGTCTGTTCTATTCATGAACCACACCCAGTTTCACTGCATGTCTGTTCCTCTAAACAAACCACATAAGGATCCACCAGTTTCATTGCATGTCTGTTATTTTCAAGAACCACATAAGGATCTACCAGTGTCATTGCATGTCTGTTATTTTCATGAACCACACCTAGTGTCATTGCATGTGTGTTACTTCCATAAACCACATATGGATCCACCTAGTGTGATTGCATGTCTGTTCTTTCCATAAACCACATAAGGATCCACCAGTATCATTGCCTGTCTGTTCTTTTCATGAACCACTCCTAGTGTCATTGCATGTCTGTTCTTTTCATGAACCACACCCAGTGTCACTGCATGTCTGTTCTTTTCATGAACCACATAAGGATCTACCAGATTCATTGGATGTGTGTCCTTCTCATGAACCACACGTGGATCCACCGGTGTCATTGCATGTCTGATCCTCTCCATAAACAACATAAGGATCCACCAGTGTCATTGCGTGTGTGTTCTTTTCATGAACCACACCTAGTGTCATTGGATGTGTGTTCTTCTAAACAAACCACATAAGGATCCACCAGTGTCATTGCATGTCTGTTCTTTTCATGAACCACATAAGGATGGGCCCACCAGTGTCATTGCATGTCTGTTCTTTTCATGAACCACACCCAGTGTCAGTGCATGTCTGTTCTATTCATGAACCACACCCAGTTTCACTGCATATCTGTTCTTTTCATGAACCACATAAGGATCTACCAGTGTCATTGCATGTCTTTTACTTCCATAAACCACATGTGGATCCACCGGTGTCATTGCATGTGTGTTCTTCTAAACAAACCACATAAGGATCCACGGTCATTGCACATGCATTCTTTTCATGAACCACATAAGGATGGGCCCACCAGTGTCATTGCATGTCTGTTCTTTTCATGAACAACACCCAGTGTCAGTGCATGTCTGTTCTATTCATGAACCACACCCAGTTTCACTGCATGTCTGTTCTTTTCATGAACCACAACCAGTGTCATTGCATGCATGTTCTTCTAAACAAAAGGATCTACCAGTGTCATTGCATGTCTTTTACTTCCATAAACCACATGTGGATCCACCGGTGTCATTGCATGTTTGTTCCTCTAAACAAACCACATAAGGATCCACCAGTGTCATTGCGTGTGTGTTCTTCTCATGAACCACACCCAGTGTCATTGCATGTGTGTTCTTCTAAACAAACCACATAAGGATCCACCAGTGTCATTGCCTGTCTGTTCTTTTCATGAACCACATAAGGATCCACAAGTGTCATTGCATGTCTGTTCTTTTCATGAATCACAACTAGATTCATTGCATGTCTTTTACTTCTATAAACCACATATGGATCCACCTAGTGTGATTGCATGTCTGTTCCTCTAAACAAACCACATAAGGATCCAGCAGTGTCATTGTGTGTCTGTTCTTTTCATGAACCACACCCAGTGTCATTGCATGCATGTTCTTTTCATGAACCACGGCTAGAGTCATTGCATGTCTGTTCCTCTAAAAAAACCACATAAGGATCCACCTGTGTCATTGCATGTCTGTTCTTTTCATGAACCACATAAGGATCTACCAGTGTCATTGCATGTCTACTCTTTTCATGAACCACACCTAGTGTCATTGCATGTGTGTTACTTCCATAAACCACATGTGGATCCACCGGTGTCATTGCATGTATGTTCCTCTAAACAAACCACATAAGGATCCACCAGTGTCATTGCATGTCTGTTCTTCTCATGAAACACATAAGGATGGGCCCACCAGTGTCATTGCATGTCTGTTCTTTTCATGAACCACACCCAGTGTAATGGATGTCTGTTCTATTCATGAACCACACCCAGTTTCACTGCATGTCTGTTCTTTTCATGAACCACATAAGGATCTGCCAGTGTCATTGCATGTCTTTTACTTCCATAAACCACATGTGGATCCACCGGTGTCATTGCATGTGTGTTCTTCTAAACAAACCACATAAGGATCCACCAGTGTCATTGCCTGTCTATTCTTTTCATGAACCACATAAGGATGGGCCCACCAGTGTCATTGCATGTCTGTTCTTTTCATGAACAACACCCAGTGTCAGTGCATGTCTGTTCTATTCATGAACCACACCCAGTTTCACTGCATGTCTGTTCTTTTCATGAACCACACCCAGTGTCATTGCATGCATGTTCTTCTAAACAAAAGGATCTACCAGTGTCATTGCATGTATTTTACTTCCATAAACCACATGTGGATCCACCGGTGTCATTGCATGTTTGTTCCTCTAAACAAACCACATAAGGATCCACCAGTGTCATTGCGTGTGTGTTCTTCTCATGAACCACACCTAGTGTCATTGCATGTGTGTTCTTCTAAACAAACCACATAAGGATCCACCAGTGTCATTGCCTGTCTGTTCTTTTCATGAACCACATAAGGATCCACAAGTGTCATTGCATGTCTGTTCTTTTCATGAATCACAACTAGATTCATTGCATGTCTTTTACTTCTATAAACCACATATGGATCCACCTAGTGTGATTGCATGTCTGTTCCTCTAAACAAACCACATAAGGATCCAGCAGTGTCATTGTGTGTCTGTTCTTTTCATCAACCACACCCAGTGTCATTGCATGCATGTTCTTCTAAACAAACCACATAAGGATCCACCAGTGTCATTTCCTATATGGTCTTTTCATGAACCACACCCAGTGTCATTGCATGTGTGTTATTCTAAACAAACCACATAAGTCATTGCATGTCTGTTCTTTTCATGAACCATACCCGGTGGCATTGCATGTCTGTTCTTTTCATGAACCACGGCTAGAGTCATTTCATGTATGTTCCTCTAAACAAACCACATAAGGATCCACCAGTGTCATTGCATGTCTATTCTTTTCATGAACCACATAAGGATCCACCAGTGTCATTGCATGTATGTTCTTTTCATGAACCACATAAGGATGGGCCCACCAGTGTCATTGCATGTATGTTCTTTTCATGAACCACACCTAGTGTCAGTGCATGTATGTTCTATTCATGAACCACACCCAGTTTCACTGCATGTCTGTTCTTTTCATGAACCACATAAGGATCTACCAGTGTCATTGCATGTCTTTTACTTAAATAAACCACATGTGGATCCACCGGTGTCATTGCATGTGTGTTCTTCTAAACAACCCACATAAGGATCCACCAGTGTCATTGCCTATCTGTTCTTTTCGTGAACCACATAAGGATGGGCCCACCAGTGTCATTGCATGTCTGTTCTTTTCATGAACCACACCCAGTGTCAGTGCATGTCTGTTCTATTCATGAACCACAGCCAGTTTCACTGCATGTCTATTCTTTTCATGAACCACATAAGGATCTACCAGTGTCATTGCATGTCTTTTACTTCCATAAACCACATTTGGATCTACCGGTGTCATTGCATGTCAGTTCCTCTAAACAAACCACACAACTATCCACCAGTGTCATTGCGTGTGTGTTCTTCTCATGAACCACACCCAGTGTCGTTGCATGTGTGTTCTTCTAAACAAACCACATAAGGATCCACCAGTGTCATTGCCTGTCTGTTCTTTTCATGAACCACATAAGGATCCACCAGTGTCATTGCATGTCTGTTCTTTTCATGAATCACAGCTAGAGTCATTGCATGTCTTTTACTTCCATAAACCACATATGGATCCACCTAGTGGGATTGCATGTCTGTTCCTCTAAACAAACCACATAAGGATCCACCAGTGTCATTGTGTGTCTGTTCTTTTCATGAACCACACCCAATGTCATTGCATGCGTGTTCTTCTAAACAAACCACATAAGGATCCACCAGTGTCATTGCCTAGATGTTCTTTGCATGAACCACACCTAGTGTCATTGCATGTCTGTTATTCTAATCAAACCACATAAGTCATTGCATGTCTGTTCTTTTCATGAACCACACCCGGTGTCATTGCATGTCTGTTCTTTTCATGAACCACGGCTAGAGTCATTGCATGTCTGTTCCTCTAAAAAAACCACATAAGGATCCACCTGTGTCATTGCATGTCTGTTATTTTCATGAACCACACCCAGTGTCATTGCATGTCTGTTATTCTAATCAAACCACATAAGTCATTGCATGTCTGTTCTTTTCATGAACCACACCCGGTGTCATTGCATGTCTGTTCTTTTCATGAACCACGGCTAGAGTCATTACATGTCTGTTCCTCTAAAGAACCACATAAGGATCCACCTGTGTCATTGCATGTCTGTTCTTTTCATGAACCACATAAGGATCTACCAGTGTCATTGCATGTCTATTCTTTTCATGAACCACACCTAGTGGTATTGCATGTGTGTTACTTCCATAAACCACATGTGGATCCACCGGTGTCATTGCATGTATGTTCCTCTAAACAAACCACATAAGGATCCACCAGTGTCATTGCATGTCTGTTCTTCTCATGAAACACATAAGGATGGGCCCACCAGTGTCATTGCATGTCTGTTCTTTTCATGAACCACACCCAGTGTAATGGATGTCTGTTCTATTCATGAACCACACCCAGTTTCACTGCATGTCTGTTCTTTTCATGAACCACATAAGGATCTACCAGTGTCATTGCATGTCTTTTACTTCCATAAACCACATGTGGATCCACCGGTGCCATTGCATGTCTGATCCCCTAAACAAACCACATAAGGATCCACCAGTGTCATTGCCTGTGTTTTCTTCTCATGAACCACATAAGAATCTACCAGCGTCATTGCATGTCTGTTCTTTTCATGAACCACACCCAGTGTCATTGCATGTGTGTTACTTCCATAAACCACATATGGATCCACCGGTGTGATTGCATGTCTGTTCCTTCCATAAACCACATAAGGATCCACCCGTGTCATTGCCTGTCTGTTCTTTTCATGAACCACTCCTAGTGTCATTGCATGTCTGTTCTTTTCATGAACCACACCCAGTGTCACTTCATGTGTGTTATTTTCATGAACCACATAAGGATCTACCAGTGTCATTGCATGTGTGTTCTTCTAAACAAACCACATAAGGATCCACCAGTGTCATTGCATGTCTGTTGTTTTCATGAACCACATAATGATGGGCCCACCAGTGTCATTGCATGTCTGTTCCTTTCACGAACCACACCTAGTGTCAGTGCATGCCTGTTCTATTCATGAACCACACCCAGTTTCACTGCATGTCTGTTCTTTTCATGAACCACATAAGGATCTACCAGTGTCATTGCATGTCTTTTACTTCCATAAACCACATGTGGATCCATCGGTGTCATTGCATGTTTGTTCCTCTAAACAAACCACATAAGGATCCACCAGTGTCATTGCGTGTGTGTTCTTCTAATGAACCACACCCAGTGTCATTGCATGTGTGTTCTTCTAAACAAACCACATAAGGATCCACCAGTGTCATTGCATGTCTGTTCTTTTCATGAACCACATAAGGATCCACCAGTGTCATTGCATGTCTGTTCTTTTCATGAATCACAGCTAGAGTCATTGCATGTCTTTTACTTCCATAAACCACATATGGATCCACCTAGTGTGATTGCATGTCTATTCCTCTAAACAAACCACATAAGGATCCACCAGTGTCATTGCGTGTCTGTTCTTTTCATGAACCACACCCAGTGTCATTGCATGCGTGTTCTTCTAAACAAACCACATAAGGATCCACCAGTGTCATTGCCTATATGTTCTTTTCATGAACCACACCTAGTGTCATTACATGTGTGTTCTTCTAAACAAACCACATAAGGATCCACCAGTGTCATTGCCTGTCTGTTCTTTTCGTGAACCACATAAGGATGGGCCCACCAGTGTCATTGCATGTTTGTTCTTTTCATGAACCACACCCAGTGTCAGTGCATGTCTGTTCTATTCATGAACCACACCCAGTTTCACTGCATGTCTATTCTTTTCATGAACCACATAAGGATCTACCAGTGTCATTGCATGTCTTTTACGTCCATAAACCACATGTGGATCCACCGGTGTCATTGCCTGTGTGTTCTTCTAAACAAACCACATAAGGATCCACCAGTGTCATTGCCTGTCTGTTCTTTTCATGAACCACAGAAGGATGGGCCCACCAGTGTCATTGCATGTCTGTTCTTTTCATGAACCACACCTAGTGTCAGTGCATGTCTGTTCTATTCACGAACCACACCCAGTTTCACTTCATGTATGTTCTTTTCATGAACCACATAAGGATCTACCAGTGTCATTGCATGTCTTTTACTTCCATAAACCACATGTGGATCCACCGGTGTCAATGCATGTTTGTTCCTCTAAACAAACCACATAAGGATCCACCAGTGTCATTGTGTTTGTTCTTTTCATGAACCACACCCAGTGTCATTGCATGCGTGTTCTTCTAAACAAACTACATAAGGATCCACCAGTGTCATTTCCTATATGTTCTTTTCATGAACCACACCCAGTGTCATTGCATGTGTGTTATTCTAAACAAACCACATAAGTCATTGCATGTCTGTTCTTTTCATGAACCACACTCGGTGTCATTACATGTCTGTTCTTTTCATGAACCACTGCTAGAGTCATTGCATGTGGTATCCTCTAAACAAACCACATAAGGATCCATGAGTGTCATTGCATGGCTGTTCTTTTCATGAACCACATAAGGATCTACCAGTGTCATTGCATGTCTGTTCTTTTCATGAACCACACCCAGTGTCATTGCATGTGTGTTACTTCCCTAAACCACATGTGGATCCACCGGTGTCATTGCATGTCTGTTCCTCTAAACAAACCACATAAGGATCCACCGGTGTCATTGCCTGTTTGTTCTTCTCATAAACCACATAAGGATGGGCCCACTAGTGTCATTGCATGTCTCTTCTTTTCATGAACCACACCCAGTGTCAGTGCATGTCTGTTCTATTCATGAACCACACCCAGTTTCACTACAAGTCTGTTCTTTTCATGAACCACATAAGGATCTACTAGTGTCATTGCATGTCTTTTACTTCCATAAACCACATGTGGTTCCACCGATGTCATTGCATGTATGTTCGTCTAAACAAACCACATAAGGATCCACCAGTGTCATTGCGTGTATGTTCTTCTCATGAACCACATAAGGATCTACCAGTGTCATTGCATGTCTGTTCTTTTCATGAACCACACCCAGTGTCATTGCATGTGTGTTACTTCCATAAACCACATATGGATCCACCGGTGTAATTGCATGTCTGTTCCTTCCATAAACCACATAAGGATCCACCAGTGTCATTGCATGTATATTCATGAACCACTCCTACTGTCAGTGCATGTCTGTTCTTTTCATGAACCACACCAGTGTCACTGCATGTCAGTTCTTTTCATGAACCACATAAGGATCTACCAGTGTCAATGCATGTGTGTTCTTCTAAACAAACCACATAGGGATCCACCAGTGTCATTGTCTGTCTGTTCTTTTCATCAACCACATAAGGATGGGCCCACCAGTGTCATTGCCTGTCTATTCTTTTCATGAACCACTCCTAGTGTCAGTGCATGTCTGTTCTTTTCATGAACCATAGCCAGTGTCATTGCATGTCAGTTCTTTTCATGAACCACATAAGGATCTACCAGAGTCATTGGATGTGTTATCTTCTCATGAACCACACGTTGATCCACCGGTGTCATTGCATGTCTGTTCCTCTAAAAAAACCACATAAGGATCCACTAGTGTTATTGCGTGTGTGTTCTTTTCATGAACCACACCCAGTGTCATTACATGTGGGTTCTTCTAAACAAACCACATAAGGATCCACCAGTGTCATTGCATGTTTGTTCTTTTCATGAACCTCATAAGGATGGGCCCACCAGTGTCATTGCATGTCTGTTCTTTTAATCAACCACACACAGTGTCAGTGCATGTCTGTTCTATTCATGAACCACACCCAGTTTCACTGCATGTCTGTTCTTTTCATGAACCACATAAGGATCTACCAGTGTCATTGCATGTATTTTACTTCCATAAACCACATGTGGATCCACCGGTGTCATTGCATGTGTGCTCTTCTAAACAAACCACATAAGGATCCACCAGTGTCATTGCCTGTCTGTTCTTTTCATGAACCACATAAGGATGGGCCCACCAGTGTCATTCATGTCTGTTCTTTTCATGAACCACACCCAATGTCAGTGCATGTCTGTTCTATTCATGAACCACACCAAGTTTCACTACATGTCTGTTCTTTTCATGAACCACATAAGGATCTACCAGTATCATTGCATGTCTTTTACTTCCATAAACCACATGTGGATCCACCGGTGTCATTGCATGTGTGTTCTTCTAAACAAACCACATAAGGATCCACCAGTGTCATTGCGTCTGTGTTCTTCTCATGAACCACATAAGGATGGGCCCACCAGTGTCATTGCATGTCTGTTCTTTTCATGAACCACACCTAGTGCCAGTGCATGTCTGTTCTATTCACGAACCACACCCAGTTTCACTGGATGTATGTTCTTTTCGTGAACTACATAAGGATCTACCAGTGTCATTGCATGTATTTTACCTCCATAAACCACATGTGGATCCACCGGTGTCATTGCATGTATGTTCCTCTAAACAAACCACATAAGGATCCACCAGTGTCATTGTGTGTGTGTTCTTCTCATGAACCACACCCAGTGTCATTGCATGTGTGTTCTTCTAAAGAAACCACATAAGGATCCACCAGTGTCATTGCCTGTCTATTCTTTTCATGAACCACATAAGGATCCAGCAGTGTCATTGCATGTCTGTTCTTTTCATGAATCACATCTAGATTCATTGAATGTCTTTTACTTCCATAAACCACATATGGATGCACCTAGTGTGATTGCACATCTGTTCCTCTAAACAAACCACATAAGGATCCATCAGTGTCATTGCGTGTCTGTTCTTTTCATGAACCACACCCAGCGTCATTGCATGCGTGTTCTTCTAAACAAACCACATAAGGATCCACCAGTGTCATTGCCTATATGTTCTTTTCATGAACCACACCTAGTGTCATTGCATGTGAGTTATTCTAAACAAACCACATAAGTCATTGCATGTCTGTTCTTTTCATGAACCACACCCGGTGTCATTGCATGTCTGTTCTTTTCATGAACCACGGCTAGAGTCATTGCATGTCCGTTCCTCTAAACAAACCACATAAGGATCCACCAGTGTCATTGCATGTCTTTTCTTTTCATGAACCACATAAGGATCTACCAGTGTCATTGCATGTCTATTCTTTTCATGAACCACACCCAGTGTCATTGCATGTGTGTTACTTCCATAAACCATATGTGGATCCACCGGTGTCATTGCATGTCTGTTCCTCTAAACAAACCACATAAGGATCCACCAGTTTCATTTCCTGTTTGTTCTTCTCATGAACCACATAAGGAGGGGCCCACCAGTGTCATTGCATGACTGTTCTTTTCATGAACCACACCCAGTGTCACTGCATGTCTGTTCTATTCATGAACCACACCCAATTTCACTGCATGTCTGTTTGTTTTCATGAACCACATAAGGATCTACTAGTGTCATTGCATGTCTTTTACTTCCATAAACCACATGTGGATCCACCGGTGTCATTGCTTGTATGTTCCTCTAAACAAACCACATAAGGATCCACCAGTGTCATTGCTTGTGTGTTCTTCTCATGAACCACATAAGGATCTACCAGCGTCATTGCATGTCTGTTCTTTTCATGAACCACACCCATTGCCATTGCATGTGTGTTACTTCCATAAACCACATATGGATCCGATGGTGTGATTGCATGTCTGTTCCTTCCATAAACCACATAAGGATCCACCAGTGTCATTGCATGTCTGTTATTTTCATGAACCACTCCTAGTGGTAGTGCATGTCTGTTCTTTTCATGAACCACACCTAGTGTCATTGCATGTCCGTTCTTTTCATGAACCACATAAGGATCTACCAGAGTCATTGGATGTGTGTTCTTCTCATGAACCACACGTGGATCCACCAGTGTCATTGCGTGTGTGTTCTTTTCATGAACCACACCCGGTGTCATTGCATGTGTGTTCTTCTAAACAACCACATAAGGATCCACCAGTGGCATTGCGTGTTTGTTCTTTTCATGAACCATACCCAGTGTCACTGCATGTCAGTTCTTTTCATGAACCACATAAGGATCTACCAGTGTCATTGCATGTGTGTTCTTCTAAACAAACCACATAAGGATCCACCAGTGTCATTGCATGTCTGTTCTTTTCATGAACCACATAAGGATGGGCCCACCAGTGTCATTGCATGTCTGTTCTTTTAATGAACCACACCCAGTGTCAGCGCATGTCTGTTCTATTCATAGCCACACCTAGTTTAACTGCATGTCTGTTCTTTTCATGAACCACATAAGGATCTACTAGTGTCATTCCATGTATTTTACTTCGATAAACCACATGTGGATCCACCGGTGTCATTGCATGTGTGTTCTTTTCATGAACCACGGCTAGAGTCATTGCATGTCTGTTCCTCTAAACAAACCACATAAGGATCCACCGGTGTCATTGCATGTCTGTTCTTTTCATGAACCAAATAAGTATCCACCAGTGTCATTGGATGTATGTTCTTTTCATGAACCACACCCAGTGTCATTGCATGCGTGTTCTTTTCATTAACCATAGCTAGATTCATTGCATGTCTGTTACTTCCATAAACCACGCATGGATCCACCGATGTCATTGCATGTCTGTTCTTTTCATGAACCACACCCAGTGTCATTGCATGGGTAGCCGTTAGACCGAGTCTTCTAGAAGGCACGCCCTAACACAGTTGTTCTGCTTGACGATTGTTACATCCCGTTCGATTGGGGCGCTTGGACGATTGGGATGGTCTTCGTGAGAGCGATCCGCGAGTAGGCTGTTCTACGGCATGATTGGCCACGCTTGCTTTGGGCAAACTGGCAACACCGGGCGCTCCCCTGTTTCGAGTGTCACGTCTCACGAGTTCAGTGGGCCACATCGCAGTGTCACGTCCCCATTACTTCTGTTCCTCCCCATACTTCTCTTCCTTACCCTCGAAGCCACTTTCCCCACTTCACTCCCATCCTGCCGTAGCCGCTAGCCGACAGCGCCTCCATCCCAATCCCCTCTCCGGCAGCCACCCCCCACCCCTCTCGCCATGGGTTCAAGGGGAGACGGCGAGGAAACGCGTCGTGACGACAGGGACGGTGATTTCGATGTGAGTCGTCTCATCTCTATTTCTATCATCTGTGGCCAGTTATCTATTTTTTGAGCTAGATCTAATATGTTTACTCATGCGCGTATGATGTGTTAGGCCAACCAGACGATGTATGACTCCGACTATCACGGTTTAGAGGATGAAGACAGTCCTCTGGTATGTAAACATGGATATGTGCCCGCTAAATTTGTAGCCTTCGAAGGACGAAACACAGGCAGGAGGTTTCTATGGTGTCAAGGACATCGTGCAATGATGCAAGGCGGAAGTTACGGTGTTGTCAAATGGGTAGATCCAGAGTGGCCCAAATCGATGCAGAAAACGCTGCACAAACTATGGGAAATGACTGTCGAGTTGAAAGAATCTGTATTCAGCTCACTTCTTGATAGTGTTGATATGAAGCTATGGGAACCAGTTGACACGACCAAGCATAAGCGATATCTCAGGTGGGTGCAAGACAAGGTTATCAAAGTCGAGAAGGAGAGGGATGCGGCGTTGGCCCTGAAGGCTAAAGCAGAGCAAGAACTGACTCAAGCAAGGAACGATCTCCACCAGGCCAAAGTTCTGCAGTACACAACTACGAGTATTGACAAGTGCATGAGGAAAAATACAGAGAAACAATTGAAGCTGTGCAAGGAAGATGCTAAAAGGAAGGAGCAGACAATTAGATCATTGCTCTCGCAGGAAGATGCGCATCGGGCCAAGATTAGGAAGATCAAGGAGATGTGTGATAACTAGTTCTATTTAGCTTAAGCTCCATGCCTTTTTAAGTTGTAATATTTGTACTTGTTGACCTAGCAGTCTGAACTATTGGTCCCGGATTCCAGGGAGGAAAAACATTGCTCTGACCCCGCATTAATTTGTGGAAGAATTTGTGATTTAGATCAATTTCTGCCTCGATTTAGATCTCTATCCCGGATTGGGAACGTAACCGTGGACCAAAGACACCTTTTCTACTAGTGTATTCTGACACTGGTGGTTTTTTTAAATGTAATCTACGTGGATTGTGCCGAATGCAAATGGCACAACCACAATTTATAAAGTGGAAGCACGTACACCCGGTTACTAGAGATCCGGGAGCTTCGCCAGATGTAGGGGATGCAGGAGCAGAGAGGCGGTGAGATAGACGGGCTCAAGATTAGGCCAGAAAGTGGTACCCATTTCCTCCTCATCTAGGCATTATTGGTGAGAACATTGCTGTTTATGTTGCCACGTTGTTGTGCAGCATCTTAAATAAGTTGCTTCTTCGTGGAGTGTGGCAGCTTAAATAATTTATTTATGTGCCACTTACATTCCGTCGTATTTGGAGACCTCCTGCCCCTCAGCAATCGTGGAACCTGTGGATCATTGTTTTCAGATAGCAGTGGCACAATCACAATTTCGGATTCAACTACTGACTCGAGCGTTTCCAAACCCTAAGTGGCGGTACATTTTACTCAGAGAATGTGGGTAGATTGTTTCGCCCAGCAACTTTCCACACACAGAGCGATTAGAATTTAACAGAATTACATATATAGGTTAAAGTTCAACACATTACTATGCATCTTCATTGCCAGCAGCCTTCTTCCGCAGCCTGGGTGCCAAGCCTTCACGTCCAATGGCTTCTTCATTTCCTGCCTTCTTCCTCTTCCTCGGTGCCAATTTTCTTAGCTTCACGTACTCTGCATCGTCGGGACAATGGGCACCAGAATCGTGTCCAACATCATCTTTCCACTCATTTTTAATTTCTTGAGCAAAGAAATGGTGAAGGCGGTCATGTTTCTAACCTTGGCGCTTTCATCAAAGAAACAAGACTGTTGCATAACTTCCCAATATCTATAGAGTAAATAAAACAAAAATTACAATTCAGCACAAACATGCGAACCCCAAGCGACCTTTGCTTACCAGGAACTTCCCAATACCTGTTGCCCTTAGAGTCGTACCTATAGAGGACTACAGTAACCAGGTAAGGGGGGTCTGCGCAGATCCCACTTGACAGAAAACTGTGGACAAAATATGTTTGTCATCGATGGGCTAACAAACAATTTGAGGTTCAGTAGCCAGCTAGCAGTTGTAACTAGTGCGAATAGCAAAGAGAAGGGTAAATCACCCGCTTGTAGACAAAACTTCTTCTTTCTTGATAGTAGGATCTGCCATCCTCCGAGCTGCTCGGCTCGTCGGCGGTGGAGGCGGGCTAGAGCCTCGCAATGGTGCTACGGCATGCGCCATTGGAACTCGGTATCAGTGACTGGGCGTAGCAACTGGGCGCAGCAACTTGGCCCTGGAAGTCAAATGTCCGAAGGGATCGTCCTGCCTGCAGGGTGGATTCCGACGTCGCCGGTGCTAGGGGAAAGCTGGGAATGGATTTGTGAAATTGATCAACACATCCAATCCACTTAGCTACTCGATTTTCCTAAGAGGTTGCCGCGTTGGCGCCCGCGTCACGGACAGATAACCGACATATGGGTCCTGACCGTCTACTTCACGGGGCGGTTTAACGGAATGTTTGTATTTGGCAGGGATGAGATGAGTTTGCCTCGAAATGGCCCCTCTCAGTAGTTGGCGGCCCAACTTTTCGAAACGCGGTAATTTTAGGCAACTTACGTACCGCCATGCGCTGGCCTGCCAACTTTGGTACCGCAGACGAACAAGCCCCCCGGCAACGGCGCCAGAAAATAGCTTGATGTCTACGCACTTCTATTCTTGTACACAGTTGTTGGGCCTCCAAGTGCAGAGGTTTGTAGAACAGCAGCAAGTTTTCCCTTAAGTGGATCACCCAAGGTTTATCGAACTCAGGGAGGAAGTGGTCAAAGGTATCCCCTCTCAAGCAACCCTGCAATCAAGATACAAGAAGTCTCTTGTGTCCCCAACACACCCAATACACTTGTCAGGTGTGTAGGTGCACTAGTTCGGCGAAGAGATAGTGAAATACAAGTGGTATGGATAAATATAAGTGGTAAAGGTGATAGAAGATAACTTGATGGCGTGGAAGAGACTAAAAGCAAACTGAAATAAAGATGGCAGCAAGCAAACATGTAACAGATCTAGTTGCAAATGGTGTTTCAATGCTAGAAACAAGGCCTAGGGATCATACTTTCACTAGTGAACACTCTCATATAAATATTATCTCTTTATGATACTACGCTGAACTACTCTCCGGTTGGACACTCTAATCGATGGTAGGACTATAAGAGCACACCTCAAAGTTCATCTTTCCCATCTAGAAAACCCCACACTATCACCTTGAGTACTAGATGAGTCCAACAAACACCACAATTTCATAAAGACATCCAACTCCAAATATAACTCATAACAAGTATTTGTAATCTCTAGCCTAAGTGCCACCATGGTGTGCGCACTGTCACTTTCACACACATGGGGAGAGCAGAGATCTAATAAAGCACTTGAGTAGCAAGGTAGATCTACTTGATTACAAAGCTCATGATCACATATGATCATGCATAGAGAGAGATATGAACACATAGCTACCGGTAGAACCCTTAGGCTCGAGAGAGAACTACTCCCTCCTCATCATGGGAATCAGCAACGGTGATGGAGATGGAGCTGGAGATCGATGGAGATGGCTCCGAGGGCACTTCCCCATCCCGGCAGGGTGCCGGAACAGAGACTTTCTGTCCCCCGAATCTCCCCTTCGGTGGCGGCGGCGCTGCGGAACTTTTCGTGGCTGGAGGCTTGATGATTTAGGGTTTTCGTATTGGAGGCTTCTTATAGGCGAAAGGGCAAGGTCGGTGGAGTGCCAGGGGCCCACACCACCTGGTGGCGTGGCCAGGGCTAGCCCGTGCCACCATATGGTGTGGCCAGGCCCTGGCTCTCCTCCGTCTCTGCTTCTGGCTCCGTGAGTCTTCCCGTAAAATAGGAACTTTGGCTTTTGTCCTGTCCAATTCCGAAAATATTGATTTTCTGACTTTCCTGGAACCAAAAACAGCATAAAATAGGCAACTGGCACTGTGGCTCTTGTTAATAGGTTAGTCCAAGAAATCATATGAAAAGTACTCCAAAGTTGGAACAAAACACAAGAAAGTAGATAAAACCAAGCATGTAACATCAAAAATTATAGATACATTTGCAATGTATCACTCGTCACGCTTCTTCTCCACTGTAGCAAGACCCTTCTCGGGGGAGCTGATGCTATAGAGGAGCTCATTGTTCTCACCTGCAAAGAATGGTAGCAAAAACTTAAGATTGACGATTTCGTGCAACAACAGCACAGCCATACAAAGTGCAAACTCACCCACGAATGCGTGATGATGGGTCTCCAACAAGGCATGTTGATGGCCCATTAACGTAATCTCTTTGATGGCCCATTAACGTAATCTCTTCGGCGAGGAGAATGGATTCCTTCATGACAGGCTGCAAGATGAGATGCATCAGCATCAACCTAATTTCGTCTGACATAATCTAGAAAACTTACATGATCCTCGAAGGACTCCGAAGTTTCCTTCTGTATAGGCGTCCGGGCAACCATCTGGTGCCCCCCGGTATGGGGGGAACTTGAAGAATTTGCACCGGAGGTGGCCGCCACCTAGGGAGAATGCGACTACACTGCCACATCCTCTTCTTTGGAGTTCGTGACTCCAGACTCCTTCACAAAGCGGCAGTCATCAGACGATGATGATGCAGTTTTTCTACAACATAAATATACAAAAACAACTTCAGAGAAAGAGCTTTCGGGACACAAGGACAAATCAGTAGTGGCACAAACTTACCAGTCGAAGTCACAAAGGTCGAACAAGTCCTTAGACACCTCCTTCGGTGTCCTTAGCTTCTTTCGTGGAGGAGGAGCCATGGCACGCATAGGCACAATGGGAATTGGCTCCTCTAATTCAGTCAAAAGACCCTCCGGCGTCATCGACGAAGATGCATCCGAGTCCTTGCTTCAGGAGCACTTAAAAGTCCCGTTCCCACTAGACTCGGGGGCTTCCTGCTCTTCCTCAATGGGGACGCTAGAGCCTGACTCATCCTCCTCTTCCGCTTCACGAGGGATCACTCCCTCTAGCTGAGGAGGAAACATAGTGGTCACTTTCTAGTCCTGGAACAAGAGGCGGGATCAGTATAAAGGAAAAACCTAGCAGGCAATCCAAAAATAATAAGAGCTAACAAGAAAGCCACCTCGGGCGGAGGGTGACTCGCACAAAATGGAGGCATGCCTGAGTCACCAGGGAGTTTCTCCTTGGCTATGTACTTGGTCAGCAGTCAAAACCTCCTGTCTACTTCACCTGAAGAAATATTCTCTCGTGAGATGCGAGTGACATTGTCAACACTAGTCCAGCAGCACATCAGATGCGCCCTAGCCTGCAGCGGATACACTCGATGATGCATCCAGGTGCGAATGAGGTCTGCGTCGCCCACTTCCTTCCCCATGTGGAGTTCAAGGTCGTAGACACGCTTGTACAGAACCTCAGTTTCTTCGGCTTCGTCGGGCATCACCGTGTTCTTCCACAACCTCCTTCTCTTGCGTTCTGCCTTTGAATCAAAAGGCGTGAGTCCGAAGTGTTCCTCATCAACCTTTTGGTCGCTGATATAGAACCACTTCTCCCTCCACCCTTGGACAGATGCATTGAAGTTGATGGAGAAATATTTGACACCGGGGTCCACCTGGATCCCGCAACCTCCTATATTGTAGACTACCGAACCAGAGCCCGACTGGCGCTTCAGATTGAAGAGTTATTTGAAAAGGCCAAAGTGTGGCTCGATTCTGAGCCAGCACTCGCAAAGGGTGATATAGCAAGCAATGTTGAGAATGGAGTTGAGGGTCAGATGATGGAGCTGGAGCCCATAGAAGCAGAGTAACCCTCGCAGATCGAGCGGTGGAGGCGCCCTTCTTCTTCCCCATCTTACGAGTGCGGTGCGAGTGTAGAAAGTAGCTCGGGAAGGTCTTGAAGTTGTCTAGCGCAGCAACAGAGGCACGGGCAATGGAATAACAGAGAGCGGCAATGGAGGCAGAGCGCAAGGGAGAAGATGAGCTATGGGGAAAATTACCGCACGGAAAATCCCTACTTAACCTTAGCACAGATGCAATCCAACGACCAGAAGTGCAGTAATTAAACACGTGGCGCATATCAAGGTGGAAACATGGCGAGGCAAGTGGTGAACCATCGCCTCACTTTTCCCATTATGCGTGATAATCAAGGAGACACGGTTAAAACCGAAGATTATGCACGCATGGTAAAATCCAAGTCAGAATGGGGCCCCACTTTCGTCACGTCCCGTCAAAATCGCTCACGTGGGCAAATGAGGTCCTCTCATCGTCAGCATTGACGTCATTCACTCCAGCAGGAGCATCTTCTTACTAATCTAGTCCTCACTTGACTCTTCGACTCAACCAAGCACTCGGGGGCTACTCCTAATAGGAGCGCTGGCCGTGCACCCAAAAACTTCATGGACATGGAAACTTTTCAACAAGGTAATTGCACTTAAACCCCTCACTCAAATCAATGGTTCAATTGTGGACTCAGGGGCTACTCCCATAGGGAGCACTAAAAGCATATTTGGCCAAAACAAGCAAAAAACGACAGCAGTAGAAAACATTCATAACCCCCACTCAAGTCTACGACTCGAATAGGCACTCGGGGCCTACTCCCATAGGGAGCGCTGGCTGCACATCCTATGATTTTTCTTTTAATAAATGTGTGTTGACTTCATCCACACTCAAAAGCATCGGCGACTCTGCCTCACATTTTCCCCTGCAAGGAGACTATGTCTCCTACGCCACCCGAATCATCTCCGCGATGACAAAATTTGGATGCCACGCTTACATCATGAAGATAAGACCTAAAGAAGGCCTGGCAACACACCTGCTGCACTCTACCAACAATAATCCGTGCCTAAAGGTACGATGAAATAAGCCTTGATGGACGAGTCAAGTGCTCACACTTATATACTGGAATTCGATTCTATAAGACCTCTGCGGGATGAGTCAAATTACGCCAGCACTTTTCCGAATTCAAGTCTGGGGACTCGAGTTTGAGTAGATTGCGTCATTTTGCCCTAAGACAGTTAACTGATCCTCATACATCAGATGAATCAGGCATGTATATTGACAATACCTATGATACAAATTAGAGCACTCGAAAACATGCTCGATTATACACTCAAAGGCTTCATAAGTCTCCACTTGAATTTGCGATTTGACTAGACACTCGAGGGCTACTGACATGGGCATACGCTATATGTACTCGAGATCAGCATGTACAGTCTAGCCCAGAAGAAGCCCACTACTTTTCTAAGGCCCCGTCGAGATTCGGGTGACCTGGGAGACTTCGACTCCTTGCAGAACATGGCAAATACAAGATAGAAGTTTAAAGGGGAAACCCTAATATGTAACCGACTCGGCTTGCTATCCCAAGACCTAGGCTATATATATAAAGGCTAGGAGGGGGCAGCGAGGAGGATATCCGAAACCCTAGTTTCCTCACCATCGCAGATTTCATCTGCGCACCCCTGTAACTTTCAACTCCTCGATAATTCCAAGAGAAGACAAGCAGGAGTAGGGTCCTCTGCGAGGCCTGAACCTGGGTAAACCTCGTGTCCCATGTGTGCTTGTTTGCTAGCCGATCAAAGCCTCCAGTGCTCCCCACTTCCTCGAACCTAAGTCTATCTGCGATAGGCATTGATGAGTTAACCCCTTGTTACCCTCTATGTGCACCATGAAATCATAGAGCTCTTCTCTCACACCATCCTGAGCCCATAGTATCCTCTTCGGAAGTGGCTGGCTTGAAGCCTTCTTGCTCCGGCTATGCTTCCGGCCCTTCTTTGTCTTCTCGACTAGATCATCGGATCGTCCTAACCGTTTCTCGTCCGCCTTATGGAGTGTGGTAGGGTTGATGACCACCATCAGATTGGGTTGTGGACCAGCGGCGGCACCCGGAGGCGTATATTGATTAGAACTGGCGCTGCAATGCAGACACTGCGTGCATGACATGGGACGACCGGCTTGTTAGCCGTGGGAGGTTGGCTCTCCAATAGGATGCATGTAGAATCCATTGGTGGTCATGATGTTGAGGAAGCCGTCTTCGTCAACCTCATTGTTGGCGCCATGAGGTGCATCCTCCATGTCCTCGGGTTATGGTGATGGCGTGTGTGCGGCTAACTACTGATGCCTCTTGGTGGTGGCGACAAACACCGGTAGCCATGTCTTATTAGTTGGGGCGAATCTGGGACTTGGGCCATAGCAAGGGCCAGCAGTAGCAACCTCCAAGGGTCTTATGCTCATTGGCTCATTCAGGTTGGTTGGGGGGTCAATGCTGTCGCAATCCTTCAACATCCTTACCAAGGTGATCCTGAACATGCCAACATGGATCGGCTTGTTGTGCATCATGAGGAACTTCGGTTGAACGATACTACCCTTGGCTACATCCTTTAACACACCATCCACATACTACAGTAATATGCAATTCGCGTCCTACGGGAAAACATGTTGGGGCATCATGATCAGATGGAAGTCGATCAAAGGCCAACAGTGTACGAAGTCAAGCCTACGATGAAGCATAATTAGTTAACTTGGTGAGGACGTCGAGTTCGGCTAATGTGGACACGCAGGGCTACGTTAGCTCCTACTCGGGTGCATCACAAAGCAACGCCAGCTGCGAGTTGGTCTTGGGCGCCGCCGGCTGTGCGTTGGTGTCGGGCACCATCGGGCTTACCAATGCGACCGGCTGCAACAAGTTGGTTGAGGGAGGGGGTCACCATGTTCTCCCACATGTGCTAGGCCGAGTTGCTGCCGGACACGCTGGGTACTAGTATCTTCCCAACTCCACCAGCAGCATTCCACTGGGCTAGACCCACCCACAGTTGAGGAGGAATAATCTAGCGCAACCTTTCTTCGAACTTTTCCTCCATTTTCATCGGCATTTGGGCCACTTGTGCCTTGAGCTCTACGATCTCCCATCTCTACTCAGCCTCCACCTTGGCCCTTCTCTCATTTTTGGTCTTTGAGTCCTCTTTGAAGTGGACGCCGACTTTCCTGCTCAGCCTAAAGCCGGAAACACGTCCACCAGACGCCATCTTCTTGTTCTTGGGCCTCTTCTTGGCAGCGTTCATTGCCCTATTGAAAGGAGTGTCCCATGACTCCGATAACCCCGTGGTGGAGCAACCTTCCTCAGTTGCTATTTCAGCTTCCTAGAAAAGGAAGGTGAACTCATTTGCAATTTTGGCTTCATTATTGATTGCAAATCGACTTGAGATCCATGCAATTAGTTTCTTACCAGGAGTTTCTCGAAAGCCACCACATCCTTATCTATGGTTTTGAGTTCCCTTGTTATGAGGCACAGGAAGTTGTGGGCCTGCACAAAGTTCCTCGCATACTCGTTCTTGAATCTGTCAAAGATGTTTGGTTTACCAAGACGCCTAAGCTCGGCGTTCTCCTTGTCCCAAATCGGCTTTATTCCTCTGTAACTGCTGCTCCCAAGCCGGTGGTTACCTATATTATGGTCACGCATTCTCTTCCCCTACACAATCAGAGCTTTTGTGGTATCTGTCTCCAACCCGTCCTTGAAGAGGACAAAGTCTTCGTGGTCAAGTAGTGGCTCATGCTTCTTTATATCCTTCCAACTTTCTTTTTCATCAATCCGCTTCTTCACCCGGGTTCTCTAGCTGCTCAAGGTGGTGCTCATTTTCGTGAGGGCCAGCTGGTTCACCGCATTGTTCTTGACATCAACGTTGTCGTAATCCTTGGGGAACTCGTAGTGTCCGTGAAGCTTCTGCATCAGGAGCTGGAAAAAATGCGCATTGTCGGGATCTTGGAGGTTCCTCGTGTTGTGTGTCACGGTCTCCCGAACCATGCACCTGATTTGTATCCCTGCTCTCTATCACTTCGGTGAACTCCTCGTGCTCCATTCCAAGCGTTAGCGGGTCCCAATTCTTCGTCACAACCTTCTTCTTAGCAGCCGGGGCAGCACCACCATCCGTCTGTTCGCCCCCGTCGATGTGTTCGCCGGGATGTGGTGTCATCCTCACGACATCGGTGTGTTTGCCGCATGTGGTGGTGTCATCCTCCTCGCCATCACTCGTTCCATCATAGTCACCCTCTCCATCTACATCGCCGGCCATGTCAGCTATTTCATGCTCCTCCTCCGCCCTCTAGGATAACCGCCAAAATGGCAAGTTGGCCTCACGGGCTTGTTCTTCGACACTCAATTGCTTCGAAGGGCCAGCCCCGTCGCTGACGTGTCTGGTCGACATTTTTACACTAAACAAGAATATAAAACTAATTAGTACAAGAAATTGACCTGGAAATTCGGCAGCACCTCCACTAAAAAAGGCTACCTAGGAGTGTCTATTTCTCACCGAAACATAAATAAATCAACATTTTGGGAGTAACGGGCACTCATTTTGGAATCACTACAAAAATTGACAAAAGAAATGGCACAACAGTATGTACCTTTCCACCATAGAAGGTCGACAACGTGTCGACAACATACACATGAAAGGCACACAATATGGGCCTTTCCACCACATAGGTCGACAAAATGTCGAAACTTGTCCAGAGTGTACCACCACCATTTGTTGCTGCTGCTGTCCACGGGTAACCTGTCCACAAGAAACCTGACCACAACTAAACCAGAAACCTCCCAGAAATTATAATTACTCCTATAGTACAGTACTACCATAGTGCTCTTAAACAAACTATAATTACCTCCCAACAATTTTTTTGTTGTAGCTAATTATGTTTCAGAAACAAACATGTAACTGGCCAAATAATTCTGAAGGAACACATGTACTTATTAGGTGAGATAAATAACATTTTGTTTTTACTGAACAAAAGGGACGTTTCGATGGATAAGCAAACACACAAGCTACTGAATTAAAACTTCGTTTCCAAATAGATCTAGCTCATTTGAATTTTTGTAGAGCAAAAGAGTGAAAACCATTTTTAATTTAACTAGAGAACCAGTCAGCATTGCTACTAAGAACTTGTAGTCTGGAAGTTCTATTATCTTAATGGCTGGAACATAACCTGAATGCATGAAATATTTGAGGCTTGAAAAAGTTCACACCCAGAAATGGTTAGCTCTGTAGAGGACAGAAAAGCAACACTGATACTCCCTCTGTCCAATTTACTTGTTGTGACCCATACAGTCAAATGTGTTATGCCCAGTTTAAATTCACGTCAATTAAATCAGGCCAGAGGGAGTAGCATTATTGTCATCAACTAGCACTGCAGGTATCTAATTTTATTTTATTTTCTATGGGGTTATGAAAAATGTTATGCTGATGAGTAGTTCACAGTTTTCCTGGATTATGTTTTGGTCTCAAGTGCTCCGCAGCAATGCCTAATAAAAGGTTTGTGAATTTATCTGTGCGAAAGAGACCTTGAATTATTCTAACAAAAAATAAATCCTCAAATAAGAAAGATCCCTGAGAACTAGGAAGATGCAGATAACTTCTTAAACCATCTACTTGTTCACAATATTTGGTAATATTAACAAAACAAAGAAGAAGAGATAAAATAAAACTAGAAACAAATGAGAGATGAAGGCATGGATAGATGTGCTTGGGTTTCTTATGTTATCATATAACCAGAGTAGTGCCATCATGGGTACTACTACACTCGTGGAAGCTGAAGCTGCAGCCTTAATTTGCAAGGGCAAATCTAATCTTAAATAACATGATTCTCCTAATGAGAGTGGTAGCTAGGTAACACACACATTGGAACTTTGTATGTTGCACACTGGCTAGTTCATATATTCTGTTAAATCTAGGCTGATCAAGTAACGAGAACCTTATTCACACTATCTAGATCAAATATCACACTTGCTAGTCCATATAATCCTTTACTCAAGAAGGAATAAATAATTAATTACTATGTGATTTTTTCTAGGTGGAGTGTAGAGAATGGCTTTTTTAAGGGGAGGCTTGTGATTTTATTCTAGGAGAAATAGTTTCTAATGGTCAAGCCTTGGGCTTGGCTTCCAGTTTGGAGCTACTTCAAGCTATGAACTTAATATTTATTTTAATTGCAAATTATGTACTGGGCTAGTAACATATATGATTAGCTGCAAGCTATGAACTACTTCAAGCTATGAACTTAATAGTCATTAAGCCTTAAGACGAACTGCTTACCTAACTAAATGATTAGCTGCAATTACCTATAGGCAAGCGCTGCAATTAACTAAATGAGTAGCATCAATTTAACATAATTCACTAACCCTAATCCACTAACCTACTAGAACCTTATAGAACAGCTAGAAACCCTAGAATCAGCAGTAGGAAGTCCTACTGCAAGAGAGGGGAGAGGGGAGGGTAGGGAGAGGCTCAACCTAAGGTGGCCGATGGCGCAGTCGAGGTAGTGGATGGTGGTGCACGCATCCTCCTTCTCCCTCAGGTGGGCGTCGGTCCACTAGTTGGTGGTGGACGACACACGTGTGGCCTTCCTCCTTCTCCCTAAGGTGGTGGACGGTGTCAGGTGGTGGCAGGTGGTCCACAGGCTCCTCTAGCTGACGGCACGCGGCCGCTGGCAGATCGAGCCGGTGAGATTGGGGTAGAGGAGAAAGTTATGGTAGGGAAAGGGGAGGGGGTCAGTGAGGCTCACCTTGACCGAGCAGCGGTTCCTCCAGTGGACGACGGCTCTTCTGGTGGCGAGGACGACAGCTTCCCTGGTGGCGGTGGGCGCGTGCAGTTGGGGAACATGAGGAAGGGAGAGAAGGATTGGAGAGAAGGATGGGAGAGAAGGGGCACAGATAAGGGGCCTAGGCCATTTTTTTGCTAACTGTTGAAACTCCGGGGCGCATCCCTGATCGGTGCGCCATGGATAAGTTAACCGTGTCGCACCAATCAGGGATGCGACACGGAGTTTCTTTGCTTAGCTCAAAAGGTCGCGCGGTGCAGTGTTTACAACAACACTCACATAGCCTAGCGGTTCTTGGGTCTAGTTGGTTTGTTGGAACCTGTAGGTGCCTGGTTCAAATCTTGGCAGTCCCATCTTTTTTCTTGATTTAATAATATATTTCACAAAGTTTGAAATTATTGTTGTAAGAAATCATATTTATTCATTCTGAAAATAATTGTCTAGTATTTTTTAAATATAGTAATAATTTAACATTTACAAATATAAAGCAAGAACATGTATACAATTGCGAGTAGAAAATAAATTTATTCCAAAAAACAACTAATCGTGTATATTATTGTTCTAAAAAAAACACGAATCATGTATATGATTGTTCCAAAAAACGTACATAGTTTTGTCGACTTGATGCAAGCGCACACACATCACACCAAAAAACATAACTTCGTGCGATGTCGATTTTGAACGAGCTAGCGTTGTCTCGTCACGGTGATCTTCTTGCCCTTCTTCATCGCAGTTGAGTAATTTGGCCCGGGGACATGGGGATTTCTTCTCGTATACAGACATCCTTTAGCCGGTAGGGTGGTCTTCCTTCTTCCTGCAGCAGCACTAGGCATGTCAAAGTACTTGCCAAATTCCTCTTCTATCTTTGGATCTTCGTACTTGTTGAAGTCTTGCTCGATGGCCGCTCCCTCCATTCCGATGATGCTCCTTTTTCCCTCTTGACAACAATGTGGCTAGGCTTTACAAGGTCGGTAATGTAGAAACATTGATCCACCTGGCTAGCAAGTACACAAGGCTCATTTTTCGCCTAGACGTTCGCGTCGAATGCCTTCGATTATTTGGCTTCGGGTCTAAGCCTGGGGGTGAAATATCGGCCTTATTTTTCGACGCTCTTGGCATATCGGACCCGGAACATTGGCATCTTCTCTCCAGAGTAGTCGAGTTCCCAGATCTCCTCGATACTACCGAATAATTGTAACACCCTAGTTTTAGTAATCCTTATTCAGGGTTGGTTTGTGCATCATGAGCATAGCATGCATCCAATTGGACTAAAGAAAATGTGCATTGATAAATAAGTATGGAAAATAAAACCCTAAACCCTAATTTCCCTCCTCCTCTTAAATTCATTCAACTGCTTTTATATTTTGAAAAAAATACCAAAAGCTTGGAGCCCAAATTGAAAAAGAGGGCCCCTGGGTGGTTTTGTTATATTTTAGAAACCTCTAGTATTTTCAAAATGTTTAAAACAGAAAAGAGTTTGAAAATACAAACAAAGAAAATGAAAACAGAAAAAGAAAAAGGTTTTACAGAAAAACAAATAGGAACCCGAGCTTCCTGGGCCGAGCCCATCTCTCTTCTCTCCTCTCTGCCGCTCGCGCGCAACCAGCAGTAGCCGCAGCCCAGCTTCTCTTCGCACGCCGCACCTGGCCTAGCCTGGCCCAAGTGCAATCCACCCTGGCTCAGTACCGCTTCGGCCTCTCTGTCCTCCTTCGTCCTCACCGTCGACGACGGGAAGCAGCTGTCTGGCAGCACCTCCGCCGCTCGCCGGTGCTGTGATGCCCGTCGTGCGCCAAGATGCGCGCCACCGACGGCCCTAACGCCTACAAGACCCCTGGCCACCGCAGTGGAGAACCCTAGCCCATCTTCTCCCCATCGCACGCGTTCTCTCCTTCTCTGGCCGAAACCCTAGCTCATCGGTCGTCGTCCCTGCCATTCCCGACTACCCCTCGCCGTTCTGAGACCTCCACGAGCTTCGCCTTGCTGTCCTTGTTCTCCCCGTCGAAGCACGCAAGCCAGGAAGGCCCCATCTCGCCGGAATCGAGCTCCTCCTCACCGTCGGCCACCGTAGTCACGCTGTCGATTTGTCGTCGTCCGACCTCGCTCGGCCTCGCCACCACCTTTACCGTGCTCACGGTGAGCTTGCGGTGCTAATGCACCCCTCCATTCCCTCCCTCTCACACTACATCGCCTCCCTGCCATGTGCCTGCCACCACCGCTGCTGGCCGTCGTTGTGTCGTCGCCTCCGGTGACCAAATAGCAGCCGCACCACCACTAGAAGGTCCCCCGCGTCGTGCTCTCTCCAGCGCGCACACTCGAGTGTCCAGGCGTGCAAATGATCGATGGATCCGTGCTCCACCTCGGGCTCCGCCATTGCTGACGTCAGCATGACGCAATATTCCTTTTTATTTATTTAAAATGTTTTATATAATTGATTTCTGAAATATTAAAATGACAGGTGGGCCCTGCCTATTACGGTTTTATTCATTTTGGAATGAATTTCTGAAATTAATAAAAGTCTGACATGTGGGGCCAGCTGGAAAATAATTTAATAAATTCCAAAAATGTTTAATTGTTTTAATAATGATTTAAAATGGATTAAAATTAGAAAAAATCATAACTAATTCATTTTAAATCAGAAAAATATGTATAATATATCAAAATGTTTAGGAAAATGAGATTTATCTAATAGACTCATACTCATGCATTGTTAGTCAACTTTAATCATAAGTTTAATTAGAAGAATCAATTGAACCCCGTAGGTGATTCCGAGGTTCCCCCTGTTTTAGGGTTTGTACCCCTCGAATCCCGCTTAAATCTCCAAGCATGTACTAGGGTTTATTTCAACACAATTTAACTTGTCATGTAATCATCCTTGCTTGAGCATTGCATCAATACCATGTGTTGATTGTTGCTTTCCTTTCCGGTGTTTCTACTTCTTCTCGGTAGACCTCGGAGTTGATGTGAGCAACGATATCAAGTCCAAGATCGAAGATCGAGATCAATACCATCGAAGGATAACGACGAATGATGCCAATCAGATGAACCTGAAGTTCTATATCTGAGTATCAACAGATAAAGGCAAGCATAGTCCCACACATGATAAAATCCTATGCTTTCAAAGTATTTCATTCTTGCCATGTGCAGACGATTCTAAAGTCTTTTACCAATAGATATATCAATCCTATTTGATGCATGTTACCTTTGTATCCTATACTCCCCGATCCACTGCTTCTAGGATAACTAGGGTTTGGCTTATGAGCTTCGCTAGAGCTGCTATATCCGGTGTGCTTAGCCATGCTTAGCTGTTACCACTGGTCCATCCTGTTGATGAATCAGAGATACGAATGAACCTAGTATGACAGGATGACGTGGTATGATCAGAGATGAAAGTTAAACATGCTAAGGCTTGTACGGGAGGCCACTTTGGGTTATGGTTTTTGCAGTCCTATACTTGCCACCACTAGGATCCGAGTTCTTGCCTCTTGAACCAAGATGAGCGTACAGCCACACGGGGGCCTGGAAACCCCCTCGACCAACTAACTTTCCTAGTAGATTCCATGAGTCACATAGTTTGGGCGTTCCATTCGACATATGCATTCTGGTTGTTCTCGAAGGTGGTGAAGGAGGTGCATTCATACAGGTAGGTAAGTGTGGCCGGGAACAAGAGAGGCACGACCTCTGTAATCTTGAACCCTGCACACATCTCTAGGGACCGGCTTCGGGACTTGACCCGTTACAGCGGAATCTCCTTAGGGCGTGACCCATGGTCTCGGTGAAAGCAAGGTAAAGATAGTGTCCAACCGCTCTCTATCGGCCTTCCAAGGAAGAGGGCTAACGATATCTGGCATTAAGAGAGTGTTAGCACGTGTGGGTAAAGTTGTGCACGCCAGCAGGGTATTAATTTTTTCAAAAAGCCGTGTCCATGGTTATGGACGACTTGGGAACGGACATGATGATCATAGAGAACTATAACCTAATCTTAAAACTTGACAAGAGACATGAGGTGTGCTTAAGGATGCTTCCTCGTGGATCGAGGGGGTGATCCTATTTGGTAGGTTCGGTGGATATAAAAAGATGATCAAAGCTAGAGATATCGTTTACTTATCCCCTTTTAAAAAGTTCCATTTAGTCGAGCTTCTTCTACCTCTTTTACAAACAAAGTTAGCTTTATGAAAAATAGCTCCACCAGCCATAAGTCTTGCGGAGTACACCCTGTACTCAGTCTTGCTTTGTTGATACTTTTGCAGCAGGTAATTGATACCACAGAAGGTGAGTTTGTTACAGCATCGACATCTACGAGTAGTTTGGGGTTCCCGGTAGGTAGCCTAGAATCTATGGATTGGGACGTCATCATTATGCTTCAGGCCTCTTAGGCCATTTGTTAAGTTTGCTATACTTAATAGCATAATTTTCCTTCCGTTGTTTGATGTTTATGGTCGTTGACCTCTGTTTGTAATATTTTGGTTATTTGCTTAGTTATGAGCTTGTTGTAATAATTTTTGTATCGTAGGGTCACTGTAATGTTACCCATTCTTCCTATGTATGCTTCCGAGATTTAGTTTAGGCTTATATCAGACAGAGGTCTAGGATTTGTCTAGCCCTAATCCCGGGGGTGTCACAGGTTTTGGTATCAGAGCCGTACCGTCCGTAGGTAAACCTTTCTACTAGTCGATGTTGAGTCTAGTGTTTGTGAAAACTATTTCAAAGATGAAAAGTATTTGCAAAAACTCTGGTATACCTCTTTTTCTCCTTATCCAGTTTCGCTCTAACTCTGAGTCATCTTATCTTGTGTTGATTTGGAAAAGTTTTTGCTATATCGCCTCGTCTTTCAAAGCTTAGGTTCCTTTTTGGCATGACGTTTCTCAACCTGTTGACCTAGTGCTTAGTTTTCTTGAGTCTGGTGTGTGTGTTCCTCGTTTCCCTTCGCTCTTCTTCGACTGAGAGATTCCTTTCCATCATGATCTCGCTATCTTATGGTTCCACAACATCATGTTGATGGTTCCACAGTGATCTGTTCTAGGCCTCGAAGTTTCCTTTCGCCTCGTGTGCCTCCTTTTAGTTTGTTTGGGTACTTTAGAAGTTGTTTCTTCTTTTGGAAGCTACCTAATAATTACTACCCTTTATTGTACCCTCTATCACCTGGATAGTAGTTATTCCTTTCTTTGGGTTTTAACCCTTGGACTTGAACTGAAGATCCTTGATTGTGCTAGATTCTGGTATTGTGAATCTTGCACATGAAGCTGACCTTTAACCCAAGATCCATTTTGTTGATCCCTGTTGTTCATGTTCACACATTACCTCAGTATGGCTAGTACCTTATAGTATAGCCTTCAAGCTTGTGGTTATTGTCGTGATTAAATTACGACAAACAAAGGACTTCCCCTACCACCTGCTATGGCAGATGTTCTTGAATGGAACCAAATAGATCACGACAAGAGTACTACTTATGAGTCTCACTTCTATACCCGTGACTCTGCCACACCTCTCTTTTCTGCATCGGTCCTCGGAAGATTGTTGACTTATGCATCCACATCTAAGGATTCTTTCCTGAGCATGTTCCTCTTTCCCTTGTTGTTTCTGACCTTTGTCTACCAGTTGGTAGCCAAGTAGTAAAAGTGTATTGGTGTCTTCCGATGCAAGATACTCTTGTGGTCTGTCAAGGCAAATCATTTCGGGATGTCAGGACAAAACAAACTCCAATACGTCTTCATATCTAGGATCAGGTCAAAGTGTTGTAAGCTGCAGATCGATAAGCAGAGATTAGCTTCAGTTATGTTCTACCTTAAAGTATCACACTCCTTTACACTAAGAGGTCGTGCTGAGTTTTGCGACCCTCTTAATGAACTGATACTCTTACACATCCTTACCCACCCTTCCTCCGAGCTCCTGTGCTCGCGAATGATGCGTGTGCGTAATAATGTGGTCATTTGAGATTCTTAGCAACTATTATTGCTTTGAACTCCAAGGACATTTGTGTCATTCTTAGCGTGATGGTTAACCTATCACTAAACGAAGTTTGAATGTGCTACCACGTCCATTATTCTAGTACACTCTCTTTGGTCAAAGAGTTAGGTTTGTGCTAAAACTCTGAGACTATGTCTTCTTGCCTTACCAAGCAAGTTTCCTCTCAAACTAAATGGCATATCAGTGGTTTGTAATATTCTATACGTCTTTCTAGAAGTATTGCCATGTTGCCACATGACCATGTAGTCAAGTTCTTGAGCAAGCTAGTTCTTTGAACTGCTCCCTTCTCCAAGAATCCATACTGGATACCCCTGAAATAGTTGGTTGAGCTTAAACAATAACTTGGAGAGTTGTAAGACAAAAGTTCTATCAAACTTGTTCCTCCTAAAGGGATATCTAGTTTTGTTTGTGTTGAAGAAAGGTAGTATTTCCTTCATGGGTATGTTATCTTCCCTCGCCTTTGATTTGATTTGGGTTATCGTCAAATCAAACTTAGTCCCAGGGACTATACTAATGGTGTATCTATTTGTGATGTTTCGCCTGGGTACATCTTCATGTCCTTTGGTCTGACCAATATTGTTGTTCCGTTCATACCACATATGAGTCCATATTCGTGGAGTATTTGGATAAGTTTGTTATTGAGCCCACCGATGACATCCTTATCTTCTCCATGTTAGACATGATTCATATAGAACAACTGGCATTAATGTTGGGAAACTTTTGAGAACCCGTCATCATGTCATTTTGAGGTATGTGTTCTGGATGTTAGAAGTGACTTTCTCCGATTCACGTGCAATTGCTGAAGGATGTCTCCGTGGATTCGAGTACAGTTATCTTTATTTCCTTAGGAATCATTTCAAGTCAGTCAAGCATGTGCGAAGTATTCTTGATATGGTAGGTTGATACCTCCGCATTTTGAGAACATCCTCTAAGCACGCTAAACCACTGATGATTTGTCATGGAAGAGAAGAAGTTCTAAAAACTTCAGTATCCTCCTAAATGTCTTCCAACAATAAGGATGCAGTTGTGTTTTGTTGCAATCAATTCATGTAAGAGCAATTATCTTTTTATAACTTGCTAATACATGGGTTTTGCAACCTAGCTCATTCATTTTGAGCTTGACATTGTATTCCATGTATTGAGACTCCAGCAACTTTACCTTTGTGGTAAATGTTGTAAAAAAATTATTCGGACATGCTGAGTCTGAAGTATCTTCCCACTTAACCAAATCTGAATCTCAAGCAGATATGATGGTTAGTGATCATCAAGGTTTTTGACGTAGGTCTCTTTGAAAATCTGGCAAGATTGATGTAATGGTTGGCACAACTAGTCAGAAGACCTCTTGTCACATTCTCTTGAATCAGCAATAACAACCACTCCTCATGATTCATCTTCTATGATTTGTTATAGGAGTTGCGCTTATGGTTTCCTTTGTATCCAAAGTCCGACCTTCACTTGATGTCCGCTTTCTCGAACATCAAGGAGAACATTTAAAGAAGTGTTGCTAAATGTCTCTCGGTCGATCCTCCAGACCCATTTATGTTGGCAAACATCTTGTTGTGCCAAGTAATTGTAGTCTGAGAATGAAGTTTCTTTTCCTCGTGTCATCAGGAATCTTCTTATATATTCATCTTAGTGGTGTAAAGTGATATCATGATCGCTGGCAAAGATTTTGATAGACCTGGATGAATAAAGAGTTTCCTTCGGTTCCTCTACCATGTTCGAAGAGTGACTCTGGTTTTGATAAACAAAAGTTCCTCTTGTTACATGTTCCTTGTGACTCTTACGAGTCCTCGCCACAACACAACCTTTCTGTTTCAACCATCTGTTGCACCAAAGAGTGATCCTTCTATATCGAAAGTAGTTCAACAGCTTGGTTATCTGTATCTATGTATCCCCGGAAACTCTACTTAAGCCGTTAGTAGAGGTTCATCTCCCGAAGTCTGTGGTCGTGTTCTTTCCATTGTAAGCTTTCCTTTTCAGCAGCCTCAATCCTTATGAAGACCAATTATCTAATAACTTGAAAACCTTCTCCGTTTGTTCCCTCCTTTACCTTGACATGTTTCATGTTTGTTGGCTCCAGAGATGTCACTACTAGGAAACAGCCTATATGTGGCGCATGAAAAGGGGACTTTTGTGGCGCATATCTTTGTTACCACTGTTACCTCGCCACGGATAACTACTTCCTGTGGCGCATATGGATATGCGCCGCAGAAGTTCTAGACTTCTGTGGCGCATTCCTTCATATGCGCCACAGGAAGAACTTCTGTGGCACATTTACGTGTATGCGCCACAGATATGCCATGCGCCACTAACTATATAATTATATGCGCCACTGATTGTGTAACATGTATTCGAAGTAAAATACTTTCCTGGTGTATAATCAGGTATTTATACAGGATTCATACAGTTTTTATCTAGATGAGTATAAAATACATTGCACAAGTAGTAGATGCATGAAAACTGACATATATATAATACAAACACTTAGAGCCGGATCGAGATACATATATAGTGTCAAGTGCCAAATTTTTACACAAGCGCCGAATACAAAGTTCATATCATCTCACATTACAAATATGAAGTGGCCACCGCTGCCTACACTAGGATCAAATAGAATACAACTGTGATAATGGTGAGCAAGAGCATTAGCCCGTCCAATATGTTCATCCGGTTCATCTTCCACAAGTGGTTCCTCCACTTGGCTATCGCCTCCTCTCTAGTCGCGTATCCTTTGTAGATGTTGCCGCTGAACTTGTTCACTTGTTTGTGGCAATCCTCCCACTCCTCGTAGACTCCTAGAACCCTACCCATGTACACCACATACCACCTTGTCGCCATCTCTATAGACGATAAGGCATATTAGTAAAAATACAACGAAAAGAATGAATTAAGGGTTCACATCCATATATATATATATATGTTCATAGAATATAAAACAAAGGATCCATAAACCTAAAAGTTAGATCATCATAGAAGCAATAAGTTCAACGACAACACGACCACAAGGTAGTTTAAGTCTAACAACAATGACCATTTCGACCACGAGATAGTAAAGTTTATGACACACACACACTAATACAGCAGGCGTCCATCAAGAATATACACACACTAGATCATGCTATAGGCACACATCCATCATGATGAAGACTTTCTCTTCTGGGTCGGCTTCGGGAAAGGTAGATAGCCCTCTTTCGTCATCCACGTCCTTGTGTCACCCTGCTTACGGAGGCGTTCTTTGATCTCCCTCTTACTCAACCCTCTGGCTTGTTGTAGGGCACCGCCACTTGTTTTGACATCTTCAATGATGATTTGCGACAACTTCATCTGAATGCGATGGAAGTCTTCTCTAAGATCAGCATCATCGATTTTCGCCAAAGTTTTGGCCCATCCTCAGAGACTAGATGGCAGCGTTAGGTTATGGCAATCCCGAACATAGCCTTTAAGGTGATGGAGGACGTAGAAGGCCTCCTTGGCACCAGCAGTCCACTGCTTGACGCAGGGGAAGTCGAGCACGTTCTTGAACATGTGTTTGCCATCCTTGATACATTCCCCCTATCTAAGAAGGTGCATCCCTTCTTGGTGTAGCCCTCGAGAGCCTCATTGAGAACACCCCTTATTCTGGTGTAGTCTTTCTTCTTCGTCAAACTCCCCGAGTCAAAATACGTGGCTAGAGAATACCTCGAGGCAAGGATGATGAGTGTGCAGTATTTGTCTCTGTGCAACACAATTGGAACGGAATGTTGGAAAAAGAGGAAAGGAAAGAAATCTATAAGAAATGCATAAGTTACGGTGACGATGAGCGAGTGTGTGTACTTACTCGGGAAAGAAAGGCAAAAGAAGTGTGCCCTTCCTCTTGTTGTCCACCATGAACTTCTCGAGGTACGCCGTCGCCTTGGTCCGTGTCTCTGATCCTTCGACCAACTGGATGTCCCGCATGTAGTAGGGATCCACTATCGCGATTTCCGGGGTACTTTCTCTCTTGATCGTGAGCGCCAGATTGAGCGTGTATAGGCGGACCAAGTTATAGTCTAGCCGTTTCGTGAGAAACAGCTTGAATATGTCCTCGAACACTAGGAAGAATATATCCGCGGGGGGTTCATCGACGAAGCCCACGTCCAATGGAACCTTGGCCGTGAAAGTCGGGTAATTTGGATCTTCGTCTTTAAGAAGGAGGGCCTCTAGTGTCTTGACACCCTCGTGCAAAGTTAACATGGCTCCAACCGCAATGTGGATCATATCCGGAGTCAATATCGGATCACCAGCTACATGCACTCAGGGCAAGCCAAATTGTGTGGATGGTACGACGACGGCGTCCTGACCCCGGATCCTCTTCGGAAGAGGCTGGTTCGCACCCTTCTTATTATTATTATTACCTCTCTTCCTGTAGTGCTTCTTCTTCACAATAGTGTCAGCCACTGCCATCTGCTCATCAGTCGCCTTTTGGAGTGTGTTGGGGGTGAAAACCAATCCCGGTTTCTCTTGTGGTGGATCGGCGGCCGGAGGCGTCTCTTGAGAAAGACCATGGAAGACCAGGCGCTGTGTGCATGTATTGGGCCGACCAGCTTGATGGTCGTCGCGAGCTGCGAAGGGTTCTTCATCCACAGAAGGCATATACAATCCTTTGGCGGCGCCGGTGTTGATGAATTCATCAACATTGACAAATTCATCATCATCTTCATGGGTGCCATCATGTGGTGGTGGTAGCGGGGGCGACGACGGTTGCGGCACAACGTCTTTGCCATGTGGCGGTGCACACGCTGCCAAGAGTTGATGGTGACGGCTGGTGGTGGCGACAACGTCGGCTACTGGCTTCCGAGGTGGCGGCTACTGACAAAATGCATATTTATTCAAAAAGGCAAGAATACATATGCATATTTATTCATATATATATATTTGTGTGTTTGCTTGTCACCAAAAACTAATACACCACACGAATTAATACACCAAAAAGTCACACAATTGCTAGTGTCTCTTCACAATCTTCTTGCCCTTTTTCATCGCGGTTGAATATTTTAGCCCGTGCACTTTGAGATTTCTTCTTGTGAATGGACAACCTTTAGTAGGCAGTGTGGTCTTCCTTCTTACTTTAGTAGTAGTAGGCATGTCAAAGTACTTGTCGAATTCCTCTTCGATCTTCGGGTCGCTGTTTTTGTCGAAGTGTTGCTCGTTGGCGGCTCCTTCCATTCCGATGATGCTCCTCTTGCCCCTCCTAACTACAACATGGTTGGGCTTTGACGGGTCGGTAATAAAAAAGCATTGATCAACTTGGCTAGCGAGTACCCAAGGCTCATTTTTTGCGGAGGCGTTCTTTGTTGATTTGGCATCTGGTATAACCATTGTGGTGAAATAGCGGCCTTCTTTTTCCACGTTCCTGGCCCATCTAACACGGAACATCGGTACGATCTCTCCACAATATTCGAGCTCCCATATCTCCTCGATCCTTCCGTAGAATCTTTCCATCACAGTAGTCTCGTCATCAGCAAAGGATAACATAGTTACTCCTGAGTTTTGATATTCACTATTCTTGTCCTTTTCCTCGGTGTAGAATCTGTAACCGTTTATGTCGTATGACTGATAGGTACTTAGGTTGTTCCCTGGGCCCTGCGACAAGGAGAATATGAGTTTTTGATCTTCCGTAGAAGGCGTCTTTGGGGGATTATCCAGTTGCCTTTTCTTGAACCAACCCGTGAAGCTGGAGTTGTGCTCTCTGGTTACGTCTCCCTTCTTCCTCGGTCGGCCCTGGTCAACGTACTCCTGCTCGATTAAGCTTCTGTGCTCTTCGACCCAAGGGCCGGCCACTCCAATGTGTTGTAGCGCAACTCGGTGTGTCCTTTCAAAATCAGTGCGTCGACCATCAATGCCGACATGTAGTGAGTGGCAGCCCTCGCGATGACCATATTCACCGAGCCTGCCGAGGTGCTTCTTTGTGGGTATTCCAATATCGTCGTTCTCGGTGGTTAGATAATTCTGGCAGAAGGAGATGCACTCGTAGATCAGAAAGCCCTTGGCTATGCTTCCATCTGGACGAGACTTTTGCGAACGAATCCTTCGATGACACCGTTTAGCCTTTCAAACGGCATCATGTTGTGCAGGAATGTCTGCCCGAGCTGGATGATGTCGTCCACGACATGTACAAGCAGATGCACCATGATGTCGAAGAATGTGGGCGGGAAGTAAATCTCAAGCTCGCATAGTATCATCACGATCTCTTCCTGTAGCCTGTCGAGCTGCTTCACACCGATCGACTTCCTACAGAGGCCAAACAACGTCTCACGGACATGCTCGTCCATTATCCCACGGATCGCAACGGGGAGTATCTGTGTCATCAGCATGTGATAGTCGTGAGACTTCATACCGCTGAACCTCTTCTTCGCCACGTCCAGATATCTGCTTATCTTCCCCGAGTAACCGTGAGGAACTTTCACTCCTAAGAGGCACCTGAAAAACTGCTCGAGCTCCTCCAGACTCAGAGTGAAGTAGGCAGCGCGAAGCACCGCCTCATTCTTCTTAACTCTTTTGCGGCGACCTTGAGTCCCTTCCTGATGATGATGATGATCATCATCATCATCATCACTATCAAGGTACTGAAGATCTTTCTTTATGCCAAGCAATTTAAGGTCCTTTCTTGCTTTCAGCCCATCCTTGGTCCTCTCCGGCATGTTCAGTAGAGTGCCAATCAGACTCTCAGTAACGTTCTTCGTGATGTGCATTACATCGAGGCTATGGGGAGTGTGAAGGACCTTCCAATACGGTAGGTCCCAGAAAATAGACCTTGCTTTCCATACACCTAGCAGCGGCTTTGTCCTCGATCGGTTTTTTCCAGGCGCAGGCCAATCTACCCAATTATTCAAAATCTCCTCGATTTCTTCGCCGCTCCTCGGTCGCGGGGCTCTTTCGAGCTCGTCCTTACCATTGAACAGGTCACCACGTTTTCTCCACGGGTGATCCATGCAGAGCCACTTTCGAGTACCTTAGAACACGGTTTTCGAAGACCCGGGATCCCTTGGTAGCTGGAGATGTGATGTCTCATCCATGCACTTGACGCATGCATTGTGTCTGTGGTTCACCTGGGCCGATACATATGCGTAACCAGGATAGTATTGCACGGTCGTGAGCAACGCGGCTCTCAGATGGAAATATTCTTTAGTGTAGGCGTCCCACGTACGTGCCGGCGTCTCCCACAAGTTGGCTAACTCCTCTCTCAATAGCCCGAGATACAGATGCATATCGATACCTGGTTGTTTTGGCCCCTGAATAAGAATGCTCATGTGTACATACCTTTGCTTCGTGCATAGCCACGGGGGGAGGTTGTATGGCCATACAAACACGGGCCAGGTGCTATGCGTGCTACTCTGGTTTCCAAAAGGATTGAGTCCATCGGTGCTCATACCCAGCCTGACGTTCCTTGCATCGCCCCCGAACTCTTTGAACTCGATGTCTAATGTGTTCCACTGGCTAGCATCTGAAGGGTGTGTCAGGATCTTGCCCTTCTCTAGATCATCTTCGGGTTTCTCTCTTTCTGCGTGCCATTGCATGTGCTTTGCTTCCTTAGGATCTACGAAATATCGCTGCAGACGAGGGGTGATAGGAAAGTACCATACCACTTTTCGAGGAACTTTCTTGTTCCCTCTCTTGTACCGTCCTTGGCCACACACCGGACAAGTGGTTCTATCCGCGTACTCGTTCCGATAAAGTGCGCAATCATTGATGCATGCGTGGTATTTAATGTGTGGTAGGTCGAGAGGGCACACGATTTTCTTGGCCTCCTCGATACTTGTTGGCAATGTGTTCCCCTTAGGAAGTCGTTCGTGCCAGTATTCCATGTTCGCGTTGAAGCTCACATCGGTCCATTTGTGTTCGGCATTCATCTCTAGAGCCTTGAGCGTTACACTCAAACGTGTATCCTCGGGGCGACACCCAGGATACAATGGATCATCCGTCTACCTCCATTTGGGCCAGCTTGGCTTTCTCCCTGGCTGCAGCTTTGTCGTTGCTCGTCTCCTTGAGGAGCAGTTCTTGAACATGAGGGTCCTGCAAGATCGAAGTTAGCAGCGTCTGTGTGTTCGCGTCTTCTCCTTCTTCATGATCATCCCCGTCGTCATCTCCTTCTCCATGCTGATCATGCCCGCCGGCATCTCCTTCGTCATGATGATCATGCCCGTTGGCATCTCCTTCGTCATGATGATCATGCCCAGTAGACTCTTCGTCTTCTCGCCCGCCCACGTCTTCGTGACCACCACCATGTCCTGCCGGCGCCTCATTGAGGTCGCGCATGAAACCGCGCCTAAGCAGGTGACCCTCCAATTGTCCAGATTCAGGGTTGATCCAGCGCTGCAGTTTGCATGTTCAACATGGACATCTTATCATGGTCTTGTTGTTCAGAATCATGTCCTCCTTCAGGCCTTTCTTGTACCTAGCAATTCGACCTTCGCTCATCGTGAGGACCATGGTTGCCTGAGCGGTCAAAACAGAGAGTATAGGTGAGAACCACACCATATGAACACATACATGCAGGAATGCTAGCCGGAAAAAATTCGGCATGACCTTTCCTAAAATTAGGACATATGGGTAGTGCAAAAATTTGCTGAAATGGAAATGAATAAACATTTTGGCAAACATCCATGCAACCACACCGTCCAGGCCCGACAACAACAAGCAAACAACAAAAAACTTCCTCCCATTGCAAACATTCATGCACCACACACAAGCATCGTCTCGCCATGGATCGCACACACACCGCCCGCGCGACAAGCTTCACCTACATGTTCATGATGGCCAAGTACTCACCTATAGTAGACATAATAATAGCGAGACGAGACCGCGCGATGAGAGAGTGTGGACAAATAGATCTACAATGCAAGTTGGTGGAGAGGAAATTAGTAAACAAATAGAGATGTGAGAGAGAAAAGTAAGGAACTTTTAGATCTAGAAGTTGGAGCCAAGATTCCACTTACCAATCTATGGATTAAAGTAGGTTTAGATAAAAGAAAATGGAGAAACTATGGGCAAGATGGGGTGTGAGGGAGGAGGAAGACGAGTTGGGAGGAGGTAGAGATGTGAAATGGGTGGTGGTGGATAGATAGATAAGAAAGCTAGCTCTTGTCACCTTTTTAACATGGATCTGGACGCCCTCATCTGTGGCGCATATGGAGGAAATGCGCCACAGATGCTGAAACTTCTGTGGCACATAAGTCCATATGCGCCACAGAAGTGGGTGAATAAGATTCCCTGTGTGGGGCCCACCTCCAAGTTCTGTGGCGCATGTTGGACTTATGCGCCACAGAAGTGAAACACATGTGTGGCGCATATGCCAACATGCGCCACAGAACTTGGGTGAATTAGATTCCATGGTAGGGCCCTCCTCCATGTTCTATGGCGCATGAGGGAATATGCGCCACAGAAGTTTTCTCTTCTGTGGCGCATATTTCAGAATGCGCCATAGAACTTGGATCATGACACCCCGGCCGGCGGGTCCCACCAATCTTCTGTGGCGCATGTTCTGGAGAATGCGCCACAGAACTTCCAATCTTCTGTGGCGCATGCTTTCTGGTGCGCCACTGATGTTTTACTGTGGCGCATAGTTTGGCATATGCGCCACTAAACATCTGGTCTATCTATAGGCTGTTTCCTAGTAGTGTGTTATGAAGCATCTATCCATGAGTTGACCATGGGATACTCTGTTTGTGGTTCTGTGTCATTCCCTCTCCTCTTTAGTGTGTGTAGCTACCTCGAAGAAAATGAAGCGCTTCATTCATTCAGTAATGGTTGCATGGATCAATCTCTTCGAGAAGATCGTCGAAGTTTAGTGTGACCCTGTTCCTTCTATCTTCCTACCTAGGAATCTCGGGACGAGATTTTGTTAAGGGGGATAGAACTGTAACACCCTAGTTTTAGTACTCCATATTTAAGGTTGGTTTGTGCATCATGAGAATTGCATGCATCCAATTGGACTAAAGAAAATGTGCATTGATAAATAAGTAGGGGAAATAAAACCCTAAACCTAATATCCCTCCTCCTATCAAATTCATTCAAATGCTTTTATATTTTGAAAAAAAATACCAAAAGCTTGGAGCCCAAATTGAATAAGAGGGCCCCTGAGTGGTTTTGTTATATTTTACAAACCTCTAGTATTTTCAAAATGTTCAAAATAGAAAAGAGTTTGAAAATACAAACAAAGAAAATGAAAACACAAAAAGAAAAAGGTTTTACAGAAAAAATAGGAACCTGAGCTTCTTGGGCCGAGCCCATCTCTCTTCTCTCCTCTCTGTCGCTCGCGTGCAGCTAGCAGTAGCCGCAGCCCAACTTCTCTTCGCGCGCCGCAGCTGGCCCAGCCTGGCCCAAGTGTAGTCCATCCTGGCTCAGTACAACTTCGGCCTCTCTGTCCTCCTTCGTCCTCATCGTCGACGACGGGAAGCAGCTGTCTGGCAGCGCCTCCGCCGCTCGCCGGTGCTGTGATGCCCGCCGTGCGCCAAGATGCGCGCCATCGACGGCCCCAATGCCTACAGCACCCCTGGTCGCCGTAGTGGAGAACCCTAGCCCACCTTCTCCCACTCGCACGCGTTCTCTCCCTCTCTAGCCGAAACCCTAGCTCGCCGGTCGTCGTCGTCCCCGCCACTCTCGACCACCCCTCACCGTTCTGAGATCTCCACGAGCTCCGCCTTGTTGTCCTCGTTCTCCCCATAGAAGCACGCAAGCCGGGAAGGCCCCACCTCACCGGAATCGAGCTTATCCTCACTGTCGGCTGCCACAGTCACGCCGTCGATTTGTCGCCATCCGACCTTGCCCGGCCTTGCCACCACCTCTACCGTGCTCGTGGTGAGCTTGCAGTGCTAACACACCCCTCTATTCCCTCCCTCTCGTCCTACATCGCCTCCCCGCCGTGTGCCTGCCACCACTGCCGCTCGCCGTCGTTGTGCCATCGCCTCCGGTGGCCAAATAGCAGTCGCGCCACCACTGGAAGGTCCCCCGCGCCATGCTCTCTCCAGCGCGCCCACTCACGTGTCCAGGCACACACAGGATCGATGGATCCGTCCTCGACTAGGGCTCCGCCATTACTGACGTCAGCATGACGCAGTATTCCCTTTTATTTATTTAAAATGTTTTATATAATTGTTTTCTGAAATATTAATATGATAGGTGGGCCCTGTCTATTAGGGTTTTATTCATTTTGGAATTAATTTCTGAAATTAATAAAAGTCCGACATGAGGGGCCAGATGGAAAATAATTTAATTAATTCCAAAAATATTTAATTGTTTTAATAATGATTTAAAATGGATTAAAATTGGAAAAAAATCATAACTAATTCATTTTAAATCGGAAAAATATGTATAATATATCAAAATGTTCAGGAAAATGAGATCTATCTAATAGACTCATACTCATGCATTGTTAATCAACTTTAATCATAAGTTTAATTAGAAGAATCAATTGAACCCCGCAGGTAATTCCGAGGTTCCCCCTGTTTTAGGGTTTGTACCCCTCGAATCCCGCTTAAATCTCCAAGCATGTACTAGGGTTTATTTCAACACAATTTAACTTGTCATGTCATCATCCTTGCTTGAGCATTGCATCGATGCCATGTGTTGATTGTTGCTTTCCTTTCTGGTGTTTCTACTTCTTCTCGGTAGACGTCGGAGTTGATGTGAGCAACGATATCAAGTTCAAGATCGAAGATCGAGATCAATACCATCGAAGGATAACGACGAATGATGCCAATCAGATGAACTTGAAGTTCTATATCTGAGTATCAACAGACAAAGGCAAGCTTAGCCCCACACATGATAAAATCCTATGCTTTCAAAGTATTTCATTCTTGCCATGTGCATACGATTCTAAAGTCTTTTACCGATAGATATATCAATCCTATCTGATGCATGTTACCTTTGTAGCCTATACTCCCTGATCCACTGCTTCTAGGATAACTAGGGTTTGGCTTATGAGCTTCGCTAGAGCCGCTATATCCGGTGTGCTTAGCCATGCTTAGCTGTTACCGCTGGTCCATCTGGTTGATGAATCAGAGATACGAATGAACCTAGTATGACAGGATGACGTGGTATGATCAGAGATGAAAGTTAAACATGCTAAGGCTTGTACGGGAGGCCACTTTGGGTTATGGTTTTTGTAGTCCTATACTTGCCACCACTAGCATCCGAGTTCTTTCCTCTTGAACCAAGACGAGCGTACAGCCACACGGGGTCCTGGAAACCCCTTCGACCAACTAACTTGCCTAGTAGATTCCATGAGTCACATAGTTTGGGTGTTCTATTCGACATATGCATTCTGGTTGTTCTCGAAGGCGGTGAAGGAGGTGCATTCATACAGGTAGGTAAGCGTGGCTAGTAACAAGAGAGGCACGGCCTCCATAATCCTGAACCCTGCGCACATCTCTAGGGACCGGCTTTGGGACTTGACCCGTTCCGGGGGCATCTCCTTAGGGCGTGACTCATGGTCTCGGCGAAAGCAAGGTAAAGGTAGTGTCCAACCGCTTTCTCTTGGCCTTCCAAGGAAGAGGGCTAACAATATCTAGCATTAAGAGGAGGTTGGTACGTGTGGGTAAAGTTGTGCCCTACTGCAGGGTATTTATCTTTTCGAAAAGTTGTGTCCACGGTTATGGACGAGTTGAGAACAGACGTGATGATCATAGAGAACTATAACCTAATCTTAAAACTTGACAAGAGATGTGAGGTGTGCTTAAGGATGCTTCCTCGGGCATCGAGGGGGTGATCCTAGTTGGTAGGTTGAGCTGATAAAGGTTCGGTGGATATAAAAAGATGATCAAAGCTAGAGATATCATTTTCTTATCCCCTTTTAAAAAGTTCTATTTAGTCGAGCTTCTTCTACCTCTTTTACAAACAAAGTTAGCTTGATGCAAAATAGCTCCACCAGCCATAAGTCTTGCGGAGTACACCCTGTACTCAGCCTTGCTTTGTTGATACTTTTCCAGCAGGTAATTGTTACCATAGAAGGTCAGTTTGTTACAACATCGACATCTACGAGTAGTTTGGGGTTCCTGATCGGCAGCCTGGAATCTATGGATTGGGATGTCATCGTTATGCTTTAGGCCTCTTAGGCCATTTGTTCAGTTTGCTATACTTAATAGCATAATTTTCCTTCTGTTGTTTGATGTTTGTGGTCAGTGAGCTCTGTTTGTAATATTTTGGTTCTTTGCTCAGTTATGAGCTTGCTGTAATAATTTTTGTGTCGTAGGGTCACTGTAATGTTACCGATTCTTCCTCTGTATGCTTCCGAGATTTAGGTTAGGCTTATATCAGACAGAGGTCTGGGATTTGTCTAGCCCTAATCCCGGGGTTGTCACAATAATCTCTCCTTAATAGTGGATTCCTCATCCACTTAGGATAGCATCGTGACTCCCAAGTTCTGATTCGTTGTTCGTGTCCTTTTCCTCGGTGTAGAATTTGTAACCGTTGATGTAGTACACCTGATAGGTCCTTACATTCATCGCGGGCCCTTTGACAAGACGAATATGTGTTTTTCTCATTCGTAGAAGGTATCTCACCACGATGAAGCTGGAGTAGCTCTTTCTTGAACCAACACGTGAAGATGGAGTTGTGCTCTCAACTCACGTCTCTCTTTGTCCGTCGTCAGCCCGTGTCCCTGAACATCTTCTGAACTAAGCTTTTGTGCTCTAGCACCCATGGTTCGACCAATTCTATGTGTTATAGCACGACTCGGTGTGCCCTGTTAAAGTCTGCATGTCGACTAGTGAAGACGATCTGCATTGGGGCGTAGCCTTCGTAGTGACCACATCCATCGAGCATGCCGAGGTGCCTCCTCCTTCATCCTCATTTTGTACATAATTCTGGCAGAACAATATAGACTCATAGGTTAGGAAGCCCTTGGCTATGCTTCCATCCAGATGGTTCCTGTTGCGAACTTATCCTTTGAGAACGTCGTTTCGCCTTTCGAATGGCATCATGTTGTGTAGGAATGGCGGCCCGAGGTGTATTATATCATCCACGAGGTGGACCAGCAGATGCACCATGATGTCGTGGAACGCGGTGGGGGGAGTAAATCTTGAGCTCGCATAGTATCATGACAATCTCTTCTTGTAGCTTGTCGAGTTGCTTCACACCGATCGACTTTCTAGAGATGACGTCGAAAAAGTTGCAGAGGCCAAACAACGTCCATTATCCCTCGTATTGCAACTGGAAGTATCTGCGTCATCAGCACGTGGAAGTCATGAGATTTCATCCGGGAGAACCTCTTCTTCATTTCTTCTAGATATCAGGATATCTTCCCTCCGTAACCGATAGGAAGTTTGGTTCTGAGGAGGATGTTGAAAAACTGCTAGAGCACCTTCTCACTCCGAGTAAAGCAGGAAGGGGGAACTAGTAGTCGTTCCTCTTAGCCCTTTTGCGCCGAGGACCTTGAGTCTCTTGCGTCTGAGCATCATCCTCATCATCATCATCATCATCATCCGAGCATCCTCCATGAAGTTCTTCCTTGATTATCAGCTTTATCAAGTTGTTTCTTGCCTTCGGCCCATCTTTGGTCCTCTCTGGCATGTTGATAATAGTGCCATGTTGGGTCCGCAGCATAGAAAACAAAAAATTTCCTACGATGAGAACTATACGCCAAGATCTATCTACTAGATACAGAGCAACGGGTGGACATACATCCTTGGAGAACTTACCCTCGAAGACAACGAGTTTTGTTAACGAGTAGGAACTCGTGGTTGATGTAGTCGTACGCTTGCCGATCTCAAGATCGTGTGGAAGTCCGAGCGCCACAAATCAGCAGCGCATCCGTCCTCGCACACACGTTCAAGCCACCGGACAATCTCCACCTCCTCACTCCAGCGAATCAGCGGAAGCAGCAACTCCTTCCAGACGCAAGGCCACCGGGAACATGTATCTCGATAATTCGAGACCATGGGGGAATATCTAGAGGGGGAGAGAGATCCTTCACGAGGAGGTGTGGTTTGTGAGAGGGGGGCTTTATATAGGAGGGAGGGAGACCCCTCCCCTCCCATAGCCGGCGCATGAGGGGGGGACTCCTCCCCTTCTTCATTCATGTGGTGAACCTCCACTCACATAAACATGGCCTCCACCCAAAATCCCACTCACATGTATTTAATTTCCACCAAATTAAATGCAACTCTCAATTAATAGAACTCTTTTATTTATTTTATTCAGAATTTTTTTAATTACTTTAATTAACAAACATTCACATAAAACCCCTTGCAACATTTCAATATCACATGCAGAACCACTTTCTGCAATTTCACCCGAAACAATTCCGGTTTCTATCGAAACAATTCCTGTTTCTATCGAAACATTTCTTGCGCTTTGCAAACCTTTTGTCTGGAACATATGTGCTCCTAAATAGTGTCCGGCAACCCTTAAGTGTGTCACCCTACGGTTCGCGAATAATGCAGACATGATTGAGACTCCTCTCAGATCAATAATCAGAAGTGGGACATGGAGATCCATACCGACTCCTGCATATTCAACGATGACTTCTTTGATCGTGAGAACCTTTAACGTCAGCAATTTAATCCCTTTGTCTCATGATATAATACATGTCCGAGATTCGATCATCGTGTTGGAATTATGCCCTAGAGGCAATAATAAAGATGTTATTATTATAATTCTTGTTCATGATAAAGTTTATATTCCATGCTAGAATTGTATTAAGCGGAAATATTAATACTTGTGTGGTTTGTGAACAACACCGTGTCCCTAGTACGCCTCTATGGACTAGCTCATGGATCAATGATGGTTAAGGTTTCCTACCCATAGACATGAGTTATCAATTGATAATGAGATCATATCATTGGGAGAATGATATGGTGGACAGACCCAAACTAAGCGAAGAAATTAGATCGTGTCATCGTGTTCGTCTTTGCGAAGCTTTTTCTTATGTCAAATATTGTATTCCTTAGACCATGAGATAATGCAACTCCCTGGTATCGGAAGAAAGCTTTGAGGGCATCAAACGTCATCCTATGAGAGGGTGATCATAAAGGTGTCTCTCAGGTGATCGGAAAGTATCTGTTGGGTTGTATGTATCGAGATGGAATTTGTCCCACCCAAGTCGGAGAGATATACTACGGGCCCACTCGTGTCGATGTCAACACGCTTGCAAGCATGTGGTTAAGGAGTTAATCACAAAGTGATATCGGATTACGGAGCGAGTAAAGTACTTCGTGAGCGAGATTGAACTAGGTATGGCGATAGCGATCGAATCTCGGGCAAGTAAAATATCGCGAGGAAGGGAATATATATATGGGATTGATTGAATCCTGGCATCGTGGTTCATCCGATATGATCATCGATGAATGTGTGGAGTCAATATGGGTGCCGACCCACCCGCTATTGATTATTGATAGAAGATCATGTCTACATATTCTCGAACCCGAGGTCACACATAACGTGTCTCGGCTAGGATAGATTGGATAATTGGTTTGTGAATTTTTGTTGAGTCTCGGATGGGATCCAGGATATCACGAGAGGTTCGGAATGGTCGGAGAATAAGATTCATATAAAGGCGTGCAGTTTTTGGAGTTGAATTGTTAGGGTTAATCGGTATTGCAGGAAGCTTCTAGAACCTTCCGGAAGGGGACCAACGTGGCCCCACCTTCCGGGAGGGGGCATGGGCCTATGAGGGAGTTTCCTGGACGCATTGGGCCAGGGGCACAAGGCCCCATAGGGCCCGGCCGATCCTAGATAAGTTTAAACTCGTTTAAACTAGAGATAGGGTTTCTAGATAAGGGATAAGTTTAAACTCGTTTAAACTAGAGATAGGCTTGGAGGATGGGCAAGGGCTGGCGCACCCCTCTATATATAGAGGCTGTTGCACCTCCCCACACACACACACCTTCCTCCAAACCCTAGTTGCCCTGCTGCCCTTCCTCTCTCCCTCCCGACTGTTTGTAGGCGAAGCCCTGCTGCAGAAATTCTCCACCATATACACCGCGCCATCGCGTTGTAGATCCAATCTATCTCTCCACCCTACTTGCTGGTCCGAGGAAGGAGGAGACGTCGAGGTGCTGCACGTGTGCATCTCACGGAGGCACCGCCACTTGTGGTGCTAGATCGGATCGGATCGCGAGGAGGAGAAGCGAAATGCGACTACATCACCCGCGTTCAATTGAGCGTTGTCTTGCGAATCTTCAAGGGTATGAAGATCTAATCCAATCTCTCTCGTTGATTGCATCTCCTAGATTAGATCTTGGCTTTCCCTCTGTTCGCATCCGTAGAAATTTTTGATTTACTATGCCGCGAAACCCTTGATGGTATCGAGCTAGATCTATGCGTAGATGTGTTTCACGAGTAGAGCATAACATGGTTGTTCCGGGCGTTGATGTTTTCTGTTGCAAGCCTCTTGTTTGTGTTCTTCTTATGGCGGGATAGTGAGATTAAGCGGTCCAGGCCAACCTTACACGACATCGTTCATGAGACCCGGCTCCGCACTTGACGCGGTCGCTTGTTCCACACATGCTGGTGGATGTCAGTTTTTCTCACTATAGTTGTCATGGGATTAACACCGGAGTTTGGAAACCATAATATCACCGTTGTGGCTTTCCGTAGGTAAGAATCGTTCTTAGCATCTACTCCCATAAGCCACGTAAAACATGCAACAACAAAGTAGAGGCGTCTAACTTGTTTTTGCAGGAGTGTTTTACGTGATATGGTATGGCCCAAGATGTGATGTGTATAGTGTCACGATGATCATGTTTTGTAATGTTTCACGACTTGCATGTCGATGAGTACACAACGGCGAAACCATATGGTTGTCTTTATAATTGTGTATGACCTGAGTCAACTTCTTATACGCCATGTAATAGCTTTACTTTATCGCTAAGTAGTTAGCAATAGTTGTAGTTGCTATTCGTGGTGGAGGCAATCACGGTGAAGTGATGGAGATCATGCGAACGCAAGATGGAGATCATTGCGTGAAGATTGGCTATACCATGTCACATAAAGTTATATGCATGTGATGTTTATCCTTTTATGTATCTTATTATGCTTAGATCGTGACGGTAGCATTATAAGATGATTCCTCGCAAAGATCAAGATAAAACTGTGTTCTCCCCAAGTATGCACCGTTGCGAAAGTTAAAGTGTCCAAGCATCACGTGATGATCGGGTGCTATAGACTCTACGCTCACATACAACGGGTGCAAGCCAGTTTTTGCACACGCGAAATACTTGGGTCTAACTTGGCGAGCCTAGCATGTAGGACATGGCCTCGGAACACAAGAACCGAAAGGTTAAGCATGAGTCATATGAATGATATGATCGACGCCGTTGTCCACCATTGAAACCACATCTCTTCGTGATGATCGGATTAGGTGTGGTGAATTTGGATCGTGTTCACTAAACAACGAGGGATGTTGAATTTAGTGGGAGTTCATCTAGTAATTTGATTAAGTTGAACTATTTATCATGAACATAGTCTAAATTGTACTTGCAAATACCGAGATCACATGGCCAAGTCCAACTTCAACTTCAACGTTTTCTTTGAGAAAGAAAAGCTTACAAACAATGGGTCTAACTTCACCAACTGGTTCCGCAATCTAAGAATCATTACGGCGGACAAAAGGACTATGTCCTTGAGAAAGCGTTAGGTAACCCCTGCTGCAAGCTCGGCAGATGAGAAAGCTGTCTATCGATCAGCAAAGATGATTATGGTGTGATTAAGAGCACCATGTTGTTTGCTATGGAACGGAACTTAAAAATCGTTTTGAAAACTATCCGGGCCCTTTGAGATTCTCGAAGAGTTGAAAACTATGTTCCGACTCAGGCCCGTTAAAGAGATATGAGATCTCGAGAAGTTCTTTAAGCGCAAGATGGAGGAAGGAGTTCCGTTAGTGAGCACGCCATAAAGATGTCGGGCTACACTCAGCGCCTTGAGCAACTGGGCGCAAGATTCGGAGGAGCTCAAGATTGTGGTTCTGCAATCACTCCCTTCCGGCTACAAAAGTTTTGTAGTGACTCATAATCAGATTGGTTCCATCACGATCACCGAGCTCTTCGCATGAAGGCTGCGGAGGTGGACATGAAGAAGGATAATCATGTGTTGATGGTCAACAAGCCCTCCTTTAAGAAAGGTAAGGTGCAAAGCCCTTCAAGAAAGGAGGCGGCAAACACGTTGCCCTCTGAGAAGAAGCTCAAGTCTGGACCCAAGCCGGCCAGTGCTTCTATTGCAAGGACAAGGGTCCTTTGGGCAACTGTCCGAAGTACTTAGCGGACAAGAAGGTGGCACCATCAAGGTATATTTGATATACATGTTATTGATGTTTTCCTTACTAGCCCTCGTTGTAGTGCAGGGTATTTGATCGGTTCGGTTGCTAACATTTGTAACTTGAAGCAGAGCTACGAAATAGGCGGCTTGCGAGGATGAGGTGACGATGCGCGTTGGCAGCGGATCAAGAGTTGATGTGATGGCCGTCGGCACGCTCTCCTTAGTTTTACCTTCGGATTAGTTTTAAACCTTAATAAATGTTATTATGTGCTGCGTTGAGCATGAACATTATTTCTGGATCGTGTTTATTGCAAGGCGGTTATTCATTTAAATCGGAGAATAATGGTTGTTCTATTTATATGAGTAACATCTTTTATGGTCATGCACCTCTTGTGAATGGTTTATTTCTTCTAAATCTCGAAAGGGATGAAACACACATCCATAACATTGAGGCTAAGAGATGCAAAGTAGATAGTGATAATACTACTTATTTGTAGCAACGTTGTCTAGGTCATATTGGTGTAAAGCGCATGAAGAAACTCCATTCGATGGACTTTTGGAGTCTCTTGATTTTGAATCATTTGACACATGCGAACCATGCCTCATGGGCAAGATGATCAAAACCCGTTCTCGGTATGATGGGCGAAACAGCGGACTTGTTGGAAATCATACATACCGATGTATGCGGACCGATGAGTGTTTCGACACGCGGTGGATATCGCTATTTTCTCACTTTTACCGATGACTTAAGTAGATATGGGTATATCTATTTAATGAAACATAAATCTAAAACGTTTGAAAAGTTCAAAGAATTTCAGAATGAAGTGGAGAACCATCGTAACGAAGATTAAGTTTCTACGATCCGATCGTGGGCGAATATTTGAGTTATGATTTTCTCACGCATCTCAAAGCAAGTGGAATCGTTTCACAACTCACGCCACCAGGAACACCACGGCGCAATGGTGTGTGCAGCAGGAATCGAACCCTATTAGATATGGTCCGATCGATGATGTCTCTTACTGATTTGCGTTATCATTTTGGGGTTATGCATTAGAAACGCTGCATTCACTTTAAATAGGGCTCCATCTAAATCCGTTGAGGCGACACCGTATGAACGTGGTTTGGTGCCAAACCTAAGTTGTTGTTTCTTAAAGTTTGGGATGCGAAGCTTCGTCAAGAAGTTGATGCGGACAAGCTCGAACCCCGGAGAAATGCGTCTTCATAGGATACCCTAAGGAAACTATTGGGTATACCTTCTATCCGAACCGAAGGCAAAGTGTTTATGTAAAGAACGGTTCCTTTCTTGAGAAGGAGTTTCTCTCGAAAGAAGTGAGTGGGAGGAAAGTAGAGCTAGACGAGGTTATTGAACCTTCTCTTGAATTGGAGAGTAGCACAGCACCTGAAATTGTTCCAGTGCCGCTTGCACCAACAATAGAGGAAGCTAATGACAAGTATCATGAATCTTGGGATCTAACGCTCTGAGCGTCGAAGTCGACATGGTCGCGTGCCCCTCCTGAGTGGTACGGCAACCCTGTCTTGACTGTCTTGTTAGTAGAAGACAGTGAACCTAGGAACTATGAGGAATGGCTAGAAGCCATGAAATCCGAATTGGGATCCATGAGCGAAAACCAAGTATGGACTTTGGTGGACCCTCCTAGCGACCGAAAGGCCGTTGAGTGCAAATGGATCTTCAAAAGGAAAACAGACGCGGATGGTAATGTTACCGTCTATAAAGCACGGCTTGTTGCGAAAGGTTTTTGACAAGTTCAAGGTGTTGACTATGATGAGACTTTCTCTCCCGTAGCGATGTTTAAGTCCATTCGGATTTTATTAGCAATTGCTGCATTTCATGATTATGAAATATGGCAAATGGATGTCAAGACTGCTTTCCTCAATGGCAACATTGATGAAGAGTTGTATATGATGCAACCCGAAGGTTTTGTCGATCCTAAGGATGCTGATAAAGTATGCAAACTTCAGCGTTCCATTTATGGACTGAAGCAAGCATCTCGGAGTTGGAACCTTCGTTTTAATCAAGTGATCAAGAGCTTTGGATTTGTTCCAAATTGCTACGAAGCTTGCATCTACAAGAAAGTGAGTGGGAGCTCGGTGACGTTTCTGGTACTATATGTGGATGACATATTGATTATTGGAAATGACATCAACATGCTTAACGATGTGAAGAGTTATTTGAACAAGTGTTTTTCAATGAAATACCTAGGTGAAGCTGCTTATATATTGGGCATCAAAATCTATAGAGATAGACAAAGACGCCTGATAGCTTTAAGCCATGGAAAGGTTCAGTGCCTATGTTGTCAGGTAACATATTGAGCAAGGCTCAGTGTCCAGCTATGGTAAATGATAGGGAAGCTATGAGCAAAGTGCCTTATGCCTCGGCCATAGGTTCCATCATGTATGCCATCTTGTGTACTAGACGGATGTGTCCAATGCTCTTAGTTTGGCGAGATATCAAAGTGATCCAGAGTGGAACCTTTGGACAGCCGTGAAGAACATCCTAAGGTACTTAAATAGGACTAAAGAAATGTTCTTAGTCTATGGGGTGATGAACGGCTCGTGTAAAAGGTTACGTCGATGCTAGTTTCGACACCGACAAGGATGATGCTAAATCTCGAAGACGGGATCGTGTATATTTTGAATGGAGGCTGTGAGCTGGAGAAGCTGCAAGCAAAGCGTGGTCGCGGGATCTATAGTAGAAGCGGAATACATGGCTGCTTTGCGAGCGTCAAGTGAAGGAGTTTGGATCGAAACTTCATCATCGAGCTTGGCGTGGTTCAAGTGCATTGGACCCACTGGAGATATTGTGTGACAACTGGCGCCATAGCACTTCGCTAAGGAACCAAGATATCATCCAAAGACCAAGCATATCAACCGCAAGTTTCATATAATCTGAGATTATATAGAAGATGGAGATCTGAAGATCAGCAAAGTACATCTGAATCCGAATGTCGAGATCCATTGACTAAACCTCTTCCACGTGTAAAACATGATCAGCACCTCGATTGCCATGGGTGTGAGATTGTTGCCAAATGTAAACTAGATTATTGACTCTAGTGCAAGTGGGAGACTGTTGGAATTATGCCTAGAGGCAATAATAAAGATGTTATTATTATAATTCTTGTTCATGATAAAGTTTATATTCCATGCTAGAATTGTATTAAGCGGAAACATTAATACTTGTGTGGTTTGTGAACAACACCGTGTCCCTAATGCGCCTCTATGGACTAGCTCATTGATCAATGATGGTTAAGGTTTCCTAACCATAGACATGAGTTGTCAATTGATAATGAGATCATATCATTGGGAGAATGATATGGTGGATGACCAAAACTAAGCGAAGCAATTAGATCGTGTCATCGTGTTCGTCTTTGCGAAGCTTTTTCTTATATCAAATATTGTATTCCTTAGACCATGATATAATACAACTCCTGGTATCGGAAGAAAGCTTTGAGGTCATCAAGCGTCTTCCTATGAGAGGGTGATCATAAAGGTGTCTCTCGGTGATCGGAAAGTATCTGTTGGGTTGTATGTATCGAGATGGAATTTGTCCCTCCCAAGTCGGAGAGATATACTTGGGCCCACTCGTGTCGATGTCAACACGCTTGCAAGCATGTGGTTAAGGAGTTAATCACAAAGTGATATCGGATTACTGAACGAGTAAAGTACTTGCTGTGAGCGAGATTGAACTAGGTATGGCGATACCGACGATCGAATCTCGGGCAAGTAAAATATCGCGAGAGCGAAGGGAATATATATATGGGATTGATTGAATCCTGGCATCGTGGTTCATCCGATATGATCATTGATGAATGTGTGGGAGTCAATATGGGTGTCCAGACCCCGCTATTGATTATTGATAGAAGATCATGTCTACATATTCTCGAACCGCGAGGTCACACATAACGTGTCTCGGCTAGGATAGATTGGATAATTGGTTTATGAATTTTTGTTGAGATGTCGGATGGGATCCAGGATATCACGAGAGGTTCGGAATGGTCCGGAGAATAAGATTCATATAAGGCGACAGTTTTGGAGTTGAATTGTTTCGGGTTAATCGGTATTGTGCGGAAGCTTCTAGAACCTTCGGAAGGGGACCAACGTGGCCCCACCTTCCGGGAGGGCATGCCTATGAGGGAGTGTCCTGGCCGCATTGGGCAAGGGGCACAAGGCCCCATAGGGCCCGGCCGATCCTAGATAAGTTTAAACTCGTTTAAACTAGAGATAGGGTTTCTAGATAAGGGATAAGTTTAAACTCGTTTAAACTAGAGATAGGCTTGGAGGATGGGCAAGGGCTGGCCGCACCCCCCCTCTATATATAGAGGGCTGTTGCACCCCCTCCCCCACACACACACACCTTCCTCCAAACCCTAGTTGCCCTGCTGCCCTTCCTCTCTCCCTCCCGACTGTTTGTAGGCGAAGCCCTGCTGCAGAAATTCTCCACCATATACACCGCGCCATCGCGTTGTAGATCCAATCTATCTCTCCACCCTACTTGCTGGTCCGAGGAAGGAGGAGACGTCGAGGTGCTGCACGTGTGCATCTCACGGAGGCACCGCCACTTGTGGTGCTAGATCGGATCGGATCGCGAGGAGGAGAAGCGACTACATCACCCACGTTCCGACGAACGTTCCGCTGTGCGAATCTTCAAGGGTATGAAGATCTAATCCAATCTCTCTCGTTGATTGCATCTCCTAGATTAGATCTTGGCTTTCCCTCTGTTCGCATCCGTAGAAAATTTTGATTTACTATGCCGCGAAACCCTTCACATCGGTATCCAAATACCTAGTTTGATCTCGTTACCGACATGCACTCTTTTCTCGTTCCCGTGATATAACATTCTAGTGATCACATCACTTGCTTGCAAGCTATCTTAATGTGATATCACCGAGAGGGCCCAGAGTATATCTATCCGTCATCGGGATTGACAAATTCCACTCTTGATCCATGAGCCTCAACATAACACCTTCATAGCACTGAACCCACCTTTATGGTCACCCTGTTATGGTGTGTCGTTTGATGTTATCAAGATACTCTTCCGGTGTTAGCAATTAACATGATCTCATGGTCTAAGGACTAAGACTACTTTGTATGATGTTATAGCAATATAAACATAATGACTTGATCGTAATGCTATACATCGGATGAATGTTCATCACATCATTTCACAAATGCTGTGACCTTGTTATTAACAACATCCAATGTCCATGATCAGGAAGCCTTGATCATCTTGTTAATCAACAAGCTAGTCTATAAGTGAGGCATAACTAGGAACCCTTTTGTTTATTAAACACACATGTATTGATGTTTCCTATCAATACAATTATAGCATGCAAAATAAACATCTATCATATACAAGGAATACATAATAACAACTTTATTATTGCCTCTCAGGGCATATTTCCTTTAGTCTCCCACTTGCACTAGAGACAATAATCTAGTTTATATAGTGATAAATCTAACACCCATGGAGTTCTGGTGTTGAGCATGTTTTGCCCTAGGGAGTACTTTAGTCAATGGATCTGCTACATTCAGGTCTGTGTGCACTTTACAAATCTTTATATCTCCATCCTTGACATGCTCGCGGATGGAGTGAAACCGGCGCTTAATATGCTTGGAATTCTTGTGAGACCTTGGTTCCTTGGCATTGGCTATGGCTCCATTATTGTCACAATAGATCACCATTGGGTCCAATGCACTAGGAACCACACCTAGTTCCGTTATGAACTCCTTCATCCAAACCGCTTCCTGCGCCGCTTCTGAAGCAACACCATATTCCGCCTCCGTCGTTGATCCAGCCACCACAGGTTGTTTGGAGATCCTCCTACTAACTGCTGCTCAGTTCAAGAGAAATACGTATCCTAATTGAGACTTAGAGTCATCCGGATCAGTGTCAAAGATAGCATCGACATAACACTTAGCGACTAGCTCTTCTTCACCTCTGTATACAAGAAACATATCCTTAGTTCTTCTCAAGTACTTAAGGATATTTTTGACCGCTATCCAATGTTTCGAACCTGGATCAGATTGATACCTACTAGTCAAACTAATAGCATGTGCCACATCCGGTCTTGTACATAGCATGGCATACATTATAGAGCCTATGGCCGAGGCATAGGGGATCTTATCCATTATCTCTCTTTCTTCCACCGTAGCCGGACTTTGAGTCTTACTCAATGTCTTGCCTTGCAACATAGGTAAGTACCCCTTCTTACTTCCGTCCATATTAAACTTCTTTAATACCTTATCAAGGTATGTACTCTGCGATAGCCCAATTAGGCGTCTTGATCTATCTCTATAGATTTTAATGCCTAATATATATGAAGCTTCACCAAGGTCCTTCATCGAAAATTTGCTGTTTAGATAACTTTTAACACTATTTAAAAGATCTATATCATTTCCAATCAATAATATGTCATCCACATATAATATCAGAAATGCCACATTGCTCCCACTCACTTTCTTGTAAATACAAGCCTCTTCATAAGTTTGGACAAATCCAAACTCTTTGATCACCTCATCACAGCGGAGATTCCAACTCCGGGATGCTTGCTTTAGTCCATAGATGGATCGCTGAAGTTTGCACACCTTATCAGCATCCTTAGGATCGACAAAACCCTTAGGTTGTATCATATACAACTCTTCTTCAATATTACCATTGAGGAACGCAGTTTTGACATCCATCTGACATATTTCATAATCGAAATATGCAGCAATTGCTAACATAATCCTAACCGACTTAAGCATCGCTACGGGAGAGAATGTCTGATTGTAGTCAACTCCTTGAATTTGTCGAAGCCCCTTTGCGACAAGTCGAGCCTTATAGATGGTTACATTACCATCAACATCAGTTTTTCTTTTGAAAATCCATTTATTCTCAACGGCCTTTCGATCGTGAGGTAAGTCCACCAAGGTCCAAACCTGGTTTTCGTACATGGATTCCATCTCGGATTTCATGGCTTCTAGCCATTTGTTGGAATCAGGGCTCATCATCGCTTCTTCATACGTCAGTAGGTCATCTATTTCATCAATCATGAAATTCATAACATGATTGCCCTGATTCAGGAGTTGTACATGTCCTGCTTGACCTGCGAGGTTCGGTAGTGTCCTCTTTCGGAGTTTCATGATCAATATCATTATCTCTCTCTTCATTAGGTGAAGTCAACTCCGAAACAACTTCCGGTTCTGTGCTACTAGCCATTTCTTGAAGAGAAGGTTCAATAACCTCTTCGAGTTCTACCTTCCGACTACTCACAGCTTTCACGAGAAACTCCTTCTCAAGAAAGGATCCATTCTTGGCAACAAAGACCTTTCCCTCAGATCTGTGATAGAAGGTATACCCAATCGTTTCCTTAGGGTATCCTATGAAGACGCATTTTTCCGCTTTGGGTTCGAGTTTATCCGGTTGAAGTTTCTTCACATAAACATCGCATCCCCAAACTTTAAGAAATGACATCTTAGGTTTGTTTCCAAACCATAATTCATACGGTGTCTTTTCAACGGATTTAGATGGTGCCCTATTTAAAGTGAATGCAGCGGTTTCTAGTGCATAACCCCAAAATGACAGTGGCAAGTCAGTCAGAGACATCATAGATCGAACCATATCCAATAAAGTTCGATTACTACGTTCTGACACACCATTACATTATGGTGTTTTGGCAGGTGTGAATTGTGAAACTATTCCACAGTCTTTCATATGTGTGCTAAACTCGTAACTAAGATACTCTCCTCCACGGTCGGACCGCAGAAATTTGATCTTTCTGTTACGATGATTTTCCACTTCATTCTGAAATTCTTTGAACTTTTCAAAGGTTTTAGACTTATGTTTCATCAAATAGATATACCCGTATCTACACAAATCATCCGTGAAAGTAACAAAATAACGGTATCCACCTCGCGCCGACACACTCATTGGTCCACACACATCAGTATGTATGATTTCCAATAAATATGTTGCCCGTTCCATTGAACCGGAAAACGGCGTTCTAGTCATCTTGTCCATAAGGCATGGTTCACATGTATCAAATGATTCAAAATCAAGTGATTCCAAAAGTCCATCAGAATGGAGTTTCTTCATGCGTTTAACGCCAATATGACCTATACGGCAGTGCCACATATATGGAGATATATCATTATCAAGTTTAATCCTTTTAGCATCCACATTATGAATATGCGTAATACTACTATCGAGATCCAACAGAAATAAACCATTCAACACAGGTGCATGACCATAAAAGATATTATTCATATAAGTCGAACAACCATTGTTTTCAGACTTAAACGAATAACTACTTTGCATCAAACACGATCCGGATACAATGTTCATGCTCAGTGCAGGCACCAAATAACAATTATTCAGGTTTATAACTAATCCCGACGGCATATGGAGAGGCAGCGTTCCGACGGCGATCACATCAACTCTTGATCCATTGCCGACCTGCATCGTGACCTCATCCCTTGCTAGTTGTCGCTTGTTCCGCAGCCCCTGAACCGAGTTACATATATTAGCAAACCGATCCCGTATCAAATACCCAGGTGCTACTGCGAGTACTAGTCAAGTACACATCAATAACATGTATATCACATATACCTTTGTTTGCCTTGCCGGCCTTCTTGTCTGCCAAATACTTGGGGCAGTTGCGCTTCCAATGGCCAGTCCCCTTGCAATAGTAGCACTCGGTATTAGACTTAGGGCCAGCCCGGGGTTTCTTTTCATGCGTGGCAACAGACTTGCCACCCTTCTTTCCCTTGTGCTTGCCTTTCTTGTCCTTCTTGAAACCGGTGGTCCTATTGATCATCAACACTTGATGTTCTTTCCCAATCTCCACTTCTGCAGTCTTAAGCATTGACAGAAGCTCGGGAAGAGACTTCTTCATGCCCTTCATATTATAGTTCATCACGAAGCTCTTGTAGCTAAGTGGCAGAGATTGGAGAACACGATGTATGCCTAAGTCAATGGGAATCATTATTCCCAAGGACACAAGCTTATCGGCGTACCCAGACATTTTGAGTACGTGCTCACTAACGGATCTGTTCTCTTCCATCATGCAGCTAAAGAACTTTTCAGAAGCATTATAACTCTCTACGGCATCATGGGTATCGAAAATCATTTTCAATTCTCCCATGGTATCAAAGGCATTGCCATTTTCGAAACGTTTTCGAAGTTCTAGCTCTAGCCCATACAGTATGCCGCAATGAACTAAGGTGTGGTCCTCCTCACGAGTTATATAGACATTCTTTTCCTCGTTAGGGGCATCAGAAGCTGGTGGGGGGCCTAGCGGTGCCTCTAGCACATATTGATTTTGTGCAGCAGTGAGGAGAATCCTCAAATCATAGCCCAGTTGGTGAAGTTGCTACCATTCGCAGCAAGTTTCTCTTTCTCCATGAACACATTGAAATTAAAAGCAGGTGGTGCCATCTACAACAGAATTTGTGAAGTTTATTTAGACTAAGTTTATGATATATTGAGTTCAACTAATCCAAATTACTAATGAACTCCCACACAAAAACGACATCCCTCGTGTCCTTTTGGTGATTACATGAACCAAATCCACTATACCAAGTCCGATCATCACGTGAGTCGGTGTAGCTTCAAAGGCGAGCATGAATATGGGCATCATATCAACTATATGACTCATGCTTAAACTTTCGGTCCGTGTTCCGAGGCCATGTCTGTACATGCTAGGCTCGTCAAGTAAGAACCTTAGTATTCACATGTGTAAAACTGTCTTACACCCGTTGTATGAAAGCGTAGAGTCGAGAACACCCAATCATCACGTGATGCCTCAAAACACGATCCACAAAACGGTGCATACTTTAGGAAGAACACATTTTATCTTGACATCTAAATGAGGGATCATCTTATAATGCTACCAAAAACGCCAAACTAGCAATATAAGATGCTAACATCTAATGTGTGAAGTGAGGTGATATGGTCCATGCATTTGATCTCTATCATTTGCATCGTGGTATGATCTCTATCATTCCTTTCTGTATAAGGCCAAGGTCTACGGAACTTACACGTTAAGTGAGTTGTAAGAGTATCTATCATACATCTACTTACAACAATACCATATCAAGACACTACCCCAGCAATGATCTAAACTAGACGCCTCTAATTTATCAATTGCAAGTTTTACGTGGCTTAGGGCTTTCGGAGATAGAACCGGTCTTACCTACGAACATGAACCACAACGACGATAACCAAGTTATTAGAAACTCGTTGTAAATCAGATATTGACTATAGTAGGAGAGACAGACACCCGCTAGCCACTTATGCAAAACTAGTTGCATGTCCGTCCTGGAACCGGTCTCATGTACGATGACATGTAAGGTTGGTCCGGCCGCTTCATCCCACTATGCCAGCAATATCCAAAGTACATAGAAGATGCAATAACATGATCATCATCGCCCACATATAAACATATGTGTACTACCTGTGCAAAGCACCTACGCATAGATCAGGCTCTGATACCACTGTTGGGTCCGCAGCATAGAAAACAAAAAAATTCCTACGATGAGAACTATATGCCAAGATCTATCTACTAGATACAGAGCAACGGGTGGACATACATCCATGGAGAACTTACCCTCGAAGACAACGAGTTTTGTTAACGAGTAGGAACTCGTGGTTGATGTAGTCGTATGCTTGCCGATCTCAAGATCGTGGAAGTCCGCGCCGCAAATCAGCCGCATCCGTCCTCACACACATGTTCAAGCCATCGGACAACCTCCACCTCCTCGCTCCAGTGAATCAGCGGAAGCAAAGAACTCCTTCGGCGCAAGGCCACCGGGAACATGTATCTCGCTAATCCGAGACCATGGGGAATATCTAGAGGGGAGAGAGATCCTTCACGAGGAGGTGTGGTTGTGAGAGGAGAGGGGATTTATATAGGAGGGAGGGAGACCCCTCCCCTCCCATAGCCGGCGCATGAGGGGGGACTCCTCCCCTCCTTCATTCATGTGGTGAACCTCCACTCACATAAATATGGCCTCCACCCAAAATCCCACTCACATGTATTTAATTTCCACCAAATTAAATGCAACTCTCAATTAATAAAACTCTTTTATTTATTTTATTCAGAATTTTGTTAATTACTTTAATTAACAAACATTCACATAAAACCCCTTGCAACATTTCAATATCACATGCAGAACCACTTTCTGCAATTTCACCAGAAACAATTCCGGTTTCTATCGAAACAATTCATGTTTCTATCGAAACATTTCCTGCACTTTGCAAACCTTTTGTCTAGAACATATGTGCTCCTAAATGGTGTTTGGCAACCCTTAAGTGTGTCACCCTATGGTTCGCGAATAATGCAGACATGATTGAGACTCCTCTCAGATCAATAATCAGAAGCGGGACCTGGACATCCATACTGACTCCTGCATATTCAACGATGACTTCTGTGACCGTGAGAACCTTTAACGTCAGCAATTTAATCCCTTTGTCTCATGATATAATACATGTCCGAGATTCGATCATCGGTATCCAAATACCTAGTTTGATCTCATTACCGACATGCACTCTTTTCTCGTTCCCATGATATAACATTCTAGTGATCACATCACTTGCTTGCAAGCTATCTTAATGTGATATCACCGAGAGGGCCCAGAGTATATCTATCCGTCATCGGGATTGAAAAATTCCACTCTTGATCCATGAGCCTCAACATAACACCTTCATAGCACTGAACCCACCTTTATGGTCACCCTGTTACGGTGTGATGTTTGATGTTATCAAGATACTCTTCCGGTGTTAGAAATTAACATGATCTCATGGTCTAAGGACTAAGACTACTTTGTATGATGTTATAACAATATAAACATAATGACTTGATCGTAATGCTATACTTCGGATGAATGTTCGTCACATTATTTCACAAATGCTGTGACCTTGTTATTAACAACAGCCAATGTCCATGATTAGGAAACCTTGATCATCTTGTTAATCAACAAGCTAGTCCATAAGAGAGGTATAACTAGGAACCCTTTTGTTTATTAAACACACATGTATTGATGTTCCCTATCAATACAATTATAGCATGCAAAATAAACATCTATCATATACAAGGAATACATAATAACAACTTTATTATTGCCTCTCAGGGCATATTTCCTTCATGCCAATCATACTCTCTTGCATGTTCTTCATGTTGTGCATGATATCAAGGCTATGGGGCATGTGGAGGTATTTCCAGTATGGCAGGTCCCAAAAAATAGACCTTGTTTTCCATACACCCAGCACTGGCTTTGTCCTCGGACACTTCTTACCCGACGTAGGGCACTCCTCCTATTTTTCTAGCAAGTCATTTATATCCTCACTACTCCTCCTAGGTGGGGTTGTTTCGAACTTGTCCTTACCATTGAACAGATCTCCGCCTTTTCTCCATGGGTGATCCACGGCAAGCCACTTTCGAATTCTCCGAAACATAGTTTTTGAAGACCTGGGATCCTTGGTAGCTACATATGGGTTTTTTTTCCATGCACCTGACACATGCATTGTGTCCGTCGTTCACCTGGCACTATACATATGCGTAACCAGGATAGTTTTTCACCGTCATGAGAAACGCGACTCTCAGAGGGAAATATTCTCCTATGTAGGCGTCACACGTATAGGCTGGCGTCTCCCACAGCGTGTCTAATTCCTCTTTCAACAGCCCGAGACACAGATGCATATCGATGCCCAGGTGTTTCGGCCCTGAATAATAATACTCATGTGTACGTACCTCTACTTCGTGCACAACCACGGGGAGGTTGTATGGACATACAAACAGGGGCCAGGTGCTATGTGTGCTACTCTCGTTGCCAAAGGGATTGAGTCCATCGATGCTCATACCCAGCCTAACGTTCCTAGCATCGCCCCCGAACTCCTCTTCAAACTCCATGTCCAATGTGTGCCACTAGCTAGCATCTGCAAGGTGTGTCAAGATCTTGACCTTCTCTGGTTCATATTTAAGCTTCTCCCTTTCCGCGTGCCATTGCATGAGCTTCGCCTCCTTAGGCTCTACGAAATACCGCTGCAAACAGGGAGTGATAGGAAAGTACCGTACCACTTTTTGAGGAACTTTCTTGTTCCCTCTCTTGTATCGTGCATGGCCACACACCGAACATGTGGTTCTATCAGTGTACTCGTCCCCATAAAGTGCATAGTCATATATGCAGACGTCGTATTTGACGTGCGGTAAATCGACAGGGCACACAAATTTCTTGGCATCATCGATACCTCTTGGCAATGTGTTCCCCTCGAGAAGCATATTGTGCCAGAATTCCATGTTATCGTCGAACCTCATGTCGGTCCATTTGTGTTGCACCTTCATCTCCAGAGTCTTGAGGGTTACATTCAGGTGTGTATGCTCGGGTAGGCACCTAGGCTACAATAGAGTAATCTCGTCTTTATTCATTTGCACCATCTTGGCTTTCTCTCTGGCAGTAGCTTTGGCATTGCCCGTCTCCTTGAGGAGTGTCCTTGAACATGAGAGTCCCCTAAAGCTGAAGTTAGCGGTGTCTACATGTCCGCGTCTTCTCCACCACCATCGGATCCGGCATCTCCTTCACAATGATCATGTCCGGCATCTCCTTCATGATAATCATGTCTGGCATCTCCTTCATCATGATCATGTCTGGCGTCTTCGTGAGCACCATTTCCTGATGGTGCCCCATTTTTGACGTACTCATCAATGTAGTCGGGCATGAAACCACCCATGAGCAAGTGCTTCTCCAATGTCCAGGAATCAGGTTTGATTAGGGTCCCAAGTTTGCATCTCTTACAAGGCCATCTTATCTCGGTCATGTTTCTCTGAACCATGATGACCGTTGTGCATGCCTTTTTCTAGCCACCATAGCTTCGCTCATGTGGTGCACCATGGTTTCCTATGCAGTATGGAGCAAAAGACAATATTTAGAACCACACCATGCAAACATGTACATGGTCGCCAGAAAAATTCGGCACGACCTTACCTATAAATAGGACATATGGGTAGTTCAAAAGTTTGCCAAAATAGAAATGAATCAACATTTTGGCAAACATCCATGCACCACACCGGCACCTACACAACACAAAGCATATACAAGAACACAAGCATATGCATGCAAACATCTCCTAAGAAACGACGAGAAAGCCTCACATACAAAACATGCATCATACACTGCCAACGTCCACACACAAACAAGCATGTATCCATACAACTATATACTCACGTAGTAGACAAGTTACCGAGACGAGACCATACACGAGAGTATGTCATGTAGTTAGCCAAACTTGATGGAGACAAAAGATGTCGAGGAGGAGAGAAAAGTGTGCTTTAGTGGATCTACAAGGTGGAGAGGAGTCCCTTTACAGATCCATCAAACCCAAAGGGGTTTAACAAGCTAAAATGGAGGAAGAATTGGAGAAAATGGGGTAGTGAGGCAGAGGAACCCGAGCTAGATCTATGGTAGAAATGGTGGTGCTTATGGTGGTAGGTGGTGGAGGTGCCACCTTTATGGTAGGTGGCACGACATACCCATTGTGCACTCCTATTTGTTGCGCCATAGATATTCCAAGTCAGTGGCGCACCCCTATAAGGTGCGCCATGGATACTCTGCCACCTTTTCAGAGGACCAGGCCCACACTTATCTGTGGTGCACCAAAATAGCGTGCACCATGGATAACGCACTTATGCATGGCACACACCAATTCTGTGCACCGCGGATAGATGGGGTGACCCCCCGGTGCTGGGGCCCACTTAGGTGTGGCACACCAATTTGATCGTGCGCCATTGTTAGGGTCATACCCCTGGTGAACCATTTTGTTGTGCGCCACGGATAATTATCCGTGGAGCACCATATCAAGGTGCTCCACGGGTATGCCATCCATGGATAAGCCTTTTCCTACTAGTGATAGTTCACCGGAATAGCGGGTATTAATTTTTCAACCACAGGTAAGTCCATCAAGAGCTCATGAAGCCACTCTGCTTCAATAGTGGTTGTGTCTAATGTTGTGAGTTGTGCTTCCATTGTTGACCTCGTTAAGATGGTCTACTTGCAAGACTTCCAGGAAACAACACCACCACCAAGTGTAATCAAATAACCACTCATGGCCTTAATCTTATCAGCATCAGATATCTAGTTTGAATCACTATAGCCCTCAAGTACCCATGAATACCCAGTATTGTGAATACCATAGCTCGCAGTGCCTTTCAAATACCGCAAACTCTCTGAAGAGCATGCCAATGATCATCTCCAGGATTTGACACAAATTGACTCAATTTGCTCATATCAAAGGAGATGTCAGGCCTCGTAGCATTGGCTAAATACATGAGCGAGCCAATTATTTGAGAATATCTCAATTGATCTTTAGCCTTCCTTTGATTATTTTGAAGTAGCACACTCTGATCATAAGGTGTCGGAGAATACTTGCAGTCGCTATACCCAAAGTGACTCAATATCTTTTCCACATAGTGGGTCTGAAGTAGTGTAATCCCACCATTGTCATCCTTTAGTAACTTGATGTTTAAGACTACATTGGACACTCCCAAGTCCTTCATATCAAAGAAGTGAGATAGGAACTCTTTGACCTAGAGACACAAAATAACTTCCTCGCCACACCATGGTGATAGTACATACCTTTATCAGCTTCGTTTACAACAAATCCTTCAGTTGTTAAAGTTCTTTCAAACTTCTCGTGCCACTGCTTAGGACCTTGGTTAAGACCATACAAAGACTTCACTAACTTACACACCTTTCCTTATTTACCATCTACTACAAATTCATCAGGCTACTCCATATAAATTTCCTCATCTATCTCTCCATTAAGAAAAGATGTCTTAACATTGATTTGATGAACGACAAGACCATGTGAGGGAGCCAAGGATAGTAGTACTCGAATAGTGGTCAATCTGGCTATATGTGAGTGTGTATCGAAGAAGTCTTCACCTCTTTTCTGGGTATAACCCTTGAAGATAAGATATGCCTTGTACTTTTCAATAGTACCATCAGGTCTAAGCTTTTTATTAAATACCCACTTACATCCTACAGGTTTGCACCCATAAGGATGATCAGTGACTTCCTAAGTTCCATTAGCTAAGATGGAATCCATCTCACTTCTGACAGCTTCCTTCCAGTAGTCATCATCTTCAGATGCATAGGCTTCTAAAATAGTAGTGGGAGTATAATCCACAAGTTACACAATGAAATCATCACCAAATGACTTTGCAGTCCTTTGTCTCTTGCTCCTTTAGGGAGCTTCATTGTCATCCTCCACGGGATCATCATAGTGTTCTATCGCATAGTGGGTTCAGAAATTATAGAAAATTTCTAACTAGATGAACTAGTCATCTCCTAATTTAATGAGCTAAACATACCTTTCATGGGAAATATGTCCTCAAATAAAGTCGCATCATTCGACTTCATAATCGTACCAACATGCATGTCGGATACCTCATATTTTACTATCAAAAATATATAGCCAATGCTATGAAAAGCATATCCCAGAAAAACACAATCCATGGTTCTTGGTCCAATCTTTCGCTTCTTGGGTATTGGAATATTGACTTTCGCCAGACATCCCCAAGTTCGTAAGTAAGAGAGTTTAAGCCTTTTCTTCTCCCATTCCTAAAATGGAGTCATGGTTTTATCCTTTACGGGAACATGGTTTAGGACATGAGACATAGTCATTAGCGCCTCCCCCACCATTCCTTGGAAAGATCCGATGTATTTAACATGGCGTTAACCAAATCAATTAGAGTACGGTTCTTTATTTTGGCCACCCCATTTGATTGGGGTGAGTAGGAACGTGTCTTCTCATGTATAATACCATGTTCCCTATAGAATAAATCAAATTCATTTAAAAATTCCTCTCCACCATGATCAGACCTTAGCCACTTGATTTTAAGATCAAGTTGGTTTTCTGCGTCATCTTTATAGATTTTGAAGTAGTTCAAAGCTTCATCTTTAGATTTCAGAAGATAAACATAGCAGTATCTAGTGAAGTCATCAATCAATGTTATGAAGTATCATTTTGCACCTTCTATCAAAACACCATTCATCTTACATAGATCCGAATGTATAAGTTCCAGTGGTGCTAAGTTTCTCAGTTCCGCGGTCATATGAGACTTGCGGGATTGCTTTCCTTGAATGCAAACTTAACACTTAGAATCTTTGATAGTAGTGAATTTCAGAATTAAACTCATATTGGCTAGCTACGTCACACAACCAAAGTTAATATGATAGAGTCCTGAATGCCCAATATTGGACTCATTATCATAGCAAATAATATTAATAACTTTAGTACATGAGTCTGATAAAGACAAGCGGAACAGACCTCTGCGCTCATAACCCTTTGATACATTGCAAATGTATCTATAATTTTTTATGTTCCATGCTTGGTTTTATCCACTTTCTTGTGTTTTGTTCCAACTTTGGAGTACTTTTCATATGATTTCTTGGACTAACCTATTAACAAGAGCCACAGTGCCAGCTGCCTATTTTCTACTGTTTTTGGTTCCAGGAAAGTCAGAAAATGAATATTCTCGGAATTGGACGGAACAAAAGCCAAAGTGCCTATTTTTTCGGAAGTGATTAGATGCCAGAATACGAGACGGAGAGGAACCAGGGGGCCACCACACCACCTGGCCACGCGGGCCAGGCCTGGCCGCGCCAGGGGGTGGTGTCGCCAGCCCAGGCACCCCCTCGGCCTCTCCTTCTGCCTATAAGATGCCCTCGGGACGAAAACCCTAAGTACCCGATCAAAAATCCACGAAAGAGTCTGTAGCCACCGTCATCTCCATCCCAAGATCGGGAGGGATCTGAAGCTCTTCCCGGCACCCTCGAGAGGGAATTAACCACGAGGCCTTCTTCATCACCATGCAAGCCTTCGGTGTGATGCGTGAGTAGTTCATCCTTGGACTACGGATCCATGTAGTAGCTAGATGGCTGGTTCTCCTCCTTTGTGCTTTCATGTCTAGATCTTGTGAGCTTCGTTCATGATCAAGATCATCTATTTGTAATTCTACATGTTGTGTTTGCGGGGATCCGATGGATATTGAGATGCTATTTTAGATAGATTATTGATTCTATCATGTCTTTGTTATTTGTGATCTTGCATGCTTTCCGTTGTTAGCAGCCATCTTGGCCAAGTATATGCTAGCAACTCCAAGAGTTAGTATTTATGCTCGATAGTGGGTTCATGCCTCTGGTAATCTGGGCTAGTGACAGAAATATCTAAGGCACTAGATGTGCTGTTGCTACTAGGGAGAAAACAACAATCCTTTGTTCATAGAAAAATCGTATTGTTTACTTTACACGCAATTCGTAAAGCAATAATCTGTTGCTTGCAACTTAATACTGGAGGGGGATCGGATGATAACCTGAAGGTTGATTATTAGTCATAGATGTAGTTGGATGGCGGTCTATGTATAATGTTGTAATTCCCAATCAAGTCTCAAAGGAGTTAAGAAGATTAGTATATGCATGTATTGATTTCTCGATGGTTGTCAATTGCCCCACTGTAATTTGTTCACCCAGCATGTTATCTATCTTAAGGAGATCCACCTCTAGTGAACTATGGATCCCAGTCCTTTCTTTTACATACAATCTACAAACTGTTTACTGCTTTGTGTTTACTTTCTGCAAACTATTACATCTTCCATTCGATACGTTTAATCCTTTGTTTTCAGCAAAACATGGTGAGATTGACAACCTCATCGCAAGTTGGGGACAAAGTTATGTGGTTGTGTTGTGCAGGTCTCCACGTTGCTACTAGCACTGGTAGTGCACCCTGCCAAGGCTCAGCTAACAATGCCTTTGGGGTGTTTCCTTGCTCCTACTGGTTCGATTAAACCTTGGTTTCATAACTGAGGGAAACTTGCTGCTGTGCTCATCATACCTTCCTCTTGGGGTTCCCAACGAGCTCTACATCAACACTGAGCCATCACGCATTTTTCTTGCGCTGTTGCCGGGGAGTCAAGGACATCTTCACAAGGGGAGTCCCTCATAACCTATCTCTTTACTTTGTTATTTTTGTTTTGCTTAGTTTCCTTTTGCTTTGTTTGCTTGTTTTGTTATCAAAAACACACAAAAAATTAGTTTTTCTAGTTTGCTTTCTTTACCAAAAACACACAAAAATTAAGTCTCCTTTAGTTGTCACCTATTCCTTAGCTCACCATGTTGATCCCTAAATTCACCCTGAAAGACCTTTCAATTGGTAGTGGTTTTATAATTGGGAAAGATAATATTGAAGAATTCTTTAATCATGTTAGTAAGCATGAAGATACTGAGGATAGATCCCTTGCAGAACTTGCTCCAAACTATGAGATTGATGCAGCTTCTTTAATTCACATGTTAGAAGCTAGGTTTGTTAACCTCAACCCCTTAATGCAAGTAATGTTTCTTAAGCTTAAAGAAATTGAGGACCCTGAAAAGAGGGATTTTATTCTAGAAACTTTGTTTAAGGAGTTCTATGATGTTGCCAAGGAAGCTAGGAAAGTCTTTGAACGTTTTAATATGCTAGGCTCATATGTAGATGTTGTTGGTACACGAGAAAAGATGAACAAAACAGAACCTAATGGGAAGGAACCTAAGATGCCAATACCCTTAAAACTAGCAGCAATACATGAAGCCATAGAAAAGAATCTTGATTGGATTGTTCCTGAAAACCCTTCTGATGAAAATAGTGAACCTAAGAGCATTAATAGAGGATCCTCTAGAACTCATTTGGATGATATACCTTGCCTTGTTGAAAATATTTCTGGTATTGATCTTAATGCTTCTTCATTCGAGAACACTTGATCATTTTTCTTGCTTCTTATGCCTAACTTAAAGGCGTTAAAGAAAAGTACTTATTGGGAGATAACCCAAAGTTTTTAGATGAGTCTTGGAAGTTATTACTTCAGTAATAACCGCTCCTTATCCTTTTTATTTGCTTTTTGTGCCAAGAGTAACCTCTAATGAGAGAGAAGTAATGATTAGGAAAGTTGGTGTCCCGAAACAGATTTATGTGCTTCACCGTAAAAGTTCGTGTAAAATATCTGAACGTTTTTTTGAGGCGTGAATTTTTGTGCTTCTACCCCAGGTTGTTATCTAACTTTCGATAGTTCAACACTTTTCGATTTGAGCAACAGAAGATCTTCGAAAAAATTCGTCTTTACCTGTTGGTCTGTTTTGACATATTTCTGCCATTTTCTGCATTTGCTTCTTGTTGGTTTCTTTTTGAGTTCTTTTGGAGAATTGAGCTTTTTGAGGGAAGTGCTACAGTAGCTAGTGTTCTAATGGAAGTTTATTTGGTGTTAGAACTGAACCTTAAGACCTATTATCATGAGTGCACTAATGTTGCTAATAAAGATTGTGTGAAGTTTTGTATGAAGGAAAATTTTCAGGTGTATGGAAGGATTGAGTAATGAGATGAAGGATGGACTAAAGCTTAAGATTGGGGATGTAACGCGTGTCACCCCAAGAAATATCTAAGAAGTCCAAGCGTCAAAGCTTGGGGATGCCCAAGGCATCCCCTTCTTCATCAATAAAAATCCCAGGTTTCTTCCAAACGCTTCATTTTTATTGTTTCATGCACAGTTGTGTTGTTCTTGGAGCGTCTTTTTTTCATTTTTTTTTGGTTTTTCGTTTGCTTGGTTTGCTTAGTTTGCTGAATAAATTAGTTGGACCCCCTCTTTCATACATTGGTTTGCAAATAGTTTGGTTTGGTTTGGAAAAGAGTAGGAAAGTTCATGCTTATGTGGTAAAAAGAGCTTGTTTTTGACTGTGGCATATGCTTTGTCATGTCATGCTTGATATTGTTTTGGCTTTATGATTAGTATTCTTTGATGTAGCATGATTTGTTATAAACAATTGAGATTGCTTAATGTGCCTTGGATGAATCATGCGTTGTTTTAGCATATTAAAGCATAGTATAGTGGTATTCTCCTTTGATGCTTTATTTGGGTTGACTTGGCGCATGCTCACACCATGTTATGACTATCTCAAGTCACCATAGCCTTTATGATCCTTTAGTTTTCAACTTGTAGTATCACTTTATGCTTTTATCAATGATGTTTTGTCGCTCTGCATGATTATGGCCATTATTGCTCTCTTAGTTTGTCGCTCCCAGTCTTTTGCTAGCCTCCACAACCAAGTATGAGTTCCACTCATGCATCCAACTCCCTAAACCAAGTTATTCCAAAGAGTCCACCATACCTACCTACCATCTTATGCTATTCCAAGTATATTCATGCTTTTGTTTACCTTCCAAATTAAACTTGTTATGAGAAAACTAGTGATTAAAGCTCTCACGAACTTGATGGCACACTTTACTTTTTTGCATCTAATAAACTTGAATCGTTGGGTCCTTATTTGTTGCGTATATGCTTGCGCTTTATAAGTTGAAATTAGCAGAACCATGTATCATGGGGAACGCTTTCAACATTGCACTTGTACTTTGTACCCCGTTGATATCATGTTCTTTTGCTTACGGATCCCTGCGGTGTGAAATAAAAGTGGAACTTGTAAGATCATGGAGTTTGTATGTGTGTTAGAGAGACGCCTGGGCCGCTAGCTTAAGCCATGCTTAATCATGGTGGAACCTTGCAGCATCACCATAATGAGCACTCTATGAAGCATCCTCAATAAAAACCTATGCAAATAGCAAATAAAAAGATCGATGAGATGCTCATTGTCTACTTGCCTTGTCATTTTGATTAAGGGATAGCTCCTGTATTATATGCAAGGGGTACCCCATTGGCGGTTCTTTATCATACATATGTACTTACAATGACAAGAGCTTACTTGTGACTAAAGTTGAGTAGCATGAGGATTGGTCTTCGTAAGTAAGGGGCATGAGATTTCGGTTTATAACTTGTCAAGCATATTCTCTTACTTGTGTCACTTTAACCTTAATCACCTTCAAGATGCTTATGATAGGGGCAATGAGAGCTGAAAATTATAAGTACAATAATTTTTGGAAGCTCTTTATGAGACTTGAATCCCTACTTCCTTCTATGAAGGCCTTTCTTCCACCATTATATTGAGTCTCCACCTTCTACCTTTATGCACTTACTTTGAGAGCATAGTGGCCATTCTTAGTTCTATGTGCATTGTCCCAAGACTAGTTGATTGATGCATAACTTGATATTGCTTGTTTTAAACTATTTTTATCTAGTCACTCATATGAACTTTGAAGGTGTCCTATGCATTTATATATGCTACTCTATAAGGGACAAGCTGAATACTATTATGCTATGTTTTATTTATGTGAAACAAACAAACGTCTTGCAAAGCATTGTTATTCATGAATCTTTTGTTTGTACCTTTTCATGTTGCATCATAGTTTCCTTGTCTTATTGCTAGAACTTTGTCTTTCATGTTATGATTGAAGTACTATGATCCCATCTTTGAATGTTTTACAAATACTTTGATCAAGTCTTTGATGCTGCATGCCACCTCAAAAATTATTCTTTCTTTTTATCACTTACCTACTCGAGGACGAGCATGAGTTAAGCTTGGGGATGTTGATACATTGCAAATGTATCTATAATTTTTGATGTTCCATGCTTGGTTTTATCCACTTTTTTGTGTTTTGTTCCAACTTTGGAGTACTTTTCATATGATTTCTTGGACTAACCTATTAACAAGAGCCACAGTGCCAGCTACCTATTTTCTGCTGTTTTTGGTTCCAGGAAAGTCAGAAAATGAATATTCTCGGAATTGGACGGGACAAAAGCCAAAGTGCCTATTTTTCCGAAAGTCATCAGATGCCAAAATAGGAGACGGGGAGGAGCCAGGGGGCCACCACACCACCTGGTCACATGGCCAGGCACGCCACGCCAGCGTGGTGTGGCCCCAGAACCCCCTCGGCCTCTCCTTCCGCCTATAAGATGCCCTCGGGACGAAAACCCTAAGTACCCGATCAAAAATCCACGAAAGAGTCAGTAGCCGCCGTCATCTCCATCCCTATATCGGGAGGGATCTGAAGTAATAGTTTGCATGTATTGCAGTCTCGATGTTTGTCAATTGCCCCGCTGTAATTTGTGCACCCAGCATGTTATCTATCTTAAGGAGAGCCACCTCTAGTGAACTATGGATCCCGGTCCTTTCTTTTACATACAATCTACAAACTATTTACTGCTTTGTGTTTACTTTATGCAAACTATTACTTCCTTCCATTCGATACGTTTAATCCTTTGTTTTCAGCAAAACACGGTGAGATTGACAACCTCATCGCAAGTTGGGGATAAAGTTATGTGGTTGTGTTGTGCAGGTCTCCATGTTGCTACTAGCACCGGTAGTGCGCCCTGCCAAGGCTTAGCTAGCAACACCTTTGGGGTGTTTCCTTACTCCTACTAGTTCGATTAAACCTTGGTTTCATAACTGAGGGAAACTTGCTGCTGTGCTCATCATACCTTCCTCTTGGGGTTCCCAACACGCTCTACATCAACCCTGAGCCATCACCCTTCCCAAGAAATTGTACATACTTAGAAATTACAACTTTATTGGACTCAAAAACCTACTTAAAATCATCTCGACATAGAAGCGATCCGCTGACGAGATTCTTATTAATGAAGGGAACGTGTTGCACATTCTTCAGCTATAGGGTCTTTCCCAAAGTAAACTTCAGATTTACCATATCAACACCATGAACAGAAGGATGTGAGTTGTTTCCCATCAGCATGGAAGAAGTCCTTGAGACCTGATAAGAACAAAACGTGGAAATATCAAAACATACATGTGTATTAGCGCCGGTGTCTATCCACCATTTAGGAGAATGACATACTAAAAGGATAGTGGGTAAAATACCGTACCCAGCATCCTTCATCTCATTGTCGCTAATCACAACATTAGCGGTCTTGCCTTTGTTCCCATGTTGACGCTTTTCAAAGCGATTAGGGCAGCTAGGAGTCCAATAATCAGGATCGCCACAGATGTGGCAATAGCCTTTCTTCTTATCTTTTTTTCTTGAAGTTGGTTGAGTGCGTGGCCTCATTCTTACGATAAAACTTCCCTTTACTTTCAGATTTGTTCTTATCCTTAAACTTTTGGGATGGGAAGTTTTTCTTCTATACCAAGTTGGCACTATAAGCTCCCTCAAATACTCGAGCACGTGTGTCCTTTGATCTCCCTTTCTCTTCCATATGAAGAGACCCGATGAGATCCGTAATGGGAAACTCTTGTCTCTTATGTTTCAGAGAAGTAACAAAGTTCCTCCACGAGGGAGGAAGCTTGGCAATAATGTCGCCGGCCAAAAACTTGTTCGATGAGGTACACTTGAACTGCTCAAGTTTTTTGACAAGTGATTGTATCTCATGAGCTTTCTCAATGATGGAGCACTCATCAACCATCTTGTATTCATAGAATTGCTCCATGACATATAACTTAGTGCCAGTATCCAAGACCCCAAACTTGGCCTCTAGCGCATCCCACACTTCCTTGCCATTATCAAATGACATGTATGAGTCAACAATGTTGTCCCCAAGAACACTGAAAAGAGCCGCCAGAAACATGGTATCAGCTTTCATAAAGCCTCTTCCTACTGAGCAGAAAGATACCATTCAGGTTTGCCAAGAATAGCGCTATAGCAGTTTAGGTTTTTAAATCAGGGAACTTCTCTCGTGCGCCATCTCTTATAGTGCATATCATAAAAAGGAGGCGGACTAGTAGTCGCGGCTACACCAATGGAATTCAGTTGTCTATAATCAGTTTTTTGAATTGTTGAAAATATAAGAAATAATCCATATGATTTAATCCGAATAAATAATTGGAAAAGCATGATCATACAAATAGCAATTAAACAGATCACGCAGACTAATAGAGTAAACGAACCGATTGCATATAGACGGGATAAACTGATCACATCTACTCTATACGCTAGAACAAAAACCCCTAGCAAAAACTGAAAGAGAAAGTTCAGGATCACGTACGGTGCAGCGGTGGTGGCCATAGCGGTAGCAGCACCATTGTCGCCCATGTTGAGGTTGTTGAAGAGGTCGGAGACGTCCGAAAAGAATTCGTCATTCGGGAACTCGTTATGGGACGACGTCTTGGATGCCAGTAGTCGTGCTTGAGTGCTCCCCAAAATCTTGATCGCCCCTCACCCGTACAGGATCACAAGAGGCGGGGTTCCAGAGGCCTACTGTCCCGATTTGTGGTGCATGCCGCAAGCCGGAATAGGGAAGACGAAGGCGACGGCGCAATGTACTGGAAGGAGGTGCGTATGATGAGTTATAGTCATGTTGGGTTTGTGGATAGTTTATATAGTGCCGGCCGGGTAGGCCATGGGCGCAGCCCACATCTGAGTCAACACAGCCCACGTTCAAAAGGATCTGGCTAATTAACGTGTTCGTTAATGGTTTATAATTAATTCTTCCAAACAATAAAATAAAGGTCGGCTCGATGAGATTCCCGTAACCCGCGGCATGTCGTGACGAGACGTGGCGTGGTGTCGGAGGAGTGCGTGAGAGCTTCTTCTCTTCTCACTCACTTAGTATATGCAGTCTCGTATATAAGGTGATGTAACTCCCTCTTAAAAAGAAATGTGGGACTAAACTTTTAGCTTTACTTCACAGCCACATGTTGTCATGTACTAATGTGTCAAACAGAATTTCAGAATTTGCATTTATTATGGTCATAAGACCCGACACTAAAATACCTCAAATTCCGACATGCACGCCTCGCCCATAGACCATGATTGTGCTGCGTAAGTCAAGACTGGAACCATATACTCTCTCCGTTCCGAAATATAAGATGTTTTAACTTTTGTAAAACAGATGTATTTAGACATCTTTTAGTGTGTAGGTTCGGAGTGAATTTACACAATAAAAGGCATCTAGATATATCTGGTTTTTTTTTGAAAGATTCAGCAATTGCTGGCTTCCGATTTTGATAGAAGGTAGAATATGTACATGTTGGTATTACACCAAAGGGATAACCCAAAAAGAAGAAGAAAAAAAAAGGGAACTAGAACAAGGACTAGATAGATAAAATCATGGCGGCTCCCAAAGCAGCCTTTAAGCTTCAAGGCTCCCGAAAAAACCCAACTTTGGGCTTCCTCCCGAACTAGCTAGACAAGTCGGCGCATCGATGATGACTTGTCCTTGAAAACGCGGTCGTTGCGCTCCTTCCAAAGCTCCCATGACACTAAAATGATTATAGAGCGAACACCCTTCCTGTGCTCGCCGGCAGTGGCGGCGATCATTGCTTCCCAAGCGTCCGGAAGGGATGTGCACGTGCTCCAGGAGCGCGGAGCCAGACCTGAGCAGTGAGGCCACGCCGCAATAGCGGCCCAAAGGATGCGTGCGAAAGGGCAGTCGAGGAACATGTGCTTTGCAGTCTCCAGGTGGCGGATGCAGAGCGGACAAAAATAGCAGTTGAGCCACTCCCTCATCATAAGGCGGTCGGCACACCAGAGCGTTTCATAAAATCTAAAACATCTTATATTATAGAATAGAGGGAGTACTATATAAATAAACAAGTTGTGTTTTAATCCCACGTTGTTGATTCGGTAAAGAACGGAATGACCACTCTGACAAGTTATTATTATTGCCGGGCAAAACAAGAATAAGTAGAAGCTAAGGTTGCGGGTTTGGGTACCCGGATCCGACTCGACGACAGGTTTGAATGTGGCAACGACCAATAGCTGAATATATAGCTACATTCCATACATCAAGCCATAAAGGGAGGAGCATTTTATTCCATGTTTAGATTGTTCATGTTCCATGTTATTGTGTAACTTTGCTCCTTTTCCGTCATTCACGACAATTTCAATCGTATTTCGTTTGAGCTCCCCTCTAAGACTCTAGGAGCAAAACACTACAACGTTAGGCAATAGAGACCATGTTTCAGAACAACCGTGGATATGCTCCACTTTTCTCTATTATAATCCAAAGATCTTGGACTAGTACTAGCTGCTAGGAAGTAGATTGATGCTCTTTTGTCTTAGTATCCCAGACGCAAGCTTGAACTGCATTTCTAGGCGGTAACTTTAGGCGGAATTACCGGGAGGTAACGGCTACCCCGAGATTGCCGGGTGGCACCACTTTATAAGGAGAGTGACGGAGGGAAGTGCGGGCCTTCCTCATATTTCTCAGTCTCCTCCCATTTTTAGCTCCCAGAACCATTTCTAGTCCTGAACTTGCAGACCAAGTGATCCCTCTCTCGATGGCGCCCTCGAAGGATCTGTGGGGAAAATCCAAGTGCACCGCGGATGTCTTGAAGTCGTTCCAAGATGCCGGGATCCTCACCAAGGGGAATTGGCGGATCCCCACGGCCGATGAGACCAAGCCGAAGCCACGGCCGGGGGAATTCATCTGCTTCCTCAGCCATCTAGAAAGGGGATTGGGATTTCCAACCTCAATCTTCTTCCGTCGATTATGCGCCTATTACACCATCAATCCCTCCGATCTGGGGCCTCATAGCATTCAACCGCTCACCATCTTCATCGCGTTCTGCGAGTGCTACCTAGGGTGCTGCCCCTACTTCCCCCTCTGGCTGGAATTGTTCCACGCCCGCATCAGCCGCAAAGGGAAGGGCGGCTTCATCTTAGCCGCGGGCGGCGTGACCTTCTAGCTAAAGCCCAAGGCCAAGTTCTTGAAGATGATGTTGCCGAAGAAGGCGGAAAACAAGTGGAATAATTATTGTTTCTTCGTGAAGGAATCCACCCCTGCCGGTGAAGTGTCGATCCCGACGTACACCGCAGAAAGGAGCGAGCCGCGTAGGTTGTCGGTGGACAAGCTCCCCAGCGACCAGAAGATGGTCGTGGACGAAATGTTGTCCCAGATCACGGAGTTGGAAGACAAGGGGATGGAAACCATCAACCTGTACAATTGTTGGCTCGGGCGGCGATTGGTCCTGCTAGCCACCCGATCCCACTGGATGTGCTATCTTTGTATACTACTAGAAAGTGGAAAGCTCCTCTGGTAAGTTCTCTTATCCTTGCAGTCATAGATTTTAGTTGCTTAACTGAGTCGGGTCGCTAACCCCTTTTGTTTTTCAGCTTTTCCAGGTTCTCAAGAGCTAGCTTCCTTCGCTCGACAAAGAAGTCCCCGAGGAACTCGAGGAAGAAGGAGAAGGCTCTGAGAGAGAGGAAGAGGTCATGGAGGCGCAAGAACCTTCCTCCACGACTCGAAAGACTCGCGGTCAGAAGAAGCACGAAATAGAGGCCAACTGTAGCCTCGAGGAGTTCGATAGCGACATGGAGATCATCGACGAGCATAGCTCTCGGAGAGTTCCCACTTCGGCCAAGCATGCTCCAAAAACGAGGCCACTGGCGAAGTCGGCGGCTAAGTCGATGGTGACTTTCAAGTTGGAAGGCGGGTCCTACGACATGGAGGCCGCAGACAGGGTGAAGGCACTGGAGGATCTAGCTCCAATGACAGAGCCGAAGGCTAGAGATGCAGCTACGGGGTTTGAGGCCCCAATCGCGGCGAAAGGACCAAGTGCCACGACAACGCTAGAGCCAGAGGTCAGGCGGCAACAGGATCAACGACTCCACCGGCAAAGGAATCAGAAGAGGCGCGAGCGTCGAAGGAGTCAGAGGTCCCTACGGAAGCAGCCAAGTCGGTGAATAAGCCCGTGGCAAAGCGGCAGGCAAGTTTGCTGGAGAGGGGGCTGACCCGCTCGATAGGCCCTGAGCTGGAGAAGCCCATGCATATCAGCACGAGCATGCGCTTCATTCCGATCGCCAAGTAAGTACTTTGGTTTCTCGCTAGCCTCATTCGGTTGTTTTGTCTCTGAAATTTCCTAGTTGCTGATCATTGTGAACTCGCAGGGGCGGCCCTAAGAAGATCAACCATGCCAAGGTGGCCAAGGTTCCGCCGGCTAGCACCGAATCCAGGGATGACCTTTCTAGGAAGAGGAAGGGGATACCGCCAAGGCGTCGTATGCGGGCACAAAGAAGAAGAAGACCGAACTCGCCGAGGCGACGCATTCGGGCTCAAAGGAGGGTGATGCCATGGTCCCCTCGGAGAGGGAAGCGCCTGCGGGAGCAGAGTCAAGCAAGGTCGACCTGCCTCCAAAGGCATCCGCACCGGCATTCGGTGTGCCAAGGGTGACAGTCGTGACCTTTCTGCGGTTCATGGCGAAGGCCTTAGCCGCGGTGACTGATACACAATCGCCACCAGTCATTGAAGTGATCAATAGCAACATCGGGCAACATCCTAGGCACGAGGCATTTCCGATTCCCTTGATGGATGCAGTTGAGCTCCACCGCATTCTAGGTGAAGCCCTCCAGGTATGTCCAGTCCCCGAGGATCTAGTCGCTGAATTTTAGCGACTAGACACTTTTAAAATCTTCGATCCTTCAGTCCCCGAGGGTCGAATCAGTAGGAAGTCAAGTCGAGTCTTGAAGCTAAATGTTTTGTGTTCTATAGACATTGTAGCGTGAATCCGTAGAATGGCGAGCTGCGTTGGAGCGAATGGAATGCGACCTGCAGGTGACCTAGGAAAGCAACCCACTCCTCCAAGATGTCACAGGTAAGTTTCGATCTTGACACACTTTGGAGTCCAGTAACTGCGTCTTGTTGACTAGGTGTTTCTTGAATGTAGGTGACCATTCCGTTGTGCTTTTCAAGGCCCACGAAGGCTATGTGCCTGCCGCTGACCTGGATGCTACGAAGGCCTCTGCGACCGTGGCAAAAAAGAAGGCCAATGCATTGGCGAAGGAGCTAGAGCCAGTGAAGGCGGCGATGATATCTTCCAAGGATAGGCCGAAGGCCGCGGTTGCAGCGGAAGATGAGGAGCACAAGGCGTTCAACTCCATTTTCGTGGGGTTGCGGGGCAAGTTCTCTGCCCTTGAAAACTTCATCACGGAGAACTGCCGCAAACTCCCTTGTATGTCTTCTCCTTTCTTTCCATTTGCGAGTAGCACATCATTGAACGCGTCGAGTCCCTGAGCGGGGGAGTCCCTGAGCATTTCCACCGCCGGAGCTTGATTTGCTGACGATGTGCAGATGTTATTGGTCAAGGAGATCCCGCCGTGCATACGTTCAGCACCAAGCAGTGTGTGACGGCGGTGCTGAACGTGGCCACGGCGTCAGCGATGTGCGTCCAAGCAATTCTCCAAGGAATCTCTCCCATCAAGGTGATTCCTGGAGGGTTGACGGAGGTGTGGAGATACCTCGAAGAGGCGCCTGTGGTCGTCAAGTGGATGGCCCGGTCCCCATTCCGACGCAGAGCCACCACAGTGCTGAGCGTTGGGCTCACCCATTTCCCGGAGGACTTCGACCTTGAAAACGTCACCAGCGGATATCCCTCGGCGACTGGCAAGGTGGAGATCATTGATGTCCTTGCGCTAAAGGCAAAGGTTGCTCCGTAAATGGAGCGCATGTTTGCGTTGGGTGACATCCTACCGTATCAGGAGACGCGAGTGGCGCCGAACGACGCCGAGCCGATGCATTGTAACCTTCAATCAGTGTGGCCATTTTAGTCGTCAATTGCGAAAAAGCTGATGACCTACCCGATGAACCCGCGGAAGACCTTTGTAAGGGTCAAGGGCGCGGATCGTGCCTCTTCATCAAAGCATGTAGAATGAGAAATTATCTGAAATGGAGGTGTATTTGGCAACTGGCCTTTTGTAAAGTGTTTGTTAGTGCACAATATATTTTGTCACTCGATGATATGTTTGTTGACTCGTATGAACTCGCGGAGTTAATCTCTTATTTTGAGTTTGTTTCTTTGTTATTTGGATTGTGCAAGTCCCCGAGCGCGTTCACTACTGGGGTTTAGTCACGCGCGTATGTTTAGTGCTGGCAATGTATTTTGGACGCTGTTTGGGTAGCTTAAGTCAACTTGCCGTGGCTCGTGGAGCCAGCCGCATGGCGACCCCAAGGGTTACTCTGTACTTGGTGTTTCCCCGAATGCAAGCGGGTTCATTTTAGCGAATCCTCGAGCGTGGTACTTAACTGTTTGAGTCGTATGCCCAAGGTAGGTAAGGACGTGGTGTGTTGTTTGGTGTGTAGCGTGTATCTCCTGGTTCAGAAAGCCAGTCGTTTGGCAAGTTCATGGCACGCTCTCATACTTGGTGTGTTCCCAAGCCGCGTGTGCGTTCGTTTTGGAACGAGTCCCCGAGCATCATACTTAACTGTTCGAGTCGTTGTGCGCAAGGATGAGGAGGACAAGGTGATGTGGGAAGCACAACCGGTCAACTTGGCTCGGGGATCCAGTCGATCTAGGAAACTCTAACGGTGGCTATGGATTAGCGTTTTCATGGACGGTGCCAGACCCGATTAATTTTTGGTGCCCTTGAACTACACTACTTAGTCGTGTCGGTCGCTCGACCAAAGGTTTAGTACCATAATTAGCATATTGCTGAATGTACGAGTGCGATTGGCACAAGAAATGACGAGTGGACACAATTTGTGCGGACAGTATTTGTATTTCATCAATGGTACAGCTGAGTACACGTTTGAGTTCTATGTATCGAACTTTCCGAGGAGGTTCACATTCCAATGTCGCTCGACATCGAGTTAGCTGTCACCTTGTATGTCAATGAGGTAGTAGGCATCATTGCCTAGGACTCACCCTATGGCGAATGGCCCCTCCCATGGGGGGAGAGCATGTGCATGCCCTTCTTGTCCTGGATGAGTCGCAGGACGAGGTCGCCGTCCTAGAAGGTGCGAGTCTAGACTCGGCGGCTGTGGTAGCAGCAGAGACCTTACTGTAGATGGTGGTGCGGGAGCGAGCCATGTCGCGTGCTTCATCAAGCAGGTTGACCATGTTTTGATGGGCGACTTTGTTGTCTTCTTCCGTGTAGTGGACGACTCGAGGCGAGTCCTGCTCCAGCTTAGTCGGCATGACGGCTTTAGCACCATACACCATGAAGAAGGGGGTGAACCCCGTTAATCGATTGATGGAGGTGTGAATGCCCCATAGCACGGAGGGGAGATCTTTGACCCAACATCCTAGCGTCCGCTTGAGGGAGACCTGCAGTCTTGGCTTGAGGCCATGGAGGACGCTCATCTTGGCTGTTCGACTCTAGGTGGGCGACTGAGGCGAGGTCAAGTCGGATGCCTTGATCTTCGCAGAAGTCAGCCATGGTGCCCTTGTCAAAGTTGGTGCCCTTGTCAGTGATGATGGTGTGTGGGTAGCCATACTGGTAGATCAGCTCGTGGAGGAAATTGGTGGTGGTCTTGCTGTCACATTTCTTGATGGGCTTTACCTCGACCCACTTGGTGAACTTGTCGACTGTGACTAGGAGGTGGGTGTAGCCCGATGGGGCTGTTTTGAACCGACACACCATGTCGATGCCCCAAAAAGAAAATGGCCATTGGATGGGGATGGTCTTGAGAGCCGGAATAGGGATGTGCATCAGGTTGGTATATTTATGGCACTCGACACAACATTGAACGATGTTGATAGCATCAGAATGCGCGGTGAGCATGTAGAAGCCGTGGCGCAGGGCCTTGGCGACTAGCGACCTTGCACCAGCGTGGTGGCCGCAGTCGTAGGAGTGGTTATCTTGAAGATCTTATGACCCTTTTCTAGTTGTACGCAGCGTTGGGACACGCCTACACGCTGCACCTGTGGAGCTCGTCGTTAATCATGATGAAGGATTTGCAGCGGGGCATGATCATCCGTGCCTCAGTCTCGTCCTTGGGCAAGATCTTGTGCTCAAGGTAGGCGATGTAGGGTGCGGTCTAGTCGTTGGGCTCCATGATCATGGAGACTAGAGAGGATTCGGGCTGCAGCGGTATCCTGATGTTGATCACCTTTGGAGGGAGACCGATGGCTTGTCGATGATGTCAAGGGAGACACCCGGTGGTGGCGTTTGGCGGGCCGATCAGATGCGTCAGAGTGTGTCGGCCTCCTCATTCTTCCGGCAATCGATCCACTCGACGGAGTAGCCAGCGAAGTACCCCCTAGTTGGTCCACCGCTTAGCGGTATGCTATAATGTTGGGGAAGACTGCATCGTAGGTGCCGGTGACTTGTGCGGCTGATGGCTCTGATTTTTTCCATCTTCCAATGCGTTTAGACGTTCTTTTTGGTCAAGAAATTGCCAAAAAAAACTCTCAACTCTTGCCAGTAATGACTTATAATTGCAAAGATATCCCTTCTTTGATCTAGGAAATCATAGCTTTTAAAGCGAAATAAGGAGTCATAATGAAGGATTTTGCGGAAGTACACACAGCCAAGTAAATGGAGAAGCGTTCCAGGGTGTCTGCAAGCTTAATGACCACTGGCATAGGCGCGGTCTGCCTGTACCGCTCGCCTGTACCAGGTGGCGACGGCTTTGTCTCGTCAAACCCTACAACTTTGGTGAAGACGCCTATATATTTCGAGGCTCCAGCCGCCGGCCAGAGTGCTGCCATTCTTAGATTGCATCACAACACCACCATAGGAGATCCACACCATTATTCATCACTTCCACCATCCATCCATCCACTAGCCATAGCCATTGCTTTGTACTTTAGATCTCCTTGCGATTTGGCGACCATTGTAAGAATATTTGATTTCAATCTAAGTATTTGGATGATGTTTTCTATCTCCGATCTATTTGTTATGAGTGAGTAGTCCTCATAGGCTGCGGGTTGGGGAGAAACCTCGCAGCAATTATGTGCATCTAGATCATGGGAGAATTGTATTTTGTTTGAGATTGTGATTTGTATCTTTTGTTTCTTTGTCTCTTGTCTCGATTTGTGGACTTGTATGTACCCAAGATCCCATAGATTGATAAAGGCTTCAGGTGACATGGCTAGCGACAATCTCATAGGAACCTCAGTGAAAGAAAGGGTAGTACGGTATTTGCTTAGCGTCCCATTTGGGATCAACAACAACATCACCAGTTAAAGCTTTGATCTGTGTTTTGCACTTAATAATCGTTTGTAACCCGTGGCTTCGGTGTACTCTCGGTTTGACTAAAAGTCTATTGTTATGCCCGCTGCATCACGGGGGCTCTAGAACATTAGGATGTGTTGCGCATAAGAGATTATCTCGATACAAACATTATATATGACTATGCTTATTATTATATTTTATCCCATTTGATGTGCAGCTATAGGTGGATCTTCAACCCTGGCCTATCTCGATCCATTGATTCAACCCCGTTATAAAGTAAACTAGATTAGTCCGGTCAACTAAGGTAAAACAAACAAACAAAGTCTTGTAGACGTGTCCTTTTTATTACCTTTTAGCACTGCGTTCCGAGGCTCAATTAAACCTAGGTCTTCTAGGGAAAAAGATATTATACTACATCCGTGAATCCGGATCTAAGGTATCAACCCTTTTTCTGGCGCCGTTGCCGGGGAAGCAATTCCTCTATCCTGGTGAGGTCATTAGAGACCTTGTTTTTAGTTTTATTATTAGTTGTAGTTTAACTCTTTTTATTAGTTTACTTTCTTGTTATCTATTTAAAAAACCCCCAAAAATTAGTTACTTGTTATTTGTTTTCATACCTTAAAATTTACCAAAAAGATAAGAGCCATGGCTCAAAAGAGATTAGGGGACTATGCTACTCCCGCTGATGATTTTATTCATGCACCCATCAATCAACCCGCAGTTGATGCGGAAACATATGAGATAAGGCCTAACCTTTTAAGTTTGGTTCAACAGAACCAATTTGGGGGTTCATCTGCTGAAGATTTGGGATTGCACGTAAATACTTTTACTGAAATTTGTGACATGATGCATATTAAAAATGTAGATCCAAATGTTGTTAACTTAAGATTGTTTCCTTTCTCTCTTAGAGGAAAGGCCAAGGATTAGTTGCTAGCTCTACCAAAGGCACTATTAAATCTTGGGAGGAATGTACTAATTTGTTTATGACTAAATTTTCCCCCCAGCTAAGACTATGCAGCTAAGATCCAACATTACAAGTTTTAGACAAGAAGACTGTGAGGCACTAGAGCTTGCGTGGGAAATAATGAAATAAGCCATAATGAACTGTCCTAATCATGGGATGGAAGAGTGGCTTATATTACATTTATTTTATAATGTTCTTAACCCAATGTCTAACTCTATGCTAGATACTTCAGCAGGAGGAACGGTCATGGGAAAGCAAGTGAGTGTTGCAAAGAAGTTACTTGATGATATGCAAAATAACCATGCCCAATGGCATGTGGAAAGAACCTCGAAGAGTGTAAGTTCAATTACCAAGGTAAATAATGAGGAGCTTACATCTAAGGTAGATGAGTAGATTAGCTTAGTAAAGGGTAAGGAAGATACCCAGGTTAATGTTATCACTACCGATGTTAATGATGTTAATTTTATAACTCGCACTCCTTTAATCCTACAAGGAAAAATAATTATGCTTCTAATGTTCAAAAATATCATGCTAATCCTACAGGAGCTCCATATAATAATTATGATAATACTAATGGAGCAAATCATGGCAATCTCCCATTTGAGCAAACTGTTAGAACATTTATACAAGCTCAAACTGAGTAAAATAATATGCTTATTAAGATTATGGAGAACCATGAAAGTAGTATAGGAAGATTTTCTAACCAGGCCATTGCAATTAGAAATGATGTGCAGGCTCTACAGGAAAGAATAAAGATCGTGGAGGCTCAGTTGGGTAAGGTAGCCGAGAGCCAAGCTCTCATACTAGCAAAGTTTGCTGGAAAACCCGAGCCAAATCCGGTAGAAGACCTCAAAATGATGAGGGTGGTAACCAATGATGAAAAACCTGAAGAGCTGGATTACAGCAACGCGCGAACACCAGAATATACTGTGGAAGATCTATTGAAGATGATCACCGTTAATAATCCAGGTATAGAATAAGTTAATGATGCTATGTACCAACAATTTATACAACAAGTAGAATCTAAGGTTCGTGATTTAGAGATGGAGTCTAAAATACTAGTTGATAATCTTCCAGCTAAGCTAGATGATATATTTGAGCCTACTATTAAAATTAAGTTGGGAGTTAATGAGATATCCGCACTTTGTGATCTTGGTGCAAGCGTCTCAACGATTTCCAAAAGCTATTCGATAAGTTAAACTTGGGTCCATTTGTTACAACCAAACTGAGACTCCATCTAGCTGATTCAACTTATAAACAAGTTGCTGGGATAAAAGAAAATATAGTTGTTGAAATTAAAGGTAGTCCCGCTCTTATTGATATTGTTATTGTGGACATGCCTGAAGATCCCATAGCAACTATAATTCTAGGTAGACCATTCCTAAGAACTATTAAAGCTTTGGTTAATTTACATGAAGGGAATGTGAGAATAGGGCTACCATATAGAGATCCTTTTGTAGTCCACTTCCCTAGGAAGAAGAAGGCCAAGCCTAATGACGATGATGGTGTAATTACTTTAAAAGCAAACTACTTTGGAGTGGGTGTTCCACTTCACTAACCTAAGTGATTACCATCAAGGTCAAGCTAATTGACCTTAACTAGAAGTGCTTCTTGGGAGGCAACCCATGTGAAATAAAATTTCTCTTTATATTTCCTATTATATTTTATTGTGTTAGTTTTGTTTTTTGTTTTTTGTTTTAAATAAAGATATGGAGAGAGGAGAAGAAATAAGGTAATCCTCTATATTTTATCTTTACTAACACATGGCCTAAGAAGTATTGTTGGATCATTACTTAGTGTTTTTGTTGTTATCTAACCCTATGATAGATGTGCAAAGGCGCACGGAGCTACTAATCAAAATCCTTGAGTTTTGTAGTTCACAGTATTCTTAATGACCACTAGTCTGGCCAGAGTGGACCGTACCGTGCGCCCGTACCACCTCAAGGCAAAGGAAGATAAAAAAATTGATATTTGTCGAAAGGAACTGTGTCGATAACGACCACTGGTACGGCCGGATGCGCCCGTACCGCGCGCCCATACCGTACCCCCGAGCAAATATCAGATTTTAAGCAGAAGTCACCGCAGCGTTAACGATCATTAGTACGGGCGCGCGCGACCGTACCACGCGACCGTGCCAAGTGCACCGCCTGGGAGCAATCGTCTCCCCCAAGGTAAGTCACCCGGTATGGGCGGGCTCCGGCCGTACCACCCGCATGTACCATGTACGCGGCCGTCATAAGCACCCCGAGGAGGTAACCTAAAAATCCCCAAATCAATTTTTCTCTTTCTTCTTCCTCCAAACTTCAAACCACCTCCATTGGATCTTCAAATTTTCTCAATCTTTCTTCGATTCTTTGCACTCACTCGATCTAAGGTATGATTCTCCTACGATCACCAACTTATTTGTGCAAAAGCTTCACTCAATCATTCATCATTGTCAATCTAGACATAGGTCTTATTATTGATTCAATATTGATATTAAGTATGCCTAGCATTGTTTTTAGAGGCGTTTCTTTTGTAGTTAGTATAGAAAATCACTTATTCTATGATTCTATTGGAGCAAAAAAATTATTATTAATCTTTATTTACTTTATCTTGTTTTTATTTATTAGATGAACACGAGAAGTCATACACGTGAGATGGCTGCGGAATACTCCGCACCACCCGTTGATACGTTAAACCCCGAGTCACTTGGCATCGAATTCACCGAGGAGTTCCATCTGACCCGTTTCGATCGTCTCAAGATTCGAGAGATCAAGTCCACCAAGTGGGCGTTCCCATATATCCTGAACCAATTTGGCATTCGTGCTAATTTTGATTTACTTTGCAACAATGTTGGTTTGTAAAATTTTGTCTTTCAGGATGTTGCGACATATTGCTGCTTGACGTCTGAGTTCTTCAGCACCTTGACACACACGATGGATACTTATGGTTGTTCCGAGGAACAAAGGCCCGAAGTTGATCGAATTAAATTTCACCTGATGAAATGTGATTATACTTTGACACTCAGCCAATGGGCTCAATGCTTTGGGTTTACCAACAACAACACCGATGTACGCACAACTACCTTTGTTTTAGATCCTTCCCCTTCACAATATTTTAATTTGAGGAGAATTCATGGAAACACACCAAAGGGGAACCAAATTGATCATCTTGCTATTCGATATTTATTCTATGTGATTTCTAACACATTGCAGGCATGTGGTGAGTTTACTAGAGTTAATAAGGAGGACATGTTGATCCTCGCAAAAGCTGCCCTTATCAATTGTAACTTAACACCAAATTTGGGTGCTCTTCTGTGTTTTACCTTAAGTATCAGGCTCTTCTTGTGGTATGATTTCTAAAAATCATGGTAGATATTTCTTCAATATACCTAGAACAGATCACTTGATCCCAGCTCTGTTGCCTAACGGTTTATTCTCTATCGAGGATGGACGTTTGCATTATGACACGCAGATTGAAGCTAATCTACCCCAACAAGAAATACCCATGGGAGGAGGAGAAGATGAAGAAGTAGAACAAGGAGGACCCGAACAACATGTGAAGCCACCAAACTACTACACCACCTTTGAAGACATCTATGCACTCAAAGGAAATATTGAAAACATGAATAACCTCTCCATCAACCTTCGAGATGCCACTGCAAGACTCGCCACCCAGTTCCACGATTCGAGTAGTTGATGGAATGTGGGAGATTATCCACGCCACCACAATGAGCAACAAAAGGGCTTGCAATATCCCGAGCTTGGGGATGTGTTCGCCCGACAAATTTATTTGTGTAATAACGAGGTTGTACTCGACCTCCTTGGGAGCTTTGAAACACTCGTGTTGGCTTGCTCCAACACTTTGCTTTTTTCCTTTGCTTTTTAATTTGCTTTCATTTTAGTTTATTTGTTTTCCTTTGTTTTTATTTTCTTAAACCCTTGCTTGGTCGCAAGTTCTTCTCTATTCTTTAATCCCTATCCTCAAAAATACAAAAAGATTTTTCCATTTATCCTTTTTTCGTAAATGTGGATTCATACTTTGCCTCTTTGCTTTAATATCATTTCAAGAGTAATCGTGTTTGAGTTTTGAAGGAACACATCGCTATAAGAAAGAGGATCATGAAGTTACTTTTGAGAGGTATGTCCTATGTCTCCCACTTATGAAGTTTGAATTATTTATCTTAGATGGTTGATTTGCTAAGATGCCATGCTAGTGGGAATTTATTTAATGTGGTTAGAGTAAGGCTTTTTATTGGTATGATGATTAGTTGTTGAAGCTCTTACTCTAGTTCTTTTAGTTAACTGAGTCTTGCCTTGGAAATAATAATGCCAAACAAGTACAATAAGAAAAGTCTGAAATTTATGACTTGTTTGATGAATGATTATCTTGAGAGTATACCTTTGATGATACTTAACCTCATAGATATTTTGATCGTCTCGACGACACTCATGAAAGGAGTTGTTTGATTAAAATAAAGTCTAGTGGTAATTATGATGCATGCCAAAGCTAACCTTGTGGATCAAACCGCGGTACTAGCTCAAAAAAAAGAGAGAAAGAGAAAGAAGTGACACAACATTGTTCTATGTCTCTAATGCACACCTTTGGGATGCCAACAACTCCGCTAGCTTTTGAACGATCTATGGTATAACCCCATAATTTGGCTATGAGTTGATGGCATGAGTGGCATCTGTGTAAATGTATGGGAAAAAGTATTGGTACTCTCAAAGGTTGTGCAAACACTTGCAAAAGAAACAATCAGCGATCCTTGAAAAACAAAAGAAAGAAAGAAAAAATATACTATGAGGATCCACATAACAAGTCCTTGGCATGGTCTCGCTACTACTCTACGGATTTTTCTTGAAGACAATGACTGGATTAGAACTGTTTTAGATAGACTTGATTGATTGATGTGGGTGTAAATAAGACACTTCATTGTTATACTACTTGGGACATGAAACTCTCTTACTCAATTACGCTATTTTAAACATACTATTGTTCCTTGGCGAGCTGAGAGTTAATTAGAGGAATTGGATTGATTGCTACACTTCTAGTTACATATACTTATATTAAACTTTACTTTGATTATCTTGACTTATCGAAGCTTGTATAGTATTCTTGTCATCTCTCTAACTTTGATAAGCTTCGCAAATGAATGAAGTGTTGAGCACATACGACTACCGACTGTAAGTGAACTCTTATTCTTGTTGTTTCAAGTTTAAACGCTAAAGTCCTTATAGTTCTTTTGGTTCTTCTTGCTCGAGGACCATCATGGTTTGAGCTTTGGGGAAGTTGATGGATCCAATTTTTTCCATCTTCCACTGTTTTTTGGTCAAGCAATTGCCAAAGAAACTATCAACTCTTGCCACTAATGACTAATAATTGCAAAGATATGCAAATCTCTTCTTTGATTTATGTTGTGCACGCAATCACAGCTTTTAAAGCGAAATAAGGAGTCATGATGAAGGATTTTGAGGAAGTACACATGGCCAAGTAATTGGAGAAGCGTACCACAGGGCGTCTATAAGCTTAACAACCATTGGTACGGGCGCGGTCCGCCCGTACCGCCCGCCCATACCAGGTGGCGACGGCTTCGTCTCTTTAAACCCTACAACTTTTGTGAAGACACCTATATATTTCGAGGCTCTAGCCACCGGCCAGAGAGGCGCCGTTCTTAGATTGCATCACAACACCACCAAAGGAGATCCACACCATTGTTCATCACTTCCACCATCCATCCATCAACTAGCCATAGCCATTGCTTTGTATTTTAGATCTCCTTGTGATTTGGCGACCATTGTAAGAATATTTGATTTCAATCTAAGTATGACATGGGCATACCCTATAGGTACTCGATATCAGCATATACGGTCCACCCCAGAAGAAGCCCACGACATTGCTAAGGCCCAGTCGAGATTCGGGTGACCTGGGAAACTGCGACTCCTTGCAGAACACGGCAAATACAAGATAGAAGTTTAAAGGGGAAACCCTAATATGTAACCGACTCGCCCTGCTATCCCGAGACCTAGCCTATCTATATAAAGTCTAGGAGGGGCGGCGAGGAGGATATACGCAACCCTAGTTTCCACACATCACCAAATTGCATATGCGCACCCCCGTAACTTTCGACTCCTCAATAATTCCAATAGCAGACAAGCAGGAGTAGGGTCCTCTGTGAGGCCTGAACCTGGGTAAACCTCGTGTCCTTTGTGTGCTTATTTGCTAGCCGATCTATGCCTCCAGTGCTCCCCACTTCCTCGAACCTAAGTCCATCTGCGATGGGCATTGATGAGTTAACCCCTCATTAATTGGCGCCGTCTGTGGAAATAACAGTGATGGTGTTACGTCTTCATCGGCCACATTAACCGCGATCTACTACTCTGCAGCAGCGGAGACTCGCCTCCTCTTCGGTGCCTTTGACTTCACCGTCCACACACCGGCCACTCGCCCGGATTTGGAGTCCGTGGGTGATGGAATCAGCCTGGCGATCGGGAGCTTGTGCTTCCATGTTGGTCGACTGGGCACACTTCACCTCCCTGATCAGCCGAAGGTTCCCGCGATTACTCTTGCATCGTGGTTTCCACCGCCGATCGGCACCCTGAGAGAGCTCAATGCCCCAACATCAGTCAGGAATACGGACAACGACAGCAGTTGCGAGTCCGATCTGGGCGATCTGGCAACAGAAGACGGAGTCTACGACATCGGATCTGAAAGCTACGGGAGCAACAGAATCCCCAGCCATTACACGTGCACCGTCATCAACACTAGCGATAACGGCGGCACTCAGGATAACACCGGTACTTGCGGTTGTATCCTAGTCGCGAACAGTGGTCCCTCCAACGGTGCCCCCACCAACAACCGGACGGAGGGTCATCCGCATCTCCTTGTGAGTGAACATACCCAAGAGCACGTACTGATCAAGCTCAACGACGCTAAGTAGGCTCGCTGCCGAGAAGCCCTGCGGGGCAACCCCCTACCACCAAACTCATCACAAGATATGCTGATGGGTTACCACTGGCTGCTAAAGGAGGAGTTCAAGCGCCAGCAACAAGTAATCGCCCAGCTCGACGAGTGCAACAGAGCGGCGGGCAAGTTGAGCCTTTAGCGAGCTTAGCTCTCTTCCATCAGAGGATCCTCCTCTAAAGGCAACGATCATATAGCCGCAAGAAGATGCTCTTGACTAGCTCACCTCACTAATAAGGAGCGAGAAGAGGCCGCATGAGTCCTTGAATTCTTTTCAATGACGGTGGATACGCAGGGCAATGTGCTCCCGAAAATAGCGGCCACCATGTACCTACTCAACAGCCAGCCACCGGTTGCGGACCCACAGTCTGCCATGCACCGATCTACGATCGCTGGCCTATGACTAGCCTAAGCTGCCCTCATCAAGGATCCAACACCGGAGCCAAAGAAAAACAAGGCTATGGCCAAGTGCTAGTCTTCCTCCTCCTCCAGCGATGACAACCATGATCTGTTGCAGCGACATGGCTCACTGCGACACAACTACGACTACGATGCGCGTGATGACATCACGCAGCGCAAGGTCGACAAGATGCGTGCGTGACGCGCCCGCTCGACGGACTCGGAAGATGATGGGACGGAGCTCTGCGGAGCTAGCTGCTTCAGTAGAGCCATACGACAAAAGTGAATGCCAAAGGGTTCAAACTCCCATCAGAGAACCCAAAATTCGACGGCCTACAAGCCCCGAAGATCTAGCTGGACGATCATGTCTCCTCCATCAGGCTGCATGGCGGAACCACGAGCACAGTCATGCAATGCCTCCAGCTACAGCTGCAAGGCGCCGCCCGTGCATGGCTCAACAACCTCCTGCGCGGATTGATTCGCAGCTAGGATGAGCTGGTCTATAGCTTCGTGCGAAACTTCAAGGGCACTTAAGAGGCCCGCATCAATCGAAGAATTAAGAGGTTGCTACCAAAAGACTCTCAAGTCACTACACTCGTACATCCAGAGGTGGTCCATCATCAAAAACTCTGCAGAGGACATCTCAGAGGATCGCGTAATCGATGCATTCAACGGCGGCGTACACCGTAGAGAGCTCAGGGAGGAGCTAGGCCGCTCGAAGCCAAAAACAATCGACCACCTGCTGGAGATCGCGAACAGGTGGGCTGATGGAGAGGACTCGGTGAAAAACGCGTCCACTCAGACGATGATGATGACCTCGGTCGCAGACATGATCGCCGAGGAAAACACCGGAGGCGCTGTTACGAGGACCGAGAGGAAGTCGACATGGTCGCGGCTGGCTACACCGACAAACGTGACGACAGCAACCGCAACAGTTGATACCGTAGTGGTGGATACCACGACAGCAGGAAAACCACACAAGTGTGGCAACACCACACTCGAGACGAGGCACCCGGAACATCTATCCAGGACAAACTGTCCGGACCGTGCAACGTACACCTCTACATCGACAAGCACGATGGCAAGAAAAAATCTAGTCACCTTCTGAAGGACTGCCATGAGTTCCTCAGGCTCCACGAAGGCCTGGTCCAGATGAATCGCGACACGATAAACCAAGGCTATGGAGCTGCCCCCGGTGTCGTGGCTCACGGAGCGCCACCACCACCCGGGTCACCCCCACATGCGTCCGCACCAGTCCAGAACAACGGAGGCGAGCAATACCCTCTATCACTAGGAAACATGGGAATGATCCAAAAAGGACGCCCATCAAATCGGCTGAAAAAAAATCAATCACTCGCCAAGTCAATCTGCCGATGAATTCTCCACCACTAAGTACCTCAGTGGGTGCGAGTCCTAAATTACCTTCGACAAACGCGATCATCCGCGTCAAGTACCTCGCCCAGGTCACTATCCCCTGGTGCTCGAGGAACAAATTGGAGAGTTCGAGATGAGTCGCATCGTCATGGATGGTGGCAGTAGCATAAACCTCATGTTCGCAAGCAGCTTGAGCGCCATGCGAATCCCCCTGTCATGCCTGGAAACATCAGACACAACATTCCGCGGCATCGTCCCAGGGAAGGGCGTATACCCCCTAGGCAAGATCAGCTTGGACGTCTTCTTCGGCACGCCAGCAAACTTCTGGGTAGAACGCACCGAATTTGAAGTGGTCGACTGGCCCTATCAATATCACTGCATCCTCAGACGTGTCGCGTTCGCAAGGTTCATGGTGGTGCCACACTACGCCTACCTGTAGATGAAGATGCCAGGCATCAACGGGCATTATCACCGTCAACGGAAGCTTCGAGACGTCAGACAGCTGTGACAGGTAATTCAATGGAATCTCCCAGTCTTTCAGCATGCAAGAGGAACTGGCGAGGCTGAAGGAGTCGACAGACAACAATCTACCTGATAAGGGTTGGCCCGATCTTCTTGTTGAGCACGTCGTAGATGATGATGGATTTAATGGAGATAACTTGTGGGATGCTGTGAATCACCGGCTGTTCCCCCGTTGCCAATGCAACAGATCTCAATCCAGATTGTATTCGCAACTTCACACACTTGCGCACGTAGCCGCCGACCACGAAGCGGTTTGCAATCTACCAATTCCCAATGGAACATCAGAAAACACGAGAACTTTCAGTAGAAAACTCCAGATCGAATCAAAGTGGAGGTATGGTAGATATTCCTCATCGAATCAAAGAGGAACATATAATTTCAGATGAATGCTTGCAGCAGTTCAATGAAATAAGTATTGGTTTAATCTAAACATGGTTTAAACCTAATTGCGGCGGCTGTAGGGATACTTAAAGAGGTTGGGGCGAGCTCACCACAAACCAGGCCTAAAACCAGCCCTAATTTGGCCCAAACTGACCCGGTTCAACTCAAACTGATACATACCGACCCATATATGGGTTCGGCCTAATTGGCGCGCAGGCCAAACATCGTGGAACACCTCAAACGTGTATTTCTTGGTGTTCCACATCCCTCTCTTGATCATACATGATTTCCTCATTGTCTCCTAGTGCGCCTGCCTCCCTCTCCTCCCTCACGCACTTGCTGATATTGGAAATCAGTTCTTGTTCTTCTTGCTGCAACTCTCCTTCTCCTCCACGTGTAACGCTTGTGTTGTCAACAAACCTAATCATACAAAGGTGCATAGACTTAGGCAGTATAAAATTCTCATCAAATAAAATATCAGATTCAATTAAGATTGAGTTCACCTGTTGGCCAAGTAGCTTTGCACGTGCTCTTGTAATTGGTCCAATTCTGACTTTATTGGACTTGATTAACACGGTCAGCAGCGTACTTGCCCTTCTTCTCAATTGCTTCCTTTTTCTTCTCATGTATCTTCTTCACAAAATCTGCCATCTTGGATGCCTCCATGTTAACTCGCTCTTGAAGTGGAAGGGGCAGCAAATCAAGTGGTGTAATTGGTTTAAAACCATAGACCACCTCAAACGGAGAAAGTTGTATTGTTGAGTGTACCGCCCTGTTGTATGAAAACTCCACATGCGGCAAACAATCCTCCCATACACGCAGGTTCTTCTTGATCATTGATCGCAGCAATGTTGAAAGTGTGCGATTTACAACCTCCGTTTGACCATCAATTTGTGGATGACAAGTGGTGCTGAAAAGTAACTTTATCCCTAGCTTTCCCCAAAGTGTCTTCCAGAAATAGCTCATAAACTTCACGTCATGGTCAGAAACAATCGTCTTTGGGACTCCATGTAAGTGGACGATGTCCCTAAAAACAGACTAGCAACATGCGACGCATCGTCGCTTTTGTGGCAGGCAATAAAATGTGCCATCTTAGAAAATCGATCAACTACCACAAAAACTGAATCATGTCCTCTCCTAGTTCTAGGTAATCCTAACACAAAATCCATGCTTATATCTTCACATGGTGTAGTAGGAGCAGGAAGCGGAGTATACAAACCGTGTGGCTTCAGTTTTGATTTTGACTTGTTGCAAGTAATGCATCACTTCACAAACCTGTCCACGTCACGCCTCATCTTAGGCCAATAAAAGTGATCAGCGAGCATAAGCAAAGTCTTCTCTCGTCCAAAATGACCCATTAAACCGCCGGCATGTGATTCATGCAACAATAGCAAATGCATGGACGATTCTGGAACACATAGTTTGTTAGCTCTAAACAAAAAGCCATCAAGTATATGGAATTTTTCCCATGCTTTCCCATTAGTACACAAACCGTATGGTGCTGTAAAATCATGATCAGTAGCATATAAATCACGCAAACTCTCTAAACCAGGAACCTTTATGTCCAAGTGTGTCAACAACATATTTTTCCTAGATAAAGTATCAGCAACCACATTATCTTTACTCTTATTATGCTTAATGATGTATGAAAAAGACTCAATGAATTCAACCCACTTAGCAAGACATCTATGCAAGTTGGATTGAGCTTTTAAATATTTCAAAGCCTCATGATCAGAATGTATGATAAATTCCTTTGGCCACAAATAATGTTGCCAAACCACAAGAACTCTAACAAGCGCATACAATTCTTTGTCATAAACAGGATAGTTTAACCGTGCACCACTCAATTTCTCAGAAAAATATGCAATTCGTTTACCCTCTTGCATCAGCACACCTCCAATACCAATTCCACTAGCATCGCATTCAATCTCAAATTGTTTAGTAAAATCAGGAAGTGCAAGTAATGGTGTAGTAGTTAATAAACGTTTCAGTTCATCAAAGGTGCAGCAATAGTACTCAAATCTTTCACAAAACGTCTATAGAAACCAGCAAGACCGTGAAATCTTCGCAGTTGACTAACATTCATAGGAGTAGGCCAATTTTGTATAGCTTCAATTTTAGATGCATCTACCTCAACTCCATTTTTAGAAACAACATATCCCAGAAATATGACCTTATCTTTGGAAAATGTGCACTTATCAAGATTGCCATAAGCTTATTATCACGCAACACTTGCAAAACCTGTCGAATATGATCACTATGTTCAGATTCATTGCGGCTGTAAATTAATATATCATCAAAGTACACAACCACAAACTTGCCAATGAAATGCCTTAAAACATGGTTCATTAATATCATGAAAGTACTAGGTGCATTAATTAACCCAAAAGGCATTACTAACCACTCATACAAACCGAACTTAGTTTTAAAGGTTATTTTCCACGCATCCCCTTTTTTCATCCTAATTTGATGATAACCACTACGCAAATCAATTTTAGAGAAAATAGCAGCACCACTCAATTCATCCAGCATATCCTCTAAGCGTGGAATAGGATGACGATATCGAATAGTAATGTTATTAATAGCTCTACAATCTACACACATACGCCATGTACCATCTTTCTTAGGAACTAAAATAACAGGAACATCACAAGGACTTAGGCTCACACGAATATACCCTTTGTCGAGAAGTTCTTGCACTTGCTTCTGAATTTCCTTCGTTTCTTCGAGGTTGGTGCGGTAGAGGGCTCGATTAGGCAACGACGCTCCTGGTATCAAATCAATTTGATGCTCAATACCTCGCAATGGTGGCAAACCTGCAGGTACCTCACTTGGAAACACGTCACCGAATTCTTGTAATACATTAGAAACACCAAGAGAGAGAGGGGTCATCATGTTAGAAACTAAAATTTCATCTTTGTACATAAGCACAAGTGGTACAACACTAGGATCCTCACAAAACTCTCACAAATTAGACTTGGTGGCTAACACTATTAAGGAATGCACTCCCTCACTTTTATTTTTACCACTCAATTTTGGTTATGGGCTCTCACTCACCGAAGGAGTAGTCTCTCGTCTATCTACTCTCTCAGTTTCTTTCTCAAGATTCACTTCAATTTTTGACGAGATTCATTTACAATATGTTGCAGTGTCATGGGCCTCAAAGTAATGTCTCTACCATGCCAATTCAAATGATATGTGGTGGCTCTCCCATTGTGTTGCACATTGCAATCATATTGCCATGGGCGGCCCAACAACAAATGACACACGGTCATAGGAACCACATCAAATGCAATGGTATCTTTATATGGTCCAATCTGAAATTCCACATGCACCATGTAGATAGCCTTCATCTCTCCATTATCACTTAGCCACTGAATATAATATGGATTGGGGTGCGGTAAATACTTTAGTTTCAGCTTTGCACAAAGCTCTTTGCTAGCCAAATTGCGACAGCTACCACCATCAACTATCACTTTGCACGCCTTGCTAGGACCAACAACGGCCTTTGTTTGGAACAAATTGCATTACTGATTTTCAAAGCTGGGTGTAACATTACAAACTTCCTGTGAACAAACAATGGTCGGATAGTGAGTCGCATATGCATCTATAGGACCATCACTTGAATAACCCTCATCATCCAAAAGTTCAGACTCAGGATCAGCATCATCACCAGTTTGATACTCATTGTCCTCATTAATCAACATCACTTTCTTATTAGGACAATCTCTCTTGAGGTGTCCCAAGCCACCACATGTGTGACAAGCCATGTCCCGGTTTCTTGTTGTAGATCTAGATGAACCTGTACCACTAGCTGCAGGGTTTGCTATTTTGTTTGCATTAGAAACAACAGTATCTGGCCTGTTTGATGATGAAGCACGAAAACCTGAATTGGTACTTTGTGGTGGTACACTACTAGCTGGTCTTGGTGTGAAACGACCACTAGTTGTAGAAGAACGAGGTTTATATTTGTCTTCTTCACCCAGCTGAGCTTCAGCTTCACGTGCATGATGTAGGAGATCCATATCATGATATTGGTGATGCCAAACAGTGTGCTTGATATTATACGTCAAACCTGAGAGGAAGCGCTGCAATGTTTGTTCGGGTTGTTCACGCACTCTAGCACGGTGCATAATCAACTCCATCTCCTGATAATAATCATCAACACTCTTCGTGCCTTGCTTCAAATTCTGCAGTTTATCATAGAGAGAATGAATGTAGTTGCACGGAATAAACCTGTCACGCATCACTTGCTTCATAGTTCTCCATGTAATAATTGGGGGATCACCTTCTTCTTGCCTTGTTTGCACCAGATTATCCCACCAACGCAAAGCATACCCATCAAATTCAGAAGATGCTAACTTGATTTTTCTGTCCTCGGTATAGTCATGCAAACGCCATAGTTTCTCTATTTTCGGCTCCCATATAAGATACTCTTCAACATCATTCGAGCCCTCAAACTTGGGAAGAGAAAATTTTGGTTTTCCTAGCCCATCCTCTTGCTGGACCTCAGGATTTTCAAAATTACGACGTGCACCGACAGGCGCAAAACCACGGCCATGAGGTATACCAGCACCTCGGCCTCCATTGCCATGGCCTCCAGGATATGCAGCATTAGCAGCTGCAATACCATCATCAACATGTCCATGATTGTCATCAAGTGCACTTACATCACCCTCTTCTTCCTCAGCAAATTGTTGCTGGTTGCACTGATGATCAACATATGCTTGTAATGTAGTCAGAACTTGTGTTAAATCGGCAATAGAACACTGAATTGCAGTCATGGTGTCCTGAGTTGTGGATGCTGCTTCTTTTGCCTCCTTAAGTTCCAAATCAACAGCACGCACATCTTCTTGTATATTAGTAACAGCAACATCTATCTGACGTGTCAAGTGATCATGCAATGTTTCATACTCATCCCAATGCACCACAGAAGTAGGATCCTTTTTCATATGCACATTAACACTCTCAGACATGATTAGTATGTTAGTGCAAATAAAAATGGTGTATGGTGGAACTCTCCCAACTCACTCAACATTAAAAGAAAACAATGTATCTTACTGTTCCAAAGTGAATTAGGATAGCTTACGAACTTGTATGAGCAACACGTGCACGGATGTGACGAAGCGAATACCGAGGGAAAAACTATCACACAACAACCCGGGGTATAAGGTGGAGCTTGGTATGGATACCTAACAACACCAACTCAGAAATCCTAGTGCTAATCGTATGACACAGACCCACGGAAACACACACGGTGGAGATAAATGGGGCAATTGCAACTATAAAAAAAGAGCTCAAAAATGATATATGTCAGATTAATGCTCGTGTTGCAATGCACAAGGAGAGACTCTAGCAATGTCTCAACGAAACGGGCACAAGATTGCTAAACTGAACAGCCGCGGAGCACTAAGCATGCTAGTCTCGTAGGATAGTTTTAGACACCAAGAAAGGCTTACTAAAGCTCACAAGGATAGATATGCTATGTGGACTCAGTAAAAAAATAAACAAAAAAGAAAAAAATTAACCTGAGAATTGATCTCTGCCACGGCAGAAAAAAGGCCTGAAATCCTGCCGCGGCAGGATGTTGGCAGGGGAGAAATTTTCTCGTTTAAGGGTAGACTTGCTTGTGGTCCAGGTAGCGATCAGATTTTTTTTGGATTTCTTTTTCTTTGCTTCCTGGGCTCACGTACTAGCACAGACAATTCTATGGTTGCGTGAGAGGCTCGCAACGATCTTTTTTTTTCGCTTCCACGTGAGGAAACTCACGTACACCAAGTCACGTGCGATCGTGACTTTTTAATTTTTTAGCAAGAGCTCACATACGCTAGATAGATGGAAATCGATCCAATCTGTATTAGATCGGCTTGCCCTTTTTTTCTTCTTTTTTCTGAAACGGATCTACAACTCCAGAACTACAAAGATAAACAGATCTAGTAGATCTAAGACTCAAGAACACGACGAACAATCTAGAAATAAACTAGAAACAAAAACAGACGAAAACTAGACAAAAACTATGACTCAGATTTAAAAGAAAGGCTACATAAAAAGACTACTACCAGCAACTAGACTCACAAACAGTGTTATCTAGGTTATTGCAAAGAACTATAAACTCTAATCTTTTTGTGTGGCTTTTTCTGTATAGGACAAAAACAACTAATCTCTGGGATGAATTGGTCACCGAGTAAACCTGAGAATCTGATACCAGATGATAAGGGGTGGCCTGATCTTCTCGTTGAGCATGTCATAGATGATGGTGGATGTAATGGAGATAACTTATGGGATGTTGTGAATCACCGGCTGTTCCCCCATTGCCAATGCAACAGATCTCAATCCAGATGGTATTCGCAACTTCACACACTTGCGCATGTAGCCGCCGACCACGAAGTGGTTTGCAATCTACCAATTTCCAATGGAACAGTAGAAAACACGAGAACTTTCAGTAGAAAACTCCAGATCGAATCAAAGTGGAGGTATGATAGATATTCCTGATCGAACCAAAGAGGAACATATAATTTCATATGAATGCTTGCAGCAGTTCAACGAAACAAGTATTGGTTTAATCTAAACATGGTCTAACCCTAATTGCGGTGGCCGTAGGGATACTTAAAGAGGTTGGAGCGAGCTCCCCACAAACCAGGCCTAAAACCAGCCTTAATTTGGTCCATACTGACTCGGTTCGACTCAAACTAATACATACCGACCCAAAGATGGGTTCGGCCTAATTGGCGCACAGGCCAAACATCGTGGAACACCTCAAACGTGTATTTCTTGGTGCGCGACATTCCTCTCTTAATCAGACATGATTTCCTCATTGTCTCCTAGTGCTTTGCCTCTCTCCTCCCCTCAAGACTTGCTGATATTGGAAATCAGTTCTTGTTCTTCTCGCTGCAACTCTCCTTCTCCTCCACGTGCAACGCTTGTGTTGTCAACAAACCTGATCATACAAAGGTGCATAGACTTAGGCAGTATAAAATTCTCATCAAATAAAATATCAGATTGAATTAAGATTGAGTTCACCTATTGGCCAAGTAGCTTTGCACATGCTCTTATAATTGTTCCAATTCTGACTTCATTGGACTTGTCTTGTGCAGCACCATTATCATCATCATTGGGAGAAAATGGTAAAGGATTAGGGATGTCCTCATCACTACCTCCTCTGAGTAAGCCAAGCTCACCTGATCAATCTTTCGACTCATCGCTCCACACCAAGGCAGTCCAGGTCCACCCAACGGACCCAACCAAGACGGCCCTCAGCACCAACAACTTGAGTCCCGCATAGGAACACGCGCTCGTCGAATTCCTCCGTGAGCGCTGGGAAATCTTCGTCTGGTGTCCAGCGGACATGCCAGGGTTCCCAGGGAATTCATTGAGCACCCACTCAATGTAAATCCTGAAGCAAGACCAGTGAAGCAGACGATACGTTGACTATCAGAGCCAAGGGAAAAAGCGGTCAGTATGGAAGTCAATAGACTCCTCGACGCTAACTTCATACGTGAGATCGGGGAAAGCACCTGGGTAGCAAACCCCATGCTCGTCCCTAAAAAGGACACGGATATCCTGCGGATGTGCGTGGACTTGACCTCCCTGAACAAACACGGCCCAAAGGATCACTTCTCATTGCCGTGGATCAACCAGATAATCGACTCCACCGCGGGATGCAAGCGCCTCTGCTTCCTCGATGCCTACTTAGGCTACCACCAGATTCGAGTGAAGGAGGAAGACCAGGAGAAAACGGCCTTCATCACGCCCTTTGGCGTCTTCTGCTACACAATGATGCCCTTCAGGCTGAAAAATGCAGGGGCCACCTATCATCGGTGTATGCAGGCATGCCTCAAGAGCCAGCTTGGTCGTAACATTCATGTCTACGTCGACGACATCATTGTCAAAACTAAGGAGGAAGCCTCGTTACTCGACGATCTCCACGAGACCTTCGATAACCTCGATCGCTACCGGATCAAGCTGAATCCGGACAAATGCGCCTTCGACGTACCATCTAGGAAACTGCTCGGGTTCCTCATCTCCTCCTGAGGGATCGAGGCCAACCCGAAGAAAATAAAGGCCATACTGGCCATGGAGAAGCCGAAGAATGTAAAAGACGTCTAGCAGCTAGTTCGGTGAATCGTGGCGCTCAATCGATTCATCACTCGAATGGGCGAAAAGGCGCTGCCTTTCTACCAGCTCCTTCGCAAGGCTGATAAATTCGAGTGGACAGAAGAAGCACAGGAAGCATTCGAAGACCTCAAGCATCTACTATCCACTTCGCCGGTGTTGGTAACACCTCAAGAAAAGGAGCCCCTATTGTTATACATCTCCACCACCAACCAGGTTGTTAGCACCGTGCTCGTAGTAGAACGAGCCGAAGAAAATAAAGTCCATGGAGATACTCACGCCGACAAAAATAGCGGTACCCGTATTATCAGAAGCTAGCACTCGGCGTCTTCATGACAGCCCCGCGACTGCGCCACTACTTCTAGGAGCACCCAATCATTGTGGTGAACGATGCTCCACGAAGGCACATCCTCAACAACCCCAACGCCACCAGACGAGTCGCGCTTTGGGGGATAGAACTGTCTCCACGAGATATCACATACGAGAAGCGAGATGCGATGAATTCGCAAGTACTCCCGGACTTTCTCATCCAATGGATGGAGAACCAGCTCCCCGACATGCCAGACATGTCTTGCCTATGGACAATGCACTTCAATGGATGAAAACATCGAGAAGGAACTAGCGCGGGCGTCATCCTGACATCACCACAAGGTGACAAGATGAGGTATGTTTTGAGAATGCAGTTCCATGCCTCCAACAACGAAGATCAATACAAAGCCCTGCTCCATGGGATGCGGATGGCCAAAGCTTTTGGCAGAAAAGACTCGTCATCTATGGCGACTCTAAACTGGTAGTAAATCAAACCATGAACCAGTGCGATGCTCTGAGCGACAACATGATCGCCTACTACAACCTCTATGATGCACTCGAGGGGGACTTCGATGGCTGTGAACTGCGTCACGTCGGCCGCAAAAGCAACGAGGAGGCGGGTACACTCGCCAAAATTGGCTCCACCTGTGCCCCGGTGCCACCTGGAGTATTTCTAGAGAAAATATGCGAATGCTCCATCAAGCCAAAGGCTCCAGAGCAGAAAGCCAGCACGTCAAAGGACTCGGGAGCTACGCCACCCGATGAACTGAAGGCACTCGAGGACATGGAGCAAGAGATAGGACTCGAAGGCCCCATGGAGGTCATGATGATCGAGCCATCCTAGACACAACCATAAATCATATACCTGCTCAGCAAAAGGTTGCCAGATGACCCGATAGATGCACGACATATAGCGCGACGATCCAAGGCTTTCGCCCTCATCAACGGCGAACTATACAAGTGCATCATCATAGGAGTCCTTCAACGATGCTTCTCCAACAGAGACGGAAGAGCCATCCTCCTCGAGATACACGAAGGCACTTGCATCCATCACACTGGCAGTCATGCCCTTGTTGCCAAAGCTCTGCGAGCTGGATTCTACTGGCCAATGGCAATGCGCGATGCTAAGGACATCGTCAAGAGATGCAACGCTTGCCAATGATTTGTGGACAAACCGCACGCACCTGGCACAGAGCTCAGGTCAATACCCGTGGCATATCCCTTCACGCAATGGGGACTCGACATGGTCGGCAAGCTGCAAAAATCTTCACCTGGAGGGTATGTCAACCTCCTCGTCGTAGTCGACAAATTCACCAAGTGGATTGAGGCCATGCCGGTGACAAACCAATCAAGGGCCACCGCCGTCAAATTCTTCGAGTCCATCGTCTTCTGATTTGGGGTGCCGCATAGCATCATCACGGACAACAGAACAAACTTCACCTCGAACGAGTCCCAGGATTTCTACGAGAGCCTAGGAATCAACATCAGCTACGCCTCGGTGGTGCACCCTCAAACCAACGGTCAAGTCGAAAAGGCCAACGGTCTCATCTGCAGCGGCATCAAGAAAAGGCTCCTCAGGCCACTAGAAAGAGTTGTTGGGTGCTGGCCCGAAGAGCTACAGTCAGTACTATGGAGCCTGCGCACAAATCCAAATAGCGCCACAGGCTATACTCCGTTCTTCATGGTACACGGCACCAAGGTAGTACTACCTGCAGAAGTACGCTACAAAGCCCCACGGGTCGTAGCATACAATGAGGCGGAATCAACTCTCGCACTCGAAGACTCTGTCGACCTCCATGATCTACCAGCAAAACCTCTGCAACTACCACAGCAAAAGGCTACGCCCAAGGTCCTTCATCGAAGGAGACCTGGTCCTGTGACTGAAGCACCAAGGGCACCTCAAGCTCGAGTCCCCTTGGGAGGGACCTTATGCGATTACCGAAGTAATCCTAGGTGGCGCCTACCGCCTTAAAGACGTAGAAAGTGGAGTCGCATACTCCAACCCCTGGAACATTGTCCAGCTGCGTTGTTTCTACCCTTAGATGTTTTACTCTACAATACTTATGATGGTGGGGTTATTTTGCATAAATCCATCTTTGTTTATAAAACAAGGGGGAGAGAAAATCTCGTCTAATCAGAATATTTTAAAAGGGGATAACTAGAGAGCAACATCTCCGAAGAATTGATCATCATCTTGATAGCCACCAAAGTAATCCTCATCTCACAACTAGGATCACCCCCTCGTACCCATGAGAAAGCATCCTTAAGCACACTTTACTTACTTGCCAAGTTTTACAATTAGGTTATAGTTCTCTATGATCATCACGTCCATTCCCAAGTCGTCCATAACCATGGACACAACTTTTCGAAAAGATTAATACCCTGCAGGGGTGTACAACTTTACCCACATGTACCAACCGACTCTTAATGCCATTACATTAGCCCTCTTCCTTGGAAGGTCGGTAGAGGGTGGTTGGCCATGACCTTTACCTTGCTTTTGCCGAGACCATGAGTCACGCCCTAAGGAGGGTTCCGCCGTAACGGGTCAAATCCCGAAGCCGGTCCCTAGAGATGTGGGAGAGGTTGGTTTACCAGAGGAACCGCCTCAAGCAACCCGGGCACGCTTACCTACCTATATGAATGCACCTCCTTCACCGCCTTAGAAAACAACCAGAATGCATATGTTGAATGGAATGCCTGAACTAGGTGACTCATGGAATCTACTAGGCAAGTTAATCAGCGGAGGAGTTCCCAAGCCCCATGTGGCTGTACGCTCGTCTTGGTTCAAGAGGCTAGAACTCGGGTCCTAGTGGTGGCGAGCATGGGACTACAAAAACCACATCCCACCATGGCCTCCCATACAAGCCTTAGCATGTTTAACCTTTGCCACTGATCTCATCTCATCTCGTTCTCCTCTCATACTAGATTCTCTACATTGGTACATTATCTGGATGAACCAGAACTGATAGCTAAGCATGGCTAAGAAAGACACAGATAGCAGCTCTAGCAGTGAATCAGGTAATATAAGCTCAAAGGGAATAGTGCAACCGATAGGATACTCTATCTATCGATAAAATACCATAGTAGAATCATATGCACATGGCAAGAATGAAATACTTTGAAAGCATAGGATTATATCATGTGCGGGGCTATGCTTGCCTTTGCCTATAGATCTTTAGGGCTCATCTGATTGACTTTGTTCACCATTGATCAAGTACTTATCTTTGATGGTGTTAATCTCGATCTTCAATCTTGGACTCGATCTCGTTGCTCACATCAACTCCGAGGTCTACCAAGAAGAAGAAGAAACACCGGAATGGAAAGCAACAATCAACACATGGCATCGATGCAATGCTTAAGCAAGGATGATGATATCGCAAGTTAAAGGTTATTGAAATTGAAGCCCTAGACAAGATCATCACTTTTAAATGGGGTCCCTAGGGTTTAAACCCTAGTATTTGAAAAGCCCCATTTGCATATGAGAGGGTTCAAGTCTTCTCCTAATTAAACATGTGATTAAAGTTGTTAAACAATGCATGATTTTTATGCTAACATGTAGATCTCATTTTTATGAACATTTTGACATATTATGCATATTTTTATGACTTATCAATAATTATATATCAATTTTATAAGGTTAAAACCTTTTCTGAAATTATTAAAACAAATTATAACCTTTACCGCATCATGCTGACATTATCAACACAGCGAGGTACTTTTGTTACTGCACCTAGTCCTACCCACACCAACTGACAGAAGGTCCTAGTCCATGGTGGGTCCACTCGATGGCCACACGGGAGCCACGTCGGACTCGCTGGCAGGGTGCAGCAGACGGTGGCCGTCGCCAGCAATCTGGGCCATGCCAGCATGCCCAGCTCAGCCTACTAGCACGAGCGCGACGCGGCGAGCAAGAAAGTAGCAATGCCGCTAGCTTTAGGTCACCGAACTGTCACCAACGAGCATGTACTGTGGCGGACGGTGGTGGCTTGCGACGCGGGAGAGGGCTAGAGCGAGAGAGAGAGGGTTCGGAGGGGTGCTTGAGCACCATGGTCTCACCATAAACACAAAGGGACGGTCGGCGAGGCAGGGCGAGGTCGGGTGCTGCCGGAATCAGTAGAGAATGCGGCGGCCGGAGTCGAGGAGGGAGGGGTCGATTGCGCTGCCTCGGTCCTCTCCAACTTGCACGGTTAGGGGCAATCGAACAAGGAGACAATGGCGGTTCTGATGGTGCTCTCAGCTGGGCAAGGGACAACCGGAGGCATCTGGGACAACGGCGACCTCGGAGGTTAGGGTTCGGGATCTCTTCAAGGATAGAGAGAGCAGTAGGGAAGAGAGAGGTCGAGGGGAAGAGGAACACGGAGCGCTAGTTCTTATCCTCGTTCTAGGCGATGGCATTCATCTCGGCACGACGACGACCATCAGGCGGTGGAGGCAGTGATAGCGAGCTGTTGTGCGTCGTCGATGATGAAGACGAAGGAAGAGAGGAGGGCCGAAGCGTTATGGGCCCCGGGTGGGCTAGCTGGGACACGCCTGGGCTGGCTTCGGACGCGTGGGGCGACAGGGAAGAGAAGAGGAAGTGGGTTGCGGCCTAGGCTGCTCCTGGCTGCATTTTTTTATTTGCAAAACATTTTCTAAATCTGTTTTATCTTTCCCATTTGTAAATTCATTTGAAATCGGTTTGTACAATTCAACACTACCAGAGACTTTATAAAATAATTAAAACAATGTAAGGCCCTTGTAATAGTTTGGTCTTCACAACTTTTGTACTTTTCAAAATCCAGAACCATTTTGGAATTGATTTGAGAGAGAGGGGAAATAGGGTTTAGGGTTTTACTTCCTTTTTATTTCATGCATTTTTAAAAGATGATGCTCATGAACGCACAATCAACCCTAGTTAAGGATTTAGCTAAAAATGGGGAGTTACAGCGAACATGAGGGATTTACCCAGGTTCGCCCCCGTAGGGTAAAGACCAACTTCCTGCTAGATTGTATTGCTGATGAGTAGATTACAAGATCAGAGAGCTCGGTAGTTAGGCATTGAGTCGCTTGGAAGGGGTAGATAATAACACGTGAGTCTATAGAGTACCCTAGGGAGGTTTAAATAGGGGCACCTTGCTAGGGTTTACAAGATTGCAATCGAATCGGTATAGGTTTTGGAGGATTTGACCACATATGATTGGGCATATCTAAGATCTTGGGCCTTCAGCTCCTAGTTGCCAGGCTTTATCTTTAGTCGCTGTGCCTACAGGCCCACTCGTCATGGTCTTAGGCCATTCGAACTGGCCTTCTGGGTATACCCCGATTGGCATATCCCCATCATAGAGGGTCTTGACAACTACGCTCACTCACTCGCAAATGTAGGCCTTGTACAATGTAAATGCGCAATGCAAACTCCAACGAGATTGGTGACGATAGTTAGTCCCCTTGGTAAAGGCTATGAGGCAAAACTAGATATTCCACAAAGGGGTTGTATTTAGTCTATCATCTATGCCTAAGGGATACAATGAGGGGTGGGGTCTCTATATGTAGGCCAGCCACTATAATAGGGGTAGTTTGGGCATAAAACTAGGGTTTGGAACAGAATAAGGGGTACGTGGGCCAAGGGCCCACCTGTTGGCACGCAGGCCCATCAGTTAGCCTGGAGACTTCGGTTTTGAGGGGCCGGAGACTTCGGGGGTGGACGAAGACTCCGAGGTAGGGCATTGCTCTCTGGGTGGACTCTGGGGTGGCGGACAGAGATTTCCAGGTAGGTGGCCAGAGTCCTATCCAGATTCCTAGGGCGGAGACTTTGTAACATCCCAAATTTTACAATTTCAGATATTACTAGAAGCATGCATCATATCATATGCATCATGGCATTACACAATAAAAGTTGCAGGAAATACTTTTCCCTAAACCCTATAGTCATATAAAGACAAGAAGGGGTTATACTAAATCTAACATTCTAAATCCTTGCAAAAGTGTTATGTTATAATCCCATATTAATCTCCTTCTTTTTGAAAAAATTTAGAGACCAATTTCATTAAATTTGGAGTCCGTTTGCAAAAGTTATTAGACAAATAGTGAAACAGAAAAGAAAAAGAATAAATACAAAAAAAGAAATAAATCTAAGTGGGCCAGCCGAGCCATCCCGCCCTATCTACCGCCGCGCCCGGCCAGCGAGCAATGCGTCGTGCAGTGGGCCGGCCCAATTCTGCCCACCCGTGCAGCCCGCCCATGCCCCTAGTCGTCGACACGTGGGGCCCACCCCGTCGTCTCTCTGACGAGTTTGGAGCAAACTCAAACCACCGCCACCGCATATGGAACTGATTCGCGGCCGACTCGGAGGGGATTTCATGACCTCTGCTCCATGTTTTCTCCCCCATATAATCCCCCACGTCGAGCTGCCTCCGAGACCCCGAAAACTCTAGCCGAAGCCGCCAAGCCGTTGTGCAATTCCTTGCCGGAGTAGCTCAGTACCAAAGCAGGAGGCCTTGGTACTCATGTTTCGCACCGCCCGCGCCCCTCCTTTCCCCTCCTCTGTTTTCCCCTTGCAGTACCAGTTCGGCTCATGCTCTTTTGCCTCTCTGTAGCGCACTACAGCAACCGCAATTCTTCGCCGGATTCTCGCCGGAATCCATGAAGGCCAGCTATCGCCTGATGCTGCTCGAGGAGGAGATAGGCGACGTCGCCCCCAGGAACAGAGCCGCAAGGGAGAGGAGGTCGTCGTCGTCTACTTCATCGAGTCGGGGACCCTCCACACCGCCACGGTCGACCACCACCAAGCACGCCACCGTCGCTGTCAACCCCACCACCGTCGTCGTCGTAGGTAATCGATGCCCCCCTTCTGTCCATTATATCGCAAAAGAACGGCCCAAATTAGATTGGTTTACCGAATCGGTACCAACGAATAGCATCATGCCGCGTGGCATGTGCCGCGTCAGCGCCAGTCGCCCGCGCGGCTAGTAGCGTTGCGACGTGTGGCAAGGCTGTCGCGTTAACTACAAAAATTATTTTTAATTAGGCAGATTATTGTTTTAAATTGTAAAATTCATAGTAAATCAAATACTTGGCCAAAAATTGCGTATAATATACCGTTGGATTCATAAAATTGAGTAGAACACAGATATGCAATAATATTATTAGGTTACTATAGTGTTGTTGTGGTAGGATTTAAAGTTTAGTTTGGAGTATTTTAATTATAGGAAAATAATCGTAACTCCATTTTAGTTGATTCTTGTTGCCTTGGCTTTGTATCTACGAGATCTACTGTTTAAAACTGTTATACCTTGCTTAGAGTGTTTATATCTATTTCGAGGTAGATTGGAAGTGTAGATCTATTTATGAGCATATTTAATTAAGTAAAGATCTGAAATACTTAAAATCTCTAGGAAATTGATACTAATGACATCCTCAACTCAATAACATCCCTGAATAAAATTCTTGGTCGAATTTGAACCCGTCCTTGCATATTACCATGTTGCATGCATGCATAATTACTTTTGTGGCATTGTTTTGTGCAACCTGTGATTGGATCTATGTTTGTGTTTCGTTAGATTATTCGGAGTGTGCTAAGGAGTACTGTTGTTAGAGTGCTGCTCGGTTCAAGGCAAGTTACGCCACTTGTTCATGTTTATGTCCCAGTTTTGACTATGCATGTTTTACACTTCAAATCTTGTAGTATGCATGTGTAGGTTTTTAGTAGAATTTCTTAGTACTATTTTTGCAAGTGCGGTTTTGTAGTATGCCATGAGTAGCTCTATGCTTAGGATTTTCCATCCCAATAGGTTATCCTGTTTTGCTAAGTTATGCTTGCTATGCTATATATTTATATATATCAAGTACCGTGGGGGTGTTTCAAAGACTCAAAAAAATTCTAAGTATAAGAGCTCTCTCGAGCGAACCTTTTCTTCTCAAAACCCCCTTCAAAATAAAAACTAAGTTTTCTTCTAGGCAGAATGGTTGTCGGGACAATGAGTGTAATTTTTGTGGAGGACGGCCGCCCAGGAATCAAAAAAGTCTACCATGTTTCAGAATTTAGAAGCTTCCAGTGCAACCACAATACATATGGGCTCTATCTTGGCTTAGTACTTAGTGGGAAACCTCACCGGGGTACCAATATTTGGAGGTTCTTGGCACGGTTGGATCCAGCTGGTAGAGGGGCTACTAAGGGAAGGCATCGCCATGGTCTTGTCTGTAAAAGGACTTGATCGTGGATTGTGGGGAAAGTGCACGACCTCTTGAGAGTATTGCAATCTGATCGATTAGCCGAGTTCATAAAAAAGAACACTTGAGCATCTGAAGGAGGGAGCCTCTAAAAGATCTTCCTCTCTCTTTTCCAAACATAAAGTTTTTATAAAACCCCAGGGCGTGAGTAATATCGCCAATGGGTGGGATTTTGGGAACTTGGTGTATAATATCCAAGTGCTAGGTTGATTGGACACTTGGTGAGTAATATCCTCGTGTTCCACTCGATCCTATACTACTTAAACAATGTTTACAAAGTAGCGTAAAACTCTCCCTCTCTTCTTCTTACTTAGAGAAATTTTGGCTTAATGCAAATGAACCCCAAAGCCTACTCCAAGCCTAGCATGTAGCGTTAGTCTTATTCTTTCCTTGGTGTAATTTGCCAATACATTCAAAGTATTGACCCAACTCGTTGGTTGCATGTCTTATATGCAGAGTCTGAAGATTGAAAGGTGTGTAGGGATCGCGAGTCTTCACGCAACTAGCCTGAGGCGTTGATGGACTCGAGTTTTTATTAAGTTTCCGCTGTTTTATTTGAGCTAGCTATAAGCTATGCAAGTTGTAATAAATATACTCTGGATTATTCGTGTAACAATGACTTGTGTTTTACATGATATTCATCGATTGTGAAGTGCTAGCTATTGATCCAGGGACTAGCATGTTAATCATAGGGACTTAGGATCTTTAACGATCTAAGGTCAAAACAGACTCTGGTGCGGAGGGTTGGAGACTCTGGTGTGGAGGTCCGGAGACTCTGGTCTGGTTGTTGCTCTCCGATCCTATCTCCGGGGAGGTGTACTGGGAGCTCTAGGAAGGGGTCCGTAGTCCTGGCCAGAGGCTTCGGTGTTGGAGGCCGGAGACTTCGGGCATCAGGGCCAGAGACTCCGGTGCTTCTGCTGCTTCTTTCGTCTCCTCTTCCAAGCCTCCGTCTTGTCAGGCTTGGTGCTATGGGCTTCCTCCCTTGCCTCCGTACTTGTCGGTGTGAATCTATCATGATAATGGGACGAAGTATGTAGTATACCATTCAATAGGGTAGGAAGTGGGATCGGATAGAGTATAGGATTCACGTTTGGAGTCCATGATGACTTGGCATAAATTGGAACTTTGATGTGGTAACGACCGTATATCAGGCTACATCAGCTCCCCCTCTTCAAAAAGAGTCGTCCTCGACTCTACATTCTCATCACGAAGCGGTCGAGAGACATTCTTCATCCTAGGGATCGCCATATAGTCATCCTCAGGAAGATTGATTTGACAACACTTCAATGTTCCTTCACTTTCCATGAATCCTACAAAGCTCACCATAAAAGCAAAGCAACACTCAAAGAATAGCCAATTCATGAAGATTATAGCATGAGTCCTCAAGTAGAAGGAATTCATCTTAGGATGTAGAGATAGATTGTTTAAGGGCAGCCATAGGTAACTCTCTTTGTTTTGTCATGTCAACTTATGGTTGGTACAGGTTGACGCATAAGAAATTGTACCTTCACACAACAAAGACCAAGGAAAATATTTCTGTGCATGATAGAGGAGCATGTCATTTGTGGCATGTCCATTATTGTTCACAACACTATTAGCACAATAGAAGGATAGCCAATGGGATGCATATGCAAGGTCAAAGTGCATGGAAATTGTTTGAACATCATACAAATGGGGAAACTCAAAAACTCGATATAACATCTTAGTGTGGCACTCAAAGCAATTGACTAAAATTTTGATCAACATATTTGACGCAAAGTTAGGAGAATTCGGAAAAACCACATGAGGAAAGTGTAGCATCCTAATTGTGTAACATTGGAATGCTACATAATAAATAAAGATCAATGCTACTAGATACTTGTTATTATTGCATCATCATAATATCCTGCTCATGTCACCATGCCACATTGCATTTGAAAATCATATTAAAACCCCTCTTCATTTGGTGCTTCTCTTCATAATGCATTTTCCTTATTAATTGTATTTGCCTCTTGATAAATTGTAGTTGGTTCTTGATATTTTCTTCATGCCCAAGTTGAGTTGGGGGCATATCTATTCTAATTCCACCACCTTTCATTTGGCTCCATCTAAATTCCACCATCCCAAATAATATGATCAATTGCATTTCTCTTTGGTATTTAAATCTAGCTCATATGAGTTGGGGTGGATCCAATCCTTGCCTACCTACTCCCATATGTGGTATCGTATTGTTTTCAAAATATTTATTATGGAAGCCTACATGGCCACCTTTGCATGCCATGTAGTAGTAGAATCTATTTGTATTCTTTTCATGGGTTACTCAAGGCGTGCTTGTATTTGAACTATGGAGCCATATTAAAACATAGTGGCACATACACACTAGACTTGGCTTTTACTTCAAATATAACTATTCTAAATCTACTCATGAGAGGAAGCTTGCTTGGTTTCATACTTGGTAGTTTGAATTGCTAAGGAATGAAGTGGTTTTCACCATTACATCATGCATACATGCATGGCTCATGCACGACCAATCCCTCTTATCTCCTTGCTACCATTTGAGTTTGGTGAGTTCTTGAGGCCATTGCTTGGTGTTGTTTATTTTCAAATAATATGCATATCACCTATTAAAGGAAAACCTCTATTTAAGCTCCATTTCTTCTTTCCTTTTTCTAGCTTCATCTTCTAGTGGGTTAACTCACTCCCATCTATCTTGGTTTTGTTTTGGACTTTTCCGTATGTTTTGTAAACAGAAGTTGGTTCAAATTTGAAACAAACAAAAAACAAAACAAAAGAATTAGAATAAAGGGAGAGAGAGACCTTACCTGGCACAGTAGCCCACCAGGGAAGCCCAGGCCACAGCAACCCAGAAGGCAACACCAGTCCATCGGGTATTTCCCCTTCCCCTCTCTTTACCCGGCCCATTCCTCCGCCCTCGTGGCCCATACCCTTTCATCCCGCAAAACAGTCGATGTCGTCACCGTGGACCTTCCCCTCTGTCGCATGCTTCTACTTTGTAGAGAGAAACGGCGGATTAGGTAGCTGTCCACCCCAAAAGCCATGTCAGCATGCATGCCGAGACCGTGACCCCTTCCCTTATCTACCCCATGTCGAGCTAGCGCCGCAAACCCTAGCCTTACCCTCACATCTTCCTCCCCACGTGCATCACACCGCCTTCGTAGGTAAGTGATGCATCTGCCACTATAAGCCATGTCCGTCCGCTTGGAGCACACCAGTCTGACCGCCTCGCTGCCTTGAAGCCTCTAGTACCCGTTGTTCATCCTGACATGCCCTGTTCCTGGTGATTGGCTTCTCCTTCAGTTCCAGATGCCGCCGTTCCCTCTCAATTTCGGCCATGACGGTTCTCCTCCGGCCTCGCCAGCAACCCCGACGTGTTTCTGGTGAGTAGTTTGTCCTTTCCGCCTCGTCCTGGATCACATTTGCACCATGTATCTATCGCGCCTTTCTGACCCAAGTGACCATGCCGCAGCACCTTCTCCAGCGAGCCTCCACGGCATTCCCTGGTCTAGCACCGCTAGAAATTGGTTATCCCATACTTCAGCATCCCGGCCGCATCATCCCCTCCCCAGCATGTACCCAAGTGAGATTCCCCGCGTTGTTTTCTTCTCTGTCCACACGGACACGCGATAGCAACAACGCAGCGGTAGCTTGGTCACTTGTCCGTGAGAAGATCCCGGTCGACTAAGTGCACCTCCGTTGTCTTCCTTCACGTGCTGTTGTAGAGGGCTAATCCATCTCCCGGTAATAGAAAACCCCATGCATAACCGCCACCAGAGCCGCCCGAAAACGTCATCGCAAGTTGCCCAAACCCCGCTGTCTAGCTGCATGATTTTCTTCAGTTTCGTGTAGATGAGATTGGACTCTGTTCATTGCGAGATCCCAGCCTGGACAATCGTCATCCGGCGACGGTTCCTGGATGAAAGTTGTAGTCTGTTGTACCTCTTGTCAACGCAGAAAACCTTGTTTCAAACAGAGGTCGAAGTCCCTCAATGTCATCATTGAAACTCCTCTTCAGATCAGCGTCGCGTTTCAGTTTCGTCAGAAACCACCCAGCAGCCACCAAAAGCTTTTGTAGATTGCCCTCTACCTTTTGAAGAACCTCAACCCGCAGCCTCCGCCTCCGCCACATGTTGCCACCCTGTCAGCCTGTGCGCGTAGTGGACCCGTGCCCCTTTGACCCCACACGTATGTGACTATGGGTAGAACTAGGCCGAGTAAGTAAAAACCTAAGCGAATATCTAAATCAAATAAAATTCAGGAAAATGAATATAAACAAAATAATTCATATCTTTTAAAATAATTTTAATTTGGGAAAACTTATAAAATGAAATATGAATCTTTTCTAGATTTACCTAAGTCTAGATTCTCTACACTAGTTACAAAAGAAACTCCTCTAAAACAATAGTAAGCATGCTCAAAATCAAGATAGATTGAGAACAATACCTAAGTCTTGATTGACAATGATGAAAGATTGAGTGAAGCTTTAGAAAAAATAAGTTGAAGATCAAAGGAGAATCGTTCCTTAGATTGATTGAGTGTGAGGAATCAAAGAAGGATTGAGTAAATTTGAAGATCCAATGGAGCTGGTTTTGAGTTTGGAGGAAGAAGAAAGAGAAAGATTTGTTTGGAGGATTTGTAGGTTACCTCCTCGTTCTGTTTATGGTGGTCACATACGTGGTACGGGCAGGTGGTATGGCTAGAGCCCACCCGTACCAGGTGACATACCTTGGGGGTAATGAATCCCTTCCGACGATGCACTTGGTATGGCAAGGCGATGCTACGTCTGCATCGCTGGTCGTTATTCATTTGGTATCTTGGCTTGAAATCTGATGGTTTGCTCGAGCGTGCGGTACGGGCGCGTCCGACCATACTGGTGGTTGTTAAGAGCACTGTTTCCTATGACAAAAATCGGAATTTCTATCTTCTCGTGCCTCGATGTGGTACTGGTGCATAGTACGGGCCCTTCCAAATGTACCGCAGGTCGTTAAATAGCCTATGAGCTTCAAAACTCAAAGAATTTGATTAGTAGCTCTGTGCGTATTTTGACATCTTATCAAAGGACAAGATAATAGCAAGTATACTATATAAAAATCAGCAATACCTCTTAGGACATGTGTCAGTAATATAAAAGATCGAGGATTACCTTATTTCTTCTCCTCTCTCCAAAGGTCTTCTTGAACACTCTTTATTAAAAACAAACAAAATGAAACAAAAGCAAAACTAACAAAACTAACAAGACTAACACAAAATCTAAAACTTTATTTCACATGGATTGCCTCCCATGAAGCGCTTCTAGTTAAGGTCAATTAGCTTGATCCTGATGGCAATAATTTAGGTTTAATGAGTGGAATGCCCACTCCAAAGTAATTGTCTTTCAAAGTAATTATACCATCGTCATTATTAGGCTTAGACTTCTTCTTCCTAGGGAAGTGGACTATGAAAGGATCTCTAGATGGTAGCCCTATTCTCACGTTCCCCTCACTTAAATTAATTAAAGCTTCAATAGTTCTTAGGAATTGCCTACCTAAAATTATAGGTGCTATGGGATCTCCAGGCATGTCCACAACAACAAGATCAATAAGAGTGAGACTACCTTTGATTTCAACAACGATATTTTCCTTTATCCCAATAGGTTGTTTATAAATTGAGTTCGCTAAATGGGGTCTCAGTTCAGTAGTTACAAATGGCCCCAAGTTTAGTTTGTAAAATAGGCTTACAGAAATTGTTGAGACGCTTGCACCAAGATCACAAAGTGCGGATATCTCATTAACTCCCGGCTTGATGTTAATAGTGGGCTCAAATATATCATCTAGCTTAGCAGGAAGCTTATCAGCTAGTCTCTTATACTCCATCTCTAAATCTAGGACTTTAGATGCTACTTGTTGTATAAATTGTTGGTACATAGCATCATTACCTTGTTCTATACCGGGATTCTTCACGGTGATCATTTTTATTAGATCTTCCATGGTATATTCCAGAGTCAGCGCGTTTCTATAATCCAGCTCTTCAGGCTTTTCTTCATTGGTTACCACCCTCATCATCTTGAGGTATTCTACCGGATTTGGATCGGGCTTCTGAGCCTCCATGGTCTTTTCCTTTCCTGTATAGCCTACACATCATTTCTAATTGCAACGGCTTGTTAGATAATTTTCCTATACTACTTTCATGGTTCTCCGTTATTTTAATAAGCATATTATTTTGCTCATTTTGAGCTTGTATAAAAGTTCTAACAGTTTTCTCAAACGAGAGATTGCCATGATTTGCTCCATTATTATTATCATAATTGTTGTAAGGAGCTCCTGCAGGATTAGAATAATGTTTTTGAACATTAGAAGCATAATTGTTATTTTTCCATGCAGGATTAAAAGGAGTGTGAGCTATAAAATTGACAGCATTAACATCGGTAGTGATAGCATTAACTTGGGTATCTTCTTTACCCTTTACTATATTAAGTAGCCCGTCTACCTTAGAGGTAATCACTTCATTATTTACCTCGGTAATTGAACTTACTCTCTTCGAGGTTCTCTCAACATGCCATTTGGCATGATTATTTTGCATATCATCAAGTAACTTATATGCAATACTCACTTGCTTTCCCATGATTATTCCTCATGTTGCAGTACCTATCATAGACTTAGACATTGGGTTAAGACCATTATAAAACAAATGTAATATAAGCCATTCTTCCATCCCATGACTATGACAGTTCATTACGGCTTCTTTCATCCTTTCCCACGCAAACGCTAGTGGCGCATGGTGTTCTTGTCTAAAGCTTGTAATGTTGGATCTTAGCTGCATAGTTTTAGCTTGGGGAAAAAATTTAGTCATAAACAAATTAGTAAATTCCTCCCAAGACTTAATAGTGCCCTTTGATAGAGATAGCAACCAATCCTTAGCCTTTCCTCTAAGAGAGAAAGGAAACAATATTAATTTAACATCATTTGGATCTACATCCTTAATATGCATTATGTCACAAATTTCACAATAAGTGTTTAAGTGGAAACCCGAATCCTTAGAAGATGAGCCCCCAAATTGGTTTTGTTGAACCAAACTTAAAAGGTTAGGCTTTATTTCATAGGTTTCCGCATCAAGAGCGGGTTGAGTGATAGGTGTACGAATAAAGTCATCAGTGGGAGTAGCATACTCCCCAAGTCTCTTTTGAGCCATGGCTCTTATATTTTTGGTAAAGTTTTTTAAGTAAAGAAAACAAATAACAACTAATTTTTTTGGGTTTTCAAATAGATAACAAGAAATAAACTACAAACTAATAATAAAACTAAAAACAAGGTCTCTAGTGACCTCACCAGGATAGCGAAATTGCTTACTTGGCAATGGCGCCAGAAAAAGGGTTGATACCTTCGATCCGGATTCACGGATGTAGTGTAATAGCTTTTTCCCTAGAAGACCTAGGTTTAATAAAACCTTGGAAAGCAATGCTAAAAGGAAATAAAAAGGACATGTCTACAAGACTTTGTTTGTTCGATTTACCTTAGTTTACCGGACCAATCTAGTTTACTCTTATAATGGGTTGAATCAATGGATGGAGATTGGCCAGGGTTGAAGATCCACCTACAGCTGCACGTCATATGGGATAAAAGATGATAATAAGCATAGTCATGTGTAATGGTTGAATAGGGATAATCTCTTGTGGGCAACACATCCTAATATACTAGAGCCCCCGTGATGCAGCGGGCATAGCAATAGTCTTATAATCCAACTGAGTGTACCACGAAGCAACGGGTTACAAACGATTATTAAGTGCAAAACACAAATCAAAGCATTAAGTGGTGATGTTGTTGTGATCCCGAATGGGTCACTAAGCAAAGACTATACTACCATTTATGTCACTGGGTTCCTATGAGATCGCTTCCAGCCAAGTATCTCACCTCAAGCCTTTATCAATCTATGGGATCTTGGGTACCTACAAGTCCACAGATCGGCATAAGAGACAAAGAAACAAAAGATACAAATCTCTATTTGCACACAAAACACAATACTCCCATGAATTAGATGCGCATAATTGTTGCGAGGTTTCTCCCCAACCTGCAGCCCGTGAGGACTACTCACTCATAGCAAATAGATCGGAGATAGAAAACATTGTATAAAATACATAGATTGAAATCAAATATTCTTACAATGGTCGCCAAATCAAAAGGAGATCTAAAGTACAAAGAAATGGTTATGACTAATGGAGGGGATGGATGATGGAAGTGATGAATAATGGCGTGGATCTCCTTTGGTGGTGTTGTGATGTAATCTGAGAATAGCGGCCCTCTGTCCAGCGGCTGGAGCCTCAAAATATATAGGCATCTTCACGAAAGTTGTAGGGTTTAACGAGACGAAACCGCCGCCACATGGTATGGGTGGACATACGGGCAGGCCCTGCTCGTACCAGTGATTGTTAAGCTTGCTGACGCCTAGGAATGGCTTCCCAATTACTTGGCCATGTGGACTTCCTCAAAAACCTTCATTATGACTCCTGGTTTCACATTAAAAAGTGTGATTTCCTGCACACAATTCAAAGCAAAGTTTTGCATATCATTGCAATTATTAGTCATTAGTGGCAAGGATTGAGAGTTTCTTGTCAATTTCTGGACCAAAAACAATGCTTAAATGCGGTGGAAGATGGCTATCTTTGAGCCATCAGCCTCTATATTTATTCTTGCATCATTGTGTCATGATTCGAAGTAAATTGCAATCCCAAGTACTGCACAACCTTTACTTTTAAACCCCATTGAAGCTTGTACCTCCATCCTATTAGACCTTACTACAGGAGTTGTTTGAGCCATGTGAGTCATAGAATTGCATGTGTAAGGTTTGTGCGAGTCTATTGTGGATATCGAGGTACCTAAACAACTTAAACTATGTAGTAATGGGATAACTAAAGAAAGAGGCACCAATGGGCAATAGCTGATATTTTGTTTTTAACCGCTCACTTGTGTCCCGTAGGACCCGAGTACTTGATGTCTGTTCCTTGACTATCGCACTATCCATATGTGGGAGACTTTATGGATCCCCCTTCGCCTGAGCTTCATTCACATCTTATTTCTTGGGGCCACAACTAGTTTGGGGCTTTACTACTTTCATGTACTTATGCCATGCTTTACTGCTTTATTTACTACTATTGCTCGTGGAGACATTTACTATTGTACTGCTTAGGACTCATGCCACATTTTTGATGTATCGACAAGCCCAGTCACACATCCGGGTTCCTAGTCATTTACAGCCATCGCCACACATCCTGGGTCCGTCACTGAGCCAGCCGACTTCGTAGTGGGTAGCTTAGTGGGGTGGCCCCCTTAAATAATTTTTGAATCTCGTGAATGCTTTGTTGTGATGCATCATTGCTTTTTATTTGGTTTTTCCCGAGGTTGATCGTGCGGATGTTGCTATTTGTGCACCCCTGCAGGGTAAATATTTCTGAAAGCCGTATCTGTGGTTATCGATGACTTGGAGCATAGTTTCTCGATCATAGATAACTATAACTAAAGTACCATGTTTAACTTGACTAAACATGACTATTAATTAGTGCAACACTCATGGAATGGTTCATAAAATTGCCAACGGATGGGTGCTCTTCCGTCTTCTCATTGGTTAAGAGAGAAAGAGGATGAGATATATTTACTTTATGTTGCTTATATAACTATTGGTTTCTAATTAATGTGCATCTGTCTATATGTAGTTAGGTGGATGTTGTAGCGTGTCTCTATTGAACTGTTTAGCTAATCATCTTCAGTTGCAATTGTGTCACCCCCAGGTTGTTCCCTTTAGATGCATAAATACTTGCTGAGTGCCCTAGGGTCTCACACCATAAATATTGATTAGGTTCTCAGGTACATCCATATGGAGGCTACTATATCAATGAGGCCGATGATGGAGGAAACGACCCTCTTGCGTAGACATTCCGGGGATGGAGATCTTCGAGATCTGTGGGTGGGAATGTGCTTATTTCTATGGCATCTTATGCCAATTTGACTCTTAATATGTACTCGGATCTGTGTTTTCCGCTTCTGCTTGATGATTTGTTGAGTAATGTATGAGGATATATTCCTAAAATATTATTACTACTATCTATATAAATTTGGTTCTTGCCGTAATGGCATTCCAACATATTTCTATTTATTTTAGATGGAATAGCTCTGATGTACTCTTGTATGTCGCCGGCATACATACTCACTTGTGTATGCTAGACTCACAGCTAGTCAGTCATGTTTCTCGTACTCAAAGCTATAACCATGAATTTTTGGGTGGATGGTTGGCCGGTACCGCGCCCTGCCATTGTGGCCTGCTTGTGAGCAGCCTTGCGTCCTCCATAGTAGTACGTCCTCCACGGATTCGGGTTATACCAGCTTGTGATTTAGAAACGTGAGGTCCGGGGATTACAGAAAGATATTCAAAACATCATGATGTGTGCAAACCAACCATTGGAAAGATAAATTGTTCAGTATGTTAGATGCCACACACAAATCATCAAAAACAAATATGATGGGAATATGAGTATCGCAAGCGGAAGCAAAAACAACATGTTTGCAAACAAACCATATGAAAGAGCAAATGTTCCTTATGTTTGTTGCAATAACTATACGAGATACATGGAAGCTCTCATGACAATACATTCTCATAATGGCATTATGGTTGCCCACAAAACATCTTGAAAGAGAAATTGTTCAACATTTTTGTTGCAACACACAAAGCATCAATATCCAATAGCAAAGAAACATGATTTTCACAAGGTGTAAGAATACCATCAACATGCTTGCAAGCAAACCATAGGAAAGAGCAATATTTCAACATGAAAGATGCGAAGCATGCAAAAGGTATCAGAGTTGGGTTCAATCTTGAACTCACTTGGGGGATGCTCTATAGAGCTCTTTTTGTCAAATCATGCTCAACCGAGGTTGACATGATCATGTGGGTACCTACACACATCATACACAAAAGTAAGAACGTGTGTGCATGGTAGAGAAACACATCATCCATCATGACATATCTCTTCTTGTGCACATCACCATTAATGTCAATGAAGTGTAAAATAGATGCATGTTGAGTATGCAAGTGGGGAACATGATTATCATGACATTTACCAAAATCCCCAAAATTTGAGAGAGCTATGGGGGCATCACAATAGAAACCATATGATAATTATTGTTACAAGCAAAACAAGTGAAAGATAAATTATACATCTTATTGCAAGCAACGGGAGAAATTCTAAAACATCCATGACAAAGCATGGTTCAAGGGATACCATTTGTATCATCATTGCAAGTAAACCATTGGAAAGAGAAATTGTTCAACAAAGTGCAAGCAATGATGTCATCAATATAACATTTAGAGCATATCATGTCTATGGAAATAGCATGGCAATAAAAGGATTCCACATGGTCATCATGATGCGTAGCAAAATCAACACATGGGAATAAGAGTGGAACATATGTCATGTCACAAGTATCATCCATAGCATGCAAATCATCATGTCCACTAGTGGGATCATGGCATCATCAACACCCTTATTTTTACCTTGTTCATACCTCTCATATTAAGGGGGTGTTGTGGTGGTAGTGTCCTCCAAGTGGGCGGCTTTGTCTTCTTGAAGTAGCCTCATCATCTTCATCCACCATGTACATCTTCTCGGTAGGAAGCATCATCATCTCGAGGCTTGTCGCTTCTTGATCCATGGAACCTAGCACATCATGATAAAACACACTATAGGTAGAGGGTAAGTCATTAGAAATCAAAATGGCCTCACATGACCTATCAACTACAAATCTCAACTCACTCGGTGTATCACTCATGCCCTCCAAGTGGAAGCACTCAATCTCATGTTAGTGGAGTCACTCATCTCACTCTTGTTCTCACTCAAGTGGGCTACGTGGCTCTCATCCTCACATGGGATTGGTACCACATCATCACTCAAGAATCTAGGGATAGGATCGGTTTTCTCAACTCTATGAGCCTCCTTCGGTGAAGGGAAAATCCCATGCTCTCCATTCTCGACCTTGTCATCGCCATCTTGTAGTGTAGGCTATTTACTTAGAACTTGCTCAACCTTCGCCTTGACCAACTTGTCTTTTTTAGACATCCTCTTGACATACTCGTCCAACTTGGTGAAGTAGAGGCGTTGGACATCCTCATCCATGAAGTTGCATGCGTCATCTAGGACGTCAAGTTTTGGCATTGAAGTTTGATTGCGTGGAAGAAGGCTTGCTCTTGGTACCATTTTGGTGGTGGCACTAGTAGTTGAAGGTGCCTTATGATGGTGTCGGCGGAGGTCATTGGCATGCCTTTTCGAAGGTTGATGTAGGTAACGCACTTGGTCATCCACATGACGCTCCCGACGATGATCCTTTTCCTTGACACTCTTCATGTGCTTGTGGTACCTTCTTGAGCTTGACTCGTTAAGTTTGGTGAGGTTGTCGTCCATGTCTTTCTTGATCTTGACGAGGTCACTTTTCAACTTATCCAATTGATTTTGGAACTTGGTGCTCTCAAGGTAGCCAAGATGCCTTGGATGACGTCTTGTATCCTCTTGATGTTGGCGGTGATCACGAGAGGATGTATGTTGGGGTGCCACTTGTCTTGGAGTAGGTGGAACTTGATGCCTTGGCGATGGTGGAACTAGATGCCTTAGAGGTAATGGCTCTTGATGTCTTGGAGATGGTGGTGCTTGGTGCCTTGTTGATGGTGGTGCTTGATGCCTTGGAGTTGGTGGCGCTTGACGCCTTGGAGGAGGACCATCGAAGTAAGCGGTGCCCCTTGTTGTGGCACTCTTGGCCTTGAAGGTCATGGTTTCTTGATGATGTGTCTCCTCTTTATTTGCATAGTACTCTAACTTGTCCATGCTTGGGGAGTCGTTGTTGTTGTAATACTCCATATCACCCAAGCATGTGGAGCCATTGTTGGTGTAGTGCTCCATCATGTCATTCATGCTTGTGGAGGCATATGCATGGTGGCTCATCATGGGTTCTTAATAGAAATCATCCTCGGTTCCAGAGTCCCTAGACATGATTCAGAATACCAAGTGGTGTATATGGAAGTGGTAGTGGGTGTTAGAGAAACAATGCCAAACCTTACTTTACCTTGGAATAAAGTATCGGGCAAGTGGACACACTTGAGAGCAATAAAATCCAAGTAAAGTGAAGTTCACGTGGAACACCAAAACCAACTAACTACTAAAAACATACATACACAAAGCTTATGGTGGATAGTTATAAAAAGTGGCATGTCAATAAACAATCCGAAATCAAGATGTTGTAATGGCAAGTAAAGAACCATGATGATCACAAAACAAAACAAAACAAGTCAATCAACAAGATAGGAATTATATTCAAGTAAATGCACACGGTGGGATAAATGGGACTTGTGCGACAGAGAAAGTGAGCTAAGAACCAAATGATTACCTAGCAAAGACTATAAACTCATGTCGCACAAGGGCAAGGAGAGACGCTAGTTCGATTGCAATAAATTGGTGGGATACAAGATATGCACAATAAGTACCACCTATGTGATGTTCATCGAGCTTGCACTTCCTATTCTATGAGGCACTTGTTTTTTTCTTTTTCTTTTCCTTTTTTATATATTTTTTCTTTCCTTTTTCACTTGCCTCTTCCTTGTGCCAACAACTATACAAGGTAAATACATGAGATAGCGCTCACAATGTTTTCTTGTAATTCTACAAGGTATCAAATGTGCATAGCCCAAGAAATCATAGGAGAAACTAGTCTCAATAGGTTTTTGTTGGTCACAAAGATCATGTAGTTCACAAAGGAATGCAAGTGGGGAGAAGTCACGGAAAGTTTATACCTTTCATCGCTGATCTTCACCATTTATTGCTGGATGCTGCCTTGCTCACGGAATTTGGATGGATTAGATACCATGAACCTATTGGATGATGATGTAGAGCTCCTTCTCCTCTTCGAAACAATCTAAAAACACCAAAATCCGAGTTCGAATGCAGAATATGCTCAAAACCATGAAGAAGATTTTCTGTCCTGCAGGAGGGCGGAGACTCCGGGGTCTAGGGATGGAGACTCTGGGGGTAGGTACTCTAGGCTTCAGGGCCAGAGACTCCAGAGTTGGGGTCTGCTGCATGTCAAGAACTCGACAGGGATGCGGTTTGGACGGACAAACTCGAACAAAAACCTCAAATTGATGGGGGAAATTAAGGAATTAGGCTATGGAAACCCAAGGGAAGGTAAATCAACAAGTTTAGCAAGTAATCCATGGATCAAAACCTACCAAAACTCACTCAAATATCAGAATGATCCAAAACACAAATTGGGGCTATTTTTGGTGGAATTTTTGAATTTATGGGAAAATACCAAATCGGTGAGAAATTTGTGGCAACCAAAAGCTGTTGATACCAGACGATAAGGGTGAACCTCAAGGGTGGCCCGATTGATACGTCCATAACGCATCTATAATTTTTGATGGTTTTATGCTAATAATATGCTTTTGATACTCCTTTTTATATAAAGTTTATGATTTATTTGGACTAACATATTAATAGTTGCAAAAGTGCACAATGTTCTTGTTTTACACTTTGATGTGTAGGAATTACCAAGAATACAAGTGGAAACCTTATTGGAGTCAAATTGGGATTTTCCAGAAATCTGTCTCAGAACTCTTTTTGAAGATGGTCACGTTTCGGGTCAAAGACGGCGTCAAATGGAAAACCCTTCAACTACAAAGTTGTTGGAAATTTCACGACAAACATTCTGACATAAAATTTAGCTGATTCCAAGTATGGATGGACCCGATAGGCCCGATTTACTGCAGCCCAAGATGGGGTGACGGGAATCCGAGAAGCTATATAAAGAGAGGAAACCTAATTCGTGGAAGACACCTCCACCCACAAATTTGCAGCCACCAAAGCCACGTTTTTGCCTCCCCCATGGATCCCATATCCATGGGAGAGGGCTCCCAATAAGCCATGAAGGAAGGGGGCTAAGGGACGGTGCTCCCCTGTGATACTGGCGGCGGGGAAGGAGTCCTCCGCGCCGGCGCCGGCGCCACCGACGCCTCTTCACCATCTTCACCACCATCTCCATCGATCTGCAACACCATCTCCATCGCCGTTGTTGATTCTCATGATGATGAGGGAGTAGTTCTTCCTCGAGGCTAAGGGCTCTACCAGTAGCTATGTGTTCATCTCTCTCTCTATGCATGATCATATTGTGATCATCAGCTTTGTAATCAAGTAGATCTACCTTGCTACTCAAGTGCTTTAATAGATCTCTGCTCTCCCCATGTGTGTGAAAGTGACAGCATGCACACCATGGTGGCACTTAGGCTAGAGATTACAATTACTTGTTATGAGTTATATTTGGAGTTGGATGTTTCTATGAAATTGTGGTGTTTGTTGGAACCGTCTAGAGCTCAAGGTGACAGTGTGGGGTTATCTAGATGGGGAAAGCGGACTTTGAGGAGTGTTGTTATAGCTCTACCATGGATTAGAGTGTACAACCGGAGAGTGTCCAACCGGAGAGTAGTTCATAAAGAGAAGATATTTATATGAGAGTGTTCACTAGCGAAAGTATGATCCCTAGGCCTTGTTTCTAAGCATTGAAACATCGTTTTCTACTAGATCTGTTACATGTTTGCTTGCTTCCATCTTTATTTCAGTTTTCCTTTAGTGTTTTCCACGCATCATCAAGCTATTTTCTGGCACCGTTACCACTTATAATTATCTATACCACTTGTATTTCACTATCTCTTCGCCGAACTAGTGCACCTATACACCTGACAAGTGTACTGGGTGTGTTGGGGACACAAGAGACTTCTTATATCTTGATTGCAGGGTTGCTTGAGAGGGATACCTTTGACCACTTCCTCCCTGAGTTCGATAAAACTTGGGTGATCCACTTAAGCGAACCTTGCTGCTGTTCTACAAACTTCTGCACTTGGAGGCCCAACAACTGTCTACAAGAATAGAAGTGTGTAGACATCAAGCTAATTTCTGGCGCCATTGCCGGGGAGGTAAGGTAAAAGGTACTCGCATCCTCCAGTGTGAGTGCTCAAAGTTATTTCCTTTAGATTCTGCAATTTTGTCTTTTGTTTCTTGTTTTCACTAGTTAGGCTTAATGGAAAGCAACAACAAAATTAGAGAGCTTTATAGTATTTATCTTGAGTTAGTACATGAAGTGTTTGAAGAGAAAACTAAAAAACCTATGGAACTTTATTTGCATGCTTATAGCAATGTTGTTAGTATGAATTCTTTGGACATCATTATTGCTAATGCTATGGAAAAGTCTAAGCTTGGGGAAGCTAGTTTTTATGAAAATGATCTTTTTAGTTCCCCAGCTTTAGAACATAGCTATTCTATTGCTTATGATGATACCAAACCTCCAATATATGATGATTAAAATGATGAATATGATATTTTTAGTCCACCTACTATTGGGGAGAAAATTCATTATGATTATGATATGCCTCCTATATTTGATGATTATGGTGATGAGAATAATAATGATAGCTATTTTGTTGAATTTGCTTCCACTATAATTAATAAGAATGACTTTGTTTATGTGGAGAGTATTAATTCTTTTATGCATGTGGCTCATGATAAGAATGTTTTATGTGATAGTTATATTGTTAATTTTATTCATGATGCTACTGAAAGCTATTATGAGAGAGGGAAACATGGTTTTATGCATCTCAATAATATTAGGTTTCCCCTCTTTATGTTGAAAGTCTTGAAGTTGCACTTGTTTTGCTTTCCTATGCTTGTTGCTTCGTGCTTTCATGATTTATTTATTTACAAGATTCCTATGCATAGGAAGTGGGTTAGACTTAAATGTGTTTTGAATTTGCTTCTTGATGCTCTTTTTTACTTCAATTCATATTTCTTATGTGAGCATCTTCTTAATCTACCATGCCTAACTTAAAGGCGTTAAAGAAAAGTACTTCTTGGGAGATAACCCAATAGTTTTCTTGAGTCTTGGAAGTTATTACATCAGTAATAACCTCTCCTTATCCTTTTTTTTGATTTTTATGCCAAGAAGAACCTCTAATGAGAGGGAAGTAAGACTTGGGGAAGTGCTGTCCCGAAACAGATTTTTTTGCTTCACTGTAAAAATCCATGAACAATCTATGTATGTCGGATTGAGCTGTAATTTTCTGAATAAATCCCCTAGGTTGTTATCCAACTTTCGTTAGTTCAACACTTTTTGATTTGAGCAACAGAAGGTCTTTGAAAATATTGGTTTTTACCTGCTGGTCTGTTTTGACAGATTTCTGCTATTATTTACATTTGTCTCTTAATCTCTTTCTCTTTGAGTTCTCTTTGATCAGTTGAACTTTTTAAAGGAAGTGATATAGTAGCTTGTGTTTTAATGGAAGTTTTACTTTTGTTGGAACTGAACCAAAAGACTTATTATCTTGAGTACACTAATGTTGCTAATGAAGATTGTGTGAAGTTTTGTATGAAGGAAAAATTTCAGGTGTAAGAGAAGAATGATGTAATGAGATGAATAATGGACAAAAGATCAAGCTTGGGGATGCCACCCGTGTCACCCAAAGAAATATTCAAGAAGTACAAGCGTCAAAGCTTGGGGATGCCTTGGGCATCTCCTTCTTCATCAATAAAAATCTCAGGTCTTTCTAGACACTTCGTTTTTATTGTTTCATGCACTGTTGTGTTGTTCTTGGAGCGTCTTTGTTTTTGTTTTTAGTTTTATTTTGCTTGGTTTGCTGCAATAAGTTGGTTGGATCCCAGCACTTCTTTTGGAGAGAGACACACTCTGCTTTCATTGTTTAGAACACTCTAGTTTCATTCTTATTGTCTTGTGAGTGTTCACTTTTGCTAGCACTACGTTTAGCCTTAGTTTTCTTGTGCTTTCAGCTTAGAACTTTTTAGTTCTTCTTTGTGGATTTGTGAGACAAGCTCACTGATCTTTATTTATCATTATCTTTGTGAGTTGTTTCAAATAAGTCGATTGGTGTTGGAAAAGAGTAGGAAGCTTCATGCTTATAGTGGTACAATAGAGAGCTTGTTTTGACTGTGGCTTAGGCTTTATCATGTCATGCTTGATATTGTTTTGGCTTTATGATTAGTGATTTTTGCTATAGCATGAAATGTTATAAAAAATTGAGATTGCTTAATGTGCCTTGAAAGAATCATGCGTTGTTTTAGCATATAAAAGCATAATATTGAGGTATTCTCCTTTAATGCTTTATTTGGGTTGACTTGGCGCATGCTCACACCATGTTAAGACTATACCAAGTCACCATAGCCTCTATGGTCCTTTAGTTTTCGACTTGTAATATCACTTTATGCTTTAATTAATGATGTTTTGTCGCTTTGCATGATTATGGCCATTATTGCTCTCTTAGTTGGTTGCTCCTAGTCTTTTGCTAGCCTCCATACCAAGTATGAGTTCCACTCATGCATCCAACTCCAAATAAAACCAAGTTATTCCAAAGAGTCCACCATACCTACCTATTAGCAATTTGTTATTCCAAGTATATTCATATTTTTATCTACCTTCTGAATTAAACTTGTTATGAGAAAATTAGTGATTAAAGCTCTCATGAACTTGATGGCACATTTTACTTTTCTTGCTCTTAATAAACTTGAACCATTGTGTCATCTATGTTGTATATGCTTGCACTTGTATGTTGGGAATTAGCAGAACCATGTTGTCATGGGGAATGCTTTCAACATTGCACTTGTACATTGTACCCGGTTGATATCATGCTCTTTTGTTTATGGATGTCGTCGGTGTGAAATGAAAGGGGACCTTGTAAGTCCATGGAGTTATGTATGTGTGTTAGAGAAACGCCTGGGCCGCTAGCCTAAGCCATGTCTAATCATGGTGAAAACTTGCAGAATCACCATAGTGAGCAATCTATGAAGCATTCTTCTTATATAAAAAGAGATAGAGATTGAGAAAAATAAAAAAAATGAGAAAAGAGGAAAGAGAGAAAAAAGGATCATTTTCCCATGGTAAATAAGAAGATTGCTGAGATGCTCATTGTCTGCTTGCCTTGTCATTTTGATTATGGGATAGCTCATGTATCATGTGCAAGGGGTACCCCGTTGGCGGTTCTCTATGATACACATGTAATTACTATGACAAGAACTTACCGGTAAATAAACTTGAGTAGCATGAGGAGCAGCCCTCGTATTCAAGGGACATGAGATTGCCAACTTATACTTTGTCAAACATATACTCCATAGTTTGTTTACTTTAACCTTAATCACTTCAATATGCTTATGATAGGGGCAATGAGAGCTGAAAGCTAATAAGTACCATAATTTTTGGAAGCTCTTTATGAGACTTAAATCCTTGCTTCCTTCTATGAAGGACTTTCTTTTACTTTTATGTTGAGTCTCCATCTTCTATCTTTATGCACCTATTAAGAGAGTATAGTGGCCATTCTTAATTTAATGTGCATTATCCCAAAACTTGTTGATTGATGTATAACTTTGATATCTTTTTCTTAAACTATTTGTATCTAGTCACCCTTATGAACTTTGAAGGTGTCCTATGCATTTATGTCTTGCTACACTATGAGGGACAAGCTGAATACCATTCACATTGTGTTTTCTTTATGTGAAACAAAAAAACGTCTTTCAAAGCATTGTTATTCATGAATCTTTTGTTTGTACATTTTCATGCTACAACATAGTTGCTATGTCTTATTGTTAGAACTCTATTTTTCATGTTCATGTTTAGAGTACATTGATCCCAGCTATCAATGCTTTTACAATAATGATGATAAAGATTGTGTTGGCTGCGTGTCACCTCAAAAATTATATTGTTTTTATCGTTTACCTACTCAAGGACGAGCAGGAACTAAGCTTGGGGATGTTGATATGTCCATAACGTATCTATAATTTTTGATGGTTTTATGCTAATAATATGCTTTTGATACTCCTTTTTATATAAAGTTTATGATTTATTTGGACTAGCCTACTAATAGTTGCAAAAGTGCACAATGTTCTTGTTTTACACTTTGATGTGTAGGAATTACCAAGAATACAAGTGGAAACCTTGTTGAAGTCAAATTGGGATTTTCCATAAATCTGTATCATAACTCTTTTTGAAGATGGTCACGTTTCGCATCGAAGACGGCGTCAAACGGAAAACTCTTCAACTACAAAGTTGTTAGAAATTTCGCGACAAACCTTCTGGGCATAAAATTTGGCTGATTCCGAGTCCGGACGGGCCTGATAAGCCTGATTTACTGTAGCCCAGGATGGGGTGACGGGAATCCGAGAAGCTATATAAAGAGAGGAAACCTAATTCATGGGAGACACCTCCATCCACGAATTTGCAGCCACCAAAGCCACATTTTTGCCCCCCCCATGGATCCCATCTCCACGGGACAGGGCTCCCAATAAGCCATGAAGGAAGGGGGCTAAGGGGCAGTGCTCCCCTGTGATACCGGCGGCGGGGAAGGAGTCCTCCGCGCCGGCGCCAGCATCGCCACCGCCTCTTCACCATCTTCACCGCCATCTCCATCGATATCCACCACCATCTCCATCATTGTTTCTGATTCCCATGATGATGAGGAAGTAGTTCTTCCTCGAGGCTAAGAGCTCTACCGGTAGCTATGTGTTCATCTCTCTCTCTATGCATGATCATATTGTGATCATGAGCTTTGTAATCAAGTAGATCTACCTTCCTACTCAAGTGCTTTAATAGATCTCTGCTCTCCCCATGTGTGTGAAAGTGACAGCGTGCACACCATGGTGGCACTTAGGCTAGAGATTACAATTACTTTTTATGAGTTATATTTGGAGTTGGATGTTTCTATGAAATTGTGGTGTTTGTTGGAACCGTCTAGAGCTCAAGGTGACAATGTGGGGTTATCTAGATGGGGAAAGCGGACTTTGAGGAGTGCTGTTATAGCCCTACCATGGATTAGAGTGTCCAACCGGAGAGTAGTTCAGAGTAGTATTATAAAGAGAAGATATTTATATGAGAGCGTTCACTAGCGAAAGTATGATCCCTAGGCCTTGTTTCTAAGCATTGAAACACCGTTTGCTACTAGATCTGTTACATGTTTGCTTGCTTCCATCTTTATTTCAGTTTTCCTTTAGTCTTTTCCACGTGTCATCAAGCTATTTTCTAGCACCGTTACCACTTATAATTATCTATACCACTTGTATTTCACTATCTCTTCGCCGAACTAGTGCACATATACACCTGACAAGTGTATTGGGTGTGTTGGGGACACAAGAGACTTCTTGTATCTTGATTGCAGGATTGCTTGAGAGGGATACCTTTGACCACTTCCTCCCTGAGTTCGATAAACCTTGGGTAATCCACTTAAGGGAAACTTGCTGTTGTTCTACAAACCTCTACACTTGGAGGCCCAACAACTGTCTACAAGAATAGAAGTGCATATACATCACCGATATTCATGGATCTTGTGGTCAAATCGATGGGAAAGCGAGGGGAAAGGTAGAAGGTAGTGGAAGCGAACACACACCTCGCGAAGAACATGATGAACACACGCAAACACGACACAATACAAGGCCAATTGCTCCTGCCGGCGACCACCGGTCTTATAGAATCCTTGCAAGGAAAAAGACCGGTCAACATGCTCCCTTCAATCCCAGGCGGAGAGCGAAGAACAACTCAGAGAGGGTCTTGAAAACTACGCTCACGCACTCGCAAACGTGGGCATTGTACAATGATGGATGCACAATGCAAACTCCAATGAGGTTGGTGACGATAGTCGGTCCCCTTGGTAAAGGGGATGAGGCAAAACTAGAGATTCCACACGGGGGTTGTATTTAGTCTATCATCTATGCCTAAGGGATACAATTAGGGGTGGGGATCTATATATAGGCCAACAACTAGAATAGGGGTAGTTTGGGCATAAAAGTAGGGTTTCTAACGGAATAAGGGGTACATGGGCCAAGGGCCTAGCTGTTGGCATGCAGGCCCATCACCTAGGCCAGAGACTCCGGTGTCGAGGGGTCGAAGAGTACGGGGTTGGCCGGAGACTCCGGGGTAGGGCGTCGCTCTCTGGGGTGAACTACGAGGTGGATGATAGAGAGTTCCAGGTAGACGGCCGGAGTCCTATCCGGAGTCCTAGGGTAGAGACTCCGACACGGAGGGCCGGAGACTCCGGTGTGGAGGTCCGGAGACTCCGGGGGTGCACGGAGACTCCGTTCTGGTTGTTGCTCTCTGGGCCTGTCTCCAGGGAGGTGTACTGGGAGCTCTAGGCAGGGGTCCAGAGTCCTGGCCAGAGACTCCGATGTTGGAGGTCGGATACTCCAACGTCAAGGCTAGAGACTACGGTGCTTCTGCTGCTGCTTCTTCTGTCTCCTCTTCCAAGCCTCTGTCTTGTCGTGCTTGGTGCTCCGGGCTTCCTCCCTTGCCTCTGTACTTGTCAGTGTGAACCTATCATGATAATGGTACGGAGTATGAAGTAGTATACCATTCAATAGGGTAGGAAGTGGGCTCACATAGAGAAAAGGATTCACCTTTGGAGTCCATGACGACTTGGCATAAGTTGGAGATCTTGATGTGGTAACGACAATAGGTCGGGCTACATCAAAAAGTAGCTTTGTATTTTATACCAGAACAAGGGCACTTATGTTTACCGCATGAACCCCATAGTTAAATGGCAGATATAACATCTATAATTAATCAAAGTGGAAGGGTTCAGAGTTGAAATGATGTTATTTTTGTACATTCCATATTATCTTTAACAATTCTAAATGCCCTTCATAATTGTTCAATGTTAAATTTCCCAAGTCCTAATAGAGAGCTGGACATAATGTAATTAATCTTAATAATTTTCCTTCACCCTAATTGTCGGAGCTGATTGATAGGCATCGAGGAGAGGTCAAAAAAGGTTCACGAGGACGTGAAGGAAGAAATTGAAACATTCCTAGAGAGGGGCTCAGTCATTCTTGAGAAAGTGGAAGAGAATATTGGAGGCCATTCAGAAGTTAGCCTTTCAAATGAACAAGGTAAATCATATCATATTCAAATTCACTTCAAATGTAAAGTATGTACTTTCAGTTGATTTTCTTTGACCATTTCACAGATAGAATAATGTAAGATTGAATAGTGCAGTTCCACATTCATCTATGAATTAGTTCAAAATATGAAATCAACATTTACGTGATACAAAGAACTAGCACTATGCAGCAGTCAGCAAATAGCATATGCTTGGGAAGTCGTAACAAAAAACTACATAGTGTGCAGAGTACAATGGAGAAATTTGCCCCTGGTTTGTCGACAAGGAGAAATGCATGTAGCTAGTCCATATAATATTAGATAGTTTTCCTTATTAGGTGACATATCCTTTTCTGAAAACCTTTTGAAGGAAATCCACAAGTCATATACTCCCTTAGTCCACTAATATAAGATGTTTTGGCAACTAAATTAGTTAGTTCACCAAACATCTTATATTAGGGAACAGAGGAATTAATCAATTAAAAGGTGATCAGGTAGTCACTGTGTCACTGCAGAAGTTAATTCGACCCATATTCCTAGGATAGTATGATTCAGATCATGATAATGGATCATAGCCATATTTGAATTGAGATATGACATATTAAGTGTAGCGTTTTTTTATAAAAACTTTGACCAAAGGGGTACGGATCCCTCTCTTGGCTTTCCGTTGTTAGGTAAAAAATGAGACGTCTAAAGCAGAGATTTATATGCATTAGATAACACCCTGTTTAATTCGATCACACCTGCGACTCACCACCATGAGGTCAAGCCACCAAGCCAGCGCTTGGTTCTTATGATGCCATGATTTATTTTTTTCCCGACCAGGTTATCCCCCTTTCCACTAATTACTTAACGGAAATATAAGATCCTTTTTACAAGACAGAAACTAAGGGCATGTTTGATTCAAAGGAATTTCAAAAGATTTGTGAAAGATTTTATCCCTTAGGAAATATTCCTATGTTGGTCGTTTGATTCAAAGGATTACAATCCTTAGGAATTCCTTCAAAGGATTTCTTTTCCCTCTATTTTTTAGAAATAATTCCATCCACTCCAACCTCATGTTAAAATTCCTTAGCTTTTCATGTGATTCAAACACATATTTGATCCAAATTCATGTAGTTTCATATTCCCATAGGATTCAAGAGGTCATGCTGCTCCAATCCTATGGTTTTTCTATTCATGTACTAGTTAAGTGTCTGTGCATGGCTACGGTAAAGCAAGACAAGCAGATAGAATGTTTGATTTTGTTGGACCATATGGCAACAATGACTTTTTGAATAGCCCAAACATTTTGCTCCCTCTTCCTAACCCTCCAATGTCCTCCCTTTCTTCGTAACCCTCGAACAAGAAACATTGTGTTACCTTTTTCACTCAACCATGTGTCTTTCTCTATCACGTGGCCTCCCATCATATCAAGCATGTTTCTAGAATACAATTATCAGTGTATTCATGGTATAAGCACATTAACAATAAGAACCTTTTTGCTGATCCTTAATTTAAACCGAAAAGTGCAATCTTGGACAAGAATACTGGATGCAAAGCAGCAAGAAAGATATCTTGACAAAAAATGAATACAAAGTACTCCCTACGCTCCAAATTAATTGTCATAAATATTGGTAAAATGTTTCCTAAAGTTAAACCATCAACACTTAATTTGGAACGGATGGAGCATTATATAATGTATAAAAAACTACATTGACAATTTGTTGAATAAAATATAGTAATTTATTAAAAAAAGTTATACAAAACTACAAGACAATTTGTTGAATAAATATAGTAATTTATTAAGAAAAGTCACTTGTGTTCCTCATGTAAGTGTCTATTTGAATGATTGTGTGTTGTTGGACCCTCAATTCTCTTTTCTACCCGCTATTGTGCTTTGTATTACCCAATCAAACAACATTGTCACTACACTCTGTAGTCACCCCACTCAACAACAATCACTTTAATGTTGTCACCCCACTCCAACAATGTCAATCGAGGGCTTAAAAAAAGATGTCACTCGCGCTGGGCGTACTGTGTTTTCACAGTGGTCGTTCACATAGCTTAGTATTTGGATTGATACGGGATAAAATGATGGCCAAATAAAAACAGCAATGATTCTGTAGGTTGTCTTCTCTAAGAAAACAATTGATTTTCTTTCCGAACTTACAGCCCAATCCAACCTTAATTACTTGCAGATTCCTCTCGTACAAATTCCTGAACGTTTGTCCTTCAAGTATTGTTTTTTTACATGTTTTTACTGGTCTAGTACATGAAGGATTACAGTTTAAGGCTTTATCTAAACGGGGAGAATTTAAGAGCTTCGTCAAGGAATAGAAAATGGCAGCCTTTTTTTTCTGTTAGCGACAAGTTTGCATCAAGAAAAATATGGTATATACTTATAGATAAAAGGAAAGCATCTGGATCAACATGTGTGTATGGCAATATCTTAATCAACCTCGGAAATAATGCTAGCTGTAAATGACATTCTCAATTGAATGGATAATCTGTTGGGGTAGGAAGTACAAATAAGTCAAAATATCCATACAAAGTTCTACGTGAGTGAATAACAAATACTCCTAGATTAAACATGGCATACATCTGAACCTAGAAGAGATATCTGACCATTGATGAGTCTAAAATTGAAGCATATTTACCTTTTGTTTTTCATAAGTGGAATAGGGATTTTTGTATTTTAATGCGTTTGCATGCACCTTTTGTCCTTGTTTCAATAGGATCCGAATTACTGAGTCTCTTATGAACATATCATATTATGTTGTCATATGCTATTTTTAAGTGATAAAAATCATCTAACTGATTTACCTTCGCACCTCGGAGAATAGCAAACGTGAGGAAGGCTACTGCAGCGTTAACAACCAGTAGTATGGGTGGAGCCCACCTGAACCATCCGCCCATACCACACGGAAGCGCGACCGCCTCGTCAAATACTTTCTCCTAGCAAAGACGGATCACAGATCTGACATTCACAGGAACCTTGAGGCACGAAAAACCAGAACAGAAAGGGATCTGAAGGAGGAACTTGGAGAAGGGTAAATCCCTGCTGCTTCATGGATCATTGGAGGATATTGCATCATCCATCGCTGCATCACCATCACCACTATTACCCGCATCTTTCATTCATTAGATCTTATTGTATTTCCAGATTCAATTGTGGTTTGCACTAGATTTACCCCTGTACTTTTATCCATCCAATTGATTATGATGATGTCGTTGATTGCTTCTATGTCTGAGTATTTTCCCCTCATTCTTGGGAAGGTGGAGAAACCTTAGCACTATTATGAAATTGAAATAAAGATGATATATTCTTGTGTCCATATGACTTACTGGTCTATGATAGATTTATGATGTGTGTTTGATCTCTCTCTTTAGATAGTATGTGTAGCCGGCCACATATCATTGTCTTCGGGACTAAATAAGAGGGCGAAATCCTTTGGATGTGTTTAGAAGTGTGCCCCGGAGCTATCGTGACTAAAAGCACATGATATCAACCTAGACGGTCAAAGGAGGATTAATAGAAATTCCCTAAGATAATTACAATATCCACGGGGAGACCCTTAATTCTGGTGGTCTGTATGGGTGGTTTTTTCTCTCAGACATCGTGGTGGTTATTTAGAGGTGACCTCATTCTTGGCTCAGCAAAGTGACTTCCTACGAGCCTTATAGTGAACATCTTATTATGGAGCTCTCTCCACACATATCATGACACAATAAGTAGGTTATCCTAATTATGAATAATAATATCATGATAGAGGTGTATCCTACACCCCCGAAAACGCTTTAGCCCTATTGAGTTCAACCATGTTTCCAAATGCTTTTGTTACTTGCTTTATTTTACTTGTTTTAATTACTATTCTGCATTAAACCAAAAACCTTTCAAGTACCCTTTACTTTAAATCAAAGGCGGCTTACAAGTATCCTTTGGTAGACAGTGACGAGGGGCATAAAGACCTTAACCAAATAGCTCTATGTGGGTCCGATACTCTTATTTCGAAACTAGCTACAATTGATTTGTGCACTTGCAGTCATCAAGCTAGTTTCTGGCACCATTTCCGGGGAGCTAAGCGCTTTTGGTCTTTGTTCTTAGTTACTTATTCTACTAATTGTTTTACTAAAGTTGTTTAATAGTTTTAGGTAAGCACCATAACTGCACTCAGCACCATAACTGCACTCAGACTAATGAATTAGCTCGATGCAGCTAAACTCTTTGGAAAGTTCAATAGAGAACTCGTCAAAGAATTCTAGAGTGGGAGCAAACCATAAAACGAGGTTAACCCTCGCTTTATCGCTATTATTAAAGAAAAAACTTTTGCAGGAGAGGATCTCGATAAGGATCCTTACATTCATTTAATGCATTTTACCGAGTTATGTTGGACACTTAAATTGAGAGGCTATTCTAATGATGAATTGAAACTTAAATTGTTTAGCCAATCTCTAACCAATACTGCTTTTGCTTGGTATAGAATCCGCCCTGTAGAGAAAATTGATACCTTGGAGAAACTCAAAGGAGAATTCATATTTTGATTCTTTCCCAAGGTAAAGACAGCTGAAGTAAGAAGGGCGATCACGAATTTCAAAAACCGCCCAGGTAAAGGCTTGGTAAGGGATTTCAAAAGGTATAAGTGTCCTCATCATTATTTACCTAAATGGTATGTTTTAAATATTTTCTATGGAGGAATTAATCAAGAAATTAAACATGAGCTTGACACAAATTCTGGAGGCTCTTTTATGGATCTAACTATAACTAAAGCTTGGGAACTTCTAGAACGTATTTGGTGCAATAGAGAAACATGGGGATTTGATTTAGGAGGCGAAGGAGGTATAGAAATTGAATATGACTGACTCAATACTTATAAGGAATCCGGTAAGGTAAAAGAAACTGCCGATGAACTTCAACTTGGTGATGATATTATTCTGCAAATCATTCAGTCTTTTACAGAACACATTTAAGCCCCCAAGAAAGATTTGCTCAATATAATCCCCCATCTGAGCCAGTCGAAGATGTTGATCCAATAATTGCAGCTCATATAGAGCCATTAAGGGAGGTACCCCCATATGTTGAACACCTTCCTTTTGCTAGGACCGCAAGAAAATATATGATGGATCAGCAGCTCGAAGATCAACGCAGAGAAGAAAGGATGTTCCTCGAGATGCTAAAAGAGGAGGAACAAGCAAGAAAAACTAACGAAGTAAGTATACAGGAGACCGGGGAACCAATGAAGGAGGGTATTCTAACCATGTTTGCACATTGAAATGTGATAGAGCTGGATACCGAAGCTTCACAATTTGTTGAAGGAAAGGTAAAGGCTAAAGAAGTTGGTAAACCTATTCTCCCTTGTACTTTCGGTGGAACTTCTTATTATGGCATCTATGACATTGGAACAACTATTAATGTAATACCCTTTAATTTATATTTGAAAATCCAAAATGAACTAACCCCAACTGAATTAGAGGATACTGACATGACTATAATGCTTGCAGATAAGACACCCAGAGTTCCTACGGGAGTAATAGAGATGTTCCAATCCGTATTGGGACATATAAGTATCCCATTGATTTTGTACTTATCAATATACCTATTGATGTTTATTAACCAATTATTTTCGGAAGAACCTTCTTGAACACCGCAGGAGCAAACACTGATTGCAAGAGACAAACTGTATCTCTCAAGTTTGGTGAAGATAAACTGGATTTTCATTTTTCTAAATTCGACCACAAGCCGGCAACCAAAGATTTGGACAATTATGAGTATGGACAAGACGACGAAGTTAATATCATTAGTCTTGCTTAAGTAGTTATTGAGACTCCTGGTGATGATTTAGCAAGGAGTTTAGTCAATAATAATAACATCCCCCAAGACATAGAAAAAATGGAAATGGATGATTATCTTGACTCCACACCTGAGGTGGATCCCGAGATGAATCAAAAATATGAAGAACCTATAAGAAAAGGACATGAGGCACCTCCACCTCCTACTCTCAAAACCTTACACAAGGAATTAAAATATAGGTTTCTTGATGGAACTAATAATTTCCCCATTATTATACGCTCTAACCTTGCAGAAAAAGAGGAGGAAAACTTAATGATGGTTCTCCGGATGCATCGAAATTATCTTGGACATTCGATGAGTGACTTGAAAGGGATTAGTCCCTCGATAGCCACCCATAGATTATTTATGGAAGAGGGAGCCCAGCCAGTTGCAGACTTTCAGAGGTGACTTAAACCTCACATGAAAGAAGAGGTAAGGAAGGAAGTAATACGTTTGTTAGATGCAGGGATCATCTTTCATGTGGAGGAAAGTGAATGGGTAAGTCATGTTTATTGTTTTCCTAAAAAGGGAGGATTTATCGTCGTTGAAAATGAACACAATGAGATGAGACCTACTAGAACTGTTGTTCATCACAGGATGTGTATTGACTATAGAAAACTCAATAAGGAAACTAGAAAGGATCATTATCCTTTACCGTTTATAGATTAAACTCTATAAAGCCTTGCTATGCATTCTCATTTCTTCTATCAAGATGGTTATTCCGGTTTTTCTCAAATTGTTGTTCACCCTGATGACCAACTAAAAACAACCTTTATTTGTCCTTTCGGTTTATATGCTTATCGTTGTATGCCTTTCGGTCTTTGCAATGCCCCTGCCACCTTCCAAAGGGGTATGGAAGTATTCATGGATGACTTTTCTGTTTATGGAACTTCATTTAATCACTATCTCCATAACCTTCATAAAGTTTTGCAGAGATGTGAAGATACTAACCTAGTCTTGAATTGGGAAAATGTCATTTTATGGTTCAAGAATGTATAGTGATTGGTCAAAAAATCTCTGTAATGGTATAGGAGTTGGTAAACAAAGATTGAAGCAATAGAAAGGCTTCCCCCTCCTCATGATATAAAAGCTATTAGGAGTTTCTTAGGCCATGTCCGGTTTTATAGAAGATTCATTAAGAACTTCTCAAAAACTGTGAAACCGCTTACTAACCTTCTTCAAAAGGATGTTGCTGTTAATTTTGATGAAAACTGTCTTACTGCTTTTAGCATATTAAAACAAGCTCTTCTTGAAGCTCCTGTTATAAAACCACCTAATTGGAAGAAAACTTTTGATCTATTTTGTGAGTCTAGACAGAAATCTGTTGGAGCAATTCTTTGCTAGTATGATGGTGATAAACTCAATATCATTCATCATGCTAGTCATACTTTGAACAGTGCCCAAAAGAACTACCCCATGGCAGAAAAGGAATTTTTTACTATGGTTTTCTCCTGTGATAAGTTTAGATATTATATTATCGACTCGAAGGTAAGAGTGCATTCTAATCATGTTCACTTGAAAGAGATTTTTGAAAGGACTAACGTTAAGCCAAGAATGATCTGTTGGACTTTGCTTTTGCAAGAATTTGATTTACAGATTCTCCAAAGAAAAGAAGAATAGGAGGAAGCATCCATGGACATTGAGGAGATTGATCTGGCTGGGGTAGTGTCATCCATCTTCATACCCTTAGGAATTACAGTTACTAAAAGAAAATTTTCAATTTCTATTTGTAATGGTTTTAGTAATTTCCTGCGACCAACCTTGTTCAAAGGGAAAAGAAAAAGTTGTTTCAAGAATTAAAAAGAGATGGAGGTACCCGAATAAACTCATTTCCTCTTCATAAACAAGATATTTGAAATCTTGAAACATCTTTGTTCTGGATGGTTGTTTGTTGTTTCTATTTGAATTTTTGGTTTCCCTTTGCTTTTTTGAATCTACTACCAATTTTATGAGGTCGGTATGGGCGGGCGGTATGACCGGACCCACCCGTACCACTGCTCATTAAACTGTCAGTAAGACCAGCTCATTTTTCACATACCGATACAACTAGGTCATATGGGTGTATCCGCCTGTACGGCTGGTCGTTACTAGATCTATATTCCTCCATTCGATTCTTGTATTATTGTGTCAAAAAAGAGAAACGAAGTTGGTAATAATCAGTATGGACAGGTCGTACGGGCGGGTCCTGTCTGTACCACTTAGTCGATTGATTATTCACAGCCTTTGGCGAGGCGTATTTTTAAAAAAAAACCTGGTACGAGCACGCCGTACGGGCATCCTCCCGTACCAGTGGTTGTTACGATTGTGTTTTCTTCCCTTTTCGTATATTTCTTTCCTTATTTGTTGGGATTATTTTCTTATCCGCCTCTTTTCCTTCCAGTACGAATTTTTTATTGTCTCTAACCCTTCATAAGCCTTCCAAAAGGTTTATTTTCCCCTCTTGTCAAACAGATCTTCCCCACGTCACTCCTCCCTCTCAATTACCTTGCAGCTATGTCTTACCGAGCATTGCCAGGGATCTTCCTCAAGGATCACAGAAGACGCCAAGGGAGTAGCTGCCATGCAGAAGAAAAGAGGAGGAAGCATTATGTAATCAATTAGGAGACGAAGATGGATTCAAGCTGATGGAGATGGTCAAGGATAGGCGTAAAGTGTTCAGCCTTAGTGCGGGTAAAGAAGTCGATTCCTAAGAAGTTCAACTCAATCCAGAGGAATGCGGAGAGTCCTACTTGGAGAGGCTGAAACAGTAAGGCAAGACATCCAAGCTTCCCTATACAAACTCGATCGTAGCAACAAGAAAGTCGAGGTAAAGTCTCCAGGCTATTCTAAACACATTGAGTTATTGTGTCGGTATCTAGACCAGATGGACATGAAGATAATGAAGGGACTAGAAGCCAATCTCGACATCAGCCTTCGGTCCATCAATGCACAGAAGCAAACAATTGAGATGTATAAGGCACTTGTGGAGCAATTGGAGACAATTAGCAAGCAGCGCTGAATTCGCATCATGATCCAAGAAGCAACAAACGGGACACTTTGTGCAAGCCTTCGTAATGCCAGAACTTCTTCTACAAACTAAGGACATACCACAGTATCGAATAATCACAAGGTATTATTTGATCCCACCGGCTTGATCCAAGCTTTGGGGAGATCTATAACACATTGTAATCTATCTTACATTTTTAGCATGTTTTCTTTACTTCGCGCATGTTAGGTTTTAATTCTAGAATTTGCAGTGGTTGCATCATCCTCAAGCTCCCTTTGATTCGAGAAATGAAGTATATCCATTGAGTTTCGAGACTTTATGATATTTGAAGTTATATTTTCATTCATGATTATTATATTAGATGATTGAATTAGATTGAGTGTTATGATACTTGTACCGCTGGCATGATTTCAGGGACTTCCACACCTGATTAAACTATGAGAAGACGAATTTTGGTAGCATATTATAGTCACGGGTTTTAAAAAGCCATAAACAGTAGTGAGCATGATCAAGTGGTTGTACTAAAATTCTAAGGCAAACGAAAGGTACAAGCTTGAAAAGATAAAAAGAAAAAGAATGATCATGAATCTGCATTACTGAAATCAAGTGCTCATCTAACTTAACTTTATCATTAGATAATATTTTGAATCACTAAAAACTTCTTATAACTTCATTGATACCAAAAAGTGTGGAATCCTCTAAGTCATGTAATGTGTAAGGGTGTGATAATACCCCCAAAGTAACTTTACATCAGATATTGTATTCCTGTTTCAACTTCTGCCTCATTTTGTTGTAACGACTCGTGCCACATGAACATAATGATCTTGTCCATAAGCCACCATCTCTCTCGGGGATGAGGAAGAGTCTAACTTGGGGGAGTTGGTGAGTCCAAAATTGAAGCATATTTACCTTTTGTTTTTGCATAAGTGGAATAGGGAATTTTGTACTTTACTTCATTTGCGTGCACCGTTTTTCCTTGCTTCAACATGATCCCAAATTACTAAGTCTCTTATGAACATATCAATGGTAACTTTCATATTATGTTGTAATATGATTTTTGTAAGTGATAAAGTCATCTAATTGATTTACCTTCGCACCTAGGAGAATAGAAAACGTGAGGAAGGCTATTGCATCGTTAACGACTAGTGGTATGAGCGGAGCCTGCTCGTACCACGCGGGAGTGCGACTGCCTCATCAAATACTTTCTCCTAGCAAATACGGATCATAGATCCGACATTCACAGCAACCTTGAGCCACGAAAAAACACACCAGAAAGGGATCTGAATGAGGAACTTGGAGAAGGGAAAATCCCTGTTGCTTCACGGATCATTGGAGGACATCGCATCATCCCCTCCATCATAAACCCCTGCATCACCATCACCACTATTACCCCCATCTTTCATTCATTAGATATTGTTGTAATTCCAGATTCAATTGGGGTTTGCACTAGATTTACCCTCGTACTTTTATCTATCCATTTGATTATGATGATGTTGCTGATTGCTTCCATGTGTGAGTAGTTTCCCCTAATTATTGGGGAGATGGATAAACCCTATCATTATTATGAAATTGAAATAAAGATGATCTATTCTTGTGTCCATATGAATTACTAGTCTATGATAGGTTTATAATCTCTTTGGATGGTATGTGTAGTCGTCCACATAACATTTGCCTTCCGGACTAAAAAAGAGGGTGAAATCAAAGGCGGCTTACAAGTATCCTTTGGTAGATAGTGACATGGGGCATAAAGACCTTAACCAAATAGCTCTCTATGGGTTCGATACTCTTATTTCGAAACTAGCTACAATTGATATGTGCACTTGCAGTCATCAAGCTAGTTTCTAGCGCCATTTCCAGGGAGCTAAGCGCTTTTGGTCTTTGTTCTTAGTTACTTATTCTACTAATTGTTTTACTAAAGTAGTTTAATAGTTTCAGGTAAGCACCATGACTGCACTCGGACTGATGAATTAGCTCGATGCAACTAAACACCTCGGAAAGTTCAATAGAGAACTCGTCAAAGAATTCCGGTGTGGGAGCAAACCAAAATACGAGGTTAACCCTCGCTTTATCGCTATTATTAAAGAAAAAACTTTTGCAGGAGATGATCCCGATAAGTATCCTTACACTCATTTAATGCATTTTACCGAGTTATGTTAGACACTTAAATTGAGAGGCTATTCTAATGACGAATTGAAACTTAAATTGTTTAGCCAATCTCTAACCAACATTGCTTTCGCTTGGTATAGAATCTGCCCTGCAGAGAAAATTGATACCTTGGAGAAACTCAAAGGAGAATTCGTATTTTGATTCTTTCCCAAGGTAAAGACAGCTGAAGTAAGAAGGGCGATCACGAAGATCAAAAACCGCCTAGGTAAAGGCTTGGTAAGGGCTTTCAAAAGGTATAAGTGTCCTCATCATGATTTTCCTAAATGGTATGTTTCATATATTTTCTATGGTAGAATTAATCAAGAAATTAAACATGACCTTGACACAAATTCTAGAGGCTCTTTTATGGAGCTAACTATAACTAAAGATTGGGAACTTCTAGAACGTATTCGTTGCAATAGAGAAACATGGGGATTTGATTTAGGAGGCAAAGGAGGTATAGAAATTGAATATGACTGTCTCAATACTTATAAGGAATCCTGTAAGGTACAAGAAACTGCTGATGAACTTCAACTTGGTGATGATATTATTTTGCAAATCATTCAGTCTTTTACAGAACACATTTAAGCCCCCAAGAAAGATTTGCTCCAATATAATCCCCCATCTAAGCCAGTCGAAGACGTTGATCCAATAATTGTAGCTCATATAGAGCCATTAAGGGAGGTACCCCCATATGTTGAACCCCTTCCTTTTGCTAGGACCGCGAGAAAATATATGATGGATCAGCAGCTCGAAGATCAACGCAAAGAAGAAACGATGTTCCTCGAGATGCTAGAAGAGGAGGAACAAGCAAGAAAAACTAACAAAGTAAGTATACAGGAGATAGGGGAACCAACGAAGGAGGGTATTCTAACCATGTTTGCACATTGAAATGTGATAAAGTTGGATACCGAAGCTTCACAATTTGTTGAAGGAAAGGTAAAGGCTAAAGAAGTTGGTAAACCTATTCTCCCTAGTACTTCCGGTGCAACTTCTTATTATGGCATCTATGACATTGGAACAGCTGTTAACGTAATACCCTTTAATTTATATTTGAAAATCCAATATGAACTAACCCCAGGTGAATTAGAGGATACTGACATGACTATAGTGCTTGCAGATAAGACACTCAAAGTTCCTATGGTAGTAATTAGAGATGTTCCAATCCGTATTGGGCCATATAAGTATCCCATTGATTTTGTACTTATCAAGATACCTACTAATGTTTATTGTCCAATTATTTTTGGAAGAACCTTCTTGAATACCACAAGAGCAAACACTGATTGCAGGAGACAAACTGTATCTCTCAAGTTTGGTGAAGATAAAATGGATTTTCATTTTTCTAAATTTGACCACAAGCCGGCAACCGAAGATTTGGACAATTATGAGTATGGACAAAATGACAAAGGTAATATCATTAGTCTTGCTTCAGTAGTTATTGAGACTCCTAGTGATGATTTAGTAAGGAGTTTAGTCAATAATAATAACATCCCCCAAGACATAAAAAAAATGGAAATGGATGATTATATTGACTCCACACCTGAGGTGGATCCCGAGATGAATCAAAAATATGAAGAACCTATAAGAAAAGGAGATGAGGCACCTCCACCTCCTACTCTCAAAACCTTACCCAAGGAATTAAAATATAGGTTTCTTGATGGAACTCATAATTTCCCCACTATTATATGCTCTAACCTTGTAGAAAAAGAGGAGGAAAACTTAATGATGGTTCTTCAGATGCATCGAAATTCTCTTGGATATTCGATGAGTGACTTGAAAGGGATTAGTCCCTCGATAGCCACCCATAGATTATTTATGGAAGAGGGAGCCCAGCCAGTTGCACACTTTCAGAGGCGACTTGAACCTCACATGAAAAAAGAGGTAAGGAAGGAAGTAATATGTTTGTTAGTTGTGGGGATCATCTTTTATGTGGAGGAAAGTGAATGGTAAGTCATGTTTATTGTTTTTCTAAAAAGGGTGGATTTATCGTCATTGAAAATGAACACAATGAGATGAGACCTACTAGAACTGTTGTTCGTCACAGGATGTGTATTGACTATAGAAAACTCAATAAGGAAACTAGAAAGGATCATTATCCTTTACCGTTTATAGATCAAACTTTGTAAAGGCTTGCTATGCATTCTCATTTCTTCTATCAAGATGGTTATTCCGGTTTTTCTCAAATTGTTGTTCACCCTGATGACCAACTAAAAACAACCTTTATTTGTCCTTTCGGTTTATATGCTTATCATCGTATGCCTTTCGGTCTTTGCAATGCCCCTGCCACCTTCCAAAGGGGTATGGAAGTATTCATGGATGACTTTTCTCTTTCTGGAACTTTATTTAATAACTATCTCCATAACCTTCATAAAGTTTTGCAGAGATATGAAGATACTAACTTAGTCTTGACTTGGGAAAAATGTCATTTTATAGTTCAAGAATGTATAGTGCTTGGTCACAAAATCTCAGTAAGGGTATAGAAGTTGATAAACAAAGATTGAAGCAATGGAAAGGCTTCCCCATCCTTGTGATATAAAAGGTATTAGGAGTTTTTTAGGCCATGCCCGATTTTATAGAAGATTCATTAAGAACTTTTCAAAAACTACGAAACCGCTTACTAACCTTCTTCAAAAAGATGTTGCTTTTAATTTTGATAAAAACTGTCTTACTGCTTTCAGCATATTAAAACAAGCTCTTCATGAAGCTCCTATTATAAAACCACCTATTTGGAAGAAAACTTTTGATCTATTTTGTGAGTCTAGCCACAAATCTATTGGAGCAATTCTTTGCTAGTATGATGGTGATAAACTCAATATCATTCATCATGCTAGTCATACCTTGAATGGTGTCCAAAAGAATTACCACATGGCAAAAAGGATTTTTTTACTGTGGTTTTCTCCTATGATAAGTTTAGATATTATATTATCAACTTGAAGGTAAGAGTGCATTCTAGTCATGTTCGCTTGAACGAGATTTTTGAAAGGACTAACATTAAGCCAAAAATGATGCGTTGGACTTTACTTTTGCAAGAATTTGATTTAAAGATTCTCCAAAGAAAAGAAGAACAGGAGGAAGCATCCATGAACATTGAGGAGATTGATTTGGCTGGGATAGTGTCATCCATCTGCATATCCTTAGGATCTACAATTACTAAAAGAAAAATTTTAATTTCTATTTGTAATGGTTTTAGCAAATTCTTGCGACCAACCTTGTTCAAAGTGAAAAGAAAACGTTGTTTCAAGAATTAAAAAGAGATGGAGGTACCCGAATAAACTCATTTCCTCTTGATAAACAAGATATTTGAAATCTTGAAACATCTTTGTTCTAGATGGTTTTTTGTTGTTTCTATTTGCATTTTTGGTTTCCCTTTGCTTTTTTCTGAATCTACTACCAATTTTACGAGGTTGATATGGGCGAGCAGTATGACCGGACCTACCCGTACCACAGCTCATTAAACCGTTAGTAAGACCAGCTCGTTTTTCACATACCGATACAACCGGGCCATATGGGCGTATCCGTCTATACGGTTGGTCGTTACTAGTTCTATTTTCCCCCGTTCGATTCTTGTATTCTTGTGTCAAAAAAAAGAGAAACGAAGTCGATAATAATCGGTATGGACGGGTCGTACGGGCAGGTCTCGCCCGTACCACTTAGTCGGTTGATTATTCACCGCCTTCGGCAGGTCGGATTTTTGGAAAAAAAACCTGGTACGGGCACGCCGTACGAGCATCCTCCCGTACCAGTGGTTGTTACAATTGCGTTTTCTTCCCTTTTCGGTTATTTCTTTCCTTATTTGTTGGGATTATTTTCTTATCCGCCCCTTTTTCTTCCAGTACGAATTTGTTCTTGTCTATAACCCTTCATAAGCCTTCCAAAAGGTTTCTTTTCCCCTCTTGTCAAACAGATCTTCCCCACGTCGCTCCTCCCTCTCAATAACCTTGCAGCTATGTCTTACCGATGGAACATCGTTCAAGCCAAGGAGGATTTCTAGGGATCTTCCTCAAGAATCACAGAAGACGCCAAGGGGGTAGCCGCCATACATAAGAAAGAGGAGGAAGCATTATGTAATCAATTAGGAGCCGAAGATGGATTCAAGATGATGGGGATGGTCAAGGATGGGCGTAAAGTGTTAAGCCTTAGTGTGGGTAAATAAGGCGATTCCTAAGAAGTTCAACTCAATGCAGAGTGCGGAGAGTCCTACTTGGAGAGGCTGAAACAGTAAGGGAAGACATCCAAGCTTCCCTATACAAACTCGATCGTCGCATCAAGAAAGTCAAGGTAAAGTCTCCAGGCTCCTCTAAACACATTGAGTTATTGTGTCGGTATCTAGACCAGATGGACCTGAAGATAATGAAGGGACTAGAAGCCAATCTCGACATCATCCTTCGGTCCATCAGTGCACAAAAGCAAACAATTGAGATGTATAAGGCACTTGTGGAGCAATTGGAGACAATTAGCAAGCAGCGCCGAATTCACATCATGATCCTAGAAGCAACAAACGAGACGCTTTGTGCAAGCCTTCGTAATGCTAGAACTTTTTATACAAACTAAGGACATACCATGGTATCGAATAATCATAAGGTATTATTTTATCCCACTGGCTTGATCCAAGCTTTGGGGAGATCTATAACACATTGTAATCTATCTTACATTTTTAGCATGTTTTCTTTACTTCACGTATGTTAGTTTTTAATTCTAGAATTTGCAGTAGTTGCATCATCTTCAAGCTCCCTTCGGTTCGAGAAATGAAGTATATCTGTTGAGTTTCGAGACTTTATGATATTTGAAGTTATCTTTTGATTCATGATTATTATATTAGATGATTGATAGATTGAGTGTTATGATACTTGTACACCTGGCATGATTTCACGAACTTCCACACCAATAAAAAGTATTGATTAAACTATGAGAAGAAGAATTTTGGTAGCATATTTGTAACTACCTCGGACCCTACGCTCTAAGTTCAATCCTGGATGAACTAAAAGTGGATAAGGATTTTACAGCGGGGGCCCAGGGCCACCCGTGTGTAGGCCCGTCGACAGCCCTAACCACTTCCAAGAACATCGGGACAAGAGCGAGCGGCGTAGACGATAGGCGAAGAGATCAAATACATACACAAGTGAGTATGTATGCAAGCTACCTTACAACAGTTCTCAGAGCCATACCATCTAAAAGAAATAGAAATATTGCAACGCCATACGGCAAGATCCAAATATCCTAGATAGAGATAATAGTTTAGGATAGCTCCTCATACATCAATCAATAGAGTGTCAAGCGGAAGCAGGAAACAAGATCCGAGTACGGATAAGAAGCCAATCGGCATAAGATGCCACATAAATAAGCACATTCCGCCCACAGATCTCACGGATCCCCATCCCCGGAATCTCTACACCGAGTGATCATTGCCAACATCATCCGTTTTCTCCACCCAGTATCCATCTTGCGAATACACATGTTCTTCTGAATCAAACAATTTATCGTGTGAGACCCTAGGGGTACTCAGCAAGTCTTTATGCCTCTAAAGGCGACATATACCTGGGGTGACACAATTCCAGCAAAAGATAATAACTAACAAGTCTATAGATACTCGCTAACCATACGCCTAACCAATGATAGACGGATGTCCGTTAATTAGAAACAAAAGTTATAATAGGATAAAGTAACAGATCCATCCTCCTTCTCGCTTATCAACGAGAAAGCGGACGAACAACCCATCCGTTGGCAGTTTTATTAATCATTCCTTGAGTATTGTACTAATTACTAGTCAGATATTTAGTCAAATTAAAGACGGTACTTTAGTTATGCTTGTCTATGATCGAGAAACTGTGCTCCAAGTCGTCCATAACCGCGGACACAGCTTTCAGAAAGATTTACCATGCAGGGATGCACAATTAGCAACACACAAATGATCGACCTCGGAAAAACCAAATCAAAACCCAACGAGGCTTTCACGACAAAGCAATCACAGGATTCATAAATTATTTTAGAGGGCCATCCCACTAAGCTACCCGCAATGAAGTTGGCCGGCTCCAGAACGGATCCAGGGTTTGTGACGACGGCTGTAAACGACTAGGAACCCGAAAGTGTGACTGAACTTGTCGATACCGCGAAAATGTGGCACGATCCAAAACAGTACAGGTGCTCCACGCACAATCTTAAATAAAGCAGTAAAGCATGGCATAAGTACAGGATAGTAATAAAGCCCCAAACTACTTTGTGGCCCCAAGAAATAAGTGCAAATCCAGCTCATGCAAAGGGGGATTCATAGAGTCTCCCGTATGTGGATAGTGCGAATAGTCAAGGAACAGGTATCAAGTACTCGGGGTCCTACGGGACACAAGTGAGCATGCAAAACCAAATAACAGATATTGCCCATCGGTGCCTCTTTCATTAGTTATCCCATTACTGATCAGGTTTAGTTGTTTAGGTACCTCGTTATCCATTAGACACTCACAAACCCTACACATGCAATTCTACGACTCGCATGGCTCAAGCAACTCATGTAGTAATGGCTCATAGGATGGAGGAACAAGCTTCGGTGGGGTTTAAAAGTAAGACCATGCAATACTTGGGATTCAGTTTAATGCAATCGCGACTCCATGATGCAAGAATAAGATAGAAGCAATAGGTACTATATGTATGCAAGCATGTGGTAGTGCTTGCCTGGTAGCTCAGTTGATGCGAGAGATGGATCTGGGTAGTACTCCTGGGATTCCTGATAATTCCCCTGCTCGGCGTCTATTCGAAAAGAACCAAACAAACAAGGGCCAATATAAATAAAGTGCGCAAGCATATGAATAAAATGCGATAAGCAACCAAGCATGCCATGATGAATGATGCACAATTTACATGGCATAGTATAGCATGGCATGAGTGAGGTGTGGGGTACAAGAACAAAGCATTTTATTAGGTGTTTAGTCATGTTTTGCTCCCGAAAACATTTCTGTATAATTAATATTTACATGATGCATGCTTCAATTCATGTCATAGAATGCATAAACAGAATGGGCTCGTCGAGCTGATCGTTTTAGACATCTTATTTGTCAAATTTGGAGTTACAGAATTAAAGTTATTAATTTATTAAGATAAAGGCATTTATTGCAAATTTAATCATCTCGAAAATTTAAGTTAGTCAAACATTATTTTGGATGGCATATTTGAAATCCTCATATTTTTCTGATTCAAAAACATATATTATTTGTCAAATTTGGAATTGCTAAATAAAAGTTATTATAAATTGGATTTAAAATCATATTAAACATTTCTGAAATCATTTTTATTAAACAGATAAAAGGCAGATACTTTTTGCACACAGGCAGAACTAGCCACTGCAGCTTACATGTGGGGCCTGCGATGAGCTGGCGGAAAATGCGCGCGGCAGAGCTTTTCTTACCGCGGCGTTAGCTAGCCGGGGGGACAGAAAGGTGGGGTCGGCGGTCTCGCGGGCCCACACGCGGGCACGCGAACAGGCGGCGGCCACGTGGCGCAGATGGGGAGCGCGGGTTAAGGTCAAAAACTGCAGGAGCTTTTTTGTAAAAAGGCCACAGAGGCAGACAGGCGGGCCCGGGTGGAGTGCGGGCGGAAAAACGGCAAGACTCGGTCCTTTTATATAAACGACCGTGGTCACGTGACATGTAGCCACGGGACCGCGGGTTGGCGAAGCAGAAAGGCCAGGGGGTGAACTGCAAAACCATCAAGCTAGCCGATTCGATGGAAAACTGAATCGAAGCTGAAATCTCTGTGAAACAGGCTAGCTGACTCCAACTTTGATTGAAGATGGCGATTGAACCGCTACGAATTTAGCTATGCAGCAAAAAGAAAAGTTCTAGAGGGGATCAAGATCTACAAGTTCCGTCAAGAAAGTTTCTCCAGCGGATGGATACAGAGGATGGTACCTGGCGAGGAACAGAGGTGTTTCAGGCGCTGCTGCTGCTGTTTCTCTGACGGAACTAAGATCGTGCCGGCGGCGGATCTGGTCGCTTTCCGACGACAGTGGCGACCAAACGGAGGCGAAACTCACGGCGGCACAAAAACAAAAGGTGAAGAGGGGACCCTCGGCTACAAAACTCGCTCAGGTGGTTTGGTCTAAGGAGGGTTGTAGCGGCCGCAAATCGTCGAGGAATAGGGTTCCGGCCGTACTGCTGTCGAGGTGTGCATGCTGCGTTGGCGGTGTGATGCGAGGGCGGCGCTGCTGGCGAGCGGCGTCTTGGCGGTTGAGACAAGGCGGGCGAGCGGCAGGACGGCGAGAGACAAAAGGGCAGGGGGAAGTTGAGGCTCACCGGGTGCCCACTCCCTAGCCGAGCTAGGTGTAGGGCGTGCAGCGACGAGGAGGCAGGGGTAGACGGCGAGCAACGGGGAGTCTACGGGTGCGCAGCACGGTGTCGGGGTACGGATGATGACGTCCTGGTACTGCTGGTCCTTCTCCGTGTCCAGGAGCTCGAGCCGGAGACGTTGTCGAAGGAGGAACGTGCCAGGCGATGTGGAGGCGCCAGCAAAGCTCGGCTAGGGTTTAAGGGGATGGCCTGATTTGCTTGGGAAGGGGGATGGTGCCCTCCCAGATTTTGATCTGAGTGTGGTTGGGAAGGATGAGGCTAAGGTTGCCCTTCTGCTGCTGCTTTATGTAGAGGTGAGGGAAGAGAGGACGCATGCGCTCAGCATGGCTGCTCGATCACGTGCTTGCTTCTAGGAAGAGAAATAGGACCCGGGCCAGACCACCTCCAGCTTGTTCGGTTGGGACAGAGAGCGAGGGAGAGTAGCTGGGAAGAAAAAGAGAGGAGGCGCTCAGCTGGCGATGGGTTCAGGCTGGGAGGGCCTCCAGGTGAGGCTGCTGTCGTTTCTCGGGTCAGGGAAAAGCATCCCCCCCAGGCTGCCTCGGTGCACTTGTATGTGCAACCAGGTGCATGCAACAACACACCAGATGAGGGTATAGATAGCTAGCTTAGGCACTAGCTAGGGACAAAAACTTGAGGAGTTGAACAAAAACGAAAATAAAACCAAAACAAATCCAAAACAAACCAAAGGCATTATCACATGAGGGTTATTTTTGCATGTGACTAGAATGTTGCATGCATGTGAAATATTTTGTGAAAACAAAATATATCTCATGTATGGGTGCCTAGATAACGTTCAAATTTAAAAGATGGCAAAACAAAACAAGATCTTAAGTGTGGCCATGTACACATGGCAAAAAGGAAGGATTTGGGTATGATCCCATGTGTAGATGAATAGAAGAAGGGTCCATACCAATATTGACGTGGACTAGATTTAAATACCAAGGGATGATGGCAATGCCCCCATACATATTTAGATGGTGGGAAAAGAATGATACCTAAAGGAAGTTGGCATGCAAAAATAGTAGGTTGGAAGGAATTAAAGAGATATGCCCTCAACTCAATTTAGGCATTTAGCAATATATCAAGAACCAACTACCATTCATCAAGAAACAAATACAATTGATATAAATGCATATGGGCTAAGAACCAAAGAAAAAGGGTTTTATATGATGCTCAAATGCAATGTGGCATGATGACATGAGCATGATATAATGATGATGCAACAATTATATGTAGGAAGGTAGCATTATATTATTAAACCATGTAGCATTACAGATGTTAGACAGATGGGATGCTACAACTCTCCCCCACTAAACAGGAATCTCGCCCCAAGATTCTAGGAAGAAGAAGAAGACACGAAGAGGGTAGGATACTTGGCACGGAGCTCATCCTCGCGTTCCCAAGTGGCTTCATCAACAGAATGGTGCGACCACTGCACCTTGCAGAACTTGATAGACTTGTTAAGAGTCTTTCTTTCTACGACTTCTAGGATTTTTGTGGGGTGTTCTTGATAAGACAGATCTTCTTGGAGCTTGATGAGCTCATGGTCCACGGTCCTGCCGGGATCCTTGAAGCACTTCTTGAGTTGAGAGATATGAAAAACATCATGGACCTTGAGTTTTTCAGGGATCTCAATAGCATAAGCGACTTCTCCTCTTCTTCCACGAACTTTGAAAGGACCGATGTATCTAGGAGCCAGATTCCCTTTGATACCAAACCGGTGCGTGCCTCTCATGGGAGTGACACAAAGGTAAACGAGATCACCAGGGACATACTCCATGTCTGTGTGCTTTCTGTCATAGTTGCTCTTCTGTCGACTTTGAGCAACCTTCAGGTTCTCAAGAATGATAAGAACCTTCTCTTCTGCTTGAGTGACAATGTCGGGGCCAAAGAATTTTCTTTCACCTGCCCCTGACCAACCAATCAGAGTTCGGCATTTGCGATCATAGAGGACCTCAAAGGGTGCCATCTGGAGACTCTTCTGATAGTTGTTGTTGTAAGAGAATTCAGCATAAGGAAGGCATTCTTCCCACTTCATGCTGAAAGAATTGACGCAAGCGCGGAGCATATCTTCTAGAATCTGATTGATCCTTTCAACTTGCCCTTGCGACTGAGGGTGGTAAGCTGTGCTGAAGTTTAGCTTTGTTCCCAAGCCTTGTTGGAAACTCTCCCAGTACTTGGAGGTAAAGATAGTCCCACGGTCTGAGCTATTACGAGAGGAACCCCATACAAAGAGACAATTATGTTGATATAGAGCTCGGCCAGCTGACTGCCAGAAATTGTTTCCTTGACTGGAAATAAGTGAGCCACTTTAGAAAGCCTGTCGATGACAACAAAGATTGCATTGTTGCCTTTCTGCGACCTTGGAAACCCAGTTATGAAGTCCATCTCTACTTTCTCCCATTTCCATTCCGGAGGCTTCAATGGCTGTAGAAGACCAGAAGGTTTCTGATGGATAGCTTTTACTCTACGGCAGACATCACACTCCGAGACATACTTGGCACAATATCGTTTCAATCCAGGCCACCAATATTGTGTTTTCAGGTCCATGTACATCTTAGTGCTACCAGGGTGGATAGAAAGAACAGAATCATGAGCTTCTTTAAGAACTTGCTCTCTCAAACCCGGATACTTCGGAACGAAAATCCGGTGCTTAAAGAATAGAGTGCCTTGGTCGTCAAGGTGGAAAGGTTCATACTTCGGAAGCTGAATCTTGGAGATGATGTTTTTAGTGTAAGGATCACCAAGTTGAATGGAGCGAACTTTTTATTCCAAGAGAGGGGTAGCTATCAAGTTATGAAGATAGCCCTGAGGTACAAGCTCGAGGTTGAGTCGACGGAATTCCTCGCACAAGAGAGGTTGTTGTTCTTCCACCATGAGGTTGTTCACATATGCCTTACAACTGAGGGCATCGGCCATCACATTTGCTTTGCCCGGAGTGTAGTTGATCGAAAGATCAAAGTCGTTGATGGTTTCAATCCATCTCCTTTGGCGAAGGTTGAGGTCCGGCTGAGTGAAGATATACTTCAGGCTTTTGTGGTCAGAAAAGATCTCACAACGGTTTCCAAGCAAGTAGTGCCTCCATACTTTTAGAGTAAAGACAACCGCTACAAGTTCAAGATCATGTGTTGGATAGTTGAGCTCATGAGTTTTCAACTGACGGTAAGCATAAGCAACGACTTACTTTTCTTGCATGAGGACCGCACCCAATCCTTGCAATGAGGCGTCACAAAAGATCTGGAAAGGCTTTGATGTATCTGGAGGAATCAATACTGGTGTGGAAGTGATCTTCTCTTTGAGTGTCTCAAAGCTAGCTTGACATGCAAGAGACCAAAGGTATTTCTTGCCTTTCTTGAGGAGATCGGTAAGAGGCTTCGCAATCTTCGAGAAGTTCTGAACGAAGCGACGACAATAACTAGCCAAACCAAGGAAACTCCAGACTTCTTTGACATTTTTGGGTGGAAGCCACTCAACAATTGTCTGAACAGTTTCTGGGTTAATGGCAATGCCCTTAGCAGAGATGGCGTGACCAAGATAGGTGACTTCGGGAAGCCAAAATTCACACTTGGAGAACTTTGCATACAGGCGGTTCTCACGAAGCTTGTTTAGGACACACCGAAGGTGTTCTTCATGTTCTTCCTTTGACTTAGAATAGACTAGAATGTCATCCAGATAGACCACGACGAACTTATCAAGATACTCCATGAAAACCGAGTTCATAAGTCTCGAGAAGGTGGCAGGTGCGTTGGTGAGACCGAAGGACATGACCGTGTACTCGTATAGGCCATAGCGGGTGGTGAAAGCTGTTTTGGGAACATCTTCCTTGCGAATCTTGATTTGATGATATCCACTTCTCAAGTCAAGCTTAGAGAATACCATAGCTCCAGCTAGCTAATCGAAGAGATCATTAATCCGTGGAAGGGGATATTTATTCTTGATGGTTTTAGCATTGAGAGCCCGATAGTCAACACAAAGTCTATCAGTCCGGTCTCGCTTCTTCACAAAGATTGTTGGGCTGCCCCAAGAGGAAGTGCTATGCTGAATGAAACCCAACTTCTCTTGTTCATCAAGCTGACGTTTGAGTTCAGCCAACTCAGCAGGACCCATTTTATAAGGCCGCTTGGAGATAGGAGCGGTACCCGGTTCAAGCTCAATCACAAACTCGACCTCTCGGTCAGGAGGCATACCTGGTAACTCTTTAGGAAAAACATCTGGGAACTCACGGACCACTAGAACATTTTGCAAGGCTTCCATAACATCAATGTCTTGGACACCCAAAGAGTAGAGCTGAATAGAAGGAGTTTGCTTTGGAGAATAGATTATGTGGCCTTCAAGAATTTTCAGAGAAACCGAGCGTTCAGCACAATCAATCACAGCTGCATTTGCTGTTAACCAATCCATGCCCAAGATAACATCAATGTCAGAATGGCCCAGAATGATTAAGAAAGCCGGGAACAAAGAACCACCAATCTCAATTTGATTGCCGTGGCTGATTTTAGAAGCCCTCATGTTTGATCCAGGAGATTGCACCATGAGGCGAGTTGGTAAAGCATCCGAAGGTAACCCATTATTCTCCGCAAACTTGTATGACACGAAGGAATGTGATGCACCAGAATCAAATAAAACTCGTGCAGGAACTGAGTTAACAGGAAGCATACCCATCCCAACTCCAGGTGCATGCTCGGCTTGAGCGACGTTGACACAGTTGGCACGAGCAATAGTGGACCCGGGCTTGGTGTTGATGTTGAGAGACCGTGGTGCAGGTGCGCGAGCCGTAGTAGTCGAAGTAGGTCTTGGAGGTGGAGGAGGAAGAGCTTTGTTGTTCATAGGAAAATTCCATTGTTGATGCCCAGTGTTCCCGCAAGTGTAGCAAGCACCAAACAGACGCGGAGCAGAGTAGCCAGGGAATCCACCAGGTGCTCTAGGGTAGTTGTGGTTGTAGCCGCTAGGAGCAGCGTTGAAGGAGTTTGGTGGCCTTGCCGCGTAGCTTGGAGGTCTTGGTGGAGCCGGGAGCAGCGATGCGGTATTAGGAACCCACACGCGGCGCTTAGAAGGATTTGTCATAGCTGAAGAGCTTGTTGCGTCACGACTATGTTTCTTGGACTCCTCGAACACTTGCCTACTGGCTTCTTCCTGTAGAGTTGTATGTTGAAGTTCCAGAAAGGACCCCGGCCTTGCATGAGTGATTGCATATTTGATAGATGCATTGAGCCCTTGCCTGAACCTCTTTTGTTTCTTATTGTCATTAGAGATCTCATCGCCACCATACCGAGAAAGATTCATGAAGTTTCTGATATAGGTGTCGACATTGTCATTGCCCTGCTTGAGGTTGAGAAACACCTCCTTCATCCTTTCCATGAAAATTTCTGACAGGTATTGCTCTTTGAAAGCCCCAGCGAACTACTCCCAAGTAGGCTAAAAACCAGAGTGGTTTGCCTTCAGGTAATTTTCCCACCATAGAGATGTGTCTCCTTTCAGAAGGTGACTGGCGCATTTTACCCATTCTTATTCAGGAACATCAGCAGTCATCAGCAACCTTGACATCTCACGAAGCCAATCATCAGCATCCAGTGGCTGATCAGACACCTCAAAGTGGCGCGGGTTAAACTTCAGAAAGCCCTTGATGTCTCCTCGCTTGGGAGGTGGAGGTAGCGGGGCAAACTCATTCCTCCTCACACTTTCTTCAAAGCGTTGCTGGTTCTATTGCATTTTGCCTAAGGCATTAGCAATACTTGCCAACGCAGCTCCCAGTTCAGGTGGTATGTCATCCTCAGTGCGGCGTGATGGTGCCATCCTAGGATTGATATAAAACTCAAGTCAGTACCATAATGGAGAATAATAATAATCCAAAATAGTACCAAAATGGAATTAACCAAGTTTAAAGGATACAAATTACTAAGATGATATTAAAATATCAACAAAGTTCAAAGCACCTAGAAGATAGTAAGCATATCACGCACGACTGAACAAGGAGTGTGGTACACAAAGCTATCAAAGAAAAAAATTCCGCAAATTTTCGGCATTAAAATACCACTATATGCGCAAAACCACTTAATGAATCAAGATTAGTAACTCTACCAATTCAATATACAAGAGCGAATGATAAAAGTAGTGGTATGGTCGCGACTCCATCCCGCACTCAAAACATTACTCCGCACATGAATAAGTAAAACACATATTCCGACTCTCTTCCTTCTTAAGATGAACCTAAAGATTAGCGACTACGGAAAACAAACACCCCTAACAAGATAGCGTCGGATAACAAAGGGTAAGACAGATCGTGTCGGTTTAGAAAAGCCTATCGGTATGGAATGTACCAACAGTTGATAACCAAAAGGCAGATAGCGACAACAAGTTGGATGCAACAGATAGACAAAGAATTACCCACACACACACACACTCACACAACCTATGGTACTACGGAACCCAGAACATGTGAATCCTAGTTTGAATTTTTAGAAGAGGATTGAAAATGTTACACTTCCTTACCAGAAAAAGGGTGGGTGGGTGGGTAAGAAGAAAAATGGGAGCAGTCCTACTCTCGTGTTTTGTTTTTCCGTAGTACACATAGCTACCCAAATATTTGCTAGACTGACAACGACCATCTTGGCTGAGACCCTGAAGGGCGGAATGGCTCTGATACCAATTGTAACTACCTCGGACCCTACGCTCTAAGTTCAAGCCTGGATGAACCAAAAGTGGATAAGGATTTTATAGCGGGGGCCCAGGGCCACCCACGTGTAGGCCCGTCGACCGCCCTAACCACTTCCAAGAACATCGGGACAAGAGCGAGCGTCGTAGGAGACAGGCGAAGAGATCAAACACATACACAAGTCAGTATGTATGCAAGCTACCTTACAACAGTTCTCAGAGCCATACCATCTAAAAGAAATAGAAATATTACAACGCCATAAGGCAAGATCCAAATATCCTAGATAGAGATAATAGTTTAGGATAGCTCCTCATACATCAATCAATAGAGTATCAAGCGGAAGCGGGAAACAAGTTCCGAGTATGGATAAGAAGCCAATCGCCATAAGATGCCACATAAATAAGCACATTCCGCCCATAGATCTCACGGATACCCATCCCCGAAATCTCTACACCGAGTGATCGTTGCCAACATCATATGTTTCCTCCACCCAGTATCCATCTTGCGAATACACCTGTTCATCTGAATCAAACAATTTATCGTGTGAGACCCTAGGGGTACTCAGCAAGTCTTTATGCCTCTAAAGGGGACATATACCTGGGGTGACGCAATTGCAGCAAAAGATAATAACTAACAAGTCTATAGATACTCGCTAACCATACGCCTAACCAATGATAGACAGATGTCCATTAAATAGAAACAACAGTTATAACAGGATAAAGTAACAGATCCATCATCCTTCTCGCTTACCAACGAGAAAGCGGACGAACAACCCATCCGTTGGCAGTTTTATTAATCATTCCTTGAGTATTGCACTAATTACTAGTTAGATATTTAGTCAAATTAAAGACCGTACTTTAGTTATGCTTGTCTATGATTGAGAAACTGTGCTCCAAGTCGTCCATAACCTCGGACACGGCTTTCAGAAAGATTTACCCTGCAGGGGTGGACAAATAGCAACACACACACGATCGACCTCGGAAAAACCAAATCAAAACCCAACGAGGCTTTCACGACAAAGCAATCACAGGATTCATAAATTATTTCAGAGGGTCACCCCACTAAGCTACCCGCAAAAAAGTTGGCTGGCTCCAGAACGGACCCAGGGTTTGTGATGACGGTTGAAAACGACCGGGAACCCGAAAGTGTGACTGGGCTTGTCGATACCGCGAAAACGTGGCACGATCCAAAATAGTACAGGTGCTCCACGCATAATCTTAAATAAAGCAGTAAAGCATGGTATAAGTACAGGATAGTAATAAAGCCCCAAACTACTTTGTGGCCCCAAGAAATAAGTGCAAATCTAGCTCATGCAAAGGGGGATTCATAGAGTCTCCCGTATGTGGATAGTGGGAATAGTCAAGGAACAGGTATTAAGTACTCGGGGTCCTACAGGACATAAGTGAGCATGCAAAACCAAATAACAGATATTGCCCACCGGTCCCTCTTTCATTAGTTATCCCATTACTGCTCAGGTTTAGTTGTTTAGGTACCTCGTTATCCATCAGACACTCACAAACCCTACATATGCAATTCTACGACTCGCATGGCTCAAGCAACTCCTGTAGTAATGGCTCATAGGATGGAGGAACAAGCTTCGGTGGGGTTTAAAAGTAAGGCCATGCAATACTTTGGATTCAGTTTAATGCAATCGCGACTCCATGATGCAAGAATAAGATAGAAGCAATAGGTACTATATGTATACAAGCATGTGGTAGTGCTTGCCTGGTAGCTCAGTTGATGCGAGAGATGGATCTGGGTAGTACTCCTGGGATTCCTGATAATTCCCCTGCTCGGCGTCTATTCGAAAAGAACCAAACAAACAAGGGACAATATAAATAAAGTGCGCAAGCATATGAATAAAATACGACAAGCAACCAAGCATGCCATGATGAATGATGCACAATTTACATGGCATAGTATAGCATGGCATGAGTGAGGTGTGGGGTACAAGAACAAAGCATTTTATTAGGTTTTTAGTCATGTTTTGCTCCCGTAAACATTTCGATATAATTAATATTTACATGATGCATGCTTCAATTCATGTCATAGAATGCATAAACAGAACGGGCTCGTCGAGCTGATCATTTTAGACATCTTATTTGTCAAATTTGGAGTTACAGAATTAAAGTTATTAATTTATTAAGATAAAGGCATTTATTGCAAATTTAATCATCTCGAAAATTTAAGTTAGTCAAACATTATTTTGGATGGCATATTTGAAATCCTCATATTTTTCTGATTCAAAAACATATATTATTTGTCAAATTTGGAATTGCTAAATAAAAGTTATTATAAATTGGATTTAAAATCATATTAAACATTTCTGAAATCATTTTTATTAAACAGATAAAAGGCAGATACTTTTTGCACACAGGCAGAACTAGCCACTGCAGCTTACATGTGGGGCCTGCGATGAGCTGGCGGAAAATGCGCGCGTAGCTTTTTCATGGCGTTAGCTAGCCGGGGGGACAGAAAGGTGGGGTCGGCGGTCTCGCGGGCCCACACGCGGGCACGCGAACAGGCGGTGGCCACGTGGCGCAGATGGGGAGCGCGGGTTGAGGTCAAAAACTGCAGGAGCTTTTTTGTAAAAAGGCCACAGAGGCAGACAGGCGGGCCCGGGTGGAGTGCGGGCGGAAAAACGGCAGCACTCCGGTCCCTTTTTATAAAACGACCAGGGTCGCTGACATGTGGCCCTAGGGACCGCGGGTTGGCGAAGCAGAAAGGCCAGGGGGTGAACTGCAAAACCATCAAGCTAGCTGATTCGACGGAAAACTGAATCGAAGCTGAAATCTCTGTGAAACAGGCTAGCTGACTCCAACTTTGATTGAAGATGGCGATTGAACCGCTACGAATTTAGCTATGCGGCAAAAAGAAAAGTTCTAGAGGGGATCAAGATCTACAAGTTCCGTCAAGAAAGTTTCTCTAACGGAGGGGCTACAGAGGACGGTACCTGGCGAGGAACAGAGGTGTTTCAGGCGCTGCTGCTGCTGTTTCTCTGACGGAACTGAGATCGTGCCGGCGGCGGATCTGGTCGCTTTCCGACGATGGTGGCGACCAAACGGAGGCGAAACTCACGGCGGCGCAAATACAAAAGGCGAAGAGGGGACCCTCGGCTACAAAACTCGCGCAGGTGGTTTGGTCTAAGGAGGGCTGTAACGGCCGCAAATCATCGAGGAACAGGGCTCCACGGCGGTGTCTGCTTTGTCGGCGGTTGTACGTCTGTGAGGGGCGCTGCTGCCACGGGCGCGACGTATGCGTTGAGACGTCGATGGGCAGCGTGCAGGACGGCGAGGAGACAAAAGGGCAGGGGGAAGTTGAGGCTCACAGAGCTCCCGCTCCCTAGCCGAGCTAGGTGTAGGGCGTGCAGCGACGAGGAGGCAGAGGTAGACGGCGAGCGACGGGGAGTCTACGGGTGCGCAGCACGGCGTCGGGGTACGGATGATGACGTCCTGGTACTACCGGTGCTTCTCCATGTCCAGGAGCTCAAGCCGGAGACGTTGTCGAAGGAGGAACATGCCAGGCGATGTGGAGGCGGCAGCAAAGCTCGGCTAGGGTTTAAGGGGATGGGCTGATTTGCTTGGGAAGGGGATGGTGCCCTCCCAGATTTCGATCTGGGAGTGGTTGGGAAGGATGAGGCTAAGGTTGCCCTTCTGCTGCTGCTTTATGCAGAGGTGAGGGAAGAGAGGACGCATGCGCTCGGCGTGGCTGCTCGATCACGTGCTTGCTTCCAGGAAGAGAAACAGGACCCGGGCCAGACCACCTCCAGCTGGTTCGGTTGGGACAAAGCGCGAGGGAGAGCAGCTGGGAAGAAAAAGAGAGGAGGCGCTCAGCTGGTGATGGGTTCAGGCTGGGAGGGCCTCCAGGTGAGGCTGTTGTCGTTGCTCGGGTCAGGGAATAGCATCCCCCCCCAGGCTGCCTCGGTGCACTTGTATGTGCAATCAGGTGCATGCAACAAAACACCAGATGAGGGTATAGATAGCTAGCTTAGGCACTAGCTAGGGACAAAAACTTGAGGAGTTGAACAAAAACGAAAATAAAACCAAAACAAATCCAAAACAAACCAAAGGCATTATCACATGAGGGTTATTTTTGCATGTGACTAGAATGTTGCATGCATGTGAAATATTTTGTGAAAACAAATCTCATGTATGGGTGCCTAGATAACGTTCAAATTTAAAAGATGGCAAAACAAAACAAGATCTTAAGTGTGACCATGTACACATGGCAAAAAGGAAGGATTTGGGTATGATTCCATGTGTAGATGAATAGAAGAAGGGTCCATACCAATATTGACGTGGACTAGATTTAAATACCAAGGGATGATGGCAATGCCCCCATACAAATTTAGATGGTGGGAAAAAAATGATACCCAAAGGAAGTTGGCATGCAAAAATAGTAGGTTGGAAGGAATTAAAGAGATATGCCCTCAAGTCAATTTAGGCATTTAGCAATATATCAAGAACCAACTACCATTCATCAAGAAACAAATACAATTGATATAAATGCATATGGGCTAAGAACCAAAGAAAAAGAGTTTTATATGATGCTCAAATGCAATGTGGCATGATGACATGAGCATGATATAATGATGATGCAACAATTATATATAGGAAGGTAGCATTTTATTATTAAACCATGTAGCATTACAGATGTTAGACAGATGGGATTCTATAATATTATAGTCACGGGTTTTAAAAAGCCATAAACAGTAGTGAGCATGATCAAGTGACTGTACTAAAATTCTAAGGCAAACGAAAGGTACAAGCTTGAAAAGAGAAAAAGAAAAGAAATGATCATGAATCTGCATTACTGAAATTAAGTGTTCAGCTAACTTAACTTTATCATTATATAATATTTTGAATCACTAAAAGCTTCGTATAACTTCATTGATACCAAAAAGGTGTGGAAGCCTCTAAGTCATGTGATGTGTAAGGGTGTGATAATACCCCGGAAGTAACTTTACATCTGATATTGTATTCCTGTTTCAATTTTTTCCTCATTTTGTTGTAACGACTCGTGCCGCATGAATATAATGATCTTGTCCATAAACCACCATCTTGCTCGGGGACGAGAAAGAGTCTAGCTTGGGGGAGTTGGTGAGTCCAAAATTGAAACATATTTACCTTTTGTTTTTGCATAAGTGGAATAGGGAATTTTGTACTTTACTGCATTTGCGTGCACCTTTTGTCCTTGCTTCAACAGGATCCCGAATTACTAAGTCTCTTATGAACATATCAATAGGAACTTTCATATTATGTTGTAATATGATTTTTGTAAGTGATAAAGTCATCTAATTGATTTACCTTCGCACCTAGGAGAATAGAAAACGTGAGGAAGGCTACTGCATCGTTAACGACCAGTGGTACGAGCAGAGCCCGCCCGTACCACGCGGGAGTGCGACTGCCTCATCAAATACTTTCTCCTAGCAAAGACAGATCATAGATCCGACATTCACAGCAACCTTGAGCCACGAAAAACCACACCAGAAAGGGATCTGAATGAGGAACTTGGAGAAGGGAAAATCCCTGCTGCTTCACGGATCATTGGAGGACATCGCATCATCCCCTTCATCATAAATCCCTGCATCACCATCATCACTATTACCCTCATCTTTCATTCATTATATATTGTTGTAAGTCCAGATTCAATTGGGGTTTGCACTAGATTTACCCTCATACTTTTATCCATCCATTTGATTATGATGATCTCGCTGATTGTTTTCATGTGTGAGTAGTTTCCCCTCATTCTTGGGGAGATGGATAAACCCTAGCATTATTATGAAATTGAAATAAAGATGATCTATTCTTGTGTCCATATGACTTACTGGTCTATGATAGATTTATAATGTATGTTTGATCTCTCTTTAGATGGTATGTGTAGTCGTCCATATACCATTTGTCTTTGAGACTAAATAAGAGGGTGAAATCCTTTGGATGTCATCATGTGCATAAATGAGAAACTAACAGTATAGTGCACTTACACTTATATGACCATTCATTATCTTAATTAGAAGGCACAACCTTGCGAGACATAGTTTGATGGAAGTTTGGAGTATGTATAAAATATTATACGACAACATAAAAACCATTTATGTGAGACAGATGTCAATATTTTGTTCCATTAAATTGAAGAAAATGATAGAGAAAAATAAATTCACTTATTGTAAGGTCATGCATCACTGGAGAATCAGCCCCGTCGAGAAGAAATCATCAATAATATTTGAACAATCATGCATACCTCTTGCTGGCAGGAATTCGTTCCCATTGCAAACTGACAATGCACATTCCTTGGATGAACAAAGCAGTGTGTTTTTTTCCAGAAATGACAATGCAATTTCTGATGTCACGATTCCTATGAAATGCCTCCTTCAGTGGTACAGGACCATCACGAGCATTTATGAGAAAAATAATACAAGAAGATGCAGCATTTAGTTGTATAGGACCATCACTTTGATGCTACTACAGCCTTACCTAGTATGCCATTAGAAATATTATATATGATCCCGAGTTTCTGAATGGATTGGTAACGTTTGAGATTCTCTACTGCACTTCGATTCTTGCATCTCCATGACTCCACCTCAAGAGTAATCGCATCTTTTGGGTTATCCATTTTCTGCCTCCATCTTCTTATCCTTTCTTTTTTCATAGCACATAACTCGTACCTGCAAGAACCCAAGAAGTTTTGAAACCATTGATTCTGTAAAAAAAATATGTTCATATAGCAGCTGGAGCTAAAGTCTATTCTGACCACTACACAATACATCAAACATCAATCCACCATTGAGGATGATGCAATCCATCCTCAGGGCATGCCAAGTTCAAGCAATGGCCTTAGTTGTTTCCCAACAGCATCTTGCTGCAGGTTCATCTCTTCCATAATCATGGCCTCCGTTGCCCTGCAAGTTGTTCATCTTATACGGCTTTTAACATATTACTTAAGGTCTTGCAATCTTTCACTGTTCTCGTGCCTAGAGCAAAGACTGATGTAATTCTCCATCCTAACATGGGCTATGAATTACAAATTGTGTGAACATCTGTTTGTGCAGGAAATCCAAGATTATTGCTATTCTTGATGAACCAATCACATGCATATTATCAAACGAAATTAATGGTGAGGACAGTGATGATAAAGTCAGATAAGCTTCTGCATATATCAGTTTATACCAAATGTGTCCATTTAAAGTGCCTCTATAAGGAATCAAAGAAATACATAGTCTGAAATCTATAGAGACATATCTCACTTACAGGCAACCACGCAGACTCCTGAATTAAATAAGCAACATAATTTGGAGAAAGAAACAAGACAACACAGTTTTTAAATGAAGCTCGGCATTTGCCGAGCAGATACTGCATCTGGTGAAGTGGTGCAGTCTAAGCGATTTTGAAAATAGATGCATCTTGAGATGGTGAGTAGCAAAATAGATGCCATTTATTTCACTTTTGCTATCACGTTTTAAAGTATGGACATAATGTATCCAAAATTCAATATATAAGGAAGAATTAGGAAGAAAGCTAAGATCGTTCTTGTGTTCACAGGCACACCTTTTGTTTCTAGTGTAATTACCTGGTAAGACCATAAACCTTAAGAGTAGGAATAGCCAAAGATATACATGTACGATCAAGGGAGGAAAACAAATAAAGCCTATAATCCTGACCTTATTAGGTGCACTGTATGGGAAGGACTTCTTGTGTTGCCATCTCTCAAATGAGCTCAATATGTGTTCATAATATTCAAAATAAAAGTGCATCAAGCATACGTGAGATTCTTGGACACAAACAAAGGGAGCTGAGAGAAAACCATAATTCTGCCTATCCATTGCAAGGATGAGATGGTAATCACGGAAGTCTGAGGGTTTGATAGGTCTGGATATCAAGGTCACTCCAGTCTACCGCCTTTTTGGAAGATGATATCCTTGAGTCCACCTTATCTCCACGTTGTCTGTTCCGATGTCATCAGCGAGCTGGTTAAGTGTATAAACGAGCAAGGTAAATGCAGAATATAACCTTATGATAACCGATGGTAGCAGCCGATTCTATGAGAAACTTGGAATCAAGACCACGCTTGTTTATGAAGTTCTGAAAGACCGCCTCAGCTGCAGGGCTCCTACAGATGTCAGATAAATACAATGCAATGTATGAAGCAAACACCCATGCTCTGACGCACACCAGCTAAAGTAACACACCGTGGTGAATATCCTCAAGCAAACACTTTGACAGAAACATTAGCTAAGGTTGCACACGGTGGTGAATATCATCCATCAAAGCGTAAAATTGTCCGTCACCCCTGCCAATTTGAGTGATGCTTTGATGAGTGCTCCCCTGATCTGCATCCCCTTCTCCTGGAGGTGGAGTTGTACTCCTTGGCTGCGAGCAACGCCATCACCAGCAGCATGCCCCACACGTCGGCGGCTGCTCCGAAGCTGAAATTCTCCTTGCTCTTGAGTCGCGTTCCCGCCCTTGGGATCCTCGGGTGGCCAGTGGCCTCTCTTATGGGACTTGTATCTTGATTCCGATGTATCGGCAGAGAGAATCAACAGGGAAACGCTGGAGAGGCTTGGTGGTTCCCGTCGGCCACCAGGGCCACGCCTACCATACCATTGGCTCGTTCTCCCCTGCCCTCAGATTTTTTTTTTGCGGGTAGCCCTCAGATGTTAGCCATAGCGCGGCCGTCCACGGGAGAGAGCGCGAGCATGGCGGTCGGACGGCAGGCACGTCCCTCATTTGTGGGTTGCTCTATGGTCACCAGAAAGAGGGGAAGCAGAGAAGAGGCACCTATGAGTCGGAGGCCCGACTGGCTGTCAGGACCTCGATGGTCAAGACAAGCTCGGGGAGAAGAAGGGTGGGGAGAGCTCCGGTTGGCTCGGATCTACAGCTAGGGAAAAGTAAAGGGGTACAAAAAGGGACAGGTTTTGGTAATAATATTGTAGCATGCCACCCAACCGCCCACTCTCCCAGGTTATATAGAGTACCCTGAGGAGCCATGCTTACAACAGGAAGGTTCCAGAAAGAGCTAGACCAAAGAGCTAATTAACTGAAACTAATAAGATGCTAAACAACCGAAACTAATTAAGGACTCAGCCAGTAGGAGGAGGACACAGACAAGGGTATCAGGCCCAGGTCCTGACAATACTCCCCCCTGGAGACAAGACCTTAGGGCTTGAATTCTGAAAATGTTGACTGGATGAACGAAGCATCCTCCCATGTTGCTTCCTCCTGTGTCATCCCTTGCCAGTGAATCAGCCACTGGACTACAGCAATGTTGTAATCGTCGTTTCTTCTTGGTACTTGGCGGCGCTGGAGCACGGAGATGGGCTGAAACTTGACCTTACCTTGAGGAGTGACAAGGGGTAAGTTGTTGTTTGGGACCGCATGTGTTCCCAAGTGCTTCTTTAGCTGACTGACGTGGAAGACATTGTGCAATTGGGTTCCTTCAGGCAGTTGTAGCTTGTAAGCTCGTTTGCCTACCGTTTGCAGGATCTTGAAAGGTCCATACCATTTGGCGGCCAGCTTGAGTGGGTTTCCTGAGCCCAGAGTAGTTTCCCTGTGAGCTTGCATCTTGAGATAGACCATATCACCTTCTGTGAATTCTCTGGGAGTTCTGTGGAGGTTAGCATACTTCTTCATGGCAGCTTGAGCTTTCACCAGGTTCTGCTGTAATATGTCCAGCATATTTTGCTTCTCAGTTATGGTTGGTTGATCTCCTGTTGAGGGGAAGAGTGTTGTAGGGAGCTCAGCTAATAAGGGGGTGGGTATTCATAGAGTGCCTAAAAGGGTGACATTTTGATAGATGTGTGGTAAGTGCTATTATACCACCATTCAGCAGTAGGGAGCCAGTCACACCATTTCTTGGGTTCAGCAAAGGCCATACACCTCAGGTATTGCTCCAAGCATTGGTTCACCCTTTCAGTCTGGCCATCAGCTTCTGGGTGGTAAGAAGTTGTGAAGTGCAGAGCTACCTTCATCGACTTGAAGATGGATTGCCAGAGGTTGCTGGTGAAGATAGTATCTCTATTAGTGGTGATGACAGTAGGTGGACCATGCAGCTTGAAAATGTTGTTCATGAACAGATCAGCTATAGACTGCAAAGTATATGGGTGGGATAGAGGTAAGAAGTGGGAGTACTTGGTTAGTCTATCCACTACCACTAGGATCACATTCTTGCCTTTTTATTTGGGCAAACCCTCTATGAAATCCATACTGATTTCAGACCATTTTGATTTAGGAATTGGTAGGGGATCCAGGAGGCCAGGGTAGGGGAGTCTCTCAGTTTTTGAGATTTGACAAACAGGACATTGGGATATCTTGTTGTCAATGAAAGATTTCATCTTTGGCTAGTAGAAAAGCTGCTTAATTATGTGGTAAGTAGCTCTTGATCTAGAGTGCCCTCCAATAGCTGAAGAGTGGAAGGAGTCAAAGATTTTCTCCCTTAGGTCAGAATGTGGACCAACTAGTAATCTGCCTTTATATTTCAAAACACCATAGTTGATTGAAAAGTTTGGGTGACTGGTGTTGTTGATGGACAGTTCTTGAGCTAGCTTGGTGTAGTATTCATCATTTTGGTAAGTTTTGGTGATATCCATTATCCAAACTGGGAGGGCAGATGAAGTGACTAGGCAGGTGTCCAGTTCCTCTATTCTGTTGATGTCAGTTTGTTGATATTTCCTGGAAAGGGCATCTGCCACAGTGTTCTCTTTTCCTTTCTTGTATTGGATGATGAATTCGAATTCCAACAGTTTGAGCATGAGCTTGTGTTGGATTCCTTCTAGCATTTTCTGACTTGCTAGGTATTTGAGACTGCTTTGGTCTGTCTTGATGATTAGCTTGTTCCCCAGGAAATAATGCCTCCATTTTTTCAGGGCTTCCAGGATGGCTAGGGCCTCTTTTTCGTACACTGATTTTGCATTAGTCTCTGGTCCCAAGCATTTGCTGAAATATGCCAGGGGTTTATTGTTTTGCATAAGTACTGCCCCTAGACCAGAGGTGCAGGCATCTGTTTCAATGGTGAATGGTTGGGAGAAGTCAGGAAGTGCTAGCAGAGGGGGTTGAGACATGACAGTTTTCAACCTGTCAAATGCTTGTTGTTGGTCTTTGCCCCAGATGAAAGAGTTCTTCTTAAGAGCACTGAACAGTGGTTGGCAGATGATAGCATATTTAGGGATAAATCTCCTGTAGTAGCCAGTCAGACCCAGAAATCCTCTGAGTTTCTTTAGTGTTGTTGGAGTTTCCCAATTGACAATATCCTATATCTTTGTTGGGTCTGTTTGCACCCCCTGGCCTGATATTATGTGCCCTAGGTACTCAATTTGCTGCTGTCCAAACTGACATTTAGACATTTTTGCTTTGAGTTCATGGTTTCTGAACACTGTGATGACCTGGTGCAGGTGTTCTAGATGTTCTTCAAGGGATCTGCTGTAGACCAATACATCATCAAAGAAGACTAGTACAAATTTTCTGAGGAAACTGGCAAAGATAGTGTTCATGAGCTCTTGGAAGGTGGCAGGTGCATTGCACAGGCCAAAAGGCATGACTAGGTACTCATAATGGCCCAAGTGTGTAGAGAATGCAGTTTTTTCAATGTCTTGTTCATGCATTCTAATTTGGTGGTATCCGGACCTGAGGTCAAATTTGCTAAATATTACTACACCATGCAGTTCATCCAAGAGGTCCTCTATTACAGGAATTGGGAACTTATTTTTGACAGTCATTTCATTCAAACCTCTGAAGTCCACACGTAATCTCCAAGACCTGTCTTTTTTTGACAAGGATGGCAGGTGAGGAATAAGGGCTTCTGATGGGTCTAATTTCAGCATTGTTGAGCATTTCTTTGATGAGCAGTTCAAGAGGATTCTTCTGACTGTGGGACATCCTGTAGGGTCTGATGTTGATTGGTTTGGCATCGGGTTTTAGTGGTATCTGATGATCACAGACCCTATCTGGAGGGAGGCCAGAAGGGGGCAGGAAAATGTCCTGGAATTGATGCAATATATCACTCAGACCAGCAGGTGTATGTGGAGTTTCCAAGGCACTGTTTTGGGCAGGTGCCTCAGTTGTATTGAACAGAATGTAGCCGAAGGCCCATTGCTCTATTAGTTTGTTGCATTGCTCAGAGGAGATCAATAGCTTGTCCCTAGGTAGAAGATGATCTTGGAAGGTTTTGGGTGTTCCAGCAACTCCAATTGTCAAGGATCTTTGGATGAAGTCAAATGTGACTGGGTTGTGTTGGGTGAACCAATTTACTCCCAAAATAATGTCAGATCCTTGCAGTTCCAGGATTCTGAAATTAGTACAGAATTTATTGCCTTGAATGGAAAAGGAGCAGTTGTATGCTATACTGGCAGATGTCAGGATGCCTCCACCTGCAACTTTCACTATCCTCTGGTGAGTTGGGGTCAGCTGAATGTTGTGCTTAAGTGCAAAGTTCAGGTCCATGAAGGTGTTGGTACTTCCAGTGTCAGCCAGAGCTATGGCTTGGGCTTGCTGAAACTGCAGTAATAGGGATATGGTAGAGTTGCTTGGGCATCCTTTGTAAGCTGCAGCAGAGATGTTCATGAGTTCTTCTTGTTGTTGTGGTGCCTGGGGTTGGGCTTGCATCTCAGGGGCAACTGGTATGTCTGCAGGTCGAAGTCCTTCATGCAAGCATTGCTCAGGCTGTGCCTCTTGGTCCTCATCATTTCCTTGCATTTCAATAACATTGAGAGCTCTCTGCATGTTACGGAATCTATGGCCAATAACCCAGTTTTCTGTGCAGTACCAGCATTTCCTGGGCTCCCTAGCTCTGTTCATGTTGTCCCTGTTGGGAATAGGTGGAATAACAGGCCTGGGCACTGGTTGTTGGTAATTCCTGGGAGCTGGATTTGGGGTTGGTGGTGTGGGTCTTTTGTTGTTGGAAAGGTATGCCTTTTCATATTGTCGAGCATACCAATATGCAGAGAGAAGAGTGCTAGGTTTCTGACAGTGGACTGTATGCTTGATGTTGTCCTTCAGACCAGCAATGAATCTGTCAACAAAGAATTCTGGAGGTAGGTATGGCCTTTCCCTTTTCATCTGGGTCATCCAGTTTTCATATTGGTCAATATAGGTATTGACCGAGCTGACCTGCTTAAGCATCTGCAGTTGATCCATAGGATCGTTTGCCACTATATCAGGGAATCGATCCAAAAGTACTTGACTGAGTTCAGTCTAGCTCATTCTGTTGAGGAAATACCCAGCACTACTGAGCCATGTTTTGGCCTGTCCTCTAATGTGTGCCACGCCCCATTGTATGCGATTTTCTGTAGGTATCTTGACCAAATCAAAAATGTCTTCACATTCCAGCAGCCACGCTTTGGGGCAGTCCCCGGTAAATATGGGTAATTCCACATGGGGTGAGCGAATGTGTGGTTCATTGGTCGAGTTGAGAGTTGGGTTTGGAGCAGTTTGCACATTGTTTTGTGGTTGAGGGAAATAGTGATTTGGAGGCGCTGGTGGAGGATAATATGGGTAGTAGGAGGGAGGTGGGGGGTAGTAAGGTTGTTGGTATGAGTTTTGTTGGGTTGGTTGGTAAGGAGGGTTCGGTGGTGGGTTGTGTTATTGCGGTTGGGAAATTGGGTTTGTGGTTTGAGTATAGGATGTTGTTGGTGGTGGCGAAGGAATCGGCTGAATTGTTGTTTGTGTGGGTGTGATTGTAGTGGTGACGATGGCAGATGTGGTGGCCTGTTGGATTGGGAATTGGGTTGGAGGTAAGGGAAGTTGTTCCGGTGTGAAATTGCCCAGTTGTGGTGGGAATGGTGGAGGGTTTGGGGTGGGTACTTCAGGGATTGGGGAAAGGGTGTGGTTTTGGAGTGGAGGTGGTGTAGAAAAATTGGGGTTTGGGGAGGGGTTGGCGGGCAGAGCGGGCGCGGGGTTGGACTCCACTGGCTGCGACATGCTAACGGCCATGGTACTCATCATAGCTGACATCTTCGAGATCTCACCTTGGAGGGCAGCGATGGCTGAGGTGGTGTCTGACTGATAGCGGGTTAGGCGACGGCTGACAGATCGGAGGTCACGAGGGGCATGGGGACGAACCTGCGCGTCTTCGTGCTCATTGTCTGTTGTTGCCGATGTATTCCCCTCCGCGTGGTACTTGCTTGAGCTTCGCGACCGGGAGCGAGCGCGGGTCTCCGAGGGCATGGCGGCGGAGGGATTTTACGGCTGGAGGAGGGAATCTCCGGTAACCTCGCCGAGATCTAGAGGGAAGGGAGGGAGGGCGACGCCGCCGGTGCGACGGGAGGGAGGGAGGGAGAAAAGCGAGCCGGGATCGACCGCTCTGATACCACTGTCAGGACCTCGATGGTCAAGACAAGCTCGGGGAGAAGAAGGGTAGGGAGAGCTCCGGTTGGCTCGGATCTACAGCTAGGGAAAAGTAAAGGGGTACAAAAAGGGACAGGTTTTGGTAATAATATTGTAGCATGCCACCTAACCGCCCACTCTCCCAGGTTATATAGAGTACCATGAGGAGCCATGGAAGGTTCCAGAAAGAGCTAGACCAAAGAGCTAATTAACTGAAACTAATAAGATGCTAAACAACCGAAACTAATTAAGGACTCAGCCAGCAGGAGGAGGACACAGGCAAGGGTATCAGGCCCAGGTCCTGACACTGGCGGTGGTAGGGCTGGGGTGGCCGGCGAGGTCAGTGGAAGAGGCGGCGGCGCGATTGGATCGAGGGTCTAGGCGCACGATTGTGTGATACTCTCGGCTGCGGGATATGGACAGGAAAAATTGTAGCGATGAAAAAAAGGTCTAGGTGGAGCGAGGACAAAATAAATATAAAGATTCGAGCGATGGACGAAGGAAGGAAGCGGCAACATGAGGAGCCAGAACATGGAACCGTTTATTCTTTCTAAGTAGTCTGTGCGTTGCTACGGCTTAATATTAAATCAAATAAATCAAATGAATAATAGTATTTCTTATTTTTCAAAACCTTTAAGCAATCGAATACCAATTGCATGGAGTCCTTAATTTACCTATATTTTATACTATGCTACAATAGTAATTATCTCGAAACATGGGCTTATTATAGTGAAATATACATGATGAATAAATTCATGTAGTCGTGAAAATCACATGACATTAGTCTAATGATGTTAAAGCCACAATAAAGTAAGGCCAAATATAACTGACCAATACATAGAAACGGCATGACTTTTTAGTCGAATCTAGACAAATCTAAAAACATTAATTTAGATCAGAAGGGTACATCGGTAGCTTTAATTGTTTTGAAGCTTTATCCATTTTTTTGAAGCGTCGGCACTTTTGTTCCTCCTCACGAGCTGACCCAAAAAATAATCCCAAATTACTACCCTGTTCGTAGCTTCAAGATGACGGCGATGACCCCGACGATGACCAAGCTAAGCTAACAAATCGACTGGTGACTGACTGGACGCGATTTCTACACCGCCGCCGTAATACCACAACCGCGTCTTCATTTTCTCAACTGCCGTCGTTGAGCCGGCTCGCCTCATACGGCCAGCGACCATGTCGAGTGCACTGGATATGTCCCTAGAGTCCAGGCCTAAAGCCTGTCCCAACCCGGCCTTCTCTACTGGGCCCATCCGCCGGGCGGTACTACTATGCCATATCCGCCATCCATCCCCAAGGTACGCCATCGCGTTCACACTCCGTACTCCTCTGGGATATCTCTAGCGGCGTCGTGTTGAACGCCGTCGGCTGCGTCGGTCTCGACCACCTTGGCGCTGTCGTTCTAGACATCGTCGGCAGCGTCGGTCTCGGCCGCCTTGGCGTTAAGCGCCGCGAACCTCTATGAAGCACTATAGTTCTCGTCGGTGAGTGTTAGTAGCCTTTTGGCTTGAAAGATCTTAAATCTCCCGTTTTCTTAACACAACAAATTATATGGGTGATTAGTAGCACGAGATTTGTTAAATCAGTCAATGCTTAAGCCATGCTTCTCATGTCGGTATGACGCGCTTTGCGAGCCAAATGTTTACTCCTAGAGCGTTTTTCAAAATATTCTTTTTCATTATTTTCAAGATAAATTAAAAAACTCCATAGGTTATGCTAACCTAATTACACCACTCACAATGGAAGCTCTCTAACTACCACCGAATAGTAGCCTAATTACATGTTGTAATAAAAGTTTATATCTTGACCGTTGAGGTTGGTTATCTAAAAGACATGTATCAGAGGCCTTAAATTATTTAGGCGCGATCTAGGACTAATTATAAAATTAATGTTTAAACATAACATATGTGCCAATGTGATGAGTTAAAACTAAATGTGAGCATGTAGACATTAGATAGTGTGTAAAATAAATCATCGTAATCAAGCTAGCTATAGGTTTTCCCTGCATCCAATGCATCTTCCGATGATAATTGAACCATGGGAGGTCGGCTGGGGACGGTAACCTATCATCTGAGGCTCTCTGCTAGCAGTTTTGTTTTTCGAAATGGGGTTTGCCCCGGCCCTTCTGCATCGACTCTGCTAGCAGCTAGATCTGATTAAAAGAAGATATACCGGAGTGAAGTAGATACGGAGTGAAGTAGATAGCCCGGTTTGACGAAATTTGCAGAGGCTGTTAGGATGAAAGCGGACATGGTTGTCTGGGTGTGTTCGCTCGAGCTTGGTTGATCTGCGGACGCTGCATGGTAGACGTGCGGTTCTAGGATAGTGCCTTGGACAGACAAACGACGTACCGACGTGACGCCATATGTGAATAACGCCGCGCTTTGCGTAGCCTCGCCGTGTGCGGTGCGCCTCTGGTCTTGGTGTTCCGGCGCGGTGGCGGTAGCGGTGAACAGTCACCAAGGACGGAGGTCATATCGCCGATGTCGGCACGAAGATGTATGCTCACGACCGTGAATTTGACGCAGCGACCATGGTAGAGTTCGACGCAACGACCGTATGCTTATAGGTCATGCCTTGTCTTTGATTTTTTCCATCACTTCTCCAACGAATTATGTTTGGTGCTTGCATGTTCTACAGAAGCAACTCTGGGGCAACCTCGCTGGTTGTGCAGAGTTCTCTGTCTGAACATCCCCAACTGATTAAGTTGTGTTGCTCAGCTGAGGGCTAGCTCCTGCAGTTCATCCTAACCCGGAGCGGTTAGCCAGCTTGGTGATCGGCTTTGGTCAGCAGCAGTGCTAGCGGCACAATTGCTCTCATGGATGAACGTATGGGTCGAGCGGAGAAGAGGCTCGCTAGTCGCTCCTGGAGCGCTCTCGTCGACGCAACCACAGGAAATATTGGGAGTCCTGCAAGTTCTAGGCGAGCCCAAGTGACGTCGAACAGTCCTTTGATTGCATCTCCTCGTGGACGTCGACACGTCGTGTTTGCTGTTGGGGCGGACTTTGAAGAAGACGGCGTGTCTAACTCTAAAGTGGCCCATGGGACGTGGGATGCGGCGTGTTGAGCTCCTCTCGTTGATCTAGATTGTTGCTTATGTTTATAGGATTATTATATAGCGTCTGCTAGGCGTCCCCAGACGATGGGAAGTCCCCCATCGTCCTCCTTCCCGTGCTGCCACGTGTCCAAAAAAAGGTTCAAATCCCGGTTTTGCTGCAAGACACACTTTTTTGCTGCATATGTCTCCGTTTTTTCTTCTGAAGTAAAAAAACGGTTCTTCCAGAAATAGAACGTCTCGCTGGAGACCTCGCCGGAGACCATACAGCAAAAAAATTGTACTAATGTAGTAAAATCGACTTTGCCGGAAACATCGTCGGAAAAAACTCGCTGGTGACTCTCGCCGAAGACCATGTAGCAAAAAGTTGACATTGTTGTAGCAAAACCACAATACGGTTGTAGCAAAAAAGTTCTTCTTAATGTAGCAAAAAAACCTACTTCGTCGGAGACATCAATGGAGACTTTTATAGACACCTCGTCGGATGCCTCACCGGAGATGTCACGCAGCAAAAAATTTACGATATTATAGCAAAATCAGAAAACAAATGTAGCAAAAAAAATAACAATCATGTAGCAAAACCCGAATTCGCCGAAAACATTGTCGCATAAACATGCTATGTAGCAGAATATTTCATCGTATGTAGCAACGCCGACTGGCGTATGTAGCAAATTTGACCACCGCAGGTAGCAAAAATTGTCAACGGAGCAGCGCGCGGTGGGGGCCGATGCTCGCGCGGCGGGGGCTGGATCTCGCGCTCATGAGCGGCCTTGGAGGCGGCTGGGGATGGGCAGGTGTAGCCTCGACTCCGGCGAGTCCTCCCCTGGCTACTGCGCGCTCTGCTGCTCCTCACATGGCGCAAGGAGGAGCCCCCATGGCAAGAGCGAGGCACACGGCGATGTATGGCGAGATGCGGAGGGGCTGTGTGGCGGCGGCACAGCAAGGCGGAGGGGCTGCGTGGCGGCAGCGCAGCAAGGCGGAGGAGCAGCGAGGATAAGGAAAGAAGTCGTCGGTGGTGGGATCCGCGTGATGGCGCGTGGCGACTGGCGCGAGTCACGCGTTGGAGGAAAACGGGCGTCGACCCGGAAGATGAAAAAACTGCGATCCCCCGAACATGGGGATCATTTTCCTTATTATATAAAAGAAATCGTGTCTAATACAAATGCCTACACGTGATCGATCTAGTAGAGTTTTATTCCAACACGAGAGCCTAAACCGACCGGCAAAATCGTGCCCAATACAAACGCCTACAAGCGACCAATCTAATCTCTATGTATAACTTGTCGGTGGCAACCGTCTAATTATTTATAGCTTAGCCTAGCACTTCAGGGGTAGAATCGGAAACTATAAATAACCTATCAGACCATCAAGACCGTAAGCCTTTTAATAGTACTAGTTAAATGCCCGTGCGTTGCTACGGCTAAATAAATTAAACCTATATATGTGAACAAATATACCTAATGGCTAATCTTTATAGAGGAATTAACACATGCACTCTCCTATATATCTACATTAGAGTATTTTGGTCAACACCGGCGAGGCCTGGACATTGACATGAACATATGTATAATGCCATTTAAGCGTTGATCCGTTCAGAGCATATTAATTTCTTAAAGCGGTAAAGAAAATATATCCAGTAACTAATTAATATATGCAGGAAAAGTATCCGTACATTGCAATGGGAGAGAAAAAATAAATATAAAATTAGTCGACCCGCGTAACCACCTCAGTTAGCCTTTTCGTTATACTATTTTGCTTTTTATTAGATTTTCGTTTATCTACTCTTTTATACTCCGTCTGTTCCAATTATACGTATATTTAGAGAGTATTTCGTTTTGCAGATCCATGTTTCCTCTCATCAACTCGTGGTCATTCTTTTATCTTTGGAATTCGACAGCATATTTCTCCTTTGTATTTACGAAAGAGTATTTCTCTTTTGTACTTACCACCTCTCCCGATGGCATCTCTCTTGTGTACTTACGAAAGGGTATATAATACGAGTAGTATTATCTAGAGAATATGATTCGCGTGCACTTTTGATACTTGTCTACTCGACTGTGCTAATGTAAACATAAATTAGAAATTCATCATGCGCCTGGTATTGAGCTGATGGAAATCGTAAGAAAATTGTTGTACGTATAGCATAATTTCAAACTAAAATAATAAGAAATCCCAAAAGATAAGGCCCTTCTCCTGTGCGGTGGTGCCAGCACTTTTCCCAAATCACTTCATAATCGGGAGAGAGCAGAGCACTGACACCAGTGCCGCTCACGGGCATGGTGAGCCACGCCGGGGCCGGCCGCTCTACCTCTTTCCCGATGGAGACCTCGCATCCGCCGCCTGCTCTGCCCCTCCTCTTTGCATCTCGGCCGCCGGTAGTAGCTCCTTCCTCGCCTCCCTATACAGCAGCGCGCCTCCTCCCCGTCGATATCTCCCCTCACCGCAAGCTCCGCCGTCAGCCTTGGAGCTCGCCTCCACCGGCCTTCTCCCTTGCTCCGCTGCCTCCCTCCTAGTCTCCCCACAGCGTTGCCAGCGATCCCCGTCACCATGCGCCTTGGCCAGCCCCTCTACCGCAGAGAGATGTCCCCATCTCTCGGCTTTGCCTTCTGCTCGCGAGAGCATCCGCGCCGCCTCCTAACCGACCCCGGCGGCGCCCGCTTCCCCTGCAGGTTGCGTCCGCCCCACCTCGTATGCAACGTCGCCGGCCACGCTCGGCCGCCTCCTCGTATCCCATGGCGCAGCCACGCCGACCTCCACTGCCTCCTCAAGGCCGACCCAGGCATCGCCCCGGAGCTCCATGGTAGGCCTCAGACTCGATATATCTACCGTTTGTTCCCTGCAGACCATCCCGCTGCCCCGTTCCATTGGACAGAGGAGGTGGATGTCGCTGGTGGACAGAGATTGAGGGGGCAGCGGCGGGATGTGGATGGCAGTGACGGGCGTCGCGACCACCTGAGGCCATGCGAGGTAGGACAGACGGAGTAGGTGGAGGTTGCTGGTGGACAGAGATCGAGGGGGCAGCGGCGGGATGTGGGTGGCGACGACGGGCATCGACGGAGGCAACGACCTGCAGCCGTGCGAGATAGACCGGAGGGCGGGGTGGGTCAGCAACGCCGTACCGCGCTAGCAGGCACTGGTTTCGGCGGCCAATAGGCGCTGGGCGGCAGCGGAGGAGGCTGGATTCGGGGCGTAGGGAGGCTATGTCGTTGGGGAAATCAGCCGCGGAGAGGTTATGTGCGAGAGGGGTGCTGCACTCAGGGATGGAGAGGGAGAGTCAGATCCAGGCGACGACAGCTGTTTTTTTTTCAGGATATTTCACTTGGCGGTGGCAAGTGGTGTAATACCACCAAATCGTCGGGGGCAAAATTGACCAATGAAAAATCGGAACGAAAAGTTGGACGGACGAACCTACCTAGATAGATAGATAGTATAAAGATAGAGATAGAGAATTAAGTCTAATACTAGTAAAAGTGCCCGTGCGTGGTTACGGGGTAGAAATATCAACATTACAAAAATGTACAGAGAAAGTTGCGCTAGAAGAGCCATGTGTCGCCATCGCCACCTCACACCACTCCGTGGACGCCTTCGCCTCTGGAGAGGAAGATGCGGATGCATGACGCCTGCACCATCAACCAGCCACGAAGAAAAAAATCGTAGGCCCGGCTGGCGGTGGTAGGGCTAGGGTGGCCGGCGAGGTCGGTGGAAGAGGCGGCGGTGCAATTGGATCGAGAGGCTCGGGGTCTAGGAGCACGACTGTGCGATACTCTCGGCTACGGGATATGGGTAGGAAAAACCGTAGTGATGAAAAAAAGGATCTAAATAGAACGAGGAAAAAACAAACATAACAATTCGAGCGATGGACGAAGAAAGGAAGCGAAACATGGGAAGCCAGAACACGGAACCGTTTATTCTTTCTATGTAGTATAGTATAGAGATAGAGAATTGAGTCTAATATTAATATTTCACTTTGAGCAAAAAAAATAAACGGTTCCGTGTCATGATTTTTAAATATTAATATTAATATTAATATTAATATTTCACTTGGAAGGAACCGTTTATTCTCAGTCTAATATTAATATTTCAAGCGTACGAAAAAAATAATTTTGAAAAATTCTTACAGGAGCCGAGTCTGAGAATTGTTATGATTCCATACGGGGTCATTTTCCTTCACCGGCAGACTTCTCACCAATGATGCATATGCCATTGGCGGCAGAGGTTATTGCTTTTGGAGGGACCGAGGAGCAGTCGGCCTTGGGGTACGGTCGAGTGGACGCATACGTGCGCAGCCGAACGCCGATGATATTCAAATGGAGTGTGCGATGAAGATGGCCGAAATTCGAGATTCTCTAGGTTCGTGTTCAAAACCAAACTTATCATTGTTATCTATTCCTAAATTGTTATCTATTCCTAAAAAGGTTGTAGTCTCTAGAGCTAGTAGGCTTGGAGTTCACTTGGAGAATCACCTTCAGCAATAGATGCCTCAGTAAATAAGCTGTACTAGGGAATGTGCTGTGGCGGCACGCCGCGCGTGATCTTGTAAAATAGTTAGTCAGATGTATTATTGGTGTACTATCTTTTCTCATAAAAGAGGTAAAGTATAGTAAAATTATTGTCGAAGAATTAAAAAGCTCAAAAGAATCTAAATTACCGATGGCGTAAATGGTCTAGAATAATCTATGGGTGGCTACCACGAATTTATGGCCAGGAGAGTGTGTGGGAAAGTTATCACAGAAGATAAACTGCTGGTGAATTACAGAGAGAGAATCACTGACCGTCGAGGAGTTACGTTTTAAAAACTACAGACGGCAAATTACGACTGGGAGGATATGTTCGCAGGATATGTCTGGAATTACTGTCAAAAAATAGAATAAAATCCACAAAAATAAATTACCGCGAGAGAATTACAGTGGGGAAAGTACTCACGCCAAGGAAATACAGTCAATTATGGTCGGGAAATTGCCAGCAGAAAATCATCTCAGAAAATTATTAGTCGAAGTATGGAAAAGCCAAAAAAAAACATGTACAGAAGACCGTGGAAATTATTGGTGGCAAATAATATGTATGTCGGGAAATTACGGCAAAATTCCGGTTTAGACCAGAAAATTATTGTCAGAAATTACCGTTCGTGCACGGTTCACGAAAGGGCGTCAAAGGGTTACCGGTGAATTAATCATCGGAAAATTATTGCCACGTAAGTTGTTCGACTTGTAGTTGTCGGAGTTACCGTGTGAAACTACAGTCCAAAAAATTATAGCAACGCGAAGTGTCATGAGGTTGTTCGCCAAAAGTAGAAAGTCTGTTGCAATTACCGTGTAAAATTATAGTCTGCAAAATTTAAAAAATTAACGAGACCATTAGACAAAAGCAGAAATCTACGCTAGATGAAGTGAACCATTGAATCAAAGATGAACGACCGGATTAGTAGCATGCACTATTCATACCCGCGCACTGTTCATATGAACAGTACAGGCCTCGGAGCTTGCATGTAAAATTATAGTCTGCAAAATTTAAAAAATTAAAGGCAGCGTGTTGCTGCGAGACCATTAGACAAAGTAGAAACCTACGGTAGCTGAAGTGAACCGTCGGATCAAAGATAAACTACCGGATTAGTAGCATATAAAATTATAGTCTGTAAAATTTAAAAAATTAAAGTAGTGTAACGTCTCGCAGGACCATTAGACAAAAGTAGAAATCTATGGTAGCTGAAGTGAACCGTTGGATTAAAGATGAACAACCGAATTAGTAGCACGCACTATTCATACCCGCGCACTGTTCATATGAACAGTACGCAGGGGCCTGAGAGCTCGCAGAAGCTACGCGCTTTTAATTATAGTATGATGATATTGAGAAAAGGCAAGTTTTAATTATTTTTAGTCGCAAAAGAAGTTCGGAGCAAAACGATCCTAAGAACATTTTTGTTTCGAAGGTCTCAGGTCTACGTGATGATTTAGTAGATGAGGGTCCTCTAGACATGGTTGAAGATCGTACGGATCCTAAATACCAAGGAAAGAAAGTGGGTAGAGGCCGGAAAACAATTGTTGCCAAGAATAATACAGTTAGAAGAAGTTCTAGGATTAATAGTATTAACAAAAAAAATATTACAATGAGAGCTTTGATCTGGAATAGTGAAGAGATTAGGGATGCTTCAGAACATATTTTTATTTAAGAAAGCATTAGAGATCAGAATTTGGATATAGTGGCTTTACTTGAGACTGGGAGAGCCAACTTCTCCGCATCTTTCCTAAGGGGACTGTCGGCGGGGCGTGACTTTATTTGGTTATGCCTACCTTCACACAGGAGATCGGGACGGAATTCTAGTAGGGATAAAAGATGAATCTCTGATTGTCAAAGACGTTGACGCAGGAGATTTCTTGATTAAACTAAAGCTTCGATAGAAAGTGGATGGTTTTAAATAGTCTTTTGTGGCGGTTTACGGTGCAGCCCAAGATGAACATAAAGCATCTTTCGTAGCTGAATTAGCCAGGATGTGCGATAACCCAGGAACTCCAATAATGCTGGGCGATTATTTTAATATTATTCGTAGTCCTTTAAAAAAGAATAACAATAATTCTAATCCTAGATGGCCGATTATGTTTAATGTCATAATTGAGAGTTTAAACTTATGGGAGATTATAATGTGAGGACGACTGAAATGGATCGTATGGGCACCTAGAGGGGGGTGAATAGGTGCTACTTTAAATTTTAATGTTTTTTAATTTTAGGCTTGACACAAAAGGTAAATTCTCTAGATATGCTATTATATAGAATTTTCCTATATGCAAACCTAACTACTAGCGAGTAAAGGCGAGTGAGATAGAGGAACGAGAAAACCGTAGTGGAGCACGCGGAGACACAGGATTTGTTTTACCGCAGTTCCTTCCTTATTAAGGGAAGTACATCTGCGTTGGAGGGGTGGGTGGTACTCAGACCACCACGCCACAATAGGCATTACCCTGTTCTCCGATGGATCCCGCCACCAAAGGCCTGATCCACCTTTCCACTATAGGAACCCTTTGAGGCGGGAACCGGCGTCTTTACACAACTAGCGGGGCACAACTCCATAACCAAATTGGAGGCTCCCGTAGACAACAAACTTCCACGAGAACAAGTTATTAATAACAAAACACAAGATCTAAATATTAACGAGAATACTAGATCGGGGATTTCTCCAAGTGAATGGAGAGGAGTTGATGCGCTTGATTCGTGATGACGATGTAGGTTGTCTCCTCCTTCAATTCTCCCAAAGATCGAAGCCTTCGGGTGGTTGAAGTGGGAGATCTAGAGAGGGAGCACTTGCAACAGGTCTGGCCTTTTTCGAATGAATCCAGAGGTCTGACCGAAGGGGGTGAAGGGGCTTTTATACCCTCTATCCCAACTGAGCCATTGGAGCCTTTAGGGGCCGGATTATCCGGCCCAAGTGAGGGTCGGATTATCCGGCCTGGGGAAAACTCCACCCCAGACTCAGATTATCCGGCAAATAATCCGCATCCACTTAGAGCGACGCGCCGAGCTGGCCCTTGCTTGTCTCCTGGGGGCCAGATTATCCGGCCCAAGGTGAGGGCCGGATTATCGAGCGGGGAAGAAAGTCGCCCTTCGAATTTCCGGGAAAATTCGCTGAAGGCCGCGCCTTGCCTTCCCTTGATCGTCTCCTGGGGGCCGGATTATCCGACCCAAGGAGTGGGCCGGATTATCCGGTCAGGGGAAGAAAATCCGCCCCTTTTCGGAATTTCTGGGGGGAAATCCGCCCCCAGTCAGAGCGACGTGCCATGCCTGCCTTTGCCAAGTGAGCTAGGCCGGATTATCCGGCCCCTTCCGGGGGCGGATAATCCGGCCCCCAAACACAATAACTTTTCCTGCACACTTAGCACACATGAGAAAACTCCACGGTATTGTTATCTAACACGCATAACATAGGGAACCATGAAATGTTCTTTCAATCTCCCCCTTTTTGGTGTTAGATGACAATACTAGGATTTGCAAGATAGTTCTCAAGACAACAATATTTTAGTGAATGAAAGAGACTCCCCCTAAATGTGTGCATACTAAAATTTGCATTTGATTACAAATACACACAAGAAGGTACAAGTCTATTTCATTGGAACATACGCGAAAAATTCATACCACCGGAGGGGAGATAGATGCGTCCTCAAAATATTATAAGAATATCCAATGATAGCCATAATGAGCGCATCCCTTGATATAGATATCCAATATAGCCAATATGATCGGTGACTCCATAAGAATAATCCACAAGATAAATCCAGAGCCACACAAACATAGTCTCATACAGCACAAATCACAAATAAAAATTCGACGCTAAATGGGCACAAGCGAGAAAAAGACCGAAAAGCTAAAGTGCAAATACTAGTGCCCGGCCCATGCAAATCCACGAAGACCTAATAGAACTACTTCTCCCCCTTTGGCATCGAAACACCAAAAAGGAAGAAGAGCAATGCAAGCGCCCCAAGGGATCACGCGTAGTCCTCGTCCTCGTCCCCAACCTTGTCCTCATCCTCAAGCTCCTCGGTGTCATCCTCCTCATCATCAGTAGTGGCCGTAGAAGGAAACAGGTGATGCTCAATCTCACCATAGTTGAGCCCAAAAGAGGAGTTCCACCGAGCATATGGGGTGGGAGTAGAAGGAGTAGGGGGTCGCCTGATGCACCGAACACATGGTGGAGAATGAGCTGTTGAGTATGAGTCATCTCGTGGCGCTGCTTGTATGCCTCATATTGTCCCTTGCGAGTGTCTACGCCCATGCAAAGAATGTTCCACTGGAACCAATTTAGCTGCTTGATCTCACGAGCAATAGAAGGCACTGGAGGCCTACGAGCACTAGCACGAGCATCCCTCATGAGACCCTTAGGAGCAGAAGATGGGTGTGAGGTCTTCCTCACCTTGTTGTAGATCTTCTTCACCTTGTGTTCCACATCGATATTGAACTCTTCAGCGGGAAGCAAGTGCTTGATCAACATCATGATGTATGGAGCATATGGGATGGATAGCCTATTAAACATGGCATCGACCAACTCATGGTAAAGAAAATCCATCACATCCAGCTTGTACGACACGGACTCATCCTCACAGGATGCCACCTCATGAGAGAAGGCAAGAAGCTAAACCAGGTGACCATGGATACTGTCATTGTTTCCTCCACTTGGGGTGATAGAGTCATGGAAGAGACCCACCAAGCAAGCGTATATGGGAGAAAGACCAGCAAGGGTTCCCACAATACCATTGTCAACTATGCACGGAGAGAGGACTACATCTTTATTAGGCTTGAGTTGGGTGATGATACGGTGGCCACTAGCACCGTCCCTATTGCGGAAGGAATAACCAAGAACCTCATCAAAAACACGGAAATCATCTTGCATAGGCCTGTCACGAGTCATCCACTTTATGGTCCGGTGCTCATCACCGCAAATAACCAAGGTGGAGAAGAACTGCTTCACAATCTCAGAATCATAAGAGCATTGGAGGGCCATGAGATCGTGCAGCCCCATCCTCTTAGTCACATACATGGCATCAACAAGTTGAGGCTTCTCCATGGCCTCAGCAATAATCAAAGGATGCATAGGCCGAATCTTCTGCCGAGCATACACATCTTCATAAATACCCTTTTGTTCAGCACACCAAAAACGAGAGTCACCCAACTCAGTATCATGCGACAGTTCATCAAACATATAATGATGACGAATGGAAGAGAAAGTAACAGGATCCATCTTCTTATAGTTAATCTTGGGCTTTTTGACCTTCCTCTTGGACACACCCTTCCTATCCCTCTTTTCCTGTTTAGCCATGCGTTTTGCCTCGTTCTTCCTTCTCCTTAGCTCAACCTCGTCCACTAAGTTACCCGCACCATCGTCCCAAAAGTATTTAGCACGGGGCCGATGCTTATATGTCTTGGGAGCACTGGAACCACCTGTGAAGCGAATAAGATGGATAGCAAGGGGATAAGCACACACACAAGTCCAAGAGATAACGTAGAAATGGTAGGCAAACAGGTCATAGTCCAATCATACTCATTGCACAAAACCCATACGAACTGAACCAGTTTTGACTCTGTCAGGCTGGATTATCCGGCCCTGGCAGAAAATTTTAGAATCGCCTAGATTGAATGCACAAACATAGATCGGGCCTAGATACTGCAAGACTACAATTTCTACACGAAGCAACAGCCTTCTAGACAATGTTCCACCCAACAAGTAACACATCTAGCCAAAGATGGGGAGAGAGGGAGTTACCCTCACTCATTGGACGAAGAACGCGGAGGAGAAGGTACCCGGAGGCGCGGACAAGAAGATCCGGGGAGGCCCAGAAAATCCGGCGGCCGGAGAGGCTCCGGGGAGGGTGCGGGCGGCAGGCGGCGGCTAGGGAGAGGGAGAGGGTTGGGGAAGAAGTGCTGCTCATTATGAGCCCTTCCCCCCGATCCCAGCCCTTAAAGACTATAGCCTCCAGGGCCGGATTATCCGGCCTACACTTGGGCCGGATTTTCCACCCTAAAATCTGAAATTCTGTTATACACAGATTCAGGCCCGCGCGTCCCCAAACAACACCCCCACAAGGTGTACAAGGAACTTGTGTGCAAGAAAATATGGCTTAGGGGGTAGGGAAAGGCTTAGGATTAAGAGAACCAAACTGAGATGGTACTACACACTCAAAATTGCAAAAAACAAATCAACCAAAGGCCAAAATTAAGTGTGATTCCCATAAGAACATGAGATGAGCAAGAACAACCAAAAATATCCAAATAAACCCAACTCTTCTCATGGAAGAGGGTGGTGGCCGAGGCCACCTTGTTGGAGTGCATGGTATGACATCGCGAAGATATATCTTGGGTTCATGACCAATACTCATCAATAAGCTCACATATCACAATATGATATAAAGAGAAATGATTTGACTTGCTTTCGGCATTAAGGGGGGAGGGTTAGCCCAATCAATTAGGACCACACTCCCCCTATATCCATGCCCACACCTAGGCCGAATAAGGCTGAGATGTAAGAGTGAGTGCATGGGTAATCAAGACAAGCTCCTTGAATCAACGATATTTAGCTCATTCCTCAAGTAACAAAACCTTGCTTCATCGAGTGGCTTCGTGAAAATATCAGCAAGTTAGTTCTTCGTGCTCACAAAAGATAGATCAATATCGCCTCGAGCAACATGGTCCCGAATAAAATGATTCTGAATCTCAATGTGCTTCGTCCTTGTGTGATGTACCAGATTATACGCAATTTTGATTGCACTTTCGTTATCGCATAAAAGAGGCACTTTTTCACAATTGACACCGTATTCTTTTAAAGTTTGCCTCATCCATAATAACTGAGTGCAGGCACTAGCAGCAGCAACATATTCAGCTTCGGCGGTGGAGAGAGATATACAATTCTGCTTTTCAGAAGACCAATAGACTAGAGACCTTCCCAAGAACTGACAAGCTCCAGAAGTTGATTTCTGACCATCCTTATCACCAGCCCAATCTGAATCAGTATAACCACATAGAGAGAAATTGGAGCCCTTGGGATACCATAGACCGAAATGAGTGGAATGAACCAAATATTAGAAGATCCTCTTGACCGCCACTAAGTGGCTTTCTTTAGGAGCTTCTTGATACCTTGCACACACACCTACACTCAATATAATATCGGGTCTAGATGCGCAGAGGTAAAGAAGAGAGCCAATCATGGACTGGTATACCTTTTGGTCCACATCTTTACCATGGGGATTAAGTTCAAGATGACATTTTGTTTGCATCGGAGTGGCGACGCCATTAAGATCCATCATCTTGAATCTCTTGAGCATGTCTTGGATGTATTTTGCTTGATTGATGAAGGTTCCTTCTCTAAGTTGCTTGATCTCAAATCCAAGAAAGAACCATAACTCCCCCATCATAGACATCTCAAGCCTGTCAGTCATAATCTTTGAAAATTCATCATTAAAACCTTTATTAGTAGATCCAAAGATAATATTGTCTACATATAGTTGGCATACGAAGAGCTCCCCCTTAACCTTCTTAGTAAAAAGACTGGGATCGATTTTCCCAACTTCGAAGCCACGGTCTAACAAAAGCTCTTTAAGGTGCTCATACCACGCACGTGGGGCTTGTTTAAGGCCATAGAGTGCCTTATCGAGTTTGTAGACATGGTTCGGAAAGTTAGGATCCTCAAATCCCAGGGGTTGCTTTACATATACCAACTCATGTAGAGGACCATTAAGAAAAGCACTCTTAACATCCATTTGCTGTAATTTAAAATTATTATGAGCAGCATAAGCAAGAAGGATACGGATGGACTCAAGACGAGCCACAGTAGCATAAGTCTCGCCGAAGTCAATGCCCTCAACTTGGGAATAGCCTTGTGCCACGGATCTTGCCTTGTTCCTCACAACAATGCCATTCTCATCTTGCTTGTTTTTAAATAACCATTTTGTGTCGATAACATTGCGACAATCCTTGGGCTTCTCTACTAATTTCTAGACCTTGTTGCATTCAAAGTTATTCAACTCTTCATGCATAGCAACAACCCAGTCGGGATCCTCAAAAGCTTCAAACACTTTCTTGGGTTCCACCATTGAGATGTGAGCTTGATGCTCACCGAAACTTGCCAACTCCCTTCTTGTGGATACCCTTCGTCGAAGATCACCTACAACTTTGTCAAGAGTGTGACCCCTTAACTCAAGGTTCCTATCTGCACGAGCTTTGTGACGAAGTTCAATTAGCTCGTTGTCTCTTGGAGGAATAACTTCATCATTTGAGTCTTCGTTGGAATCATTGGCTTGGACTTGATCTGTAGCTTCATTAGCAGTAGTAGGAGATGATGAACCTTGCCCTTGAAGTTGATCAACAACCATAACAGGAGGCTGCTGCTCTTCAGGAGTTTCAGGGCCGGATAATCCGGCCGTGGGTTGGGCCGGATAATCCGGCCTGGGAGAACCTGAAGCATCTTCACAAACTTGACTGGATCTTTCTCGACTTGGAGAGTGGCCGGATAATCCGGGGTCAGATGGAAAATCTGGCCTAGGACTTGTAGCAGATTCTTCGATATGTTGATCATTTTGGCCAGCGATGGAGGGATGGCCAGATAATCCGGTGTCGACCAGATAATCCGGCCTGGAGCATTTAGGAGCATGTTGATCTTCAGCATTCTGTGTGATTGGTGTAGAAGATTCTCCAATGGTTGGAGCATGTTGAGCTTGTGTTGATGAGGGCTCCACTTGAGTAGAGCATTGTCCTTCCCGATCCGCCACAAAGGGTTCCTATGTGGCGGAAAAATCCCACACCCATTCTTCTTATGGCATCTTGGGGTATTTCAACATCTACATCACAAACAACAACTTGCCCCGCATGGGAGCCATCATTTTCCTCGAACACCACACTACAAGATTCTACAATAGTTCCGGAGAGCTTATTGTAGACTCTATAAGTGTGGGATTCGACACCATAACCAACAAAAATGCCTTCTAAAGTCTTAGACTCAAATTTAGATAACCGAACTCCTTTAATGAGAAAGAAACACTTACAACCAAATACTCGGAAGTAGGAGATGTTTGGCTTGTTACCAGTAAGTATTTCATATGGAGTCTTGTCCAAGATTTTGCGGAGGTAGAGCCGGTTGGATGAATGGCAAGCGGTAGAGATTGCTTCAGCCCAGAAGTTATAAGGAGACTTAAATTCAGCTAGCATAGATCTGGCCATGTCCATTAAGGTTCGGTTTTTCCTCTCAGTAACACCATTTTGTTGAGGGGTGTACGCAGCGGAATATTGATGTCTTATCCCCTCTTCACTTAGGAATTCATTTAAGGTATAGTTCTTGAACTCGGAGCCGTTATCACTTCTCATTGCCAATATAGGGACATTGTGTTGATGTTGAACCTCGTTGGCAAAGTCAATGACCGTTTGTTGAGTCTCGCTCTTCAACTTGAAGAAATAGACCCATGTGTATCTTGAGTAATCATCAACAATCATGAGGCAGTACTTCTTCCCACTGAGGCTTGCATGTGATGGAGGTCCAAAGAGATCCACACGAAGGAGCTCCAAAATCCTTTTTGACGAAATAATGGTCTTCCTTCGATGAGGATATTCATGCATTTTCCCTTCAACACAAGCCCTGCAAACACGATCTTTGGCAAAGGAAACATTTTCTTTTAGTCCAAGTATGTGGCCACCCTTGTGGAGACTTTGCAAAGTTCTCATATTGACGTGGGCTAGTCGGCGATGCCATAACCAACCCGTGTCAGCCTTTCCAAAAAGACACATCGAACCTGTGGTGGTTTTCCCTGAGAAGTCCACTACATACAGGTCATTTTCGACATATCCCATGAAAGCGACTTTTAGAGACTTGCTCCACAAGAGTACCACCAAATCAGCATCAATGAAAACTGCAAAGCCCATCTTACCAAGGGTGCGAACTGAAAGTAAATTGTAACCGAGGGTCTCAACAAGCATGACGTCCACGAGAGAGATATCGTGAGCAACCACAACTTTGCCGAGACCCAATACCTCAGATTTTGACTTGTCACCATAGGAGACGGTTATGTGATCATGATTTGGCCGCATCTCCGTGATGACCTCCTTGCTTCCGGTCATATGACTTGTGCACCTGCTATCGAGTACCCATTTAGACCCACCAGAAGCATAGCCCTACAAGAAAGTTACTTCTTGGTTTTAGGTACCCATTTTCCAATGGGTCCTCTCATGCTAGTGACAAGGTTCTTGGGAACCCAAATAGACCAAGGAATGTAACTATCATAAGGACCTACATAACTAGCATAAACATCACCATAATAATCACAATATAACTCATAGTTAGGATTATTAGCCCCTACAAAACCATCATAGTTAGACTTGTCATTAGTGGTGGTGCTAGTCTTTGGTTGAGCAGTTTTGCTCTTCTTCTTGTTGTTCTTCTTCTTCTTTGTCTTGGGAACATAACCAAGACCCTCTCTTCCATTGTTTGTCCTTTGGTTGCTAAGAACCTCATTTAGATTTCTTTACCTTTATGTTGAGATCCCTTTACAAGTTCTTCTTGTCCACAAGATGGAGTAGAGGTGCTGGGCATATCATAATTCTCCAATTGAGTTTGGAGCTGATCGCGGGACTCATTTAGAGTAGAATGTTCACTCTCCAATGCCTTGTGAGCAATGTCAAGTTTCTCAAAGTTCTCCGAGAGTCTAGCATGAGCAGCCCCAAATTCAATCTTTTCCTTCTTTAGTTTCTTTACCTTAGCAAGTGCGTTGTCATGTTCTTTGATGAGCTGAGCAACAACCTCTTCATGGGACTCCTCAATTGACTCGAGTCTCTCTTCCAAGGATACTCGATCTTCCTCTTCTTCTTCCAAGGCATTCTTTAAGGAGGCTATCTCCAAGGCATCTTCTCTTTCAATTCTGCCCTTTTCTTCGAGGAGATCTTCGGATTGGGCAAGTTGACTCATGAGAGCAACAAAATGAAGTTTGTGCTCACCTTGCAAGTTAGTTAAAAAGTTGTCCAAAGCAATAACTTCTTATTTTATCTTAAGACTAGTATGATCATCCATATCCATATTTATGTTAGTCTTAGGAAATGAAGAAATAGAAGATGATACCTCGGACCCTCTTGCCATAAGGAAGGTGACGTTGTTGTTGATGACGTTTTCGTTTGGAGAGTCGAAGAGTGATGACAGAGTAGATGTGGTGGCTATAGTATCCACCTCAAGAGTACTATCTTCATCCTCTTCATCTTCACTTGTAGAGGAATATTCTTCTTGTGCCACCAAGACAATCTTGTGTTGCTTCTTGTAAGGGCCATTCTTTTTGATAAATGGATTCTTTCGAGGTGCCTTAGATTTTTCTTTAAGGATGAGCCTGCCACCATTGTCTTCTCTATTTTGATATGGACACTCAGCCACAAAGTGTAGCCTATCTCCACAACTGTAGCATGTTCTCAGTTTTGGGCCATTCTCTCTTCTTCCACTTGACCCATTCTTGCGCTCGAGTTCCGACTTGGCCTTGGCTGGATCCTTCCAAAAGTTCCTTGCATAGAAGTCCATGTACTCACCATGAGCACGCTTGACTTCCTCAGGGCAGCCCATGGAGACACCCTCGAATCCTCTTTCATCCTCATCTTGCTCAACAACATTTTCCTTTAGAGCAACATTGACCCTTTTTTGCATTCCAATGGCTCAGGCACGGACATCTTCCGCGTTCTTAGCTACAACCTTGAATGATGCCATTTCTTGCATGACTTCATTGGAAGTAATTTGATGGTAGTTGTGTCTACCTTGCAAGCTCTTCAAGTCCGTTGGCTCAAAAGGCATTAGAGCACTCACATATTTCCTTTTTATCCAAGCATCATCAATGTGAGTGGCTCCATGCTTTCTAAATGTTGTTGCAATGCCCTTGAGTCTTCTATACATATCTTCATGGTTTTCACCATCCAACATGTAGAATCCTTCAGCTTCATTGCTAAGGGCATCATACCTATTCCTCCTCATGCTTTCATTTCCAATAAAGAGGACGGTGAGTGATACATTGCAAATGTATCTATAATTTTTGATGTTCCATGCTTGGTTTTATCCACTTTCTTGTGTTTTGTTCCAACTTTGGAGTACTTTTCATATGATTTCTTGGACTAACCTATTAACAAGAGCCACAGTGCCAGCTGCCTGTTTTCTGTTGTTTTTGGTTCCAAGAAACTCAGAAAATGAATATTCTCGGAATTGGACGGGACAAAAGCCAAAGTGCCTATTTTTCCGGAAGGGATCAAGTGCCAGAATACGAGACGGAGAAGGGCCTGGGGGCCACCACACCACCTGGCCGTGCAGCCAGGCCTGGCCCATGCCAGGGGGTGGTGTGGCCGCTCCCAGCACCCCCTCGGCCTCTCCTTCCGCCTATATATTACCCTCGGGACGAAAACCCTAAGTACCCGATCAAAAATCCACAAAAGAGTCTGTAGCCACCGTCATCTCCATCCCTAGATCGGGAGGGATCTGAAGCTCTTCCCGGCACCCTGCTAGAGAGGGGAATTCACCCTGGAGGCCTTCTTCATCACCATGCAAGCCTCTGGTGTGATGCGTGAGTAGTTCATCCTTGGGATACGGATCCATGTAGTAGCTAGATGGCTGGTTCTCCTCCTTTGTGCTTTCATGTTTAGATCTTGTGAGCTCCGTTCATGATCAAGATCATCTATTTGTAATTCATACATGTTGTGTTTGTGGGGATCCGATGGATATTGAGATGCTATTTCAGATTGATTATTGATTCTATCATGTCTTTGTTATTTGTGATCTTGCATGCTTTCCGTTGTTAGTAGCTATCTTGGCCAAGTAGATGCTAGCAACTCCAAGAGTTAGTATTTATGCTCGATAGTGGGTTCATGCCTCTGGTAATCTGGGGAAGTGACAGAAATCTCTAAGGTACTAGATGTGTTGTTGCTACTAGGGAGAAAACAACAATCATTCGTTCATAGAACAATCGTATTGTTTACTTTACACGCAGTTCGTAAAGCAATAATCTATTCCTTGCAACTTAATACTGGAGGGGGTTCGGATGATAACCTAAAGGTGGATTATTAGTCATAGATGCAGTTGGATGGCGGTCTATGTATTATGTTGTAATGCTCAATCAAGTCTCAAAGGAGTCAAGATGATTAGTATATGCATGTATTGCTTTCTTGGTGTTTGTCAATTGCCCCGCTGTAATTTGTTCACCCAGCATGTTATCTATCTAAGGAGAGCCACCTCTAGTGAACTATGGATCCCGGTCCTTTTTCTTTACATACAATCTACAACTGTTTACTTCTTTGTGTTTACTTTCTGCAAACTTTTACTTATTTCCATTCGATACGTTTAATCCTTTGTTTTCCGCAAAGCACGGTGAGATTGACAACCTCATCGCAAGTTGGGGACAAAGTTTTATGGTTGTGTTGTGCAGGTCTCCATGTTGCTACTAGCACCGGTAGTGCGCCCTGCCAAAGCTCAGCTAGTAACACCTTTGGGGTGTTTCCTTGCTCCTACAGGTTCGATTAAACCTTGGTTTCATAACTGAGGGAAAACTTGTTGCTGTGCTCATCATACCTTCCTCTTGAGGTTCCCAACGAGCTCTACGTCGAACGACGAGCACATCAAGATCTTTTCTGGCGCCGTTGCTGGGGAGTCAAGGACATCTTCGCAAGGGGAGTCCCTCATAACCAATCTCTTTACTTTGTTGTTTTTATTTTGCTTAGTTTTCTTTTTTTTGCTTTGTTTGCTTGTTTTGTTCTTCAAAAAACACAAAAAAATTTAGTTTTACTAGTTTGCTTTCTTATTTGAAAATCCAAAAAAATGACTACTCTTGAAAACACTAAGTTGTGTGACTTCACTAGCACCAACAACAATGATTTTATGAGCACATCTATTGCTCCACCTATGGCTGAAAATACTTTCTTTGAGATAAAACCTACTTTGCTCAATCTTGTTATGAGAGAACAATTTTCTGGTATTGGTAATGAAGATGTTGCTTCCCATCTTAATAACTTTGTTGAACTTTGTGAGATGCAAAAGCATAGGGATATAGATGGTGATATTATTAAGCTAAAATTGTTTCCTTTCTCTTTGAGAGGAAAAGCTAAAGAATGGTTGAATTCCTTAACTAGGAATAGTATTGATTCTTGGACTAAGTGCAAAGATGCTTTTATTGGAAAATACTATCCTCCTGCTAAGATTATATCCATGAGAAGTGAAATAATGAAGTTTAAACAACTTGATAATGAGCATGTTGCTCAAGCTTGGAAAAGAATGAAATCTTTGGTAGAGAATTGTCCCACTCATGGACTGACTGCATGGATGATCATCCAAACTTTTTATGCAGGATTGAACTATTCTTCAAGGAACCTATTGGATTCTACTGCCGGAGGTACCTTTATGACCATCACTTTGGGTGCTGCAACAAAACTTCTGGACAATATGATGGTTAATTATTCTGAATGGCATACTGAGAGAGCTCCACGAGGTAAGAAGGTAAATTCTATTGAGGAAACCTCCTCCTTGAGTGATAAGATTGATATTATTATGTCTATGCTTGTTAATGGGAAAGCCCATATTGATCCAAATAATGTTCCTTTAGCCTCTTTGGTTGCTCAAGAAGAGCAAGTTGATGTGAACTTCATAAGAAATAATAATTTTGGCAACAATGCTTATGGTAATAATGCTTATAGAAACAATTTTGGTAACAACAATTATAAGCCATATCCTCCCAACAATGGTAATGCTTATGGAAATTCTTACAACAATAATAAGAGTTCTCCCTCTAAACTTGAAGTTATGCTTAAAGAGTTTATTAGTAAACAAACTGCTTTGAATAAAACTATTGAGGAAAACTCTCTAATGCTGAAAGAAATATAGCATCTTTGGCTGAAGCTCAATATTCTTTGAATAAAATGGCTGCTAAACCTGAAACTAATGATAATCCCTTTGCAGCTACCAATGCTATACAAGTAAGAATTGATGAAAATGTTAGACTATTAGCTGAATTACATGCTAAGTGGGAAAGAGAAGATGAAATTGCTAGAAACATTAGTGTTTCTACTATCACCACCTCTAGTGTTGAGGCTAGTAATAGTTCTACTACTTTGGATGATAAAGTTGATTTTGATCTTGATGGTTGCAATATCTCTGAAGTTATTAAGTTCCTACAAAAGCTTGCTAAAAGTCCTAATGCTAGTGATATGAACATGGCCTTTACAAAACACATTACCGTTGCTCTCATAATGATTAAGGAAGAAAAGATGAAACATAAAGCTTCTATTCCTATAAAACAAGAGGATGGTTGGGAACCCATCATTAATATGAAAGTGAATGACTCTGATTACAAAGCTTTGTGTGATCTTGATAGTAGTGTTTCTATTATGCCTAGAAGGATTTATGATATGCTTGATTTGCCTCCTCTTGAAGATTGCTATTTGAATGTCCCACTTGATGATAATGGTAAAAAGAAACTCATGGGGAGTCTTAATGATTTTCTTATTATGGTTAACGATTCCTATGTGCCCGTTGATTTCTATATTTTGGATGTTGAATACAATGCTTCTTGTCCTATTACTTTGGGAAGACCTTTTCTTAGAACTGTTGGTGCTATCATTGATATGAAAGAAGGCACCATTAAATATTAACTCCCACTCAAGAAAGGTATAGAACACTTCCCTAAAAAGAGAGAAAAGATTTCTTTTGCTTCTCCTATGAAAACAAAATTTGGTCTTAATGCTTCTTCATTTGAGAACACTTGATTCTTTCTTTGCTTCTTATGCCTAACTTAAAGGCGTTAAAGAAAAGTACTTATTGGGAGATAACCCAAAAGTTTTAGATGAGTCTTGGAAGTTATTACCTCTGTAATAACCTCTCCTTATCCTTTTTATTTGCTTTTTGTGCCAAGAGTAACCTCTAATGAGAGTGAAGTAATGATTGGGAAAGTTGCTGTGCGGAAACAGATTTTTGTGCTTCACCGTACAAATTCGTGAGAGATCTCTGTATGTAGGATTGAGCCGTAATTGTTTTTGCTTCTGCTACAGGTTGTTATCTAACTTTCGTTAGTTCAACACGTTTTTATTTGAGCAACATAAGGTCTTCGAAAAAATTCGTCTTTACCTGCTGGTCTGTTTTGACAGATTTCTGCCATTTTCTGCATTTGCTTCTTGTTGGTTCCTTTTTGAGTTCTTTTGGGGAATTGAGCTTTTTGAAGGAAGTTCTACAGTAGCTAGTGTTCTAATGGAAGTTTATTTGGTGTTAGAACTGAACCTTAAGACTTATTTATCTTGAGTGCACTAATGTTGCTAATAAAGATTGTGTGAAGTTTTATATGAAGGAAAATTTTCAGGTGTATGGAAGGAATGAGTAATGAGATGAAGGATGGACTAAATCTCAAGCTTGGGGATGCCACACGTTTCACCCCAAGAAATATCCAAGAAGTACAAGCATCAAATCTTGGGGATGGCCATTCTTCATCAATAAAAATCCCAGGTTTCTTCCAAACGCTTCATTTTTATTGTTTCATTCACAGTTGTGTTGTTATTGGAGTGTCTTCTTTTTTGTTTTCGTTTTGGTTTTTAGTTTGCTTGGTTTGCTTAGTTTTCTGAATAAATTGGTTGGACCCCCTCTTTCAGACATTGGTTTGCAAATGGTTTGGTTTGGTTTGGAAAAGAGTAGGAAAGTTCATACTTATGTGGTAAAAAGAGCTTGTTTTTGACTATGGCCTATGCTTTGTCATGCCATGCTTGATATTGTTTTGGCTTTATGCTTAGTATTCTTTGCCGTAGCATGACTTGTTATAAACAATTGAGATTTCTTAATGTGCCTTAGATGAATCATGCGTTGTTTTAGCATATTAAAGCATAGTATTGTGGTATTCTCCTTTGATGCTTTATTTGGGTTGACTTGGCGCATGCTCACACCATGTTATGACTATCTCAAGTCACCATAGCCTTTATGATCCTTTAGTTTTCAACTTGTAGTATCAATTTATGCTTTGATCAATGATGTTTTATCGCTCTGCATGATTATGGTCATTATTTCTCTCTTAGTTTGTCGCTCTCAGTCTTTTGCTAGCCTCCACAACCAAGTATGAGTTCCACTCATCCATCCAACTCCCCAAACCAAGTTATTCCAAAGTTTCACCATACCTACCTACTAGCTTATGCTATTACAAGTATATTCATTCTTTTGTTTACCTTCCAAATTAAACTTGTTATGAGAAAACTAGTGATTAAAGCTCTCACGAACTTGATGACACACTTTACTTTATTGCCTCTAATAAACTTGAACCATTGGGTCCTTCTTTGTTGTGTATATGCTTGCGCTTTATAAGTTGAAATTAGAAGAACCATGTTTCATGGGGAACGCTTTCAACATTGCACTTGTACTTTGTACCCCGTTGATATCATGTTCTTTTGCTTACGGATCCCGGTGGTGTGAAATAAAAGTGGAACTTGTAAGATCGTGGAGTTTGTATGTGTGTTAGAGAAACGCCTGGGACGCTAGCCTAAGCCATGCCTAATCATGGTGGAAACTTGCAGCATCACCATAATGAGCACTCTATGAAGCATCCTCAATAAAAACCTATGCAAATAGCAAATAAAAAGATCGCTGAGATGCTCATTGTCTGCTTGCCTTGTCATTTTGATTATGGGAAAGCTCCCGTATCATGTGCAAGGGGTACCCCGTTGGCGGTTCTTAATGATACACATATACTTACAATGACAAGAGCTTACTCGTGACTGAATTTGAGTAGCATGAGGATCGGTCTTCATAAGTAAGGGGCATGAGATTTCGGTTTATAACTTGTCAAGCATATCCTCTTTGTTGTGTCACTTTAACCTTAATCACCTTCAAGATGCTTATGATAGGGGCAATGAGAGCTGAAAGCTATAAGTACCATAATTTTTGGAAGCTCTTTATGAGACTTGAATCCCTACTTCCTTTTACAAAGGCCTTTCTTCCACCATTATATTGAGTCTCCACCTTCTATGTTTATGCACTTACTTTGAGAGCATAATGGCCATTCTTAGTTCTATGTGCATTGTCCCAAGACTAGTTGATTGATGCATAACTTGATATTGCTTGTTTTAAACTATTATATCTAGTCACTCTTATGAACTTTGAAGGTGTCCTATGCATTTATATTTGCTACTCTATTGAGGGACAAGCTGAATACTATTATGCTATGTTTTCTTTATGTGAAACAAACAAACATCTTGCAAAGCATTGTTATTCATGAATCTTTTGTTTGTGCCTTTTCATGTTGCATCATAGTTTCTTTGCTTATTGCTAGAACTTTGTCTTTCATATTATGATTGAAGTACTATGATCCCAGCTTTGAATGTTTTACAAATACTTTGATCAAGTCTGATGGTGCATGTCACCTCAAAAATTATTCTTTCTTTTTATCACTTACCTACTCTAGGACGAGCAGGAGTTAAGATTGGGGATGTTGATACATTGCAAATGTATCTATAATTTTTGATGTTCCATGCTTGGTTTTATCCACTTTCTTGTGTTTTGTTCCAACTTTGGAGTACTTTTCATATGATTTCTTGGACTAACATATTAACAAGAGCCACAGTGCCAGCTGCCCGCTTTCTGCTGTTTTTGGTTCTAAGAAACTCAGAAAATGAATATTCTCGAAATTGGACGGGACAAAAGCCAAAGTGCCTATTTTTCCGGAAGGGATCAAGTGCCAGAATACGAGATGGAGAAGGGCCTGGGGGCCACCACACCACCTGGCCACGTGGCTAGGCCTGGCCCGCGCCAGGGGGTGGTGTGGCCGCTCCCGGCACCCCCTCGGCCTCTCCTTCCGCCTATATATTGCCCTCAGGACGAAAACCCTAAGTACCCGATCAAAAATCCACGAAAGAGTGCAGAGTCGCCGCCATCTCTATCCCTAGATCGAGGGATCAAGCTCTTCCGGCACCGCCGAGAGAGGGAATTCACCCTGGAGGCCTTCTTCATCACCATGCAAGCCTCCAGTGTGATGCGTGAGTAGTTCATCCTTGGACTACGGATCCATGTAGTAGCTAGATGGCTGGTTCTCCTCCTTTGTGCTTTCATGTTTAGATCTTGTGAGCTCCGTTCATGATCAAGATCATCTATTTGTAATTCATACATGTTGTGTTTGTGGGGATCCGATGGATATTGAGATGCTATTTCAGATTGATTATTGATTCTATCATGTCTTTGTTATTTGTGATCTTGCATGCTTTCCGTTGTTAGTAGCTATCTTGGCCAAGTAGATGCTAGCAACTCCAAGAGTTAGTATTTATGCTCGATAGTGGGTTCATGCCTCCGTAACTGGGAAGTGACAGAAATCTCTAAGGTACTAGATGTGCTGTTGCTACTAGGGAGAAAACAACGATCCTTTGTTCATAGAACAATCGTATTGTTTACTTTACACGCAGTTCGTAAAGCAATAATCTGTTGCTTGCAACTTAATACTGGAGGGGGCTCGGATGATAACCTGAAGGTGGATTATTAGTCATAGATACAGTTGGATGGCGGTCTATGTATTATGTTGTAATGCTTAATCAAGTCTCAAAGGAGTCAAGATGATTAGTATATGCATGTATTGCTTTCTCGGTGTTTGTCAATTGCCCTGCTGTAATTTGTTCACCCAGCATGTTATCTATCTAAGGAGAGCCACCTCTAGTGAACTATGGATCCCGGTCCTTTTTCTTTACATACAATCTACAACTGTTTACTTCTTTGTGTTTACTTTCTACAAACTTTTACTTCTTTCCATTCGATACGTTTAATCCTTTGTTTTCCGCAAAGCACGGTGAGATTGACAACCTCATCGCAAGTTGGGGACAAAGTTTTGTGGTTGTGTTGTGCAGGTCTCCGTGTTGCTACTAGCACCGGTAGTGCGCCCTGCCAAAGCTCAGCTAGTAACACCTTTGGGGTGTTTCCTTGCTCCTACTGGTTTGATTAAACCTTGGTTTCATAACTGAGGGAAAACTTGCTGCTGTGCTCATCATACCTTCCTCTTGGGGTTCCCAACGAGCTCTACGTCGAACGACGAGCACATCAGTGAGAGCATCCCAAGCTTATTTAATGTGGGGCATGTGGAGTTGTATCATGTGGAGAGCCGTTGCATTCAATTGGCTATCCACAACTTCTCTTCTTGTTAAGTTGGTGTGATCTCCAATATGAAGACCCTCTTCGATAATCCTCCAAAGTTCAATTGACGAACTGCATACATGAGACTTCATTAAGAACTGTCATTGATTAAATGAAGATGTAGTAAGTTTGGGTGGATCACCCCTATTGTTTATATGAGGATGTGGGATAGGTGGGTCAGGAGAATATAGGTGAGGAACCTCACTATAGTCCTCCTTAGCATTTCCCTTCTTGGAGGCGGAACCATTATGTTTTTTGTTGGAGATATGCCCTAGAGGTAATAATAAATGTAGTTATTATTATATATCTTTGTGTTTATGATAAATGTTTACATTCATGCTATAATAGTATTAACAAGGAAACCATTAATACTTGTGTGTTTTGTAAACTTAATTTGAAGTCCCTAGTATAGCCTCTATACTTCACTAGCTTGTTGGTTGATTGATGATGTGGTTTCTTTGTCATGAACATTGAGATGTTATCAACAACAAGATCATATCGTTAGGAGAATGATATGGTGGACATACTCCTATAGACAAGCATAGCATAAAGATCAAGTCATTTCAATAGTTCAATTGCTATATGCTTTCTGATACATAGTAACCTAATTCCTTCGACCATGAGATCATGCATATCACCTTTACTGGATGGATGCTTTGATGTCATCAAACACCACACCGTAACAGGGTGGCTATAAAGGTGGCATTGAGTGTTCGGAAAGTATTGGTTGAAACACATGGATCAAGAGTGGGATTTGTCCATCCACATGACGGATAGATATTCTCTGGCTCTCGGTGAAATGTCATCCAATTAGCTTGCAAGCATGTGACTTGGTCACAAGGGATCACATATCACGGGAACGAGAAAAGAGTACTTATCAGTAACGAGGATGAACTAGGAATGCAGAGATACCGACGATCATAACCTCGGATAAGTAACATATCGTGAGACAAAGGGAAATTGGTATCGTATGTAAGTGGTTCATTCGATCGCAAAGTAAGCAGTGAAAGTTGTGGGAGCCATATGAATTTCCAGAGTCCTCTATTGGTTATTGTTCGGAGAAGTGTCTCGATCATGTCCGCATAATTCACGAACCGTAGGGAGACACACTTAAGGATTCGACGTTGTTTGAGTAGTTATGGTATTATGAGAAAGAGACCGAATATTGTTCGGAGTCTCGGATGGGATCCAGGATATCACGAGGTGATCCGGAATGGTCCGGAGAATAAGATTCATATAAGGAAAGTTCCGCTTTGAGTTGGGGAATGGTTCCGTGTTTTCATCGGGAACATTCTAGAAGGTCCCGGAATGTCCGACCGAGGGGGAAGGGTACATGAGTGTGTCTTTACATTTTGGTATGATTGCATCATGTACTAAGTATTCTTGCTGTCCCTAATATAGTATTTATTTTAATCCTAAATTGAAAAGTCAAACGGCTAGTTTGAAAGTCAAACGGCAGCTTTGGGAAGTGGAAAAGAGGAGGAGAGGTGGAGGCCGAGTTGGAGGAGGGTTCCCCTTGGCGGCGACCTCCCTAGGCCGAGTTGGGGAGGAACTCCTCCCCTTGGCCGGCCAGCCCTCCAACCTATATAAGGAGGGGCAGGGCTCCCCTACTAGACACACAAGTATCCTATACTCTAAACTAAACCCTAGATCTAGAACCCGTTTTAGATCTATTCGGTTTAGAGCCTTAGAATTGGTTTAGAGCCCTCTAATTGGTGTGTCTAATTAATAGACACCTTATAGCGTCTCTCATAAGCTCCACCATACCGCACCGGCTTAAGGCGAAGCCCTCGGATTTCCCTCTACCTCAGACCACGCCACAGCTTGCCGAATCGCGAGGAGAGTGCTACAACCTCCGCCGCTGGAACAAGGAGAGGAAGGTCTTCACGAATCAACGTGTGACCGATCAAGGGAGCGCATGGAACGCAGCACGGAAGGATCGCTCACGCGATCTTGAGATCGGAAAGAGTACGACTACATCACCCACGAGAATCTGCTCGTTAAACACTTTGGAATCTTCGAGGGTGAGTTATTCCATCGACTCGTTGCTGCAATCTAGTAGATAGATCTTGGCTTGTTTGTTTGTATACAATAGAAAATTTTTGTTTTCCATGCTACGAACCCCTACAAAGGGTATCGAGCCGTGTCTATATGTAGATCTCATAGACGAGTAGAACACAATGGTCATTGTGGGCGTTGATGCTTTTATTGTAGATTGCTTTTGTGTACTTTGCATCTTGCGGTATGTTGGGATGAAGCGGCCGGCTAACCTTACATGACATCGTTCATGAGACTTGCTCCACGCTTGACATGCAACTCGCTTTGCATAAGTGGCTTTATGGTGCCTGTTTCTCCTAGCATAGTAAAGATCCAATTTACAACGGGTGATCAACAATGCTAGTATCAATGTTGTGGTTCTTGTTCGTAAGTTAGAACGACACTTATGGAAAGCCCCAAACCACGTAAAATATGCAAAGAAAGTAGAAGCGCCTAACTTTGTTTTGCAGGTGTGCAAAGGATGTGATATGGCCATGATTGTGATTATATTTGATGTATGCAATGTTCCTTATTGTAAGTTGGCAACCGCGTGAGCCATATGGTTGTCTTTAATTCTGTTAAGACCTGCGTGTCTATTCAAAATAGTTGTAATAGTTGAAGCTGGTGGACGACAACCATGAAGAAGCGCCAATGACTTTGATGCTATGCCGGTGATGATGGAGATCATATTCGCTTGAAGATGGAGATCGGAAGCACAAAGAAGAAATTCCATATCATATCACAAATTATGAATTGCATGTGATGTTAATCCTTTATGCATCTTGTATTGCTTAGTAGACTACGGTAGCATTATAAGATGATCCCTCATGCACATAAATTTCAAGTTCTAAAGTGTTCACCCTTAGTATGCACCGTTGCCAAAGCTTGCTGCTTCGAAACACCACGTGATGATCGGGTGTCTTTGATTCCACGGGTGAATACAACGTAAGCCAGATTTGCTTATGCGGTAGCTAAGGTTTGATCTTGACGAGCCTAGCATGTACAGACATGGCCTCAGAACACGGATCGCCGAAAGGCAAAGCATGAATCATATAGTAGATATGATGAACATGATGATTGTTCGCCATTAAAAATATATCAGCTATCGTGATGATCGGTGTTGATGTAGTGGATTTGGTTCGTGTGATCACTAAAACAATGTGAGGGATGTTGTTTTGAGTGGGAGTTCACCTAGTTTAATTTCATTAATTAATTTGAACTCAATTTGTCATAAACTTAGTCTAAACTATTGCAAATATGTTGTAGATCAATGGCAGCCCCTACCATTAATTTTAATGCTCCTAGAGAAAGAAAAGTTGAAAAACAATGGAAGCAACTTCATGGATTGGTTCCGCAATTTGAGGATTGTCCTCACATTTGGTAATTTGACCTATGTGCTGGATGCACCGCTAGGTGACCCACCCAGCTGATGCTACCGATGAAGTAAAGAATGTTTACCTCGCCGGAAGAATCAGTACTCCATAGTTCAGTGTGCTATCTTGTATGGTTTAGAATCGAGCTTCGTAAAAGGTTTGAAGAGTCGATCCATATGATATTGTCGAGGATCTCAAATTAATCTTTGAGACTCATGCGGCAATTGAAAGTTATGAAGCTTCGAAAAGTTCTTTAACCGCAAGATGGAAGAGGGTAGCTCCCAAGTGAGCATGTGCTTAAGATGTCCGGGCACGCAAATAAACTTCAAAGTTTGGGTATAGTGATTCCTAATACTTTGGGAGTTTACCGCATCCTCCAATCACTACCACCAAGTTACAAGAACTTTGTGATGAACTACAACATGCGTAACATGAACAAAGAGTTGCCGTAACTATTTGCTATGTTAAAATCTGCGTAAGTGGAGATCAAGAAAGAGCACCAAGTGTTGATGGTCAATAAGACCACCAAATTCAAGAAAGGAAAGTCTAAGCAAAAGGGACACTTCAAGAAGGGTGGTAAGAAAGTTACCACGCCGACAAAGAAGACCAAGGCTGGACCTAAGCCTGAAACTGAGTGCTTTTACTGCAAGGGAGAAGGTCACTGGAAGCGGAATTGCCCAAGGTACTTGGATTTGAAGAACGGCAACATCAAGAAGAAAGGTATATCTGATATACATGTTATTGATGTATCTCACTAGTACCGTAGTAGTGCTCGGTATTTGATACTGGTTCGGTTGCTCATATTTGTAACTCAAACAGAGCTGCAGAATAAACGGAAGCTAGTGAAGAACGAGGTGACGATGCGCGTAGGAAACGGATCAAAGGTTGATGTGATCGCGGTCGGCACGCTACCTCTTCATCTACCATCGGGATTAGTTTTATACTTAAATAATTGTTATTTGGTGCCTGCGTTAAGCATGAACATTATATCAGGATCTTGTTTATTAAGTAGGTTACTTGTTTAAATCCGAGAATAATGGTTGTTCGATTTATATGAGTAATATGTTTTACGCACATGCACCTTTGATAGATGGTCTATTCATGTTGAATCTCGATAGTAGAAATACACATATTAATAACATTGAAGCTAAACGATTGAAATCAAGCGATAACTCGACCTATATGTGGCACTGTCGTCTTGGTCACATTGGAGTGAAACGTATGAAGAAACTCCATTCCGATGGACTTCTTGAATCACTTGATTTTGAATCACTTGAAAGATGCGAGGCATGTCTGATGGGTAAAATGACTAAGACTCCATTTTCTGGTATGATGGAGCGAGCTACGGACTTATTGGAAATCATACATACCGATGTGTGTGGTCCAATGAGTGTAGCATCGCGCAGTGATTATCGTTATGTTCTTACCTTCACGGATGACTTAAGTAGATATGGGTATATCTATTTCATGAAACATAAGTCCGAAACTTTCGAGAAGTTTAAGGAGTTTCAAAGTGAGGTAGAGAATCAACGTAACAAGAAGATTAAATTTCTACGTTCTGATCGTGGAGGTGAATATCTAAGTTGCGAGTTTGGCGAGCATTTAAGGAAATGTGGAATACTTTCGCTTGACACCGCCGAACACCACAACAGTAATGGTGTGTCCGAACGTCAGAATCGAACTCTCTTAGATATGGTTCGTTCTATGATGTCACTTACAGATCTACCACTATCATTTTGGGGTTATGCATTAGAAACAGCCGCATTCACTTTAAATAGGGCACCGTCTAAATCCGTTGAAATGACACCATATGAATTATGGTTTGGGAAGAAACCTAAATTGTCGTTCCTTAAAGTTTGGGGATGCGAAGCCTATGTAAAGAAGTTACAGCCGGACAAGCTTGAACCCAAAGCGGAAAAATGCGTCTTCATAGGATACCCGAAGGAAACTATTGGGTATACCTTCTATCATAGATCCGAAGGCAAAATCTTCGTTGCCAAGAATGGATCCTTTCTAGAGAAGGAATTTCTCTCGAAAGAGGTGACTGGAAGGAAAGTAGAACTCGACGAGGTTGTCGAACCTTCTCTCGAATTACAAGTAGCGCAGACCGAAGAAGTTCCCGTGGTGCCTGCACCAATAAGAGAGGAAGCTAATGATGGTGATCATGAAACTTCGTTGAAGTTGCTACAGAGCCTGGAGGTCAACGAGAACTCGTACCACCTGCATTGGTATGATTCCGTTATGAATGTCATGTTGGTGGACAACACCGATGACCCCGAGACATATGAGGAAGCGATGATGAGCCCAGATTCCAATAAATGGCAAGAAGCCATGAAATCCGAGATTGGATCCATGTACGAAAACCAAGTATGGACTTTGGTGGACTTACCGGATGGCCGGAAGGTTGTCGAGAACAAATGGAGTTTCAAGAAAACAGATGCTGATGGTAATGTTACTGTCTATAAAGCTCGACTTGTCACAAAAGGGTTTCGACAAATTCAAGGAGTTAACTATGAGACTTTCTCACCGGTAGCTTAAAGTCTGGAGGATTATGTTAGCAATCGCTGCATATTATGATTATGAGATATGGCGATGGATGTCAAAACAGCATTCCTCAATGGAGACATTGATGAAGAGTTGTATATGATACAACCCAAAGGTTTTGTCGATCCTAAAGATGCTAACAAGGTATGCAAACTTCAACGGTCCATCTATGGATTGAAGCAAGCATCCCGAAGTTGGAATCAACGTTTTGATAAGGTAATCAAAAGTTTTGGTTTTATACAAACTTATGGAGAAGCTTGTATTTACAAGAAAGTGAGTGGGAGCTCTGTAGCATTCTTAATACTGTATGTGGATGACATATTGTTGATTGGGAATGATGTAGAACTTCTTAATAGTGTCAAAGAATATTTGAATAATAGTTTTTCAATGAAGGATCTTGGCAAGCAGCTTACATATTAGGCATAAAGATTTATAGAGATAGATCGAACGCCAAATATCATTGTCACAAAGTACATATTTGGACAAAGTTCTAAAGAGGTTTGAATGGAAGATAGCAAGAAAGGGTTCTTGCCCATGTTGCTCAATACGACCTTGAGTAAAACTCAAAGTCCGACATCGCGTAAGATAGAGAAAGAATGAGTAAGACTCCTATGCCTCAGCCATAGGATCTCTAATGTATGCCATGCTATGTACTAGACCCGACATCGCATATGTCGTTAGTCTAACTAGCAGATATCAAAGTGATCCAGAGTGGATCATTGGACAATGATCAAAAACATCCTTAAGTACTTGAGAAGAACTAAGGATATGGTTCTTTCTTATGGAGGTGATGAACAGCTCGTTGTTAATGGTTACACCGATGCTAGTTGGAACACCGATCCGGATGATTCTAAATCACAACTGGATAATGATTTATTTTGAATGGTGCAGCAGTTAGCTGGAGGAGTGCAAAGCAAAGCGTTGTGGCGAGATCTTCAACTGAATCGGAATACATGGCTGCTTCGGAGGCTTCACAAGAAGCGATATGGATGAAAGAGTTCATTACAGAGCTGGGTGTGGTTCCAAGTGCGCTGGACCCAATGTCTATCTCTTTGTGATAACATGGGCGCCATAGCCAATGCGCAGGAACCAAGGTCACACAAGAAGCTGAAGCATATCAAGCTGCGTTTTCACGCTATTCGAGAACATATCCAGGATGGGGATATAAAGATTTGCAAAGTACACAGATCTGAATGTGGCGGATCCGTTGACTAAACCTCTCCCGAGGGCAAAACATGACCAACACCAAACTGCCATGGGTGTTCGGTATATTACCATGTAATCTAGATTGGATGACTCTAGTGCAAGTGGGAGACTGTTGGAGATATGCCCTAGAGGTAATAATAAATGTAGTTATTATTATATATCTTTGTGTTTATGATAAATGTTTACATTCATGCTATAATAGTATTAACAAGGAAACCATTAATACTTGTGTGTTTTGTAAACTTAATTTGAAGTCCCTAGTATAGCCTCTATACTTCACTAGCTTGTTGGTTGATTGATGATGTGGTTTCTTTGTCATGAACATTGAGATGTTATCAACAACAAGATCATATCGTTAGGAGAATGATATGGTGGACATACTCCTATAGACAAGCATAGCATAAAGATCAAGTCATTTCAATAGTTCAATTGCTATATGCTTTCTGATACATAGTAACCTAATTCCTTCGACCATGAGATCATGCATATCACCTTTACTGGATGGATGCTTTGATGTCATCAAACACCACACCGTAACAGGGTGGCTATAAAGGTGTCATTGAGTGTTCGGAAAGTATTGGTTGAAACACATGGATCAAGAGTGGGATTTGTCCATCCACATGATAGATATTCTCTGGGCCCTCTCGGTGAAATGTCATCCAATTAGCTTGCAAGCATGTGACTTGGTCACAAGGGATCACATATCACGGGAACGAGAAAAGAGTACTTATCAGTAACGAGGATGAACTAGGAATGCAGAGATACCGACGATCATAACCTCGGATAAGTAACATATCGTGAGACAAAGGGAAATTGGTATCGTATGTAAGTGGTTCATTCGATCGCAAAGTAATCGTAGAAATATGTGGGAGCCATATGAATTTCCAGATTCCTCTATTGGTTATTGCTGAGAAGTGTCTCGATCATGTCCGCATAATTCACGAACCGTAGGGAGACACACTTAAGGATTCGACGTTGTTTGAGTAGTTATGGTATTATGAGAAAGAGACCGAATGTTGTTCGAGTCTCGGATGGGATCCGGATATCACGAGGTGATCCGGAATGGTCCGGAGAATAAGATTCATATAAGGAAAGTCCCGGTTTGGAGTTGGGGAATGGTTCCGGTGTTTTCATCGGGAACATTCTAGAAGGTCCCGGAATGTCCGGCACTCCGGAGGGGGAAGGGTACATGAGTGTGTCATTACATATTGGAATGATTGCATCATGTACTAAGTATTCTTGCTGTCCCAAATAAAGGATTTATTTAAATCCTAAATTGAAAAGTCAAACGGCTAGTTTGAAAGTCAAACCAGCTTTTGGGAAGTGGGAAAAGAGGAGGAGAGGTGGAGGCCGAGTTGGAGGAGGGTTCTCCCTTGGCCGGGCGCACCTCCCTAGGCCGAGTTGGGGAGGAACCTCCCTTGGCCGCCAGCCCTCCAACCTATATAAGGAGGGCAGGCTCCTCCTAGACACACAAGTTTCCTATCCTCTAAACTAAACCCTAGATCTAGACCCGGTTTAGAGCTATTCGGTTTAGAGCCTTCTAATTGGTTTAGAGCCTTCTAATTGGTGTGTCTAATTACTAGACCACTAATAGCCTCTCTCATAAGCTCCACCATACTGACCGGCTTAAGGCGAAGCCTCGGGATTTCCCTCTACCTCCGGTACCACGCCACAGTTGCCGGAATCGCGAGGAGAGTGCTACAACCTCCGCTGCTGGAACAAGGGAGAGGAAGGTCTTCGCCGAAGCACCGAACGTGTGACCGATCAAGGGAGCGCCATGGAACGCTGGCGCCGGAAGGATCGTCTACGCGATCTTGAGATCGGAAAGAGTACGACTACATCACCCACGAGAATCTGCTCTCGTTAAACACTTTGGAATCTTCGAGGGTGAGTTATTCCATCGACTCGTTGCTGCAATCTAGTAGATAGATCTTGGCTTGTTTGTTTGTATGCGATAGAAAATTTTTGTTTTCCATGCTACGAACCCCTACATTTTTCACCTACCACTTCATCTTCCTTAGATCCGGCGTGAGCCTTATCCTTGGATGAAGGAGTGGTAGCCTCAGAGGAAGATGGAGATGGGGCTGTAGATGATGTGAGGTGAGCAATCATTTGCTGAATCTCCTCCATCTTGGTCTCAAAGGATTTCAACAAGGTTTTTTCCAACGTCTTGAGGTCATTGATTGTGACCTTATCCACAGCCTCATTCCCATTTTCCTTAGTACCCATACTTCTCTTAGTCGGTTAAGCCCGAATAAAGAGCCGGGGCTTTGATACCAATTGAAATGGATCGTATGGGCACCTATAGGGGAGTGAATAGGTGCTACCTCAAATTTTAATGCTTTTTCAATTTTAGGCTTGACACAAAAGGTAAATTCTCTAGATATGCTATTATATACAATTTCCCTATATACAAACCTAACTAGTAGCGAGTAAAGGTGAGTGAGATAGAGGAACGAGTAAACTGTAGTGGAGCACGCGGAGACACAGGATTTGTTTTACCGAAGTTCCTTCCTTGTTAATAGAAGTACATCTGCGTTGGAGGGGTGGACGGTACTAAGACCACCATGCCACAATAGGCCTCACCCTGTTCTCGGATGGATCCTGCCACCAAAGGCCTGATCCACCTTTCCACTATAGGAACCCTTCGAGGCGGGAACCGGCGCCTTTACACAACTAGTGGGGCACAACTCCACAACCAAATTGGAGGCTCCCGTAATGACAACAAGCTGCCACAAGAACAAGTTATCAATCAAAACACAAGATCTAGATATTAACGAGAATACTAGATCGGGGATTTCTCCAAGTGAATGGAGAGGAGTTGATGTGCTTGATTTGTGATGACGATGTAGGTTGTATCCTCCTTCAATTCCCCCAAAGATCGAAGTCTTCGGGTGGTTGAAGTGGGAGATCTAGAGAGGGAGCACTTGCAACAGGTCTGGCCTTTTTCGAATGAATCAAGAGGTCTGACCGAAGTGGATGAAGGGGCTTTTATACCCCCTGTCCCAACTGAGCCGTTGGAGCCTTTGGGGGCCGGATTATCCGGCCTAGGGAAAACTCCACCCCGAACTCGGATTATCCGGCAAATAATCCGCCCCCACTCAGAGCGACGCGCCGAGCTGGCCCTTGCTTGTCTCCTGGTGGCCGGATTATCCGGCCCAAGGTGAGGGTCGGATTATCCGGGCGGGGGAAGAAACTTTGCCCCTTTTCAGAATTTCCGGGGGGAAATCCGCCCCCAGTCAGAGCGTCACGCCTTGCCTGCCCTTGATTGTCTCCTGGGAGCCGGATTATCTAGCCCAAGGTGTGGGCCGTATTATCCGGTTAGGGGAAGAAAATCTGCCCCTTTTTGGAATTTCCGGGGGAAAATTCGCCCCCAGTCAGAGCGACACGCCATGCCTGCCTTTGCCAAGTGAGCCAGACCATATTAAGGGGGCGGATAATCCGACCCTCAAACACAATAACTTTTCCTGCACACTTGATAAAACTCCACGGTATTGTTATCTAACACGCAAAACACAGGGAACCATGAAATGTTCTTTCAACGACAATATACTTGGGAAAGTCGTAGAGAAACACCCACTTATGAAAAGTTAGACCGGGTGCTAGCAAGCATAGAGTGGGAACAAAAATATCCGTTGGCCACGGTGCAAGCGTTGGCCCGTACGGGGTCGGACCACACACCTTTGTTTGTGGATTTAGAGAACAAGCTCACCTGGAGAACAAATCTCATTTCTTGTTTGAATTATCTTGGTTACAAGAAGAAGGTTTTCTTCATATGATCACGAAAGAATGGGAATTAGTCACTTTGGGGGTTAGCCCAATTGATCTTTGGCAAAAGAAAAATTGCCATTTACGTCGCTTCCTTCGTGGATGGGCAAAAAATAGAAGTGGTATTTACAAAAAAGAGAGAGATGGACTCACCCATCTTATCGAGGAGCTAGATATTCGAGCGGAAAATGTTCCACTAAACGCAATGGAACGGGAATCACTTAAGGGAGCTAATGATCAATTAGGAAAACTTAGACGCGAAGAGGAATCTAAATGGTCTCAAAGGGCAAAGGTGAAATTCATTCAAGAGGGGGGGAATAATACGAAATCTTTCCACCTCACGGCGAATGGTAGATATAGAAATAAAAGAATCTTTCAGTTAGAACAAGACGAAGGGACAATTATTGGTGAGAAAAACTTAAGAATTTATATATCAGAATATTATGCGAAGCTTTACTCTAAGAGGAGAGGTTAATGCGGATATTCCTCAAGTAACACCTGAGGAGAATATAATTTTGACAGCTGAGTTTATGGAGAAAGAAGTTTTAGAGGCAATTTCGCAAATGGAGCATAATAAAGCACCAGGACCAGACGGGTTTCTTGCTGAATTTTATCAATGCTTCTGCGAAGTGATTAAAAAAGATCTAATGGCACTTTTTAATCAACTGTGGAATGGTGATTTGCCTCCATATAAGCTTAACTTCGGGATCATTACGTTGATCCCGAAAAAGGAAGATGCTACACAAATTCAACAATATAGACCCATCTATTTACTTAAAGTAAGTTTCAAGATTTTTACAAAGGTGGGTACAAATAGAATTACTGATATCGCCCCCAAAGTTATCAAGCCTTCTCAAACAGCTTTTATGCCTGGCAGACACATCCTTGAAGGGGTGGTTGTACTCCATGAAACCATTCATGAACTTCATCGGAAGAAAATGAAGGGGGTCTTGTTTAAAATTGATCTTGAGAAGGCTTATGATAAGATTAAATGGCCTTTCCTCCAGCAAACCATGTGTATGAAAGGTTTCTCTCAGAAATGGTGTAACCTAATTAAGAAGTTTTGCCAGGGAGGGTCAGTGGGAATATGGGTCAATGACAACATTGACCATTATTTCCAGACCAGAAAGGGGTTGAGACAGGGAGATCCGATGTCACCGTTACTCTTCAACATTGTAGCGGATATGTTGGCCATCTTAATTGCACGCGCAAAATAAGATGGCCAAATTGGAGGTATTGTTCCTCATCTCGTGGAGGGCGGAATCTCTATCCTTCAATATGCCGATGATATCATCCTTTTCATGGAACACGATCTTGAGAAGTCTGTCAACATGAAGCTGGTCCTGAGTATCTTTGAGCAACTCTCTGGGCTGAAAATTAACTTCCACAAAAGTGAAATTTTCTGCTTTGGGAAAGCTAAAGATGCAGAGGCCCAGTACAAACATATCTTCGTATGTGAAGCTAGGACTCTACCTTTTATGTATCTCGGTATCCCAATCCACTATAGGAGGCTTTTGAACAAACAATGGAGCGCAGTAGAAACCCTCTTTGAACGGAAGCTTGGTTGTTGTCAAGGAAATCTCCTCTCATACAGAGACAAGTTGGTCTTGATAAACTCCGTTTTAACTAGCCTCTCGATGTTTATGTTGTCCTTCTTAGAAGTACCTAAAGGGGTACATGTGATAACCCATATTTTTGAGATAATAAGAAATTTAAATTAATTGATAGCCGACTTCTAATTGATCTTATTTTTATGGTGATCACTAATTAATTTTGTAGTTTGATAGTTGCTTGCAATAATAATTACAAAAGTTAATTAAAATGGCAATTAGGAGAACTTGACTTGTTAATGCATGACCACTAGTAGTACCCATCGATCATGCATGTAGCTGGAGCTGTTGTGTATACGTGCATGTACATGTGCCTTAGAATATTCATGCTTGACTAGAGAGATCAACGCGTGGCTTTTTGCTAGAGGTTTTATTATCTACAAGGTTGTATACTTGTAGATCATATGTTAGTGCAAGGTTGTGTGGCAAGCTTAGAAGGGCTTACTCAGCAAAATAGCTATATGCTTCTCTCCTTGGTGGCCACGTAGTTGCATGGGACAGTTTGCTTACTTGAAAGAACATCGGCCAGATATTTATCAGATGCCACGATAGGTCAAGCGGTAAAGCGGTGGCGGTCAGATATTTAGTCAGCTCACTCCTTGTCAAACCTCCTATAAATAGGTGCCCTTCCTCTGCTTCAGCACACAGCTCCATCGATTTGTTAGGTACAGAGAGTGAGGGAGCCAATTGAGAGAGGGACCTGAGAGCTGAGAGATCGATAATCCCATCCACATATGCGTATCCCATCCATATATGCGTACATATCCCAGAGGAGAGAAGCAGACAATCTGTCGGCGTGTATCTTAGGCGTTTGGTATCATTTTATGCGAAGATCTGATCGTAGAAGAGTGTCCAGCATAGATTGGTATTTACACTACGGTTGGATTCATAAGATGGCGGGATTTATTGATCTGGAAATATTATGGACATGGGTTATTTTTATTATCAGGCAAGCTCTTCTATACATCTCTCATATATTTTGTAAAGTAAATTCTTTTTATTAAAATTATGATATCCTATTTTATGAGAGATGTTGGATATTTCCGTTGAAAATATTCGTGAGCTAATACGCCGGTGTCGGTATACGGTGATAGATCCGTTTGGAGCCACCGATGCGAACCGGATATTTGTCATGGATATGAATTTGGAGAATAACATGAAAGTTATTATGAATGTTTTCTGAAGTAAAACTTGATGCTACGAAGGTAAATGTATTGTACCGGTCACAGTTCAGGTATGGGACTGGCTGAGTTCTCCGCTGGGAACGGCTCTGATGGATCCGTCGGAGCGACCGACACAAGTAAATTCAGGTGTCCGGGTTCTAGTGGGTCAAAAGGCTCTGCTCTTCTAGCGCATGTGTGGTTCTAGTTGAGGCTGTCGACGTCAGGGTATCCCTCTGCATAGTGTAAAAGCGTAACCCTGTGACTCCCGGGTTTGAGAATGCTTACTTTCATGTGTGGCATCATACATTTTTTAAATTGCCTAATTACTTTATACACATATTTTTACAAAAGAAAGTCTATTTTACAATTTATATGATTGTGTGTATGATTGGTTTGATGAGTACTTGTCGTACTCATCTTTGCTCTCTTTTGTTTTTAGTTGCAGTCGAAAGAGAAGATGCAGTTGTTCAAGAGTAGGCTGATCGGTGGGCGGAAAGCGGTAGAGAATCTAGTTGTACATCCTTGTAAATATAAAAGGAACTTGTAATAAAATATGTGTAGATGAGCTTCTCGAGATCCACTGTACCGGGTTTTGCCTGTATTTTCGCCTTACGGGTATATAAGCTCCAGGTATAATATACACGTGGCGGTTGTCATTCTACCGGACCGGGTCTCGGGGCGTGACAGTACAGAAAAGATTGGACTTCTATTGATCTCGTTTCTTCTGGCAGAATGATCAATTGAAACGAAAGTATCGATTGACCAAGTGGCACATTATATGTAGACCGAAAGATCAAGGGGGCCTTGGTGTGGAACTTTTGGAGAGTAAGAATATGTGCTTACTGAGCAAATAACTATATAAACTCCTTCACGAAGAAGTGGTATGGCAGGAGCTCTTTTGAAATAAATATCTCCAAAATAAGACCATGTCACAAGTGATAGCGAAACCAACTGACTCCCCATTCTGCAAAGGATCCTTCAATGTTGGGAATGGGCAGCAGACTTAATTTTGGGAGGACACTTGGCTAGGAGAGAGCTCTCTGGCAAGTCAATACCCAACTCTGTATAATATCGTGCGGCAGAAAAACGTCCTGATTGCTGATGTTCTTAATGCGGTACCACTAAGTATCGAATTTAGACGAGCTTTAACGGGCAACAAGTGGGCCACGTGGTTAAACTTAGTTCAGCGTTTAATGAACATCACTCTTTCAGATGAGTCTGATATTTTTGTTTGGAAGCTAAATACATCAGGATTGTTTACGGTTAAATCTATGTATGCGGACTATATGAATGTTTATACAGTTTTTCTTTGAAAGTATATTTGGAAGATCAAAGTACCGCTAAAGATTAATATCTTTGTGTGGCTCGTGCTTAAAGGAGTTATTCTCACCAAAGATAATTTGGCTAGATGAAACTGGAATGGTTATAAGAAATGTGGGTTCTATGATTCCAACGAATCAATCAACTATTTATTTTTCGATTGTTCCTTCGCAAAATTAGTTTGAAGAGTTATTTTAATATCTCTCCTCCAACCAATGGTTCGAATATGTTCGGGAATTGGTTGAATGGAGTAGATAAGGTCTCTAAAGAAAAAATTAGAATTGGTATTTGCGCTTTGTTTTGGGCTATATGGAACTATCGAAACGATATTGTTTTTAATAAGAGTACGAACTCTCACTTCTTACAGGCCATCCGTATGGTTACCCACTGGACCACGATTGGTCTCTTCTGCTCCTGGAGGCGCAAAGGGAGTCTATGCGCTCTAGATGCACCCGGCTGGAGGCGGTTACTCGGGCTATCTACTGCCAGGCTGGTTGGCAGCCTACTGGAAGACTTCGAGATGCATAGATTTATTTCGTTTTTCTTTCGTTGGCTGATCCATGTATCCACGCTTTGTGATCCATGTTTTGTAAACTTTGAATCTTAATTGGATAATAAAGGGACAGTGTGCATCGCTTGATGCAGAGACCGGGACGATGCTCCCATTTCGAAAAAAAGCCATAGGAACAAAACACTATAGAAAAGTACCACCAAACTAAACAGCAAACAACCAGCGAAAGCTAAACTTCAAGCGAAATGGAGTGTAGATCGAGGCACCATGATATGATCAAAGATTTGCGCTTGTAGATGAGTCGATCGAACTGAAATTTTACAATGGCAAAGCTAACTTGGAAGTTTTCCCAAATAATAATTCTATGCAAACAACTATGTAAGGAATGTGATTTTTTTATGCCCGTTCTCGAAAAAAATGTAAGCTATGTGATTTTTTTCGCCTGTTGTGTGAGTGCACAGTATTACAAACTGGGCCACATATATGCTCGATAACTTGGCCCTAATGACTACATGGGAGATTACTATTTCGATGGTCCAACCATCAGACGGTTGTTTAGATTTGAGCATTTCATAGTTACAACTTGCATGAGCTGCATGATTTTTTGTGGTGGTCTATATTTACCTTTACTTCCGAGGAAATGCACATTTATGCGCAATGATTGTGTAGTACTCTCTCCGTTTCAAAATATAAGATGTTTTAGATTTGTGAAAAAAATGTATCTAGACTCCTTTTAGTATGTAGGGGCATATGTGATTTAGGATGTACTACCTGATACTGCCATTTTCCAGCTTGTTTTTCCTCCATAAATAGGTCCACTCATGATCCGAAATCACAAAGGAAAATAAATTTATATATTATTAAATACAGCTAGCTTCGCTGCATCCCATATTCAGAAGATCATCGTGAGCAGAGTACAGGATTTGCCGGATCCTTTTTCGTTCTTATTATTTTGACGAAGAGGCAATTACAGCTCATGCATCATGTTTTTTTGTCCTCCCAGCTGGCCTCCATGTGCCAGATGGTTAGCTGACATTGACACCCTTGCATATTGTACAGCAAATCCTTAATTTAAAGCAATTAGTCCAGCAAGGAATCAAGGAATCAAAAAATAAACTCCTAAATAACACAGAATCCAACTGTTATGTCGTATATTCCTTTTCCCAACACCGTTGACCAAGTTAAAGAAATTTAAATATATCAAGATAAAAAGATCTTTATCTAAGTATATTTTCTTGACCCAGTCGGACTAAAAGACAGTCTGTATGACCCTAAAATCTGCATCGTGCAAGCAGTAATGCAAAATTATCATCCACCAACTACAATTAATGTTTGTCAATTTGCCAGTGTGTATCGTATCTAGCTGTCAGCCTCCTGCACTGCCCTACCATGTACAGCAGTTCTTGTAGCATGCTTTGGCAGTCTCTGTATATATAGTGCCCTGAACATCAGACTGGTTCTCTTAACCTAGATCACTGAGCTCCCTCTGAGTCAGAAATCCAGACCCAACATACAACCCAGAATTCTTCAGCCTCTAGTACAGATTATTAGCTTCTGCCTTTAGGATTCCTTCTGCTTAGCTATCCCCATTTATTGCCTTCCCTTTCCCCCAAATCTGAAGGTTTCAACAGGTAAGGGTCTCTGCTTCCTCTGTAGTTGGATTCAGCCCATATTACGGATAAGATAGGATCGGAGAACTTTTGTTCTTGCCAGCTTCTTCCTCTGGAATGATTTTATAAGGGATTGACAACCTCTCGATTGTTCATCCTTTTCTTTCAAGGTTGATCAAATTCTTCCTACTTCCTTAGGAAAAATGGGGAAAGTTGATTCTTGGTCACTATAACTTTCTGTTGATTACATTTTACCGTTTGATTTAGCTTTCATATGTTTCTATGATGGTATTCCTTATGGCGTTTATGACCGATGTGTGAATTCTAGTCCAGTCAAACCCCAAACTGGATTCTTGTTTATTTTTCTCTTAAATTCCAGACATATACCAATAAGTTGAGAGATTGATGTATCAAAGTCTGTAACTTTCTCTTTAACTACTGCTATTAAGCACCATAAGCAAAAATGTGCTTTCCAGTTTCTTCGCGGCATGAGAACTTTTCTCGCATAGTAATTTTTTTTAAAACATCTCGCATAGTAATTTTGACGCCTCTGAATTGAACTGCTAAGTACAGTCTCTGAAACATATTTTATCAGTGTCTCAAGGTCAAGGAGGTGAAGAAGAACAAGGAAAGGAGGAGATGGAAGCTTTCAGTTCGATGCTGGACAAGGTGAAAACTCACCCAGATGTGATGGAAAAGGTCCATTCGGTCCTTGACAAGGTGAAGAGTCACCCAGAAGTGATGGAAAAAGTTGCTGAGGTTCTACATCTGGGAAAGCATGGTAAAATCTTTTGATCTAGCCTGTCTACAATTAGTAGAAACAATAAACTGGAAAATTATCACTAACAAACAAGAAGCATTGATTTCTCCACTCTCCGATTACTGAAAACCTGGTCATAATCATATGAACGTTTTTTACAATTTGCTCAATCTTCGACGCATACAGAATCCAAAGAGAAAGAACCAGAGGCTGAGGAGAAGACCGAAGAAGGCGAGACCTCAGTGGACAAAACCGAAGACTCAAACATCGTAGAGCAGGCCGTGCAAGAAGTTCAGGATATTGTCGCAGCAGTGCAGCCGCAGGAAACAGCGGGAGAGGAAACTGAAGTTCCAGTAGAGGCTGCTGCTGAAACTGAAACTCCTGCAGAAGGAGAGAAGCCAGATGAAGCAAAACGGGAGGTGGAGAAAGACAACCCCAAGAGACGAATCAATTTCATCAGGTTCTTCGCCGTGCTGTTTGAGAGGTTCTGCTCCCCAGCTGACAAGAAGAAAGACTAGGTGTGGCAGGTCAGCTGCCGGATTTATCAATCATTTGGGTTTTTTAAAACTGGAATGGTGTCTGTGGATGGTGTACAGTTTTCAGATGTTTGTTCACTTCAAAGTTATTTGATTTTGGGTTTGTCCTTGATGGTAATGGATGCAAAAGAAGTGTTCTACTTTGTGTAAATCTTGGCACACGTGGATTTGATCGTATTTATGTGAATCAAAGGAATGATTAATTTATTTTAAAGGCTCATGTGTATCAAGAAGTGTAATTACCCTTCGTTATTACTGTATGATGTTAATGAAGGATACACCGAAGTTTTGGCCCTTTTGTGAGATCAAGTTGAATATCCTGTTCTACACCTGGAAAAAACATGTCGTAAATATAAAAAGGTCAACTTGAAAATCTTGCCAAAAAGAATCTGAACAAGATGTTCATGTGATCCTGGCAAGGCCAAAGAACAAAAACTGAATCAAATGAGACTCAACAAGGCAGATTAATTAAATCATAGTTTTTACTAGTGTATTGCTGATGCAGGACAATCACAGATAAAATGCTTCATCTCAATTCAAGTATCCAAGAAGCACAATGGGTATACAATCATATCCGAGTCTGGAGGAGCAGCTCAAGTGCTCGATTCTTACAAATCCAATAGTTAAGTTGAAATTAAAACCATCATCTGCAACATAGCGATATGATTTATAATGACCTACAACAAGTAGGTCAATGCTGCTTCATTTGTTATTGTTACCAGTCAATGGATGAGCTCTCTCGCGTGGAGGTACTCCCAGCAAATTTTTCATCATGTCATATGTTGTGAAACCGATAGCAACTGAAGGGACGACCTGTAGCAAATAAATTTTTAGAAAGAGTTGCATGGTTAAGAGTTCATGAAAAGAAGGGCATACAATATCTGCACCCTGTTCCTCAATTACCTTCACATAGTTAAGGTTCAAGCCAGCGAAGAGTTGTCTCCAACCCTGGCACCGAATGATAAGGAAGAGACCATGAAATGTTCCTCTTATGCGGAAGGCATCATTTGCATTCAGGGGCTGCTTGTTCTGGACCTGAACACAGGACAGATCAGAAGCTAATCAGAATTGCAATCTTACAAAAAAAAAATACATATCATGACTGGAATGTGAACTATGCCTGCATCTGCCTTCGGACGACATCCAGTGGATAAGTGAGTGTTTGTCCAAAAAGACCAGCCAAAGCACCACAAGAGAGCTTCAATATAACAGATCTCTTGTAATCTTCTGGAATACGAGATTTTAGGTCTTCGTAGATGTAAAATTTTAGGCCAGCGTATGGAAGAATACCGATCAAGGTTGGGCCTGACAGATAATTGAATTTGATTGTCATGTAGTGCAATGCTATGGCCCAGATAAGTTTTAGATAACAGGTAACTTTTCCAATGTAGATTACTAAGCAGTAAGAACAGTAATGAAGGATATTTTGATAGAATTTCCAGAATATGCATGAGTTAGCCTATCATAAACTAGACTTGTATACTGAGTCCTGACAATTGCCTTCAGGGTCAGCTAAAACCACTGTGCAGGCGTGTCATAATAATAACCAGTAATGCGAGTACTCTTGCATTAACCTGAACATGATTTATAGCACCCTTGTTACAACGTAAAAGCTTTGCAAGCGTGATACATTAGCTGAAGTTGCACCAAAAGAATAGACTAAGAGATGTGACTTGGTAATTTGATAGCCTCACATGCCCGGTCCTGGGGCAGGGCACGCGGGGTGGCCGCCCCTGGCCCGTGAAATCAAGAGGGGCCCAAGTAGTAGTCCAGCAGAGATAACAAACTCGGATGCGCACAACGCACATACAAACATGGCGGTCAAACATGATTAGTCATGTCTCTTGGTATTCTGCGATTTGGACCCTTAATTAACCGTGGCTCTATCAGCTTTGTTCTCATTTTGCTACTTGTCGCTAGCTGCTAGGAGTAGGAAAGTGCACCCGTAGTTCATTTCTAATTTTGCTATTCCTAGCGGGCAGTATGAAATACACCATGCTTACTTTTGTTCCATGAAAGACACTACGAGTAAGATGTAAAAGGAACATTGATTTTGCTTGGTGAGTCTGTTAAGATAAGAGTCCAACTATATTAAATAAGGGATGCTCCTCGTGTTCTATATAGTTTTATTTCTCAATCGCTTTGTTTAGCAATATGATATCTGCATAGATCCATTTTCTTATAGCATTTTTTAGTTTTATTATCCTCTTTACGTATACAATTATACGCATCCAGTTATATGCTCTTGTCAGAAATTATATGGTTCGAGATACACAAATTTTCCCAAATTTTATTTTTTATGCATCTTCAACTTAAAAAAACACAGATAACTTCTCCTAAAATAGATATATTGATCACTTTTTATGATTATATTAGGCGGTATATTTTCTAGTTTCATACAAAATCGGACGCAACTTCGATGACATGTCCGTCCTCTAGTTCGTCAACTGAACTCCCATGCCACAGATGAAAAAACAAATCTAATACTTGGCCCTTTTTCGACCCACAACATGCATATGCTTGCTCACAAGTCTACCCTCGGGACCGATTGTCCTCTTTTTATGTTATATAAGGGGCCCGAGATTTTAGTTTCGCCCCGGGCCCCGAAATGTCAGGATCGGCCCTGTAGCCTCAGACAAACAAATCATAAAATGATGCTTACTCCAGCAAGCAGCAAAGTTTGGAGATGAAGAGTGACATACCTATTCCACGGTACAGTGATCGTGCACCTCCTTCCTTGTAACAGTTTTAAAAACATCCTTTACCCCATTATATACTGGTTGCTGGCTAGAATTTCCCAAAGGATTTCCACGTTGGGCTACATTTGAAACCTAGTGAAGAAAATTAATGAGAATAACAATGAGGCAGTGATTCCAATGATAACTGATCAACAACTGGCATGTGTAAACTACTAGTGGTGATCAAGAAATTATCCCAATAGTCCTTCTGCTCATGGAGACTCTTTACCTATACAGTAGAAAAGAAATGAACAGTGATCAGAATGGATGTACAATACCTGGTATGCTAGCTTTGTCCTAGCCAAGTCTAAAGGGTAGGTACACAGAACTGCAGTCCCGCCGGCAGCTGAACCAGCCAAGAGATCAACCACAGGTCCTGTACCCACGGAAGTAGCATTATTCAGTATCCAGCACCTATACTGCTCATATGTCATGTAATGCAATGCCGCATATGGAATAATCCTAAGCACGCACGCACCATTCCCTCTGCATGAACGACAAAGAAAGCGTCAAAATCAATATGCGGAATTCAGCACTCAAAGCTTCAAAATCAATATGCTGAATTCAACAGGCTTTTTTTTCTGCAACACTTACTTGTAGAAACCTCGAATTCCCTCGTATTGCCACAGCTTCCTCAAGAATCAGACGATCCCAAGGGATTGAAACCCTAGGGTTCTAGTCTACAAAGCAACAGAACACGCATTCTCCAAGCTTAATAAATCAGCTAAATACCCCCACAATAAGCACAACTAATGGAAACAGGACTGAACGGTCCATACCTGGAGTAATATCTTGACCCTCTCTAGTGGCGCTACCGCAGTCTTTGCGAGTGAACCAGCTGCACCACCAGCAATAAGCTCCTTAGCATAGACCGGCAGTAAGTCCACAGCACTCACTTGACCGGCTGTTGAGGCTGATGAAAATGTGGATTCTTGCAAGGAACCCATCTTTCCAACTGGCTGGGAAGATCAGAGTACGTAATGTCTGCTCTACCCACCAGTATTAACATTAACACTAAATCAACTCAGTGCCGAGAATATCTTTTACAGGCAGAGTGTTGCCAAGAAAATGTCCCTGAAAAATTGGATATCCAAACACGAAGAACAGAATCAAAGCTTTAATGTGTCTCCCTCCCGCTCGCGTTAACAGGAGAATAAGATAACCCAGGATAAGCTAGAATCTGGAAAAGTGGTGTCTAAGTAATGATCGCCAGTTAAACAAAATAAGAGGAGATTCTAGCATAGCATCCATGCACGTCCCCAATCAGCAGCTCTGATCATCCGATAACCAACAGCGGAACACCTGTAGCAGATTCAGAGAGCAAGCAGCGATACAGGCTCCAACAGCTGTGTGCGGGGGCGTAGGCTTCTAAAGCGAGAGTAGAGGGGCAGATCCGAAAAGGCTCCGCCCCGCCGCTCGCGACCGCCGGTGGAGGAGGGCCAGATCCCTAGCCCATCGTCCTATCTCTGGCGGCGAGAGGCGACAGGCGGCGGCGCCTTTACAGCGGGGAGATCGGAGAAAAGTCTCGGGGCAGAGCTCCCTCGCATCCAAATCGCTCCACCAAGAGTCTGGGGGAAGAATACTCATCAATCGCGGAAAGATCTACTCCCTCCGTTTGAAAATATAAGATGTTTTTAGGTTTGTGAAGCTAATGTATCTAGACATACTATATTTCTAAACGGAGGGAGTGCGTGCGTGGAGGAAGAGAGAATGGAATTGGTCTGGGTAGGCGAGTGATTCCTTGGACCGAGGGCAGGAGGGGGGATCGATTCGGCCGAATCGGTTGCGTGGGGCAGGACGGGGAGGAGCTGTTCTCGAACGAATTCGATTCGAAGGAACGAGGAAGTGGAGGGGGGGGGGGGGCGTGCCGCCAGGAAAACGGGAGCGGGTCCGCTCACTGCAGCCGGGCAACCGGGCACGCTGGGCCAGGCCCGACACGCAGACGTCTGGCCGAAAGCACGCGAAGCCAAGACGCTGGCCGACCTGGCCAGACACGCTTGCCACCGGCCATGATGATAGGAAGGGGGAGACGAAAATTTGAATTTGGTGGGACCCAGGGGGAGTGGGGGAGCGGGGTGGCCGTTTTTGGCAGTTGGGAAGGTTTGGGCTAGGGTTTGGGGGCATTTTGGTCCCTTTTTTGAGTATTTTTAGGGTTTTAGGTCATTTGGAAGGCTACTTTGGTCCGAATTTTATTAAATTTGTGCTATAAAAAGGGCAGCACACCCCTCTCAATCTCCACACCATCCAACACATCTCTCATATCCTACACTAACACATAGCTAATCCCAACCAGTTTCTTTTCAATGCCAATGAGTTGGGGGTCGATATTCCCCCCGACTTCAATACTTCCCCCTTCCGTGGCAACGACAACATCGACACCATGCAATTTCCATATACCCAATCCGATCATCCAACACCAACATACACACATTCTCCCGATACATCTAGTAGTGCTAGTGCTAGCCAAAATTCCACCGCTTTTGGTAGCAAGCGGCGGAAAAAACCTCAAGATCCGGCAAAGACTATGAGGAAGAAGAATATGTTGACGGCGATGGTGTGACGAAGATGAGAGCTCGGTGCTTGCACCCGGGTTGCTCGAGCAAATTTGCTCTGCAGAAGGGAGGAGGCCACGGCCACATGAGGAGGCACTTGGCGACCCACGCCAAGCAAGATGGACAAGCCGCGGCGATCCATAGCAGGATCAACTTCAACCCCGACGGCACTTTCCGAGGTATATTTGTCTATGATGCGACTCGTCAAAGAGAGGCTCTTGCAACATTAATTGCCATGAATAATTTACCATTAGGATTTGGCGAGTCTCCTGGTTTTGTCGAATATATTAGAACTGCTCACACTCCTAGTTTTACACCAGTCTCTAGACAAACTACAACTAGGAACATGAAAAAGGTAGCCAAGGCAGGTCTTGCCGTCGTAAAAGAAGAATTAGGATCGTCAACTTTCTCAGTCTCCATAACTTCTAATATTTGGAGTGGTCGTGCTAAGCAAGATTATATTACTGTTGTTGCTCATTATGTTAGCTCATCCTGAGAATTAAATAAAAGGATAATAGGATTTGAGTTAATTGATGTATCACATAATGGTGAGAACATTGCCCATGATATACTTAAAGTTGTTAGTGAGTTTGGTCTTGCCGAAAAGATATTTGCAGTAACTTTGGATAATGCTTCTGCAAATACTACTGCCATGAATACCCTCATTCCTACATTTGAAGTATATGCATCAAAATTTCTGCTTCATCAACGTTGTGCTTGTTATATAATTAATCTTATTGCTAAAAGTGCTTTAGATGATCTAGAACCACACATTGAGAGATTGCGTATGGGGATATCATGGTTGAATTCTTCTAATACTAGACTTGGAAACTATATAAATTATTGTGCTGTTATTAATGTACCATGCCATGGTCTTCATCTAGACATGCCAGTTAGATGGAACTCTACATATCTGATGCTTCAGTTAGTTATACATGACAAGACTCAATTTTCCGCATTTGTTAATGCACATTTTCTGCAAGAAGACAGGTATCATCTACTTGGTGATGATACTTGGCACGTTGCTGAATCGATCTATAAGTTTCTAGCTATATTTTATGAATCAACTGTTAATTTATCTGGGGTTTATTATCGTACATCTCATATGATTGTGCATTATATTTTAGAAATTGCCCAACACCTGAAAGAGTATGAAAATGATACCACTTTATTAGTATCTGTCCATAACATGAAACAAAAATTTCTCAAATATTGAAAAACTATACCTTTGCTCTACGTCATCGCATTTATTTTGGATCCTAGGGCTAAAATGGAAGGGTTTAGTGGTGTTCTGTCGCTCTTAAGTTATACCGTAAATGTTAGCTATGATCAATATTCACTTGATATAAAGGATAAGCTGCAGGAAGTTTATAGTAAGTATGAGGTTAAGTATGGTGCAGATTTGCTACACAGACCTCCGGCGGTACCAACAGCCGGTAGGGGTAAGAAAAAAGTCTGGGAAAAAATATTTGGTACTTCCACGACCACGCCGAGCTCTTCCACACAAACTCCCATGGTTCAAGGTGGCGGGGAGTTAGCAAAGTATCTCAACAGTCCAGTAGTTGCTACTAATGATGATGATGATGACGACTTCGATATACTACAATGGTGGTAGGATAAAAGGTCAACATATCCGGTGCTTTCCATATTAGCACGGCATGTGCTATCGGTGCCCGTCTCAACGGTCTCATCGGAGTCTGCTTTTAGTCTAGCTGGACGGATAATTAATGATAGAAGAACTAGTCTCACCCCAGAGGTGGTGAAAACACTGATGTCTGTCAAAGATGGAGAACTAGCCAGGCGAAGAGCCCAACACACCACCGAGAACCCAGAACTGATAGCCTCGTTTGAAGCTATGCGGTGGACTGAAGACCAAGAAGAAACTTGATATAGGATTTTTTTATCTCTTTGTAATTTTTAATCTCTTCTATAATTTTTTCTTCTTTTTAGAGCCAGTTGTACTCTTTTCCCTTCCCAGGGACGGAAGGTTTTGATGAGGCAGCTAATAATAAAGGCCATTTTTTATCCCCATACAAACTTGTCTTCATATTGCCCTTGCCCCAATGCCCCTTGGTCTCACTTCTTTTCCTTTAAATAGAGCAACCCACCCTCTCATTCTTCACACCACCCTCTCATTCTTCACATCACCACTCTCATTCTTCACACCACATGGCTGCTGACCCAAATATCAACTAGTGGAACTTTGGAGCAAATCCAACAATACCCCAACCACCAAGAAGAATAAGCCGCATTTGGGAGCACTTCGATGAAGAAGTGTGTGAGGTAGATGGTGAACAAGTGAATAGAGCTATGTGCAGAAGATGCGTCCATTTGTTCATATTGTGTCGTGGAGCTGGAACTGGTCACTTGCATAGGCATGTTTTGTCTCACCAGAGGCAAGACGGAGGGAACTAATTAGTCGATGTAATTTTTTTCTTTTCGAGCGGGTTGTACTCTTTTTCCTTACTAGGGATGTAAGGTTTTTTAATGAGGCAACATTAATAAAGCTCACTTTTTATCCCATATGAAAATTTGTGTCATTTCACTATTTTTCTGCAATTTTTGGACATTTTTTAGCATTTTTTTGGACACAAATCGAAGAAAAAAAAAAAAAAAAAAAAACAAAATGCCCAAAAGGGCTGGCCCGCAAGCCCTGCAGCAAAACAGCCGCGCCGACGCCCCGAGGGCGGCCAGTCAGGATCGGCAGTCCCGGGCTACTAAGACGCTTGAGCTTGGCGGGCCGAGGGGGTCAGGCGTCTCGGCAGGAGCCTGCTGGCAGATTGAAAACGGGAGGCTCGCTCCACTCTACTCGTCTACGTCTAGCCCAATTGTTTTCGGCACCCGGTCAATTCCAAATGGGCGATGCTACGTGTCCCCCGGATCAAAACTTCTGATCCCGGGTCCTCCTGCTGACACGTGTCCTGCCTAATTCCTGTTTTTGCTACACTGCGTCCCGCTTTTACTACATAATGCCCCGCTTTTGCTACATGTAGCAAAAAACGGTTTGGCCTAGAAATACAAAAATAGACGAAATCTCGTCGAAGATCTCACGGGAGATCTCGCGGGTGACCGTGTAGCAAAAATATTGTACTAATGTAGCAAAACTCGATCTCACCGAAAACTCGCCGGAAACCTCGCCGGAGACTTTCGCCGGCGACCATGTAGCAAAATTTTCGCCGGAGATATTGTAGCAGAAATTTTAACCTGTTGTAGCAGAACCCCGATACCGTTGTAGCAAAAAAGTTCAGCATTTGTAGCAAAAAAATGAGTTCGCCAGAGACGTCGCGGGAGATTTTCGCTAGGAGACTTCCCCGGAGACATTGTAGCAGAAACTTTGCACTATTGTAGCAGAACTAGAAAACCGACCTGATGCAGCCTGTCCTACGGATGCTCCTATATCTACACCACCAAGTCCCCCAAGTGGACCAATGACCCGTGTCCGAGCCAAGCTCCTTCAAGCTAAGGTGAATTTGCTCCTCTCATCATGTGACTTTGACATACACTTAGATGTCTTACTACTTCATACCACTACTCTATGCATTATCAGGTACGAAACCCCGCCGCGTCAACCCACGAGCCCTGAAGCTGCACATGTCCTAAAGCTGCTTGAGCCGGAGTGTCCACCCGAATCCAGTCGGAGTGTCCGACGCAACTCAGCCGGAGTGTCCAGCCTACCCTAGGCCCATCCTGGCATGGACATTCAGTATGCCACTTCGGACACTACCCGTACACTATCCGGAGTGTCCGGTCCACCGGACCCGGACTGTCCGGCCTGAAGATGGGCCTGTGAGCCATAGTTGGGCCCTGTGGCCCATGTACCCCTCTACTTCGCCTAGAACTCTACTTTAATGCCTAAATTACCCTTGAACTTGTGGCTGGCCTATATATAGTCCCCCACCTCTATTGTAAACCCTAGGCATGATATTTGTAATTAGTGGAAACCCCTTGTGGATCTATCTAGTTCTTGCCTCATGCTCCTTTGACAAAGGAGCACCAAATATCCCAAACCTCGTTGGAGTTTGCATCGTGCCTCCGCGTTGTACAAGGCCTAGGCATCGGAGTCCCTTTGCCTAGACGTCAAGATCTTACCGAGTCTCCCATCTCGTCGTGCCGGTTCGAGAGAGAGTCCTACGCCCGATGCCGATCCTAGGGAGTGCGTCGGACCAGTCACCGCCGGCGTGAACTATTGGTGTGTATCGTGGTTTTGCGTGTGTGTGTTCATCGTGTTCTTCGTGCGTGAGTTCGTCGTGTTCATCCTCTCCTCCCCTTCCGCACTCGATCCTCGATTTGAGAGAGTTTCGTGAAAGATCGGGCCACCCTAGAGGTTTGCCCTCAACATATTGGTATCAAAAGCTTCGTTGCTCACAAATTCCCCCACAAATTTTTCTTCTATCCACCAAAAATTCGAAAATCCCCAAAAAAGAGCCCCAAATTTGCCTTTGGATCGATCTCTTGATTTGGAGTGTTATTTGTGGTTTTAATCCGACCAAACCTTGTCTTAGGATTGGTCCAGCTTTCTCCTGTGTTTTCCCAGCCCAATTTGGTCAGTTTTTCGCGGATTTGAGGCCTTAAGGCGCGGATTTCCGCTCAAGAACACGAGCAAGAAACCCGCACCGGAGTGTCTAGCCAGAACCGACCGGAGTATCCGGCCAGACCGGAGTGTCCGGCCGAACCAGACCAGAGTGTTCGGCCGGAACACCAGTTTTGCCGAAACACCAGTTTTGACAGTTTTGCCTCATTTTTCGCATTGACTAATTTCCTTTGTTTGCTTGTGTCCCGTGTGCGTGTCGTCAACTAACAACAAGCTTCCGCATCGACAAATTCCTCGCTCGTCGACACCACGGCCCACGAACATCATCCTGCACCACCGACGATAATTTCATCATCACCAACGAAGGTCTAACTTGTGTCACCTTGTTAACCCTTATCTTCCTTTGTATGTACCTATCCCACGAGAGTGGCTCAGCTTGTGTTTGCTTGAGCATTGTGCACTAGTCCTTGGATAGTGAGAGTGTAAAAGCAATAGCAAGAGTGACTTGGTAGCATCAAGGGAGAGCAAAAAAAAGATACAAAGCAAAAGAAAAAGAAAAATAGTCTTCCATTGCCAAAGAGAGTCTCAAAGCTTGTAAGCAAGAGAGAAAGAAGAGCGCCCAAGGCAAGTGCACAAATCCGTTGCTCATTTTTGTTCTTTCCAAACGAGCCACGGTCTCTCCTTGCATTGTGATGGCTCGGTGTTGATGTAAAGCTCGTTGGGAACCCCAAGAGGAAGGTATGATGAGCACAACATCAAGTTTCTCTCGGTTATGAAACCAAGGTTTAATCGAACCAGTAGGAGCAAGGAAACACCCCAAAGTTGTTACTAGCTGAGCCTTGGAAGGGCACACTACCGGTGCTAGTAGCAACGTGGAGACCTGCACAACACAACCACAGAACTCTGTCCCCAACTTGCGATGGGGTTGTCAATCTCACCGTGTTTTGCTGAAAACAAAGGATTAAACGTATCGAATGGATTAAACAGTTTATAGATTGTATGTAAAGAAAAGGACCGGGATCCATAGTTCACTAGAGGTGGCTCTCCTTAAGATAGATAACATGTTGGGTGAAAAAATTACAGTGGGGCAATTGACAAACATCGAGAAAGCATACAAGCATATACTAATCATCTTGACTCCTTTGGAACTTGATTGGGCATTACAACATTATACATAGACCGCCATCCAACTGCATCTATGACTAAGAATCCACCTTCAGGTTATCATCCGAACCCCCTCCAGTATTAAGTTGCAAGCAACAGATTATTGCTTCTTAATGCGTGTAAAGTAAACAATACGATTGTTCTATGAACAAAGGATTGTTGTTTTCTCCTAGTAGCAACAACACATCTAGTACCTTAGAGATTTCTGTCACTTCCCAGATTACGGAGGCATGAACCCACTATCGAGCATAAATACTAACTCTTGGAGTTGCTAGCATCTACTTGGCCAAGATAGCTACTAACAACGGAAAGCATGCAAGATCACAAATAACAAAGACATGATAGAATGAATAATCAATCTGAAATAGCATCTCAATATCCATCGGATCCCCACAAACACAACATGCAGAATTACAAATAGATGATCTTCATCATGAACGGAGCTCACAAGATCTAGACATGAAAGCACAAAGGAGGAGAACCAGCCATCTAGCTACTACATGGATCCATAGTCCAAGGATGAACTACTCACGCAAAGACAATCGGAGGCTTGCATGGTGATGAACAAGGCCTGTGGTGAATTCCCTCTCCCAGGGTGTCGGAAGTGCTTGATCCCTCCCGATCTAGGGATGGAGATGACGTGACTGAGACTCTTTCGTGGATTTTTGATCGGGTACTTAGGGTTCTCGTCCCGAGGGCATCTTATAGGCGGAAGGGGAGGCCGAGGGGGTGCCTGGGTTGGCCACACCACCCCCTGGCGCGGGCCAGGCTGGGCCGCAGGGCCAGGTGGTGTGGTGGCCCCCTGGTCCCTCTCCATCTCGTACTCTGGCATCTGATGACTTCCGAAAAAATAGGCACTTTGGCTTTTGTCCCGTCCAATTCCGAGAATATTCATTTTTTGACTTTCCTGGAACCAAAAACAGCAGAAAAGTGCAGATAATCGTGGCTCTTGTTAATAGGTTAGTCCAAGAAATCATATGAAAGTACTCCAAAGTGTGGACAAAACACAAGAAAGTGGATAAAACCAAGCATGGAACATCAAAAATTATAGATACATTTGCAATGTATCACATTGGCACGATAAAGAGCTTAGTCTTTGTTAGGACATTTTGTTTGCTCATTTTCATAGTCATGTCAATCCCAACAATCTCCACGTGTGTGTATATAGTCGTAGGTTCCCGTCACCCATTTGAGTTGTTGACCTTCGCCTTTGACTTGAGTTTTGTTGGATTTTACCCACTTTTGACTATCCCTTTTCTTTTGGTTGGTTCTTTGGCATTCCACAACCCTAACCTACCACCAACAAGCTTTTGAGAGTTAGTTCTTTCTTTAGTGTGAGTTTTCTTTGCAATTCCACTTTGCATGCTTATAGCTCTCACTTGTGGTTTCTAGTTTGGTGCAATCCCCAAGGTGAGGTACAAGGCTAACAACACCATATTCCACTTCCATATACAATACTTGTGTGTTTTGCATGATGGATAGGCACAGTGAGTCGAACCAACCACCTCCCCAAGAAGAAGAACATGGACCGTACATGACGCGTGCAAGTCACTTTCTCGTCCGACAAGAGTTCCGTGAACGTTGCCAAGCCCTTGAGACGCGACAAGATGAACAATTTGGCGAGACGCAAGCCGAGTTCAAGAACATCGACAAACGCTTTGACGGCCTCGAACGAAAAATGCATGCAATGCATCACAACTTCGGCCACCAAAATGAAGCGCTACAATGCTCCGTCACCAAAACAAATAACAATCTTCGACTCCTCATCGACGGAATGGAAAGACCACGTTCACGCGCATCAAGCTCTTCAAGTTCTTCGTGTTGTCATGCACCTCTTCAACAAGATCTACATCCAAGTGCTCCAAGACGCAATGATGCCCCTGTGGTTGAAGATGGAAGTTCTTCGAACTATGTACCTTCCCCACGGCATGCCGAAACGTCAAGCTATGATGGTGATTTCTCTTCAAGGTCATGATCAAGGCAAGAAGCACATCGTCATCACGCAAGGGCACTAGTGATCCAACAAGAGAAACCACAATAAGAACCGCAAGTGTAACCACAAGTATACCACCATCGCCCGTGACACATACTTGACACAACAAGTGATGACTCCAATTTGGAGAATCAAGCTCGTCATCGACGTGAAGCTCTCCAAGATCCTCCTCCTCGTCATCATCGTCATGAACGTCCACACTGACAACATGGTCATCACGAGGCGCCTCCTCCACCATACCAAAACATGGAGCGTCAAGTGGTACAAGTTGAGCGACGCCCACCACGTCAAGAGGCTCAAGACCATGATCTTCGCCATGAGGTCCATGTGCGTAACCAACATCACCAACCGAGGAATGAGCCTCCTCTACATCATCAACCACGTCATGAGGCTCGACATCCACAACAACCTCATGAGGCCCAAGTGCCCTAGCGTCGTCAACAACCGCGCCAAGAGAAATAGCAAGCGCCACAACAACAATATCAAGAGCAAGCTCCGCAACAAGGTTGCGAGAACCAAATTCCACCACCTCAACCACAAGATCATCAACAAGGTCACCAAGCTCGTCGCAATGACCGCAACGATGAAGAAACTTTCGGCAAGCTCAAGTTCACAATGCCCAAGTTTACCAGATCCAATGACCCCGAAGAATACCTCTCATGGGCACTCAAAGTCGACAAGATCTTTTGCATGCACAATTATAGCAATGAGAAGATGGTCGCCATGGCTTCGCTTGAGTTTTATGATTACGCCAACCTTTGGTGGGAAAAAGTTCAAGTTGCTCGTGACGCAAGGAGAGAGCCGCCAATCACAACTTGGCATGACATGAAGGCTCATATGAGATCCCGCTTTGTCCCTGCGCACTACACACGTGACCTCTTCAACAACCTTCAATCGCTTTGTCGAGGGACAAAGACCGTGGAAGAGTACTTCAAGGAAATGGAACTCAACTTGATTCGCGCCAACATTGACGAGCGCATGGAGCAAACTATGGCACGCTTCCTTATTGGGTTGAACCACCCAATCAAGCGCATCCTCGAGTTCCAAACATACAACACCATGGTTGAGCTTGTGCACATCGCAACAAAGGCTGAATGTCAAGTGCAAGAGGACATCAAGTACAACAAGCCCAAGACATATTTCAACTACAAGCAAGATTCAACCGCTACTCCAACAACCTTAAATGGAAGCTCCTCAAGTACCTCCAAGCCTTTCTTCAAGCCCACACTTCCTCAAGGAAAACTGCCCCCAAGTGGCAAACAAGCAAAGAGTGATACACCTTTCAATGGTGAATGCTACAAGTGTGGAGGAAAAGGACACAAGTCGGCCAAATGTGGAAACAAGAAGGTATTGTTCATCCATGAAAATGGAGACGAAGAGTACTTGAGTGAAGATGAATTTGATGCCCGAGTCAAGGAAGCAATGATAAGACAACGAGTGGAAGATGACCAGGAACTCCTCATGTGTGAACATGACGCAAGTCCATCGCTTGTCGTCGCAAGGATCTTGACCACTCAAGCACAAGAGAATGAAGACCAACGCTCAAATATCTTCCAAACACGAGCAGACATCAATGGCAAGTCTATCAAAGTGATTATCGATGGAGGGAGTTGCCACAACCTTGCTAGCACCGAGTTGTGTGAGAAGCTCAACCTCACCCTCCATTCGCACAAGCACCCCTACCACGCGCAATGGCTAAGTGACCACGGGTCCGTGAAGATGAAGCATACCGTATCAGTCTCCTTCGCCATTGGTCCTTACAAAGAGACGGTGGAGTGCGATGTGGTTCCCATGACAGTTTGTCACATGCTTCTTGGCCGACCATGGAAATTTGACAAGGCTGCTCTACATGATGGTCGCACCAATGTTTACACATTCAAATGGCTCAACAAAACATGTGTTTTGACACCAATGACTCCTAGCCAAATAATTGCAGACAATGCAAAGGCTTTAGCGAGGGCGCAAAGCACAACACCTACTTGTGAGAAGAGCGGTGAGAGAGAGAACCACCTCATAGTGAGTGAGAGCCACAAGCCAAACTCGAGTGGAAAAACTAAGAGTGTTCTCCTTGCCACCAAAAGTGAGATGAGAATGTTCGGAACAACCCATCCATCTTGCACTATGTCCTCCTTTGCAAGGGACTAGCACAAGGAACTAATGAATTAACAAATGTTCCTCCATCTTTGATGATTGTTTGCCAGGAATTCAAGGATGTGTTCCCCGAAGAGCTTCCACATGGACTACCTCCTCTTCGCGGCATCGAACATCGCATTGAACTCATCCCCGACGCACCCCTTCCAAAGTGCGTCGCTTACCACACGAACCCGGAGGAGACGAAGGAGATTGAACGTCAAATCAACCAACTCGTCTCCAAAGGTTTGATCCAAGTTAGCACTAGTCCAAGTGTCGTACCCATGATTCTTGTTCCAAAAACGGATGATACGTTATGGTTATGCATGGACTACCATCCAATCAATGCTATCACCGTGCGTTATCGACATCCCATACCACATCTCGATGACATGCTTGATGAGTTGTGTGGAGCCACTATTTTTTCGAATTGATCTTCGTAGTGGTTACCATAAAATACACATGGCTGAAGGTGATGAGTGGAAAACTGCCTTCAAGACCAAACTTGGTCTCTATGAATGGTTGGTTATGCCCTTTGGTTTATCTAATTCCCCATCCACCTTCATGCGCCTCATGAATCATATTTTGCGTTCTCACATTAGCAAGAGTGTTGTTGTTTATTTCGATGATATACTTATTTATAGCAAGTCACTTGAGGACCATATTACACATGTCAAGGAAGTTTTGCAAATCCTTCGACATGAAAAGCTTTATTCTAATCTTCCCAAGTGTACTTTTGGTAAAGACAAGTTGATTTTTCTTGGATTTGTCGTTTCTTCGAAGGGCATTGAAGTTGATGTTGTAGGGGTTCTACACATGAAAACAATAAATTTTTACCCTACGCCCCTAAACCCTGATGTTGTCAGGACCTATCTATTAGTAATACAGTGACGGGAGGGGATTTTCGTGAACTTACCCTTGAAGACCGAAAAGCGTTGTCAACACTCAGGAGAGTGTGGTTGATGCAGACAAGCCGAAGCCGACCTCAAGGTCGTGATGAAGTCCTTGCGCTCCCTTGGCTCCAACGACTTGAGTGCCTCAAGTGTGACACCTCGCGGGGAGTTACACACGTCCGGTGCTTACCGATGACTCTTGCTTCCCCGGTCCAGTAGCAGTTGCGGAAGTAGAGCTCCCGGATCCGAATCCCACAGCACGACGGCGCTCTGCGGTGAAGATGTCTCTCGCTCGCGCAGTCCGAACTTGGGACCACGGTCATGAGAGAGATAATATCAATTGGCGGTCTCACCAAAATAGAGAAGACCTTTATTGAATATTGTGTGTATTTATCTGGCCAAATACCCCCACTATATATAGGAGGAGGAGGGGGTACACCCTCCCTCAAAGTCCTGGGGTGGGACTAAAGAAGAGGAGGAGGTGGGGGAGGCGCCGTCGATCACCCCTCCATGGGCCCCATGTGGGGGGCTAGCCCAATAGGGCCGCCGGCCACCCCTTGGCCCCTCCTAGGGGTTCGGCCCCCTCTTGGGCCTTTTCCCCTCCGGGAATTGGCCCATTAAGCCCTTTGACCATTTAATTGATTTTCTCTTTATTAAATAATTATGAATAAATGATTAAATCAATATTTAACATTCATTCACATATTATTCAATCTTTGTGGCTATGGAACTGTTGGGTCCGCAGCATAGAAAACAAAAATTTCCTACGGTGTAAACTACACGCCAAGATCTATCTACTAGATACAGAGCAACGGGTGGACATACATCCATGGAGAACTTACCCTCGAAGACAATGAGTTTTGTTAACGCAGGAACTGTGGTGGTTGATGTAGTCAGACGCTTCCGATCTCAAGATCGTAGGAAGTCCGAGCCCGCAAATCAGCAGCGCATCCATCCTCGCACACACGCTCAAGCCATCGGACAACCTCCACCTCATCGCTCCATGAATCAGCGGAAGCAAAGAACTCCTTCCGCATAAGGCCACCGGGAACATGTATCTCACTAATCCGAGACCATGGGGGAATATCTAGAGGAGGAGAGAGATCCTTCACGAGGAGGTGTGGTTTATGAGAGGGGAGAGGGGGGCTTTATATAGGAGGGAGGGAGACCCCTCCCCTCAAATAGCCGGCGCATGAGGGGGGGACTCCTCCCCTCCTTCATTCATGTGGTGAACCTCCACTCACATAAACATGGCCTCCACCCAAAATCCCACTCACATGTATTTAATTTCCACCAAATTAAATGCAACTCTCAATTAATAAAACTCTTTTATTTATTTTATTCAGAATTTTGTTAATTACTTTAATTAACAAACATTCACATAAAATCCCTTGCAACATTTCAATATCACATGTAGAACCACTTTCTGCAATTTCACCCAAAACAATTCCGGTTTCTATCGAAACAATTTCTGTTTCTATCAAAACATTTCCTGCGCTTTGCAAACCTTTTGTCTGGAACATATGTGCTCCTAAATGGTGTCCGGCAACCCTTAAGTGTGTCACCCTACGGTTCGCGAATAATGCAGACATGATTGAGACTCCTCTCAGATCGATAATCAGAAGCGAGACCTGGAGATCCATACTGACTCCTGCATATTCAACGATGACTTCTGTGATCGTGAGAACCTTTAACATCAGCAATTTAATCCCTTTGTCTCATGATATAATACATGTCTGAGATTCGATCATCGGTATCCAAATACCTAGTTTGATCTTGTTACCGACATGCACTCTTTTCTCGTTCCCGTGATATAACATTCTAGTGATCACATCACTTGCTTGCAAGCTATCTTAATGTGATATCATCGAGAGGGCCCAGAGTATATCTATCCGTCATCAGGATTGACAAATTCCACTCTTGATCCATGAGCCTCAACATAACATCTTCATAGCACTGAACCCACCTTTATGGTCACCCTGTTACGGTGTGACGTTTGATGTTATCAAGATACTCTTCCGGTGTTAGCAATTAACATGATCTCATGGTCTAAGGACTAAGACTACTTTGTATGATGTTATAGCAATATAAACATAATGACTTGATCGTAATGCTATACTTCGGATGAATGTTCATCACATCATTTCACAAATGTTGTGACCTTGTTATTAACAACATCCAATGTCCATGATCAGGAAACCTTGATCATCTTGTTAATCAACAAGCTAGTCTATAAGAGAGGCATAACTAGGAACCCTTTTTGTTTATTAAACACACATGTATTGATGTTTCCTATCAATACAATTATAGCATGCAAAATAAACATCTATCATATACAAGGAATACATAATAACAACTTTATTATTGCCTCTCGGCATATTTCCTTGGTCTCCCACTTGCACTAGAGACAATAATCTAGTTTATATAGTGATAAATCTAACACTCATTGAGTTCTGGTGTTGATCATGTTTTGCCCTAGGAGTACTTTAGTCAACGGATCTGCTATATTCAGGTCCGTGCACTTTACAAATCTTTATATCTCCATCCTTGACATGCTCGCAGATGGAGTGAAACGACGCTTAATATGTTTGGAATTCTTAGAGACCTTGGTTCCTTTATGCTTGGCTATGGCTCCATTGTTGTCACAATAGATCACCATCGGGTCCAACGACCGGGAACCACACCCATTTCCGTAATGAACTCTTTCATCCAAATCGCTTCGTGTCGCTCAAGCAAGAACATATTCCGCCTTCATTGTTGATCCAGCCACCAGTTGTTTGGAACTCCTCCAACTAACTGCTGTTCGCTCAAGAGAAATACGTATCCGATTGAGACTTAGAGTCATCCGGATCGCTGTCAAAGCTAGCATCGACATAACACTTAGCGACTAGCTCTCTTATTCACCTCAGATACAAGAAACATATCCTTAGTTCTTCTCAAGTACTTAAGGATATTCTTGACCGCTATCCAAAGGTTCAACCTGGATCGATTGGTACCTACTAGTCAAACTAATAGCATGTTCCACATCCGGTCTTGTACATAGCATGGCATACATTATAGAGCCTATGGCTGAGGCATAGGGATCTTATCCATTATCTCTCTTTCTTCCGCCGTAGCTGACTTTGAGTCTTACTCAATGTCTTGCCTTGTAACATAGGTAAGTACCCTTCTTACTTCATCCATATTAAACTTCTTTAATATCTTATCAAGGTATGTACTCTGCGATAGCCCAATTAGGCGTCTTGATCTATCTCTATAGATTTTAATGCCTAATATATATCAAGCTTCACCAAGGTCCTTCATCGAAAATTTGCTGTTTAGATAACTTTTAACACTGTTTAAAAGATCTATATCATTTCCAATCAATAATATGTCATCCACATATAATATCAGAAATGCCACATTGCTCCCACTCACTTTCTTGTAAATACAAGCCTCTCCATAAGTTTGGACAAATCCAAACTCTTTGATCACCTCATCAAAGCGGAGATTCCAACTCCGGGATGCTTGCTTCAGTCCATAGATGGATCGCTGAAGTTTGCACACCTTATCAGCATCCTTAGGATCGACAAAACCCTTAGGTTGTATCATATGCAACTCTTCTTCAATATTACCATTGAGGAACGCAGTTTTAACATCCATCTGCCATATTTCATAATCAAAATATGCAGCAATTGCTAACATAATCCTAACCGACTTAAGCATCGCTACGGGAGAGAATGTCTCATAGTAGTCAACTCCTTGAATTTGTCGAAACCCCTTTGTGACAAGTTGAGGCTTATAGATGGTTACATTACCATCAGCATCAGTTTTTCTTTTGAAAATCCATTTATTCTCAACGGCCTTTCGATCGTGAGGTAAGTCCACCAAGGTCCAAACCTGGTTTTCGTACATGGATTCCATCTCGGATTTCATGGCTTCTAGCCATTTGTTGGAATCAGGGCTCATCATCGCTTCTTCATACGCCACAGGGTCATCTATTTCATCAATCATGAAATTCATAACATGATTGCCGTACAGTTTAGGAGCTGTACATGTCCTGCTTGACCTGCGAGGTTCGGTAGTGTCCTCTTTCGGAGTTTCATGATCAATATCATTAGCTCTCTCTTCATTAGGTGAAGTCAACTCCGAAACAACTTCCGGTGCTGTGCTACTCGCCATTTCATGAAGAGAAGGTTCAATAACCTCTTCGAGTTCTACCTTCCGACTACTCACACCTTTCGCGGGAAACTCCTTCTCAAGAAAGGATCCATTCTTGGCAACAAATACCTTTCCCTCAGATCTGTGATAGAAGGTATACCCAATCGTTTCCTTAGGGTATCCTATAAAGACGCATTTTTCCGCTTTGGGTTTGAGTTTATCCGGTTGAAGTTTCTTCACATAAACATCGCATCCCCAAACTTTAAGAAATGATAGTTTAGGTTTGTTTCCAAACCATAATTCATACGTGTCTTTTCAACGGATTTAGATGGCGCCCTATTTAAAGTGAATGCAGCGGTTTCTAGTGCATAACCCCAAAATGACAGTGGCAAGTCAGTCAGAGACATCATAGATCGAACCATATCCAATAAAGTACGACACGACGCTCGACACACCATTACGTTGTGGTGTTCCGGCAGACGTGAGTTGTGAAACTATTCCACAGTATTTCATATGTGTGCTAAACTCGTAACTAAGATACTCTCCTCCACGGTCGGACCGCAGAAATTTGATCTTTCTATTATGATGATTTTCCACTTCATTCTGAAATTCTTTGAACTTTTCAAAGGTTTCAGACTTATGTTTCATCAAATAGATATACCCGTATCTACTCAAATCATCCGTGAAAGTAACAAAATAACGATATCCACCTCACGACACACTCATTGGTCCACACATCAGTATGCATGATTTCCAATAAATATGTCGCCCGTTCCATTGAACCGGAAAACGGCGTTCTAGTCATCTTGCCCATAAGGCATGGGTCACATGTATCAAATGATTCAAAATCAAGTGATTCCAAAAGTCCATCAGAATGGAGTTTCTTCATGCGTTTAACGCCAATATGACCTAGACGGCAGTGCCACATATATGCAGATATATCATTATCAAGTTTAATCCTTTTAGCATCAACATTATGAATATGCGTAATACTACTATCGAGATCCAACAGAAATAAACCATTAAACACAGGTGCATGACCATAAAAGATATTATTCATATAAATCGAACAACCATTGTTTTCAGACTTAAACAAATAACCACTTTGCATCAAACACGATCCGGATACAATGTTCATGCTCAGTGCAGACACCAAATAACAATTATTCAGGTTTATAACTAAGCCCGACAGCATATGGAGAGGCAGCGTTCCGACGTCGATCACATACTCTCTTGATCCATTGTCGACCCGCATCGTGACCTCATCCCTTGCTAGTTGTCGCTTGTTCCGCAGCCCCTGAACCGAGTTACATATATTAGCAACCGATCCCGTATCAAATACCCAGGTGCTACTGCGAGTACTAGTCAAGTACACATCAATAACATATATATCACATATACCTTTGTTTGCCTTGCCGGCCTTCTTGTCTGCCAAATACTTGGGGCAGTTGCGCTTCCAATGGCCAGTCCCCTTGCAATAGTAGCACTCGGTGTCAGACTTAGGGCCAACTCGGGGTTTCTTTTTAGGCGTGGCAACAGATTTGCCGCCCTTCTTTCCCTTCTGCTTGCCTTTCTTATCCTTCTTGAAACCGGTGGTATTATTGATCATCAACACTTGATGTTCTTTCCTAATCTCCACTTCTGCAGTCTTAAGCATTGACAGAAGCTCGAGAAGAGACTTCTTCATGCCCTGCATATTATAGTTCATCACGAAGCTCTTGTAGCTAGGTGGCAGAGATTGGAGAACACGATGTATGCCTAAGTCAATGGGAATCGTTATTCCCAAGGACACAAGCTTATCGGCGTACCCAAACATTTTGAGTACGTGCTCACTAACGGAGCTGTTCTCTTCCATCATGCAGCTAAAGAACTTTCGTAAGCATTATAACTCTCACGGCATGGGTATCGAAAATCATTTTCAATTCTCCCATGGTATCAAAGGCATTGCCATTTTCAAACGCTTTCAAGTTCGCTCTAGCCCATATAGTATGCCGCAATGAACTAAGTTGTGGTCCTCCGACGAAGTTATATAGACGTTTTTCCTCGTCAGGCATCGAGTTGGTGGGCCTTAGCGCCTCTATCACATATTGCTTTTGTGCAAAGAAGGAGGAGAATCCTCAAATTCATAGCCTAGTTGGTGAAGTTGCTACCATTCGCAGAAGCTTTCTTTCTCCATGAACACATTGAAATTAAAATCAGGTGGTGCCATCTACAACAGAATTTGTAAAATATATTTAGACTAAGTTTATGATAGATTGAGTTCAACTAATCCAAATTACTAATGAACTCCCTCTCAAAAACGACATCCCTTGTGTCCTTTTGGTGATTACATGAACCAAATCCACTACACCAAGTCCGATCATCACATGAGTCGGTGTAGCTTAAAAGGCGAGCATCTATATGGGCATCATATCAACTATATGACTCATGCTTAACCTTTTGGTCCGTGTTCCGAGGCCATGTCTGTACGTGCTAGGCTCATCAAGTAAGAACCTTAGTATTCGCGTGTGTAAAACTGTCTTACACCCGTTGTATGAAAGCGTAGAGTCGAGAACACCCGATCATCACGTGATGCCTCAAAACACGATCCATAAAACGGTGCATACTTAAGGAAGAACACATTTTATCTTGATATCTGAATGAGGGATCATCTTATAATGCTACCAAAAACGCCAAACTAGCAATATAAGATGCTAACATCTAATGTGTGAAGTGAGGTGATATGGTCCATGCATTTGATCTCTATCATTTGCATCGTGGTATGATCTCTATCATTCCTTTGTGTGTAAGGCCAAGGTCTATGGAACTTACACGTTAAGTGAGTTGTAAGAGTATCTATCATACATCTACTTACAACAATACCATATCAAGACACTAGCCCAGCAACGATCTAAACTAGACGCCTCTAATTCATCAATTGCAAGTTTTATGTGGCTTAGGGCTTTCGGAGATAGAACTGGTCTTACCTACGAACATGAACCACAACGAGGATAACCAAGTTATTAGCAACTCGTTGTAAATCAGATATTGACTATAGTAGGAGAGACAGACACCCGCCAGCCACTTATGCAAAACAAGTTGCATGTTAGTCGTGGAATCGGTCTCATGTACAATGACATGTAAGGTTACTCTGGGCCGCTTCATCCCACTATGCCACCAATATCCAAAATACATAGAAGATGCAATAACATGATCATCATCGCCCACATATCAACCATATGTGTACTACCCGTGCTAAGCACCTATGCATAGATCAGGCTCTAATACCACTGTTGGGTCCGCATCATAGAAAACAAAAAAAATCCTATGGTGTGAACTACACGCCAAGATCTATCTACTAGATACAGAGCAACGGGTGGACATACATCCATGGAGAACTTACCCTCGAAGACAACGAGTTTTGTTAACGAGTAGGAACTCGTGGTTGATGTAGTCGTACGCTTGCCGATCTCAAGATCGTGTGGAAGTCCGAGCGCCGCAAATCAGCAGCGCATCCGTCCTCGCACACACGTTCAAGCCACCGGACAACCTCCACCTCCCCGCTCCAGCGAATCAGCGGAAGCAGCAACTCCTTCCAGACGCAAGGCCACCAGGAACATGTATCTCGCTAATCCGAGACCATGGGGGAATATCTAGAGGGGAGAGAGATCCTTCACGAGGAGGTGTGGTTTGTGAGAGGGGAGAGGGGGGCTTTATATAGGAGGGAGGGAGACCCCTCCCCTCCCATAGCCGGCGCATGAGGGGGGGGGACTCCTCCCCTCCTTCATTCATGTGGTGAACCTCCACTCACATAAACATGGCCTCCACCCAAAATCCCACTCACATGTATTTAATTTCCACCAAATTAAATGCAACTCTCAATTAATAAAACTCTTTTATTTATTTTATTCAGAATTTTGTTAATTACTTTAATTAACAAACATTCACATAAAATCCCTTGCAACATTTCAATATCACATGCAGAACCACTTTCTGCAATTTCACCCGAAACAATTCCGGTTTCTATCGAAACAATTCCTGTTTCTATCGAAACATTTCCTGCGCTTTGCAAACCTTTTGTCTGGAACATATGTGCTCCTAAATGGTGTCCGGCAACCCTTAAGTGTGTCACCCTACGATTCGCGAATAATGCAGACATGATTGAGACTCCTCTCAGATCAATAATCAGAAGCGGGACCTGGAGATCCATACAGACTCCTGCATATTCAACGATGACTTCTGTGATCGTGAGAACCTTTAACATCAACAATTTAATCCCTTTGTCTCATGATATAATACATGTCCGAGATTCGATCATCGGTATCCAAATACCTAGTTTCATCTCGTTACCGACATGCACTCTTTTCTCGTTCCTGTGATATAACATTCTAGCGATCACATCACTTGCTTGCAAGCTATCTTAATGTGATATCACCGAGAGGGCCCAGAGTATATCTATCCGTCATCGGGATTGACAAATTCCACTCTTGATCCATGAGCCTCAACATAACACCTTCATAGCACTGAACCCACCTTTATGGTCACCCTGTTACGGTGTGACGTTTGATGTTATCAAGATACTCTTCCGGTGTTAGCAATTAACATAATCTCATGGTCTAAGGACTAAGACTACTTTGTATGATGTTATAGCAATATAAACATAATGACTTGATCGTAATGCTATACTTCGGATGAATGTTCATCACATCATTTCACAAATGCTGTGACCTTGTTATTAACAACATCCAATGTCCATGATCAGGAAACCTTGATCATCTTGTTAATCAACAAGCTAGTCTATAAGAGAGGCATAACTAGGAACCCTTTTTGTTTATTAAACACACATGTATTGATGTTTACTATCAATACAATTATAGCATGCAAAATAAACATCTATCATATACAAGGAATACATAATAACAACTTTATTATTGCCTCTCAGGGCATATTTCCAGACACTCCCGGACCAATGATCAATAGAGGGACCTGGATGGCCATGTGACCCCTATGCGTTCCACGAACATCTTTCGTCGTTTGAACCGGGACGGCCGTGTCTTATTCCCTTTCTCTCTCGATACTTGCATTGCCCGAGATCTGATTAATGACATCACCATGTCGTGTTTAATCTCGTTACCGAACAATGCTACTTGACTCGTTCCGACAAGTGATATCCCTGTGATCAAATCACACGCCAGTGCCTATTGGATATAACTTCTCCGAATGGGCCCTTGAGTATCTTTTCCGCCACGTGACGGACAAATCCCGCTCTTGACATATATTGCCTCACGGTTTCCTTCGAGTACCGAACACACCTTTATAACCATCAGATACTAAGTGGCGCTTGATGCTATCTAAGCACTCTCGGGAAACAGTGATTAATATAGCCTCACGGTCTAAGGAATAGTCTACGAGGATCCATTTCTAATCATTGTAACTTGAACTTCGTGACATGATCGGGTCACGATGTTTAGGTTGGGTATTGGTTCATCATCGCATTCTTAGAATGAGTTGACTCCATTTCCAACTGGCATAAATGCCACATGATCAGGAAACTTGATCATCTGTTGACCAATGAACCAGTGACTAGAGTTTCACTGGGAACCCCTAGTTGTTTATATATCACACGTGTATTGATGTTTCCAATCAATACAGTTATATCATGATATAAAACTTAATCATGAACTTTATGAAATATGATAATAGTCCTAATTACTATTTGTCTCTAGGGCATTTTTCCAGCAGTCTCCCACTTGCACTAGAGTACAAATACACTAGCTGCATTTGTTCTTAATCATTGGCACCATATATCCGGTACCCTAAACATGCTTGCTCATGGAAGAGGTTGAGTCTTGGGTCTGTACTTTACAGTCCCAAATCCTTTGCAACTTACTAATGTCACCTTGATTGACATTAATACTTTATCATCACATGATAACATCTGTGTGTATGTATCATCGCTATGGCAGCAGAATGAGGCCTGATTCCAGGAGCCTACAATGACTTTAGATCAACCTCGAGGGCTTTCTCATGGGCAATGTGCCCTGGGACACATCATTCTACGTTAAAAGCGAACTAGCCTCGCCATAACATTATACAACACTTTAGATGGTACCCTTATCTATTATTACAAATGTAATCATCGAAACACGAGTGCACTCTGTGCAACTTTCGATGTTTTTGTTCACATCGCTTCCTACTTGACTTTAATCGGTATTTACAGGAGTTTCCAACATATTCCCTTATAACATAACCCTTTATGTTTTAAGATATGTCATCCTTTATGGATTTGGAAAATATGTCTGCAGTTCTCTATTAGACACTCCGGACAAACTTAGCTCAACGTTCCGTGATTCAAACTTAATCACTTTTCAAACGTTCCTTCTTGGATCATATCTTATGTTAAGTTATCATCATGGTTTTCTAAGATAGAATCTATGTCTCAACATAGTGGATGATGATCATCCTTTTCTTTCTTTCAACCATTGATGTTAAACTTAATGCTATTCCTAACTTGAGTTATTAAGGACCAGTTCCTTAATTAACTTCTATTCTGAAACCCTTTTCAGAATCCCTTAAGGAATACTACATAATATCATAATACACTTATTATCAACTTCTACACCTTATAAATCATTATTTATCGGTACTTGCACTTTTATTCTTAACACACTTAAGAATCACTCCTATAAGCTCCCACTCAAAATATGTTCCCAACATATTTGTGTATGAGTCACTACTCTTACTCAAACTATGTTCCTACATATTTGAATTTGAGACTTATATTGCTCCCACTCAAAAATATGTCATTCACATATTGTTTTAGGAAGACTTTTATAGCTCCCACTCAATTTCATGCAAATTGCATATCCACTCGCTTTTTGAACAACTTCAAAATCCTTTGATCAAATATCAAACTTGGAGATTTACTATGAGATACTAGTACTTTTACTAGTTTTAAATCCATTAGACATTTAGCACACAAGAATCAATTCATTTGAATTTGTCCAATACTTGACAAATTGTGCTTTTCTCATTCACCCCTTTTCCACTATGGCTTTGTAGTCATTTGGGAAAATTCAAGTAACCCTTTTTGCCTGTGAGATTCAGCAACAAATTGCTTTCTAATCTCAAGTGAATTTTGCTATGGGATTTCTCATAACTTTTAGCTTACCATTATTTCCTTAGTAGTTTGTAGGTATGTCATATTTCGGTAATCATGACAAATGATTCACAAATTTCTCCATACAAGATATGGGTTACATTTTGAATCCTACTTCATGTAGTGAAAACACCAGTGGGGAAAACACAATGATCATTATCATTGATTCTTTCCCTTTGTGAAGAGAATCGTTTAGGAACATTGTCCGTTGCGCTTCTCAACACTCTAATGCAGGGATTTGAATCCTCATCATGTTTTTCACTATCTTCCAATTGCTCCACAATCGAGAAATATCACTAAAAGTGAGCTTTCTCAAGAATGCACCAAAATTCAAGCAATACGAATTTTGCTTCTCTTTTGGTTTCAGCTATGGATTTCATATTCAAAGTTTCCAATGAATACTCTACAAGGACTTATTCGCTATTGTTTTGGTTATATCGAATAACCCCAAAACTTCCACGACGATCCACACTAGATATGGAGCCGCTTTCACAAATTCAAATGGTTCACTATATATTCTAATTGAGTGCTAACTATTTCTAACTAATGGTCTCTACATCTACACTACAACGATATATTTGGCGCCATCTATTCACCCTTTTTGATATCTAATATCACATTGTGATGCCTTGCATTTTGACATTTCAAACGCATTGCATTTCACAATTTTCTTTTATGCCAATCTTATAAAGTTGAATTTCATTACTTTTGATCAAATCATAGTAATTAGATTCTCTTTTATCTTTAATATACCTTGTTGATGAAACACTTTGATCATATCAAATAATTTCATATTCATGTTTCCTTTGGTAAACTACTTTACACTTTTAAACAATCATATAATGATAATTACCATTTTCATTAAAACACAATACATCGAATATGTATTTACTTTGAACAATTCATTAAACACTTTGTATTCAAGTAATACATGGTGTTCAAGTTATTTTGACAAACTTAGGCATGATTTATATGTGATAAGAAAACAAGTGTCTTTCACATATTATCAATAACTTTGAATTTAAACAATGGTTTTAATTTAGTAATGAATATCATTTAAGTTGGGTATTTTAAAGGCATTTCAATATTTCAGAAATGTTCATGCATTATCAATTAGTTTCAAAACAAGGATAATTCACACATAATCAAACAAGATATGAGCACGAATAGAGATCATTCATAAAAGTGGAACAACTTTTTGTTACAAACTAATATGAATAACTGTCTCACAAAATGTGAGACACACTAAAGAAGTTCACAATCTTTTGATTACAACAATCATCCTAAACATAAATTAAATGATAAACGTTGAGGGAGAGTGTTGTTGGCCATCATCATTATGCTCGCCATCAACACGCAATGTCACCTCCTCTCCATCAAGCACCTCTCATGCAAAAGGACCTATTTTCAGTAAAACAAAAAAGTATCAAATATACTTAACACTGCAAATGTGTTTGCAAGATTATAACATTTATAAAATTGTATATCAAATATATACCTTTATCATTGATGCAGCAACAACGGGTTCAACCATCACATTCCTGAGATGTGATACGAACCTGTGGAATTCCATTGATTCCGCGTCGCCTCTCATAATGCAAGTCCTGACTTGTGCTTGGTAGCTTGGTGGCAGCGACCGTGGCACGACACCATTTGCAAAAGATTCCGTCATCCAGCTATCCAGGAAGTATGTAGGCCTCATGTACGCATCATGCATGCACTCCAAGTGGTCGTCAAGTGATGAGTTCTCCTCCATCTTAATGGAGAGGAAGTCTCCCATCAACTCATGCTCCCATATGCATGCTTGTTCCACAAAATGTGTCCTAAGTTGTACCATAGTCGCCCGAGGGTCAAGATTGCCCACGACTGGCCACAACTCATCCACAATCCCGTAGCACATTATAACTGATATGAAGGTGGACATCTCACGACGATAATAGCGGTCTTCCCGCTGCTCTGGGGTCTCTAGGTCAATGGGCTGATCCAAATCCATCTCGTCGAGTATGTAGTCGACCACGCCATTCTCGCTAAGGAGAAGGTGGAGACGCGCAACCCACATAGAGAAGTTTGATCCATCAAGTCTAAGTTTCTCACCTTCTAACCAATCAATTGTCAACAGGAAAGGTGGCATCGGGGAGAACCTTTTCTACATTTATAATTGCAAAAGGAATTTAGACTAAGTTTATAATTAAATGAGTTAATAATAACTCCACTCAGAAACACCTATCCCATGAAGGGTTCCTAGTGATAACACGACCCCTTTTAGCCACATCTCCCCCGATCATCATGGCCATCATTGTGGGTTCAAGGGTGGACGCTAAACGTCGGTCACATCATTCATGCGACTCGTGCTCGATCTTTTGACCGTCCGTGTTCCGAGGCCATGTCTCTGTAACGTGCTAGGCTTGCCAACTCAACCTTAGTGTATCCGCTGTGCAACATGGCTTACACCCACTGTATGCGAATGTAGATATGTCTGACACCCACTCACCATGGGTCGCCTCATACCGAAGAACTTTCTTGGTGGTGCACACTAAGGGGCAACACAATCTTTGGTAATTTTAACAGGGATCATCTTATTAGGATACCGTCGAGTATCTAATACTAGCACACAATAAGATATACAAACAATAACTTTGAATGTAAATGTTATGTGATATGGTTTTTCACGTCGTGATCTCCATCCGTCGTTACCAGATTCCGGCACCAGGGTTCCGACACTATAGACACCAGGGTGCCGGTGTCTTTCCGGTGTGGTAGTCCGTCACCTCCATGAATATCTACTACTACGTAACATAAGGTAATCACTTTACCTTTGCCACAACCATATCACAAATCAACGCCCCCCTGCAAAACAAAGTTAGACGCCTCTACTTTATCTTTGCATGTTTTACGTGGCTGAATGGGCTTTCACACAAGAAATGTTCTTATCTACGAACTTTTAGCACAACACTGATCAAGTAGTTGTATCTACTACACCCCTTTCGGGGCCCTCCGTTGCAAATGGCATACCAACTAATGCGAGAGAGACAAACACCCCCTAAGCCACTTTATACGGTACAAGCCGTATGTCAAGCATGGACCAGTCTCGCGAATGAACGCATAAAGTCGGTTGGGGGCCACGTCGTCAAGCATTGTTGCGGTATACACAAGTACACGAGGGAGGGTAACAACTAAAAGATCAACGCCCACACGCTACATCTCGTGTGTTCTACCCGTACTAGCATTACTACGCATAGACCTAGCTCTGATACCACTGTAGGGGTTCTGCGCTTGAAAACAATAAATTTTTACCCAACGCCCCTGAACCTGATGTTGCCAGGACCTATCTATTAGTAATACAGTAACAGGAGGGGCTTTTCGCGAACTTACCCTTGAAGACCGAAAAGCGTTGCCAACGCTTAGGAGAGCGTGGTTGATATAGACGAGCCAAAGCCGACCTCAAGGTCGTGATGAAGTCCTTGCACTCCCTTGGCTCCAACGACTTAAGTGCCTAAAGTGTGACACCTCGCGGGGAGTTACACACATCCGGTGCCTGACGATGACTCCCGCTTCCCTGATCTAGCAGCAGTTGTGGAAGTAGAGCTCCTGGATCCGAATCCCGCAGCACGACGGTGCTCCGGAGGTGAAGATGTCTCTCGCTCACGCAGTCCGAACTTGGGACCACGGTCACAAGAGAGAGATAGAGAGAATATCAATTGGCGGTCTCCCCAAAAGAGAGAAGACCAGCCAAATACCCCCACTATATATAGGGGGAGGAGGGGGTACACCCTCCCTCAAAGTCCCGGGATGGGACTAAAGGAGAGGAGGAGGTGGGGGGAGGCACCACCGGCCACCCCTCCATGGGCCCCACGTGGGGGGCTGACCCAATAGGGCCGCCGGCCACCCCCTTGGCCCCTCCTAGGGGTTCAGCCCCCTCTTGGGCCTTTTCCCCTCCGGGAATTGGCCCATTAAGCCCTTTGACCATTTAATTGATGTTCTCTTTATTAAATAATTATGAATAAATGATTAAATCAATATTTAACATTCATTCACATATTATTCAATCTCTGTGGCTATGGAATACCTTCCACCTCCACTCCGGACATCCTCTGTACTTACCGAAACTCTTCTTGTTTTCTCTCTACTATCCTTCGGCGATTCTTCTGATCCTATAAACATTCTCTAAGCATCATTAAACCCTTAAGCGTGATACCCTATGGTTCGGGAACACTCGAGACATGGTCAGGACACTCCCGGACCAATGATCAACAGAGGGACCTGGATGTCCATGTGACCCCTGTGCGTTCCACAAAGATCTTTTGTTGTTTGAACCGGGACGGTTGTGTCTTATTCCCTTTGTCTCTCGATACTTGCATTCCCCTAGATCTGATCAATGACATCACCATGTCGTGTTCAATCTCGTTACCGAACAATGCTACTTGACTCGTTCCGACAAGTGATATCCCTGTGATCAAATCACACGCTGCGCAGCTATTGGATATAACTTCTCTGAGTGGACCCTTGAGTATCTTTCCGTCATGTGGACGGACAAATACCGCTCTTGACATATATTGCCTCCACAGTTTCCTCCGAGTACCTGAACACACCTTTATAACCACCGTATTACCAAGTGGCGCTTGATGCTATCTAAGCACTCTCAGGAGACAGTGATTGATATAGCCTCACGGTCTAAGGAATAGTCTACGAGGATCCATTTCTAATCATCGTAACTTGAACTTCGTGACATGATCGGGTCACGATGTTTAGGTTGGGTATTGGTTCATCATCTCATTCTTAGAATGAGTTGACTCCATTTCCAACTAGCATAAATGCCACATGATTAGGAAACTTGATCATCTGTTGACCAATGAACCAGTGACTAGAGTTTCACTGGGAACCCCTGGTTGTTTATATATCACACGTGTATTTATGTTTCCACTCAATACAGTTATAGCATGATATAAAACTTAATCATAAACTTTATGAAATATGATAATAGTCCTTATTACTATTTGTCTCTAGGGCATATTTCGAACAGATGTGTCCAAGGTAAAGGACATACGAGATTGGCCCATCCCAACAAATGTGAGTGAACTCCAAAGTTTTCATGGGTTAGCCGGTTTCTATCGTTGCTTTGTGAAAGACTTTTCAACCATTGCTTGTCCTCTCAATGAATTGACGAAAAAGAATGTCACCTTCGTGTGGGGCAAAGCTCAACAAAAAGCTTTTGATGAACTTAAAAAGAGGCTCACCGAAGCACTTCTTCTTGCGTTACCAGATTTCACTAAATTTTTTGAGATAGAGTGTCATGCTAGTGGTATTGGCATTGGAGGAGTCCTTATGCAAAATGGACGTCCTATAACCTACCATAGCGAGAAACTTGATGGTGCTCGCCTTAATGATCCAATTTATGACAAAGAGCTTTTTGCCTTAGTTCGTGTCCTTCAAGTTTGGCAACACTACCTATGGCCCAAAGAATTTATCATACATTCTGACCATGATTCGTTGAAATATCTCAAAGGCCAAGCTAACTTGAGTAAGAGACATGCTAAGTGGGTTGAGTTTATGGAGTCTTTTCCATACATTGTCTAGTATACGAAGGGCAAAGATAATGTAGTTGCAGACGCTTTGTCTTGCAAGCACACAAACCTTCTTACTCGACTTGAAATCAACATGTTAGGTCTTGAGGAAATAAAATCTTTGTATGCTTCCGACCCGTTCTTTGAACCAATTTTCACAAAGTGCTCCATTGAAAAAGGAGTTGATGATTTCTATTTGCATAAGGGCTTTCTCTTTAAACAAAACAATCTTTGCATTCCGAAATCGTCGCTCCAACTTTTGCTTCTACAAGAATCTCATGGTGGAGGCCTTATGGGTCACTTTGGCCGTGACAAGACATTGGACATGCTCTCCACTCAGTACTTTTGGCCCAAGATAAAGCATGGCGTGGAGCGCTACGTTCAACGATGCACGACATGTGTTCAAGCTAAGTCACAAGCTAACCCTTATGGTCTTTATATGCCATTACCTATTCCTCATTCACCTTGGTCCGACATTAGCATGCTCATGATTCTATATTTGTTGTCGTGGATCATTTTTCCAAAATGGCAGACTTCATACCATGCCATAAGACTGACGATGATTCACATGTTGCAAATCTGTTTTTCAGGGAAATCGTCCGTCTTCACAGTGTGCCAAGAACAATCGTCTCCGACCGCGACATCAAATTCATGAGCTACTTATGGAAGACCCTCATGGCCAAGCTCGGCGTCAAGCTCCTCTTTTCATCCGCATCGCATCCTCAAACCAATGGCCAAACCAAAGTTGTCAACCGAAGCCTCGGGACTCTTCTTCGTGTGTTGATGAAGAAAACCTCATGGATTGGGAGGAATGCATTCCACACGCCGAGTTTGCCTACAATCGTGCCAAGCACTCCACAACCAAGATGAGTCCCTTCATGATCGTCTATGGTTTCGAGCCCCTCACTACGCTCGACAGCCTACCACTACCTCTCCATGAGCGCACCAACATGGACGTTGAGAAGCGCGCACAAGCTATGAAAAAGCTTCATGAAGAAACTAGAGCTACTATCGAGCAGCAAGTCCTTCGCCAAGCTTCAAGGTTAAACAAGGACAAGAAGGAGATGATCTTTGAAGAAGGTGATCTTGTGTGGATACACCTAAGCAAAGACCGCCTCCCCAAGGAACGCGACTCCAAGCTCAAGCCAAGAGGAGATGGTCCCTTCAAGGTCCTCAAGAGAATCAACAACAACGCCTACATCATTGACATGCCGACATCCAAGTACCTTGCAAGCAATACATTCAATGTCAAGGATCTCTCACCCTACCATGGAGATGTTCAAGATAACAACCATGAAGAGTCGAGGACGACTCTTTCCCAAGGGGGGAGCTGATGCAGCCCGTCCTACGGACGCTCCTACATCTACACCACCAAGTTCCCCAAGTGGACCAATGACCCGTGCCCGAGCCACGATCCTTCAAGCTAAGGTGAATTTGCTCCTCTCATCATGTGACATTGACATACACTTGGATGGCTTACTACTTCATACCACTACTCTGTGCATTATCAGGTATGAAACCCCACCGCGTCAACCCACGAGCCCTGAAGCTGCACCTGTCCTGAAGCTGCTTGAGCCAGAGTGTCCGTCCCAATCCATCCGGAGTGTCCGACGCGACTCAGCCGGAGTGTCCGGCCTACCCCAGCCCCATCCTGGCGTGGACATTCAGTATGCCACTTCGAACACTATCCAGACACTACTCAGAGTGTCCGGCCACCCCGGACTATCCGGTCCACCGGACCCAGAGTGTCCGGCCTGAAGATGGGCCTACGAGCCATAGCTGGGCCCTGTGGCCCATGTACCCCTCTACTTCGCCCAGAACTCTACTTTAATGCCTAAATTACCCCCGAACTTGTGGCTGGCCTATATATAGTCCCCCACCTCTATTGTAAACCCTAGGCATGATATTTGGAATTAGTGGAAACCCCTTGTGGATCTATCTAGTTCTTGCCTCATGCTCCTTTGACAAAGGAGCACCAAATATCCCAAACCTCGTTGGATTTTGCATCGCGGCTCACATACAAGGCCTAGGCATCGGAGTCCCTTTGCCTAGACGTCAAGATCTCACCGAGTCTCCCATCTCGCCGTGCCGGTTCGAGAGAGAGTCCTCCGCCTGACGCCGATCCTAGGGATTGCGCCGGACCAGTCACCGCTGGCGTGAGTTATTGGTGTGTATCATGGTTTTGCGTGTGTGTGTTCATCGCGTTCTTCGTGCCTAAGTTCGTCGTGTTCATCCTCTCCTCCTCTTCCGCACTCCATCCTCGATTTGAGAGGTATTCGTAAAAGATCGGGCCACCCTAGAGGTTTGCCCTCAACACGACCTCGTATGAGACACGCTGGAAACTTTCGCCGGGAGAGCTCGCCGGATACCTCGTTGAAGATCACGTAGCAACATCTTTGCGCTATTGTAGCAAGATCATAAAATAGTTGTAGAAAAAACACTGTGACATTGTAGCACCACTGAAGCATTTTTTTCACGGTGAAAAAATACATAAAATGGTGTAGAACTCACATAATACCAAAGTAGCAAAACAAATACGAGTGTGTAGCTAAATAAATATACGAATGTAGCAAAAAAAATACATATCTGCATCCTAGAAAAGGCGAGTGGAGACTGCGCCAGCGCAGGCCTCGACAGCCATGGCAGCAGACCACCTTGACCTCTCTCCCCCTAGGCAGCAGCAGCACCATCTGGTGGCGCGTGTAGGCGAGAAGGGTGAAGGAGCGCGCGGGGTGGAGGAAGGCCTGTGGCGACACCCTGCCCAGGAGCACCATGTGAACGCGGCGGAGGAGGGCACGTCGGAGGAAGGCGTTGCGAAGGAACTGGCGAAGGAGGGCACATCGGAGGAGGGCGTCACGGAGGAGTTCGCCGGACCGCACCTAACGGATTGGACTCGTTCCCTCCCTGTAGAAGGCGCGGAGGAGAAGATGGCCATGGCGTAGGCTGGGGCACGGATCTGCAGAGGTGTGACGGCGGCGAGCTATAGGAGGGCGGCGGCGACGCACTGCAGGAGGGAGGCGGCGACACGAACTGCAGGAGGGGGCGGCACGAGCTAAAGGGACAGAGGAGGCTAGAGGAGCAGTGTCGGGGCGAGGTTGTAACTACCTCGGTGAATTACGCTCCTAGTTACAAGCCTGGATGAGCAGAAATGGTTGAAATAGTACGGTGGGGCCCAAATGCCACTCACAGGTAGACATTTCGGCCGTCCCAACCATTTCTAAACATCGGGACAAGAACGGGCGGCGTAATCGGCAGGCGAAGGGATCAACTACATACACAAATGAGTATGTATGCAAGCCACCATACAACCGTACATCAGAGCCATTCCATCTAAAAAGAAAGGAAATATAGCAACGCCATACGGCAAGATCCAAATATCCTAGATAGATATAATAGTTTAGGATATCTCCTCATACATCAAACATCAGAGTATCAAAGCGGAAGCGAAGACAAAATCAGTACGGATAAGAAGCAAATCGGCATAAGATGCCCCATAAATAAGCGTATCCCGCCTACAGATCTCACGGATCCTCGCTCTCGGAATCTCTACACCAATGATCGCTGCTCACATCGTCTGCCTCTTCCACCCAAGATCCATCTTGCGAATGTACCTGCTCATCCGAACCAATAATTTATCGTGAGACCCTAGGGTACTCAGCAAGTCTTTATGCCGCTAAAGGGACACAACCTGGGTGACGAATTGCAGCAAAAGATAAACCCTAGCAATTCTATAGATACTGCTAACCATCCGCCTAACCGAGATAGACGGATGTCCGTGAATTAATAACAACAGTTATAACAGCTTATAATGGTAATCTTAACAGATCCATCCTCCTCCTCGCCATCGACGAGGAAGCGGATTAACAGCCCCCATCCGCTGGCGGTTTTATTATCCATTCCATGAGTGTTGCACTATTTACTAGTCGTACCTAGTCTAGTCAAATTAAAAGCGTACTTTAGTTATGCTTGTCTATGATCGAGAAATCGTGCTCCAAGTCGCCCATAACCATGACACGGCTTTCAGAAAGTTTTACCCTGAGGGTGCACAAATAGCAACACACACTGACATGCCTCAAAAACCAAATCAAAACCCAACGAGGCGCCACGACAAAGCGATCACAGGATTCAGAAATATTTCAGGGCCACCCCATTGAGCTACCCGAACAAAGTTAATGACCAGAGACGGCCTCAAGGTTTGCCATGGTCGTGGAACGACTAGGAACCCGAAAATGTGACTGGCTTGTCGACACCGCTAAAAACACTCCACTTTCCTAAATAGTACAAAGGTGCTCCTCGCACAATTTTAAATAAAGCAAAAAGCATGGCATAAGTACAGATAGTAAATAAAACCTCAAACTAGTTTGTGGCCCCAAGAAATAAGAATGAATCAAGCTCGCCTGTGGGGTTCATAAGCCTCCGGATGTGGATAGCGCTAATATTCAAGGAACAGAATCAAGTACTGTGGTCCCACGGACACAAGTAAGCCTGAAAAACCAAATAGCGAATAGGGCTCACCGATGCCACTTTCATTAGTTATCCCATTACTACTCAGGTTAAGTTGTTTAGGTACCTCATTTTCCATCAGACACTCACATACCCTACACATGCTGTTCTACGACTCGCATGGCTCAAACAACTCCTGTAGTAATGGCTCATGGGATGGAGGAACAAGCTTCGGTGGGGTTTAAAAGAAAAGGCTATGCAATACTTGGGCTTCAATTTAATGCAATCGCGACTCAATGATGCAAGAATAAGATAGCGGCAATAGGTACTATATGTATGCAAGCATGTGGTAGTGCTTGCCTGGCAGCTCAGTTGAAGCAAGGGATGGATCTGGGTAGTGCTCCTGGTTCTCTTGATATGTCCCCTGCTCAGCGTCTATTCGAAGAAGAACCAAACAAACAAGGGCCAACATAAATAAAGTGCGCAAGCATACGAGTAAGATGCATCAAGCAAACAATCATGCCATGATGAATGATGCACAATTTGCATGGCATTAAAGTAGCATGGCATGGGTGAGGTGTGGAATACAAGATTAAACATTTTATTGAGTTTTGGGCCCATTTTATCCTCATATTAGTTGCTGTATACAATATATTTATATGATGCATGCTGCAAAACTGATGATGGAATGCATAAACAGAAAGGTCTCGTCGAGCTAATCATTTTAGACATATTATTTGTTAAATTTGGAGTTATAAAACAAAAGTTATTAATTAAAAAGGTAAAAGGGCATTTTGTTGTAATTTTAATTAACTTGGAAAATAAAGTGTTCAAAACATATTTTGAAGGGCATATTTGAATTCCTCACATTTTTCTGATTTGAAAACATATATTATTTGCATTATTTGGATTTAAGAATTAAAAGTTATTATAAAACAGATTTGAATTTGAATTTGAAATAAATTTGAAAAGATTTGAATTTAAAACAGAAAACAGACAAACTTTTGTTACCCAGACAGATATAGACCAAGACGCTGATGGGTGGGGCTCACTGCTGACTGGACAACCCGCGCACAGAATTGTTTTTCTCACCGCGAGCTCTGCTCAGTCCCAAAGGAATGACAAAGTGGGCCGGAGCGACCTTGGGGCCACACGCCAGCGGCCAATGGCGTGCACGTGGGGAGCCAGGGTATCGCTGGTTGAGCGCAGATTCAAGGGGTGGTTTTTGTAAAAAGGTAGCAGACGCTGACTGGTGGGCCTAGAGGGAGCGCGGGTTCAGGGAGTTAAAAAGGTAGGGGGTATTCGCAAAAATAACGGCGGCTACTGTTGTTCTTCTCGCGTGCAGTGGACAGATCGGTGCTCGCGCGCGGCGCGGGCGGGGATTCGAACCTGGGACGTGCGGGTGCGCGCGGCGGGGCGTAACCGGTGCGGTGGCTTCTAGGGTGGTGACAGAGGAGCGGACGCAGGCTAGCTAAGCCTCTGCGAGGCGCAGCGAGCACGAGCGGTGCCAAGACGCAAGTTTCGCCGAAACGAACGGTGAGGCCAGAGGGGGTTGGCGAGGGAGAGGATGTCAGAGAGAGTCAGGAGCTCACCGCGGGGCTCTCGGTGGTGGTGGATCGGGCAGGCGTGCAGCGGATCGTTGACGAGGCTCACGTCCGGGGAATTAGGGTTTGGGCTCGGTCTCGGCGGTGATCCTCGGCTCCGGTGCTCCTCCTCGGCGACGGCGCGTACAGGGTGATGCAGGGGACCCTCCTCGATCTTCCAGGGCACTCCACCGACGCGCTGCACGACTGGATCCACGGGACGGAGTAGAGACCGACGGTGGCCGGCTAGAGGGGGGTGGTTGATGGTGGAGAGGAAGGGGAGGAGAAGGCAGGTCCTGGGACAGATCTGGGCGAGGCAGGAGGAGCCGTGAGGTGGTGGTAAAGCAGAGAGGGGAGAGGAGGTTCCGTGGGGACGGTAGATGGAAAAAGGTGGCCTCGGTGCCACCTTTCCTACTTCCTCCTTCACGTGCGCGGTCGGGTAGGGGCAGGACAGGCAGGGGGTGGCTACCAGGTGGGCCAGAGGGCGAGGCCAAGGGCAGGGGCAGGCTCGGGTGGGGCGGCATTGCAGAGAGAGAGCTAGAGAGAGGAGGGGGTAGCCTCGGTTAGATAGCTAGGGTTGGGAGCTAGGCTCGGTTAGGGTTAGGTTTGGTAGCTAGGGTTGGGGTAGATGGTTCAGGGAGAGAGGGTGGCCGGTGGGGCCAGCTAGGTGGGAGAGAGAGAGGCCGAGAGAGAGAGAGGTAGGTTTAGGGTTTGGTTTGGATTAGGTAAGATTAGGGTTTAGGAGAGAGGGGAGGGGTATGATGATGATGAGGTAGGTGATGGTGTAGGGCTTAGAGAGAGATGGATTGGTCCTTTTTGACTAGATCAAGGATGATCAACCAAGCTCAAGCAAGGTAGCCAAAGAGGGAAAAAGAGAAAAGGGGAAGATGGCATAGATGGATATGGTGATGGGGTTTAAACAAGATCAACTAGATCAAGCCAAAAGAGAGAGATAGAGAGAGATGATCCACTCCAAAAACAAATAAAATCCAAATGACAAGCAAAAGGTGGTACTTGCATGGCCCATGCAAAATATTTAATGCCATGTTGATTCTTGTGAAAACAATATTATTTCATGGCATTATTATTATGCATTCCAAAATGTGGAGTAAGGCCTAAGCAAAGGAATGAAAGGATGCCCCATGTGGAGTAGTTGGAGATGGCCATGTTTGAAATAAAATGGGACTTGCTAGTGTGTATATACCACTAGATGCTTAATAGTCCCCAAATTATCCCAACATGAGCATAAACCCATAATAGTCCATATGGAAGCTAGGAGAAAGGGTTCCAATCACAAGGCAAGCAAAGATGGCCATGTGGCTCTCATATACCAACAATGTGAAAACAACATGGTGCATATATGGGAGCATGTGGAAAAGAATTGGATCCATCCCAACCCACATGAGCTAGAGGTAAACTCAAATAAAGTGCAAAGCTCATATTTAGTTGGATGGTGGAATTATAAGGTGGTGAAAGAAAAGGTGGTGGAGTTAATAAAAGATATGCCCCCAACTCAACTTGGGCATTAAACAATATATCAAGAATCAAATACAATATCAAGAGGCAAATACAATTTACAATGCATATGAGAGAAGATCCAAATGGAAAAGGGTTTATATGATGCTCAAATGCAAGGTGGCATGATGACATGAGCATGATATAATGATGATGCAACAATTATATATGAAGTAGCCATTATATAGACTAGGCTAGTAGCATTGCAATTGTTAGACAATTGGGATGCTACAACTCTCCCCCACTAAACAAGAATCTCGCCCCGGGATTCCTAGGAAAAAGAAAACAACACAAGGAGAGGCGGGTGTTCGAATGAAGGTGTCCCTCACGTTCCCAAGTTGATGAACAACGGAATGGTGCGACCACTACACCTTGCAACCTTGCTAGACTTGTTGCGAGTCTTGCGTTTTGCTTGAGAAACTACGGGTTAGAAGAATTGAAGGATTGATCGTGAGACAAGAAGGATAGGATGGACATAGCTCCGGTTTTCTCAAGAAACATGATAAAAGAATAGAACCACTTGTGAAAGAAAGGACAAGATGATGTATCATGGATATAGAGAGGCACACCATTAAGATTAAAGATTTACCGATACAAGAGAGGATGGATCTTTGTGTCGCCGGAAGAAAAGAGCTAGATTGGAGAGGTTTTGAACCACTATGACAATAACATCGTATCCTCTCTCGGATTAGAGAAATGAAGTGCAGAAACAATATTGCCTTCAAACAATAGAGTCCCTTGATATGAACAGAAAGATTTAGTTAGACATCGCCGGATTAGATCTTCTTGCGCCGGTAAGAACCAAAGGATCACGCAATTGAGGTGCGCGGATATAACTTCCAGAGACGGATGTGAAACTAGATCATGGTGGAATCCCGAGAAGCAAAGATTATGGAGGAACTGGAGTTTATTGTAGAGGTACTTATTGCTTTCTTTAGCCTTGAGGCTAACGCAATAGATTTGCGGCTGATGGCATCAACCATAATTGGCTTTACCACAGAAAAAGAATTGATGAAACAAAGAGAGAGATAGTTTCCTTCCATCTTGTTTGGGGATGTCGAGCATCGGTAGAATGACGAGGACAGATAAGAGTTTGCGTTTGTTCCACCAGATAATTGCAGATTTTGCTCCGTGTAGAAAGGGCGAGATCACCAACAAGAGATTATTGATTACTTTCTTCGAGAGAGCGCTCCGGAAAACAAGGACGGAAGTAAAAGTATCAAGGGATAAAGGCCACTTCTAACTTCCGCGGAATGAGTGAGATCACATTAATTCACCAATTCAATGTACGAGAGCGAATGATAAGAGTAGTGGTATGGTCGCGACTCCATCCCGCACTCAAAGCATTACTCCACACATGAATAGGAAAACTAAGCAACCCAACTACCAAAACAGACTGAAGATCTTGGCAAGGATAACTCATGGAACTCCGTTAGAAAACAAGGATAGGTGCAAACGATTCGCCGTATTCATAGATAGATAAAGATGATGATGTTGTCGTCATGTCATAAGTAACCAACCACCGGAAAGATATGAAGGAAGATTATGGAGAACAACTGCAAGATTCAACAGCTACAGAAAAGATAGCACCAACTTGAACGGAAGGAATACAAGATCTGGAAGGTCTTCATGGCCTCCGGTGGATTGAGCATAGATGATAGAACGAGAGGGTTTCAAAAGATCACTTAACGAGATATAGGTGAAAGAACTCCATGTTCTTCTTGAAATGATGGGGAGAGATTTAGCAGTCTTGAGGAAAACTTCGGCGAAACGACGATGATAACTTGCCAACAAGGAACAACTCCGGATTGGTTGAAGATGGAGGATGGAATTAAGAATGGACTTGCTAATTCAAGAACTGAAGCGATCTATTTAGCAGAAGGACGTGGTCGAGATAGGTGACTTCACAAAGTCAGGATTCTCACTTTGAGGCTTTGCACACAGGCAGTGCTCACGAAGCTTGAGAGAAAGAGACACAGATGACCTTCCATGTTCTTTCATTGATATGGAATAGGCCAGCATATTATCAACATATACCACCATGGATTAACAAGATATTCCCAGAATACCAAGTTCAAGAGGCGGGAGAAACGAACAAAAGCTCGAAACACTTTCTGATCTCAACGCTCTTAGAAAGATCAATATTAAGAGCACGGGTTCGTGTTGAAGAAGTGGCACTGGAAGAATAGATTATCTGGTCCTTCGGAAGAAAAAGAGATGTCACCTGGTCTACATTGTCGATCGGATCACCGGTTACAAAGATAAGGAGATCTTGGATAAGAACCGATGATAGCTCATACCTTAAGCAAAGCTATCAGAGACGAAAAGATGCAATTCCCTCGTATCAAAGAGAATTTTGCAAATATGGAGTTCAAAAAGATGTGCAAAGATGATGGATGATGATGATAGATCATCAGTAGTGCCTTGAGAAACTCCGGATTGCCAAAGATGCTTGAATGTGCATAGATATGATCACGGTGTACTCAAAATCACAGGAGATAACCTTATCCTCCAGATGGTGACGGTTGATAGCATTCTCCATATTCCAATCGACACTTATCATGAGTGGAATATAGCTATGCCGAGAGCCAATTTACAATCATCAGCATCGGATCGACACATGTTATGTAATTAGCCCAAGAGAATTGGAGATGAAAAGAAACTCCAGGATTAAGCGCCGGTGACAAAGAATGAGTTAGCATGGACATGCTGATAAAAGGGAGATAGATAATGTTTCACACACGACTGAAAAGGAGTGTGGAAACACAGATGTATCAAAGAAATTTTTTCCGCATTTTCGGCATTAAAATACCAATAGATGCGCAAAATCACTTATCAGGTAGAGATTAGCAACAGATGGTTTCACAGAAAGAGGAGTTGCTAGAAGGAAGGACACCCTTAAGAAGATGGCACCGGTTAACAAGGAGTCAGATAGATCGCGCCGGTTTTCAAAAGCCTGTCGGTATGGAATGTACCAACAGTTGATAACCAAAAGGCCGATAAAGATAACAACTTGGATGCAACAGATAGACAAGGAATTACACACACACACACTTTCTATGGTACTACGGAAACCCAGAACACGTGAATCCTAGTTTGAATTTTAAGAAGAGGATTGAAAACGTTACACTCCCTTACCAGAAAAGGGTGGTGGGTGGGTAAGAAGAAAAGTGGAAGCAGTCCTACTCTCGCGTTTTGTTTTTCCCTAGTATACATAGCTACCAAAATATTTGCTAGACAGACAACGACCATTTGGCTGAGACCTCAAGGGCGGATGGCTCGATACCAATTGTAACTACCTCGTGAATTACGCCCTAGTTACAAGCCCGGATGAGCGAAATGGTTGAAATAGTACGGTGGGGCCCAAATGCCACTCATGTAGACCTTTCGACCGTCCCAACCATTTCTAAACATCGACAAGAACGGGCGGCGAATCGGCAGCGAAGGATCAACTACATACACAAATGAGTATGTATGCAAGCCACCATACAACCGTACATCAGAGCCATTCCATCTAAAAAGAAATGAAATATAGCAACGCCATACGGCAAGATCCAAATATCCTAGATAGATATAATAGTTTAGGATATCTCCTCATACATCAAACATCAGAGTATCAAAGTAAAGCGAAGACAAAATCCGAGTACGGATAAGAAGCAAATCGGCATAAGATGCCCCATAAATAAGCAGATCCCGCCACGGATCTCACGGATCCCGTTCCCGAATCTCTACACGAATGATCGTTGCCCACATCGTCTGCCTCTTCCACCCAAGATCCATCTTGCAAATGTACTGCTCATCCGAACCAATAATTTATCGTGTGAGACCCTAGGGTACTCAAAGAAGTCTTTATGCCGCTAAAGGGGACACAACCTGGGGTGACGCAATTGCAGCAAAAGATAAACCCTAGCAATCCTATAGATACTCGCTAACCATCCGCCTAACCAGAGATAGACGGATGTCCGTGAATTAATAACAACAGTTATAACAGTTATAATGGTAATCTTAACAGATCCATCCTCCTCCTCGCTTACCGACGAGGAAGCAGACGAACAGCCCCCATTCGTTGGCAGTTTTAATATCCATTCCATGAGTGTTGCACTATTTACTAGTCAGGTACCTAGTCTAGTCAAATTAAAAGCGGTACTTTAGTTATGCTTGTCTATGATCGAGAAACTGTGCTCCAAGTCGTCCATAACCGCGGACACGGCTTTCAGAAAGTTTTACCCTGCAGGGGTGCACAAATAGCAACACACACTCGATATGCCTCGGAAAAACCAAATCAAAACCCAACGAGGAAGTCACGACAAAGCGATCACAGGATTCAGAAATATTTTAGGGGGCCACCCCATTGAGCTACCCGCAACGAAGTTAGCTGACTCCGAGACGGCCTCAAGGTTTGCGCCAGTGGCTGTGAACGACTGGGAACCCGAAAATGTGACTGGGCTTGTCGACACCGCGAAAACACTCCGCTTTCCTAAACAGTACAGTGTGCTCCTCGCACAATTTTAAATAAAGCAGAAAAGCATGGCATAAGTATAGGATAGTAAATAAAACCTCAAAATAGTTTGTGGCCCCAAGAAATAAGAATGAATCAAGCTCTGGCTCAGGGGGGTTCATAAGCCTCCCGGATGTGGATAGCGCGAATATTCAAGGAACAGGAATCAAGTACTCGGGGTCCTACGGGACACAAGTGAGCCTGAAAAACCAAATAGCGAATAGGGCTCACCGATGCCACTTTCATTTGTTATCCCATTACTACTCAGGTTAAGTTGTTTAGGTACCTCGTTTTCCATCAGACACTCACATACCCTACACATGTTGTTCTACGACTCGCATGGCTCAAACAACTCCTGTAGTAATGGCTCATGGGATGGAGGAACAAGCTTCGGTGGGGTTTAGAAGTAAAGGCTATGCAATACTTGGGCTTCAATTTAATGCAATCGCGACTCAATGATGCAAGAATAAGATAGCGGCAATAGGTACTATATGTATGCAAGCATGTGGTAGTGCTTGGCAGCATTCGATTGAAGCAAGGGATGGATCTGGGTAGTGCTCCTGGTTCTCTTGATATGTCCCCTGCTCAGCGTCTATTCGAAGAAGAACCAAACAAACAAGGGCCAACATAAATAAAGTGCGCAAGCATACGAGTAAGATGCATCAAGCAAACAATCATGCCATGATGAATGATGCACAATTTGCATGGCATTAAAGTAGCATGGCATGGGTGAGGTGTGGAATACAAGATTAAACATTTTATTGAGTTTTGGGCCCATTTTATCCTCATATTAGTTGCTGTATACAATATATTTATATGATGCATGCTGCAAAACTGATGATGGAATGCATAAACAGAAAGGTCTCGTCGAGCTAATCATTTTAGACATATTATTTGTTAAATTTGGAGTTATAAAACAAAAGTTATTAATTAAAAAGGTAAAAGGGCATTTTGTTGTAATTTTAATTAACTTGGAAAATAAAGTGTTCAAAACATATTTTGAAGGGCATATTTGAATTCCTCACATTTTTTTGATTTGAAAACATATAGTATTTGCATTATTTGGATTTAAGAATTAAAAGTTATTATAAAACAGATTTGAATTTGAATTTGAAATAAATTTGAAAAGATTTGAATTTAAAACAGAAAACAGACAAACTTTTGTCACCCAGACAGATATAGACCCAGACGCTGACGGGTGGGGCTCACTGCTGACTGGACAACCCGCGCACAGAATTGTTTTTCTCACCGCGAGCTCGTCTAGTCCCAGTGAATGACAGGTGGGGCCGGAGCGACCTTGGGGCCACACGCGGGCGCGCCAGCGGGGGCGTGCCACGTGGGGGAGCCAGGGTACTGCGGGTTGAGCGCTCAGATCTGCGGGGTGGTTTTTGTAAAAAGGTAGCAGACGCTGACTGGTGGGCCTAGAGGGAGCGCGGGTTCAGGGAGTTAAAAAGGTAGGGGGTATTCGCAAAAATAACGGCGGCTACTGTTGTTCTTCTCGCGTGCAGTGGACAGATCGGTGCTTTCATGGCGCGAAAGGATTCGAACCTGGACGTGCAGAAGGCGGGGCGTAACCGGTGCGGTGGCTTCTAGGGTGGTGACAGAGGAGCGGACGCAGGCTAGCTAAGCCTCTGCGAGGCGCAGCGGCGAGCAGACGAAAGCGCCGCCGGCGCACGCAGCGTGCTCGCCGAAACGAACGGTGAGGCCAGAGGGGGTTGGCGAGGGAGAGGATGTCAGAGAGAGTCAGGAGCTCACCGCGGGGCTCTCGGTGGTGGTGGATCGGGCAGGCGTGCAGCGGATCGTTGACGAGGCTCACGTCCGGGGAATTAGGGTTTGGGCTCGGTCTCGGCGGTGATCCTCGGCTCCGGTGCTCCTCCTCGGCGACGGCGCGTACAGGGTGATGCAGGGGACCCTCCTCGATCTTCCAGGGCACTCCACCGACGCGCTGCACGACTGGATCCACGGGACGGAGTAGAGACCGACGGTGGCCGGCTAGAGGGGGGTGGTTGATGGTGGAGAGGAAGGGGAGGAGAAGGCAGGTCCTGGGGCAGATCTGGGCGAGGCAGGAGGAGCCGTGAGGTGGTGGTAAAGCAGAGAGGGGAGAGGAGGTGCCGTGGGGAGGGTAGATGGAAAAAGGTGGCCTCGGTGCCACCTTTCCTACTTCCTCCTTCACGTGCGCGGTCGGGTAGGGGCAGGACAGGCAGGGGGTGGCTACCAGGTGGGACCAGAGGGCGAGGCCAAGGGCAGGGGCAGGCTCGGGTGGGGCGGCATTGCAGAGAGAGAGCTAGAGAGAGGAGGGGGTAGCCTCGGTTAGATAGCTAGGGTTGGGAGCTAGGCTCGGTTAGGGTTAGGTTTGGTAGCTAGGGTTGGGGTAGATGGTTCAGGGAGAGAGGGTGGCCGGTGGGGCCAGCTAGGTGGGAGAGAGAGAGGCCGAGAGAGAGAGGTAGGTTTAGGGTTTGGTTTGGATTAGGTAAGATTAGGGTTTAGGAGAGAGGGGAGGGGTATGATGATGATGAGGTAGGTGATGGTCTAGGGCTTAGAGAGAGATGGATTGGTCCTTTTTGACTAGATCAAGGATGATCAACCAAGCTCAAGCAAGGTAGCCAAAGAGGGAAAAAGAGAAAAGGGGAAGATGGCATAGATGGATATGGTGATGGGGTTTAAACAAGATCAACTAGATCAAGCCAAAAGAGAGAGATAGAGAGAGAGATGATCCACTCCAAAAACAAATAAAATCCAAATGACAAGCAAAAGGTGGTACTTGCATGGCCCATGCAAAATATTTAATGCCATGTTGATTCTTGTGAAAACAATATTATTTCATGGCATTATTATTATGCATTCCAAAATGTGGAGTAAGGCCTAAGCAAAGGAATGAAAGGATGCCCCATGTGGAGTAGTTGGAGATGGCCATGTTTGAAATAAAATGGGACTTGCTAGTGTGTATATACCACTAGATGCTTAATAGTCCCCAAATTATCCCAACATGAGCATAAACCCATAATAGTCCATATGGAAGCTAGGAGAAAGGGTTCCAATCACAAGGCAAGCAAAGATGGCCATGTGGCTCTCATATACCAACAATGTGAAAACAACATGGTGCATATATGGGAGCATGTGGAAAAGAATTGGATCCATCCCAACCCACATGAGCTAGAGGTAAACTCAAATAAAGTGCAAAGATCATATTTAGTTGGATGGTGGAATTATAAGGTGGTGAAAGAAAAGGTGGTGGAGTTAATAAAAGATATGCCCCCAACTCAACTTGGGCATTAAACAATATATCAAGAACCAAATACAATATCAAGAGGCAAATACAATTTACAATGCATATGAGAGAAGATCCAAATGGAAAAGGGTTTATATGATGCTCAAATGCAAGGTGGCATGATGACATGAGCATGATATAATGATGATGTAACAATTATATATGAAGTAGCCATTATATAGACTAGGCTAGTAGCATTGTAATTGTTAGACAATTGGGATGCTACAGAGGTCGTTGACCACGACGCCTGGTTGGAGAAGATAAGGTGGGCAGTTTTTTTCCTAGGAGGGCCGCGTGCGGGACAGTCCCGGGGGATCACGCGATCCCCGGGGGAACTGTATCATTTTCCATTCCAAATTACTAGGCGAGTGGATGTCTTATTAAATTTATAAAGTTCAACAAAATATATAAAAAATTATAAATATTTATATCAGTTCAATGTAATTAGAAAAATCGTGAGATATACTCTAAAACATCATGAACTATATTTCATACTGTAGGCATTTCATATTGTGGATAGGCAAATTCATATTCTGAACGCACATATATTTTCTGTACTTGGTCAAACTATGTACAGAATGACTTTGATCAAAAGAACGCGTGTCATTGCATTACTTTGAAAGGGATCGGATCAAGTTCGTCACAAGAACAGATACACACGTACACGAAAATAAAAAGCTAGTACAAGAAATCGCTCTATCCTCGTTGCTGTGGTGCGTCTAGCATCGGCGGAGGACGCGTGGTATCGTGTGTCCGGCAGATCTTCCAATATCTGGTCGGTTTTCGTGTTCGTTGGTGTGGTTTCAGGTAAGTCTACGTTTGTTATCATTTGCGATGTTATTGCGCTGGTTCTCTTCGATTTTAGCACCATGAGTTTTTGTCAGTCTACTACGACAAAGCTCTACAACGATAAGATTTATCCGGCACTAGTAATTGAAGAGATTTCGTGGCAGAAAACAAAAAAAATCCTACAGCAGAACGCACCTAGGCAGGATCTATCTATGAGTAAAGTTGTAACTGAATGTTTCGGTAACATACCCTTTTAAACCGAAAGTGTTTGACATTCTGAGAGAAACATGAATGTCGTAGCTAACCTCAAGATCATGAAGCTCCTCGCAAGTCACCTTAGGTTCTTGCACGACAACCCCGGTGCCCCGTGGCGGTTCCAGGAAAATATTGGAGGGTGTGCGCACTCCTAAATGTTTTTCGCACTAGCATATGTGCGATAAAGATATGTAAAATGAGTAATATACATAGCTAATTGATTTACAATATTGTACTTCAATATATATGTTTCAAGTATGGATAAATTTGAGGAAATTTCGCAAATATATAGAGGGCTGGCGACTACATCCAGCCGCAACAAGCAGGCGGGGCGTCCAGCGGTCAAGGTACAAATTGGGAAGGATTTCTCGGGCAGGCTCCCTCTTCTCCAGCTCAAATTAGTGGGGGAAATTAGAGATATGTTGGGGAGTTCTTACCTACTCCGGCCGGCTTTTCTTGTTCGATCCAGTTTGATCCGGCCGAGCAGCGAGTAGAGCGACGGGCGAGTGCCGAGCGACCGAAGATGGGATGTCGGTGAGGGAAGCCAGGGCTGCAGCCTGCAGGGGGAGGCGGGCAAGTGGATGCCAGGACGGTGTCTGCGGGCGGCGCCGACGGCCGCAGGAGCTGGAGGCTGAAGGATGAATTGGGGATCGATCGATAGATTGACGGCCTGATTTGGCTATATTTTTTTGGTTAGCTGGTAGTATTTAGCCTATTCCGGAGACGTTGTAGTAGTAGGTAAAAAAACTTTAAATTTTTTGGGTGTGCCACGGCACACCTGCTGGATCCGTCCATGCCGGTGCCACTAATGGCAGCACCCCTGAGGTTTCGCACTCATGCGGTGTATCTCTACCTGCCTGCTGAAAGTGTGGAAGAAGATCTCCACCCTGGAATCCCTGCAGCACCTCCATGTGCCGCAGCGAAGTACTCCTTTTGCGTGCACGGCCCCATCAGGGAGTCGCAGTTACAAGAGAGAAAGAGAGAGATTACTTCTCCAAGAAAATTTACTTAGAAAAATATTGGTGTGTCTATTCCCACCCCCATGCACCTCTTTATATAAGGGAAAATAGATGACTCCTTCCTCTAAAATCTCGGGGTGGGACTAAAGGAAAAAGACAAAAGAAAGAGGAGGAGCAGCCACCGGTTGGGCCCCATGTGGTGGCCGTGTGGGCCACCCGCCGGCCCAGCAGCCCACGCAGTAGCAGCCTAGGTAGGCCCCGAGCCGGCCTAGCACCTGCGGCTGGTTGGCACGCGAGGAAATTGTGGCCAGTTGGCATAAAAGCACCATGATTAGCAAATCTTGATCACCAGCTTTTCAATGAACTAATTAAATAGAGGCTACTAGGGACTTTGGTTTGTTTAATATCACACGTATATCAATGTTTTCGCTTGATGCAGTTATAGTATGATATTAAAATATTATGAATTTATTGAGATATGATAATAAACACCCTTTATTATTTGTGTAACACCCCACTTTCAGTAACACTGATTGGTTGTCCTAGATGCAAAAATCAGGGTGACGAGGGGTTAACTCATCCATGCCCATCGCAAATAGACTTAGGTTCGAGGAAGTGGGGAGCACTGGACGCATCGATCGGCTAGCAAACAAGCACATAGGGGGCACGAGGTTTACCTAGGTTCAGGCCTCGCAGAGGACCCTACTCTTGCTTGTCAGCTCTTGGAATTATCAAGAAGTCGAAAGTTACAGGAGTGCGCAGATGCAATCTGGCGATGGTGTGGAAACTAGGGTTGCGATATCCTCCTCGCCGCCCCTCCTAGCCTTTATATAGATAGGCTAGGTATTGGGATAGCAGGCCGAGTCAGTTACATATTACGGTTTCCCAAACTTCTATCTTGTATCTGTCGTGTTCTGCAAGGAGTCGAAGTCTCCCAGGTCACCGGAATCTCGACTAAGCCTTAGCAACGTCGTGGACTTCTTCTGGGCTAGACCATATATGCTGATCTCGGGTACCTGTACGGTATGCCCATGTCAGTAGCCCCCAAGTGTCCAGTCGAATCGCTGATTCGAGTGGAGACTTATGAAGCCTTCGAGTGTATAATCGAGCATTTTTCGAGTGCTCTAATTTGTATCATAGGGATTGTCGATATACGTGCCTGATTCATCCGATGTATCGGGATCAGTTAACTGCCTTAGGGCAAAACAACCAATCTACTCAAACTCGAGTCCCCGAACTAGAATTCGGAAAAGTGCTGGCGTAATTCGACTCATGCCGAAGAGGCCGAATAGAATCGAATTCCGGTATATAAGTGTGAGCACTCGACGCGTCTGTCAAGGCTTATTCCATCGTACCTGTAGGCACAGATTATTGCTGGTAGAGCGCAGCAAGTGTGTTGCTAGGCCTTCTTCAGGTCTTATCTTCACGCTGCAAGCATGGCATCTGAATTTTGTCATCACGAAGATGATTCGGATGGCGTAGGAGACGTAGTTTCCTTGCAGGGGAAATGTGAGGCGGAGTCGCCGATGCTTTCGAGTGTGGACGCAGTCAACACACATTTATTAAAAGAAAAATCATAGGGTGCACGGCCAGCGTTCCCTATGAGAATAGCCCCCGAGTGCCTATTCGAGTCATAGACTCGAGTAGGGACTATGAATGTTTTCGATTGCTGTCGTCTTTTGCTTGTTTTAGCCAAATATGCTTTCAGTGCTCCCTATGGGAGTAGCCCCGAGTCCACAATCAAATCGTTGATTCGAGTGAGGGGTTTAAGTGCAATTACCTTGTCGAAAAGTTTCCATGTCCATGAAGTTTTCGGGTGCGCGGCCAGCGCTCCTATTAGGAGTAGCCCCCGAGTGCTTGGTTGAGTCGAAGAGTCAAGTGAGGATTAGATTAGTCAGAAGATGCTCATGCTGGAGTGAATGACGTCAGTGCTGACAATGAGATGACCTCATTTGCCCGTGTGAGCGGTTTTGACGGGTCGTGATGAAAGTGGGACCCCATTTTTGACTTGGATTTGACTAGGCATGCATAATCTTCGGTTTTAACTGTGTCTCCTCGATTCTCGCGCCAAATGGGAAAAGTAGGGCGACGGTTCACCACTTGCCTCGCCACGTGTCCACCTTGATTTGCGCCACGCATTTGATTACTGCGCTTCTGGCCGTTGGATTGCATCTGTGTTGAGGTTAAGTAGGGATTTCCCGTGCGGTAATTTCCCCCACAGCTCATCTTCTCCCTCGTGCTCTGCCTCGATTGCTGCTCTCTGCTATTCCATTGCCCGCGCCTCTGTTGTTGCGCTGGACAGCCTCAAGACCTTCTCGAGCTACTTTCTGCGCTCGCACCGCACTCGCAAGATGGGGAAGAAGGGCGCCTCCGCTGCTGGATCTGCAGCCGCCATTGTTGCGGCCAAGAAGAAGGGCGTCACCGCTACGGGCACCGGTACTACTACAGCTACCAAGAAGAAAGGCGCGGGCACGCGCGTCACGAATGGATCGTGGCGGCGGACCGCCATCAAGGAGACGGAGCTCTTCAACTAGCACCAAGATGGCGCTCTCCTAGCTACTGAAGATGACTGCTGGATGCCCGGCGACGAGGTAATCCCCAATCCCCCGCCGGATTTCGGGTGATGTTCCTCGCATTTGTCATTTGTGGCCTCTCTCTCCCCTCCACAAGTTTGTGTGAGGGTTACTCTGCTTCTACGGGCTCCAGCTCCATCAGCTGACCCTCAACTCCATTCTCTACATTGCTTTCTATATCACCCTTTGCGAGTGCTGGCTCGGAATCGAGCCACAGTTTGGCCTTTTCAAAAAACTCTTCAAATTGAAGCGCCAGTCAGGCTCTGGGTCGGTAGTCTACGATATAGAAGGCCGTAGGATCCATTTAGACCCCGGTGTCAAATATTTCTCCATCAACTTCAATGCATTTGTCCAAGGGTGGAGGGAGAAGTGGTTCTATATCTGCGACCAGAAGGTTGATGAGGAACACTTCGGACTCGCACCTTTTGATTCAAAGGAAGAATGCAAGAGAAGGAGGATGTGCAAGAACACGGTGATGCCCGGCGAAGCCGAAGAAACTGAGGTTCTGTACAAGCATGTCTACGACCTTGAACTCCGCATGGGAAGGAAGTGGGCAGCACAGACCTCATTCGCACCTGGATGTGTCGTCGAGTGCAGCCGCTGTAGGCTAGGGCGCATCCGATGTGCTGCTGGACTAGTGTTGACGACGTCACTCGCATCTCTCGAGAGAATATTTCTTTGGGTGAAGTAGACAGGAGGTTTCGACCGCTGACCAAGTACATAGCCAAGGAGAAACTCCCTGGTGACTCAGCCGTGCCTCCATTATGCGCGAGTCACCCTCCGCCTGAGGTGGCTTTCTTGTTAGCTCTTCTTGTTTTTCGATTGCCTGCTAGGTTTTTCCTTTATACTGACGCTGCCTCTTGTTCCAGGAATTGAAAGTGACCACTGTGTTTCCTCTTCAGCTAGAGGGAGTGATCCCTCGCAAAGCAGAAGAAGAGGACGAGTCGGGATCCACCGTCTCTGTTGAGGAAGAGCAGGAAGCCCCCGAGTCCAGTAGGAATGGGACTCACAAGCGCACCCGAAGCAAGGACTCAGATGCATCTTCGCCGACGATGCCGGAGGGTCCTTCGACTGAGGTAGAAGAGCCAATTCTCGCTGTGCATGTGCGTGTGCTGACTCGTGTATTAACGAGCTCGTTGGGGAACCCCAAGAGGAAGGTATGATGAGCACAGCAGTAAGTTTTCCCTCAGTTATGAAACCAAGGTTATCAATCCAGTAGGAGCAAGGAAACACCCCAAAGGTGTAGCTAGTTGAACTTTGGCAGGGCGCACTACCGGTGCTAGCAGCAACGTGGAGACCTGCACAACACAACCACAGAACTCTGTCCCCAACTTGTGATGAGGTTGTCAATCTCACCGGTTTTGCTGAAAACAAAGGATTAAACGTATCGAGTGGAAGAAAGTAATAGTTTGCAGAAAGTAAACACAAAGCAGTAAATAGTTGATTGTAGATTGATAGTAAAAGAAAGGACCGGGGTCCATAGTTCACTAGTGGTGGCTCTCCTTAAGATAGATAACATGTTGGGTGAACAAATTACAGCGGGGAAATTGACAAACATCGAGAAAGCATACAAGCATATACTACTCATCTTGACTCCTTTGAGATTCGATTGGGCATTACAACATTATACATAGACCGCCATCCAATTGCATCTATGACTAATAATCCACCTTCAGGTTATCATCCAAACCCCCTCTAGTATTAAGTAGCAAGCAACGGATAATTGCATTACGAATTGCGTGTAAAGTAAACAATATGATTGTTCTATGAACAAATGATTGTTGTTTTCTCCCTAGTAGCAACAGCACATCTAGTACCTTAGAGATTTCTGTCACTTCCCCAGATTACCAAAGGCATGAACCCACTATCGAGCATAAATACTAACTCTTGGAGTTGCTAGCATCTACTTGGCCAAGATAGCTACTAACAACGGAAAGCATGAAAGATCACAAATAACAAAGACATGATAGAATCAATAATCAATTTGAAATAGCATCTCAATATCCATCGGATCCCCGCAAAAACAACATGCAGAATTACAAATAGATGATCATGATCATGAACGGAGCTCACAAGATCTAGACATGATATCACAAAGGAGGAGAACCAGCCATCTAGCTACTACATGGACCCGTAGTCTAGAGATGAACTACTCACCCATCACACCGGAGGCTTGCATGATGATGAAGAAGGCCTCCAGGCTGAATTCCCCTCTCCGGCAGGGTGCCAGGAAGAGCAGATCCCTCCCGATCTAGGGATGGAGATGACGGCGGCTACAGACTCTTTCATGGATTTTTGATCGGGTACTTAGGGTTTCTATATCGGAGGCAATATATAGGCGGAAGGAGAGGCTGAGGGGGTGCCTGGGCTGGCCACACCACCCCCTGGCGCGGGCCAGGCCTGGCCGCGTGGCCAGGTGGTGTGGCCGCCCTCTGGCCCTTCTCCGTCTCGTATTCTGGCTCCGGGTGTCCCTCGGTGAAAAACTGACTTTGGCTTTTGTCCCTTCCAATTCCGAGAATATTCATTTTCTGACTTTCCTAGAACCAAAAACAGCAGAAAACAGGCAGTTGGCACTGTGGCTCTTGTTAATAGGTTAGTTGAAGAAATCATATGAAAAGTACTCCAAAGTGTGGACAAAACACAAGAAAGTAGATAAAACCAAGCATGGAACATCAAAAATTATGGATACGTTTGCAACGTATCAACATCCCCAAGCTTAACTCCTGCTCGTCCTCGAGTAGGTAAGTGATAAAAAGAAAGAAATAATTTTTGAGGTGACATGCACCATCATAAACTTGATCAAAGTATTTGTAAAACATTCAAAGATGGGATCATAGTGCTTCAATCATAACATGAAAGACAAAGTTCTAGCAATAAGACAAAGAAACTATGTTGCAACATGAAAAGGCACAAACAAAAGATTAATGAATAACAATGCTTTGCAAGACGTTTGTTTGTTTCACATAAAGAAAACATAGCATAGTGGCATTCAGCTTGTCCCTCATAGAATAGCAAACATAAATGCATAGGAAACCTACAAATTTCATAAGAGTGACTAGATACAAATAGTTTAAAACAAGCAATATCAAAGCTATGCATCAATCAACAAGTCTTGGGACAATGCACATAGAACTAAGAATGGCCACTATGCTCTCAAAGTAGGTGCATAAAGGTAGAAGGTGGAGACTCAACATAAAAGTAAAAGAAAGGCCTTCATAGAAGGAAGTAGGGATTCAAGTTTCATAAAGAGCTTCCAAAAATTATGGTACTTAATAGCTTTCAGCTCTCATTGCCCCTATCATAAGCATCTTGAAGTGATTAAGGTTAAAGTGAACAAACTATGGTGTATATGCTTGACGAAGTATGAGTTGGAAATCTCATGTCCCTTTAATACGAGGGTCGCTCCTCATGCTACTCAAGTTTAGTCACCGGTAAGGTCTTGTCATCGTAAGTACATGTGTATCATAGAGAACCGCCAACGGGGTACCCCTTGCTCGATGATACGGAAGAATCCCCATATCAAAATGACAAGGCAAGCAGACAACGAGCATCTCTGCAATCTTCTTATTTACCATGGGAATATGGTGCTTGTTTCTATCTTTCCTCTTTTATCATATTTTTTTCTTTTTCTCTTTTTTCTCAATATCTGACTCTTTTTTTATAAGAAGAATGCTTCATAGATAACTCATTATGGTTACGCTACAGGTTTCCACCATGACGACATGGATTAGACCAGCGGCCCATGTGTTTCTCTAACACATATACATAATTCCATGGACTTACAAGCTCCCCTTTCATTTCACACCGACGACATCCATAGACAAAAAAACATGATATCAACTAGGTACAAAGTACAAGTGCAATGTTGAAAACGTTCCCCATGACAGCATGGTTCTGCTAATCCCCAACAAATAAGTGCAAGCATATACAACATAGACAATACAATGGTTCAAGTTTATTAAGGGCAAGAAAAGTAAAGTGTGCCATCAAGTTTGTGAGAGCTTTAATCACTAGTTTTCTCATAACAAGTTAAATTCAGAAGGTAGATAAAAACATGAATATACTTGGAATAGCATATGCTAGTAGGTAGGTATGGTGGACTCTTTTGGAATAAATTGGTTTTAGGAGTTGGATGCATGAGTGGAACTCATACTTAGTTACGGAGGCTAGCAAAAGACTGGGAGCGACAAACTAAGAGAGCAATAATGGCCATAATCATGCAGAGCGACAAATCATCATTGATAAAAGCATAAAGTGATACTACAAGTTGAAAACTAAAGGATCATAAAGGCTATGGTGACATGGGATAGTCATAACATGGTGTGAGCATGTGCCAAGTCAACCCAAATAAAGCATCAAAGGAGAATACCACAATACTATGCTTTAATATGCTAAAACAACGCATGATTCTTCAAAGGCACATTAAGCAATCTCAATTGTTTATAACAAGTCATGCTACATCAAAGAATAATAAGCATAAATCCAAAACAATATCAAGCATGGAATGACAAAGCATAGGCCACAGTCAAAAACAAGCTCTCTTTACCACTTAAGCATGAACTTTCCTACTCTTTTCCAAACCAAACCAAACTATTTGAAAACCAATGTATGAAAGAGGGGTTCGAACCAATTTATTCAGCAAACAAACCAAACTAAAAACGAAAATGAAAATGAAAAAGAAGATGCTCCAAGAACAACACAACTGTGCATGACACAATAAAAATGAAGCGTTTGGAAGAAACCTGGGATTTTTATTGATGAAGAGGGGGATGCCTTGGGCATCCCCAAGCTTTGACGCTTGTACTTCTTGGATATTTGTTGGGGTGACACGCGTGGCATCCCCAAGATTGAGCTTTAGTCCATCCTTTATCTCGTTACTCATTCCTTCCATACACCTGAAATTTTTCCTTCATACAAAACTTCACACAATCTTTATTAGCAACATTAGTGCACTCAAGATAATAGGTCTTTAGGTTCAGTTCTAACACCAATAAAACTTCCACTAAAACACTAGCTGCTGTAGCACTTCCCTCAAAAATCTCAGTTCCCCAAAAGAACTCAAAAAGGAACCAACAAGAAGCAAATGCAGAAAATGGCAGAAATCTGTCAAAACAGACCAGTAGGTGAAGATGAATTTTTTCTAAGACCTTTTGTTGCTCAAATCGAAAAGTGTTGAACTAACGAAAGTTAGATAACCACCTGGGGTAGAAGCACAAAAATTCATGCCTCAAAAGGATGTACAGCGATTTTACACGTATTTTTACGGTGAAGCACATAAATCTGTTTTGGGACAACAACTTTCCCAATCATTACTTCTCTCTCATTAGAGGTTACTCTTGGCACAAAAAGCAAATAAAAAGGATAAGGAGCGGTTATTACGGAACTTCCAAGACTCATCTAAAACTTTTGGGTTATCTCCAAATAAGTACTTTTCTTTAACGCCTTTAAGTTAGGCATAAGAAGCAAGAAAAAGAATCAAGTGTACTCAAATGAAGAAGCATTAAGATTAATACCAGTAATATCTTCAACAAGGCAAGGTATCTGATCCAAATAAGTCCTAGAGGATCTTCTCTCAATGCTCTTTGGTTCACTATTTTCATCAAACGGGTTTTCGAGAACAATCCAATCAAGATTCTTTTCTATGGCTTCATGCATTGCTACAAGTTTAAAGGGTATTGGTATCTTAGTTTCCTCCCCATTAGGTTCGGTTTTTTATGTAAATTAGAGATTCTAGACCAAGCTTCTTTGAAACTCTCTTCAATTCCTTATTTAAAAGTGAAAATCATTTCCTCAGGTGACATAGTGATTGGAGCAATGCTAGACATAATGGCAACTTAAGATAGGAACTAATTTTTTGTGTGTTTTTAATAAAGAAAGCAAACTTGTAAAACTAATTTTTGTGTGTTTTTGATAAAAAAACAAGCAAAGAAAGCAAAAATAAACTAAGAAAAACAAAAACAACAAAGTAAATAGATTGGTTATGAGGGACTCCCCTTGTGAAGATGTCCTTGACTCCCCGGCAATGACGCCAGAAAAAGTACTTGCTGACTCGTGTATTAACGAGCTTGTTGGGGAACCCCAAGAGGAAGGTATGATGAGCACAGCAGTAAGTTTTCCCTTAGTTATGAAACCAAGGTTATCAATCCAGTAGGAGCAAAGGAAACACCCCAAAGGTGTAGCTATCTGAACTTTGGCAGGGCACACTACCGGTGCCAGCAGCAACGTGGAGACCTGCACAACACAACCACAGAACTCTATCCCCAACTGGCGATGAGGTTGTCAATCTCACCCGCTTTGCTGAAAACAAAGGATTAAACGTATCGAGTGGAAGAAAGTAATAGTTTGCAGAAAGTAAACACAAAGCAGTAAACAGTTGATTGTAGATTGATAGTAAAAGAAAGGACCGGGGTCTATAGTTCACTAGTGGTGGCTCTCCTTAAGATAGATAACATGTTGGGTGAACAAATTACAGCGGGGCAATTGACAAACATCGAGAAAGCATACAAGTATATACTACTCATCTTGACTCCTTTGAGATTCGATTGTGTATTACAACATTATACATAGACCACCATCCAACTGCATCTATGACTAATAATCCACCTTCAGGTTATCATCCGAACCCCCTCCAGTATTAAGTTGCAAGCAACGGATTATTTCTTTACGCACTGCGTGTAAAGTAAACAATACGACTGTTCTATGAACAAAGGATTGTTGTTTTCTCCCTAGTAGCAACAACACATCTAGTACCTTAGAGATTTCTGTCACTTCCCAGTTACGGAGGCATGAACCCACTATCGAGCATAAATACTAACTCTTGGAGTTGCTAACATCTACTTGGCCAAGATAGCTACTAACAACGGAAAGCATGCAAGATCACAAATAACAAAGACATGATAGAATCAATAATCAATCTGAAATAGCATCTCAATATCCATCGGATCCCCGCAAACACAACATGCAGAATTACAAATAGATGATCTTGATCATGAACGGAGCTCACAAGATCTAGACATGATAGCACAAAGGAGGAGAACCAACCATCTAGCTACTACATGGACCCGTAGTCCAGAGATGAACTACTCACGCATCACACCGGAGGCTTGCATGATGATGAAGAAGGCCTCCAGGGTGAATTCCCCTCCGGCGGTCTTGGGAAGAGCTTTAGATCCCTCCCGATCTAGGGATGGAGATGATGGCGGCTACAGACTCTTTCATGGATTTTTGATCAGGTACTTAGGGTTTCTGTATTGGAGGCAATATATAGGCAGAAGGAGAGGCCGAGGGGGTACCTAGGCTGGCCACACCACCCCCTGGTGCGGGCCAGGCCTGGCCGCACGGCCAGGTGGTGTGGCCGCCCTCTGGCCCGTCTCCGTCTCGTATTATGGCTCCAGGTGTCCCTTGGTGAAAAACTGACTTTGGCTTTTGTCCCTTCCAATTCCGAGAATATTCATTTTCTGACTTTCCTGGAACCAAAAATAGCAGAAAACAGGCAGCTAGCACTGTGGCTCTTGTTAATAGGTTAGTCCAAGAAATCAGATGAAAAGTACTCAAAAGTGTGGACAAAACACAAGAAAGTAGATAAAACCAAGCATGGAACATCAAAAATTATGGATACGTTTGCAACGTATCAACGTGCTGTGGCTCCTTCTCCATGGAAGGAGCTGAGAACACCGAAGGAGGTGTCTGAGGACTTCTTCGACCTTGATGACTTTGACTGGTAAGTTTGTGCCTTTGCTGATTTATCCTTGTGTCCTGAGATCTCTTTCTTTGAAGTTGTTTTTGTATATTTATGTTGTAGCAAAATGCATCATCGTCGTCTGATGACTTCCGCTTTGTGAAGGAGTCTGGAGTCGCGGACTCCAAACAAGAGGATGTGGCAGTGCTGTCGCATTCTCCCCAAGTGGCGGCCACCTCTGGTGCCAATTCTTCAAGTTCCCCCATACTGGGGGCACCAGATGGTTGCCCGGATGCCTATGCAGAAGGAAACTTTGGAGTCCCTAGAGGAGCATGTAAGTTTTCAAGATTATGTCAGACGAAATTAGGTTGATGCTGATGCATCTCTTCTTGTAGAATGTCGTGAAGGAATCCATTCGCCTCGCCGAACAGATTACGTTGATGGGCCGTCAGCATGCCTTGTTGGAGACCCAACATCGCACATTCGAGGCTGAGTTTGCACTTTGTATGGTTGTGCTATTGGTGCAGGAAATCGTCAATCTTAAGTTTTTGCTACCATTCTTTGCATGTGAGAACAATGAGCTCCTCCGTAGCGTCAGCTCCCTCGAGAAGGGTCTTGCTGCAGCAGAGAAGAAGCATGACGAGGCGCTCAAAGCTCTTGAGTGCTCCGTCCAGGAGTCAAAGAAGCGCGAGGAATACCTATGTTCCGCTGCAGTTGACAGGGATAAAGTGTTCGTGGAACAACTTTTCTCTGTTGCTAAGGCACTCTTAGGTACGATGCTACGCCATTTTGTTTGTTCTACACTTGCCTATATTTGGTTGTGCTCATATATATCTTTTGCAGATGTTGCTGGTGTGGACTTTGATGCTAAAGCTTTGGCTCACTCAGATGCCTTGGCTGGTGTTGTAGCTGCAGTCGAAGACCGCAACATCACCATCAGGGATTCCCTTGAGAAAGCCAAGGGTGTGCTTGGGCGTCTTCGAGAGGAGATGGTCCCCAAGGCCAAGCTTATCGAAGATCTTGATGGCCTCGTGGAGTCCTATGCTGAGGGCGTGCCTATGGACTTCAAGAATGATCAGAGGGGAGTTGGAGCTACCATAGGACTTGCGATGGCGTAGGCTCATGGTGTTGAGCTGAATCCCAGCGAGGTCTCCAAGGCGATGTCGGTCACTGCGGATGTCCAGCAGGTAGTATTTGCTCCCTTTTCTACTCGCTGTCATAAATATGGGTCCCGGCTCATTGAGATGCTCACAAAGTACTCGATAGAGCTGAGGCGGTCGAAGACGGTAAAAGCCACAACATCAGAGGCTGTAACCGAGAAGGCCGTGGCATCGGAGGATGCCACTGACTCGAGGAAGCCCTTGAGTGCCAATGCTTAGCTGTAGGCTGTCGCTTTGTTGTCTTTTTGTAATATTCTAGCTTCTCTAGACTTCTCCTTGAATTACCTTGTGCCTTGTGGGGGTACCCCTTTTAAGTCTTGCTGAACTTTGATGTTTCCACTTTTGGTGTTGTTATGAATGGTTGGTCTTATTCATCTCTTCCTCTGCCTGCATAGGGTCCTTCGACTGATCCATCTGATGCACCTCCTACCGATGAACCTATGGCACAACCACGTTCAAAGGTGGAGGAGCTATCGCTGCCATCTCGATTGCGCGATCGCATAAAACACTTGGAGCGAGAGATGCCCATGATCCGTGGTAGCACTGACGTGTGGAAATCGAAGGCCGAAAAAGTTAGTGAACGGGAGAGATATCTTCTGGGCGAGGTGGCTCAGTTGAATGAGCAATTGGAGTGTTAGTTTCCTTAGCTTCTTCTCTATTTCTAGTCACTTGTGGCGGTGATTCGACCTTATGCTTTTTGCTGCCCTTTGCAGTTGTTAGTACTCGCCGTCCGCGGGAGGAGAGGGACCGATTTGCCATTCAGATAAACAACTTGACCCAGGAGCAACTGGAAGCTAGCGGGTATTTTTGGGTTGACCGAGATCATGCTGTTGTGTTGGCGATGTTGCAGGATCACGTGTCATAGGTGCTGCTGTACTTGAAGAACGGGCATTCGTGCTTGAAGCACATCTTTCAGGCAATGTTCTCCTTGGACGTGGTACCTTCGAGCTTGTAAGCTTTACTGAAGAAATTCCAAGATGCCAGCGCAGTTCGCGAGTGCGTGCATCAGCAGTTAGTTGTGGGTGCCAAGGCTGCACTGACACTTGTTCGCCTGCATTGACCTGATCTGGATCTTGCATTTGTTGCCACTGGACCGCCGCCCCCGCCGGAAGAGATGGCGTGGAACATGTTGCCCCATTATCGGGCGGTTGACCAGCTAGGTAAAGATATCATCGAGTTGTTCGAAGAACGTACCAATGTTCTCCTTTTACGGTAGTAGAGTAGTTTTAAACCTGCACATAGATGTATAGGTGTTTTAAAGTTCGTATAAGTGAGTCGGGTGTTTTTTGTTACCTGTTTATATGTAAAAGCTTGCTAGCTTGTGTATTTTTTGAGTAGCTTGTACTTTGCATTTCCTTTTCGTTAGCCCGACGAATACTTATCTTAGCACCTTATCAACCTGTCAGGTGCGTTGCAGCTGGGTTGGTTTTACCAAGGGTTCGATTAATAGTACGTCAGCTACTCAGGCTACTGCGTTATTCGTGTAAAGAGGTGGAAAGGGTGGCATAGCCCCCGAGTGATGTAGTTGCAAGTAAAAAGACAGAAACACAAGGTTGGAGGCACTTAGCTTTATTTATTCGTAGAATATAAGGAGATACAATGTGTGGCTAAGTAGCTTGGCTGAATAGCCTTATTTGTAAAGTAAAACATCTAAGGGTAGAAATGACGCAGCTGCGTGACGTTCCAGGGGTTGGAGTATGCGACTCCACTTTCTACGTCTTTAAGGCGGTAGGTGCCACCTGGGATTACTTCGGTAATCACATAAGGTCCCTCCCAAGGGGACTCGAGCTTGAGGTGCCCTTGCTGCTTCAGTCGCATGACCAGGTCTCCTTCGACGAAGGACCTTGGGCGTAGCCTTTTGCTGTGGTAGTTGTGGACTTTTTGCTGGTAGATCGTGGATCACTCCACTGCTATCTCGCGTGCTTCGTCGAGGAGGTCGACGGACTCTTCGAGTGTGAGAGTTGATTCCGCCTCATTGTATGCTATGACCCATGGGGGTTTGTAGCGTACTTCTACATGTAGTACTGCCTCGGTGCCGTGTACCATGAAGAACGGAGTATAGCCTGTGGTGCTGTTTGGAGTTGTGTGTAGGCTCCATAGTACCGACTGTAGCTCCTCGGGCCAGAACCTAGTAGCTCTTTCTAGTGGCCCGAGGAGCCTTTTCTTGATGCTGCTGCAGACGAGACTATTGGCCTTTTCGAATTGACCATTGGTCTGAGGGTGCGCCACCGAGGCGTAGCTAATGTTGATTCTAGGGTTTTCACAGAAATCCTAGAACTCGTTCGAGGTGAAGTTCGTTCCGTTGTCCGTGATGATGCTATGCGGCAACCCGAATCGGAAGACGATGGACTCGAAGAATTTGAAGGCGGTGGCCCCTGATTGGCTTGTCACCGGCATGGCCTCAATCCACTTGGTAAATTTGTCGACTGCGACGAGAAGGTAGACGTACCCTCCAGGTGAAGATTTTTGCAGCTTGCCGACCATGTCGAGTCCCCATTGTGTGAAGGGCCAGGCCACGGGGATTGGCCTGAGCTCTGCACCATTTGCGTGCGGTTTGTCCGCAAATCGTTGGCAAGCGTTGCATATCTGGACGATGTCCTTAGCATCGCGCATTGCTGTTGGCCAATAGAATCTAGCTCACAGATCTTTGGTGACGAGGGCGCGACTACCGGTGTGATGGCCACAAGTGCCTTCGTGTATCTCGAGGAGGATGGCTCTTCAGTCTCCATTGGAGATGCATCATTGAAGGACTCATGTGATGCTGCGGTTGTACAGTTCGCCATTGATGAGGGCGAAAGCCTTGGATCATCGCGCTATATGTCACACATCTGTCGGGTCATCTGCCAACCTTTTGTTGAGCAGGTATGTGATGTATGGTTGTGTCTAGGATGGCTCGATCATCATGACCTCCATGGGGCCTTTGAGTCCTGTCTCTTGCTCCATGTCCTTGAGTGCCTTCAGTTCGTCGGTTCGTGTATCCCTCGAGTCCTTTGATGTGTTGGCTTTCTGCTCTGGAGCCTTTGGCTTGAAGGAGCGTTCGTAGATTTTCTCTAGGAATACTCCAGGTGGCACCGGGGCACAGGTGGAGCCAATGTTGGCGAGTGAATTCGCCTCCTCGTTGCTTTCATGGTTGATGTGCCGTAGTTCGTAGCCATCGAAGTCCCCTTCGAGTGCGTCATAGAGGTCGTGGTAGGCGATCATGTTGTCACTCAGAGCATCACACTAGTTCATGGTTTGATTTACTACTAGTTTAGAGTCGCCGTAGATGACGAGTCATGTTGCGCCACAAGCTTTGGCCATCCGCATCCCATGGAGCAGGGCTTCGTATTCAGTTTCATTGTTGGAGGCGCGGAACTGCATTCGCAGAACATACCTCATCTTGTCACCTTGTGGTGATGTCTGGATGATGCCCGTGCCAGCTCCTTCTCGATGTTTTGATCCGTTGAAGTGCATTATCCATAAGCAAGACATGTCTGGCGTGTCGGGGAGATGGTTCTCCATCCAGTGGACGAGGAAGTCCGGGAGTACTTGCAACTTAATCGCATCTCACTTCTCGGATGTGATATCTTGTGGAGACAGTTCTATCCCCCAAAGAGCGACTTATCTGGTGGCGTCAGGGTTGTTGAGGATGTGCCCTAGTGGAGCATCATTCACCACAAAATATGGGGTGCTCCTGGAAGTAGTGGCGTAGTCACCGAGCTATCATGAAGACGCCGTATGCCAGCTTCTGATAATACGGGTACTGCTGTTTTGTCGGTGTTAGTACCTCGCTGAGGTAGTAGACTGGGCATTGTACTCCATGGACTTTATTTTCTTTGGCTCATTCTACTACGAGCACGGTGCTAACCACCTGGTTGGTGGCGGAGATGTAAAACAACAAGGTCTCCTTTTCTTGAGGTGTTACCAACACCGGCGAAGTGGATAGTAGACGCTTGAGGTCTTGGAATGCTTCTTGCGCTTCTTCTGTCCACTAGAATTTATCAGCCTTGTGAAGGAGCTGGTAGAAAGGCAGCGCCTTCTCGCCCATTCGAGTGATGAATCGATTAAGCGCCGCGATTCGCCTAGCTAGCTGTTGGACACCTTATAAGTTCTTCGGCTTCTCCATTGCCAGTATGACCTTTATTTTCTTCGGGTTGGCCTAGATCCCTCTCACAGAGATGAGGTACCCGAGCAGTTTCCCAGATGGTACACCGAAGGCGCATTTGTCTGGATTCAGCTTGATCCGGTAGCGGGCGAGGTTATCAAAGGTCTCGCGGAGATTGTCAAGTAACGAGGCTTCCTCCTTAGTTTTGACGATGATGTCATTGATGTATACTTGAATGTTACAACCAAGCTGGCTCTTGAGGCAGGCCTGCATACACTGCTAATAGGTGGCCCCTACGTTTTTCAGCCCGAAGGGCATCGTTGTGTAGTAGAAGACGCCAAAGGGCGTGATGAAGGCCGTTTTCTCCTGGTCTTCCTCCTTCATTCGAATCTTGTGGTAGCCTGAGTAGGTGTCAAGGAAGTAGAGGCGCCCACATCCCGTGGTGGAGTCGATTATCTGGTCGATCCACAACAATGGGAAGTGATCCTTTGGGCAGTGTTTGTTCATGGAGGTGAAGTCCACGCACATCCGCAGGATATCCGTGTCTTTTTAGGGACAAGCATGGAGTTTGCTGCCCAAGTGCTTTCCTTGATCTCGCGTATGAAGTTAGCGTCGAGGAGTCTGTTGACTTCCATACCGCCCGCTTTTTCCCTTGACTCAGATAGTCGACGTATCGTTTGCTTCACTGGTCTTGCTTTAGGATTTACATCTTGATTGAGTGCTCAGCAAATTCCCTGGGAACCCCTAGCATGTTCGCTGGACACCATGCAAAGATTTCCCAGCGCTCACGGAGGAATTCGACAAGCGCGAGTTCCTATGCGGGACTCAAGTTGTTGTCTATGAGGGTCATCTTGGTTGGGTCCATTGGGTGGACCTAGACTGCCTTGGTGTGGACCGATGAGTCGAAAGATTGATCAGGTGAGCTTGGATTACTCGGAGGAGGTAGATTGTTGTCTGTCGACTCCTTCAGCCTCACCAGTTCCTCTTGCATGCCGAAATACTAGGAGATTCTGTTGAATTCCCTGTCGCAACTGTCTGACCTCTCGAAGCTTCCGTTGACGGTGATAATGCCGTTGGGGCCTGGCATCTTCATCTGCAGGTAGGCGTAGTGTGGCACCGCCATGAACCTTGCGAACGCGACACATCCTAGGATGCAGTGATATTGCGAGGGCCAGTCGTCCACTTTGAATTTGATGCGTTCTCACCGGAAGTTTCCTGGCTTACCGAAGATGATGTCCAAGCTGATCTTGCCTAGGGGGTATACGCCCTTCCCTGGGACGATGTCGTGGAATGTTGTGTCTGATGTTTCCAGGCATGACAGGGGGATTCGCATGGCGTGCAAGGTGCTTGTGAACATGAGGTTGATGCCGCTGCGACCGACCATGAAGACGCGACTCATCTCGAACCCTCCAATTTGTGCCTCGAGCACCAGGGGACAGTGACCTGGGCATGGTACTTGACGCGGATGATCGGTTTGTCGAAGGTAATGCAGGACTCGCACCCACTGAGGTACTCAGTGGTGGATGGTGGAGAGTTCATCACCAGATTGACTTGGCGAGTGATTGATTTTTGCACCCGATTTGATAGGCATCCTTTTTGGATCATTCCCATGTTTCCCAGTGCTCGCGGGTATTGCTCACCTCCGTTGTTCTGGACTAGCGCGGCCACAGGTGGGGGTGGCCCAGGTGGTGGTGGTGGCGCTCCATGAGCCATGGCACCGGGGGCAGCTCCATATCCTTGGTTTATCGCGTCGTGATTCATCTGGACTAGGCCTTCGTGGAGCCTGAGGAACTCACGGCAGTCCTTCAGAAGGTGACTGGATTTTTTGTTGCCATCGTGCTTGTCGATGTAGAAGTGTACGTTGCACGGTCCGGACAGTGTGTCCTGGATAGATATTTCAGGTGCCTCATCTCGAGTGCGGTGTTGCCACACTTGTGTGGTTTTCCCGCTGTCGTGGTATCCACCACTGCGGTATCCACTGTTGCGGTTGCTGTCGTCGCGTTTGTCAGCGTAGCCAGCCATGACCATGTCGACTTCCTCGCGGTCCTCGTAACCGCGCATCCAGCATTTTCCTTGACGGTCGCGTCTGCGGCTGAGGTTGTCATCGTCATCTGAGTGGACATGGTTATTTTTCACCGAGTCCTCTCCATCAGCCCACCTGTTCGCGATATCCGTCAGGTGTTCAATTTTTTTGGGCTTCAAACGACCTAGATCCTCCCCGAGCTCTCTGCGACGTATGCCGCTGTTGAACGCGTCGATTGCGTGGTCCTCAGAGATGTCCTCTGTGGAGTTTTTAATGATGGACCACCTCTAGATGTAGGAGCACAGTGACTCACCAGGCTTTTGATAGCATCCCTTTAGCTCTTCGATTGATGCGGCCTTTTGTAAGTGCCCTTGAAGTTTCACACGAAGCTGTAGACCAGCTCCTCCTAGCTGTGGATTGACCCGCATGGGACGTTGTTGAGCCATGCGTGGGTAGCGCCTTGCAGCTGCAGCTGGAGGCATGGCATGGTTGTGCTCTTGGTTCTGCCGTGCAACCTGACGGAGGAGATGTGATCCTCTAACCAAATCTTTGGGTCTTGGAGGCTATCGAATTTTGGGTTCTCTGATGGGAGTTTGAACACCTTTGGCATTCGCTTTTGTCGTATGGCTCTGTTGAAGCAGCTAGCTCCGCAGAGCTCCATCCCATCATCTTCCAAGTCCGTCGAGCGAGCGCATCTTGCATGCATCTTGTCGACCTTCCACTACGTGATGTCATCACGCACATCGTAGTCGTAGTTGTGTCGCCGTGAGCAGCGTCTCCGCGACAGATCATGGTTGTCATCGCTGGAGGAGGAGGAAGAGTAGCACTTGGCCAGAGCCTTTCTTTTCTTCGGCTCTGGTGTTGGATACTTGATGAGGGCAGCTTCGACTAGTCCCAGGCTAGCGATCGTAGATCAGTGCATGGCAAACCGTGGGTCCCTAGCCGGTGGCTGGTTGTTGAGCAGGTACATGGTGGCCGCTGTTACCGTTGCTTATGGCATTTTCGAGAGAACATTGCCCCACGTATCCACCGTCATTGACGAGAATTCGAGGACTCGTGCGGCCTCTTCTCGCTCCTTACCAGTGAGGTAAGCCAGTCAAGAGCGTCTTCTTGCGGCTGTATGATCGTTGCCTTTGGAGGAGGATCCTCCGATGGAAGAGAGCTGAGCTCACCGAAGGCTCGACTCGTCCGCCACCCTCCTGCGCTCGTCGAGCTAGGTGATTACTTGTTGCTGGCGCTTGAAATCCTCCTTGAGCAGCCTGTGATAACCCATCAACATATCTTGTGATGAGTTTGGTGGTAGGGGTTGCCCCATAGGGCTTCCCGGCAGCGAGCCCACTCAGTGTCGTTGAGCTTGATCAGTATGCGCTCTGTAACTACCTCGGTGAATTACGCTCCTAGTTACAAGCCTGGATGAACGGAAATGGTTGAAATAGTACGGTGGGGCCCAAATGCCACTCACAGGTAGACCTTTCGGCCGTCCCAACCATTTCCAAACATCGGGACAAGAACGGGCAGCGTAATCGGCAGGCGAAGGGATCAACTACATACACAAATGGGTATGTATGCAAGCCACCATACAACAGTACATCAGAGCCATTCCATCTAAAAAGAAAAGAAATATAGCAACGCCATACGGCAAGATCCAAATATCCTAGATAGATATAATAGTTTAGGATATCTCCTCATACATCAATCAACAGAGTATCAGGCAGAAGCGGAAGACAAAATCCGAGTACGGATAAGAAGCAAATCGGCATAAGATGCCCCATAAATAAGCAGATCCCGCCCACAGATCTCACGGATCCCCGTTCCCGGAATCTCTACACCGAATGATCGTTGCCCACATCGTCCGTCTCCTCCACCCAGTATCCATCTTGTGAGCGTACCTGTTCATCTGAACCAATAATTTATCGTGTGAGACCCTAGGGGTACTCAGCAAGTCTTTATGCCTCTAAAGGGGACACAACCTGGGGTGACGCAATTGCCGCAAAAGAGAAACCCTAGCAATTCTATAGATACTCGCTAACCATCCGCCTAACCAGAGATAAACGGATGTCCGTGAATTAATAACAACAGTTATGACGGTAATCTTAACAGATCCATCCTCCTCCCCGCTTATCGACGAGGAAACGGACGAACAACCCCCCCATCCGTTGGCAGTTTTATTAACCATTCCATGAGTGTTGCACTATTTACTAGTCAGGTTCCTAGTCTAGTTAAGTTAAAAACGGTACTTTAGTTATGCTTGTCTATGATCGAGAAACTGTGCTCCAAGTCGTCCATAACCGCGGACACGGCTTTCAGAAAGTTTTACCCTGCCGGGGTGTACAAATAGCAACACACACTCGATATGCCTCGGAAAAACCAAATCAAAACCCAACGAGGCAGTCACGACAAAGCAATCACAGGATTCAGAAATATTTCAGGGGGCCACCCCATTAAGCTACCCGCGACGAAGTTGGCCGACTCCGAGACGGACTCAAGGTTTGCGCCAATGGCTGTGAACGACTGGGAACCCGAAAATGTGGATGGGCTTGTCGACACCGCGAAAACACTCTGCTTTCCTAAAGACATGCGGTGCATTACTCGCACAATTTAAATAAAGCGAAAGCATGGCATAAGTACAGGATAGTAAATAAAACCTCAAACTAGTTTGTGGCCCCAAGAAATAAGAATGAATCAAGCTCTGCTCGGGGGTTCATAAGCCTCCCGGATGTGGATAGCGCGAATATTCAAGGAACAGGAATCAAGTACTCGGGGTCCTACGGGACACAAGTGAGCCTGAAAAACCAAATAACAGATATGGCTCACCGATGCCACTTTCATTAGTTATCCCATTACTACTCAGGTCAAGTTGTTTAGGTACCTCGTTATCCATCAGACACTCACATACCGTACACATGCTGTTCTACGACTCGCATGGCTCAAACAACTCCTGTAGTAATGGCTCATGGGATGGAGGAACAAGCTTCGGTGGGGTTTAAAAGTAAAGGCTATGCAATACTTGGGATTCAGATTAATGCAACCACGACTCAATGATGCAAGAATAAGATAGAGGCAATAGGTACTATATGTATGCAAGCATGTGGTAGTGCTTGCCTGGCAGCTCAGTTGAAGCAAGAGAAGGATCTGGGTAGTGCTCCTGGGTATCTTGATATATCCCCTGCTCAGCGTCTATTCGAAGAAGAACCAAACAAACAAGGGCCAACATAAATAAAGTGCACAAGCATATGAATTAAATGCGACAAGCAAACAATCATGCCATGATGAATGATGCACAATTTGCATGGCATTAAAGTAGCATGGCATGGGTGAGGTGTGGAATACAAGAATAAATCATTTTAATGAGTTTTGGCCCCATTTTATCCTCAAATTAGTTGCTGTATACTTTATATTTATATGATGCATGCTGCAAATCAAAACATGGAATGCATAAACGGAAAGGTCTCGTCGAGCTAATCATTTTAGACATATCATTTGTTAAAGTTGGACTTATAAATCAAAAGTTATTAATTAATTAAGATAAAAGGGCATTTTAATGTAATTTTAATCAACTTGGAAATTTTAAATGTTCAAAATATATTTTGGATGGCATATTTGAATTCCTCATATTTTTCTGATTTGAAAACATATATTATTTGCATTATTTGGATTTGTATTTTAAAAGTTATTTAAAAACAGAAATTAAATTTGAATTTGAATTAATTTGAATTAAAACAGAATACACAGAACTTTTGTTACTCAGCTCTAGGCTAGCCACAGACAATGACCCGTGGGGCCATGCTGACTGGGCAACACAGTATGAAAAAACTTTTTACAGGGGCTCTGCAGTCTGAGAATGACAGTGGGGCTGGGCGTCCTCGGGCCTGTGGTGCGCCAGCAGGGGCGTGCCACGTGGGAGAGCCCGGGAGCGCGGGTTAGCGCTTAAAACTGCGGGGGGGCTCTATGCAAAAGGGGCAGGTTGGCTGACTGGTGGGCTCAGGCGGACCGCGGGTTAGGAGGGAAAAAGGTAGGAGGGGTTTTGTGCAAAACGGCCGTCTTTGTTCCTCTTCTCATGGCCAGAGCAGATCGGTCGGCGCGTCGGCAGAGTGTGTGGGCTCGAACACAGGGACCTAGGGTTGTAGCCGGGCAGTCTGGCAGTGGGGTTGTGGGGGTTCTTTGAGAATGCAGCGCGGCTAGATGAGGGCTAAGCGATGCTAAGCGAGCGCGACGAAAAAAGAGCGGCGAGAGGCGTTCGGCAAGCACGATCGGTGCACACATGAAGCAACGCTGGACAGGGACTTGTCCAGGGTGGTCAGAGGCTCACCGAGAGTGCGTCGGTGTAGGTGGATCGGGTCGAGGCGCAGCAGGGCGACGGCGATGCAGAGGCCGAGCGGACTAGGGTTTCGCGTCGGGTCGGCGGTGGTCCAGCGCTCCTGGGGCTCCTCCTGCTCGGCTCCGTGTACAGGGCGACGCAGCGGAGCGTCCTCGATCTCCCAGGCCTCTTCTCGGACGCGCTGTACGGCTGGATCGACTGGACGGAGTAGAGGCCGACGGTGGGCGGCTATGGGGTAGCCGGAGGTAGGGAAGAGGGAGAGGCGGCGCCTGGGAGATCTGGAGATGGTGCAGGCGAGGTAGAGGTGGAGGAGATAAAGCGGAGGGAGGGAGAGGGGTGCCGTGGGCAGTGGGGCAGAGAAAAGGTGGCTCGGCCACCTTTCCTTCCTCCTCTCACGTGCTCGGTCGGGCAGGGCGAGGTGGTGAAAGGGTAGGGAGCTGGCAGGTGGGGCAGGGCAGGCCAGGCTCGGGCTGGGGCCACCTTGGCAGAGAGAGAGCTAGAGAGAGGAGGGGGAGGCTCGGGCTAGGGTTTGGGGAGCCTCGGTTAGGGTTAGGTATGGCTCGGTTAGGGAGGGGAGGTAGCTAGGTGGGCCAGGGTGAGGAACCAGGGAGGAAGGGTGGCCGGTGGGGCCAGCTAGGGAGAGAGAGAGGCCGAGAGAGAGAGGTAGGTTTAGGGTTTGGTTATGGGGATGGTGAAGAGGGGAGATTAGGTGTAGGGTTTGATGGGGGTAAGGTAGATTAGGGTTTGAGAGAGAGAGAGATGTGGTGTTATAAAAGATCCACTCAAAATTCAAATAAAAACAAAATGCTAGAAAAGGTGGCACTTGCATGACCCATGCAAAATATTTATTGCCATGTTGATTCTTGTGAATAGTACATGGCATTATTATTATGCATTCCCAAAATTGGAGTAAGGCCCAAGCAAAAGAATTTAGAAGGAATTCCAAGTGGAGTAGATGGAGATGATCACATTGGATTATAATTGGGAATTACTAGTGTATATATTTCACTAGATGTTTAATAGTCCCAAAAATATTCCCACATGAGCATAAATCCATAATAATCCATATGGAAGCTAGGAAAAAGGGTTCCACTCACAAGGCATGCAAAGGTGGCCATGTGGCTCTCATATATCAATAATGTGAAAACAACATGATGCCAAGATGAGAGCATGTGGACAAAGAATTGGATCCATCCCAACCCACATGAGCTAGAGGTAAACTCAAATAAAGTGCAAAGCTCATATTTAGTTGGATGGTGGAATTATAAGGTGGTGAAAGAAAGGTGGTGGAGTTACTAAGAGATATGCCCCCAACTCAACTTGGGCATTAAACAATATATCAAGAACCATATACAATATCAAGAGGCAAAAACAATTAACAATGCATATGAGATAAGAACCAAATGAAAAGGGTTTTATATGATGCTCAAATGCAAGGAGGCATGATGACATGAGCTTGATATAATGATGATGCAACAAATATATATTTGAAGTAGCCATTATATTACTAGACCAAGTAGCATTACAATTGTTAGACAATTGGGATGCTACAACTCTCCCCCACTAAACAGGAATCTCGCCCCGAGATTCTAGGATGAAGAAGAAGACACAAAGAGGGTAGGATACTTGGCACGGAGCTCATCTTCACGTTCCCAAGTGGCTTCATCAACGGAATGGTGCGACCACTGCACCTTGCAGAACTTGATGGACTTGTTGCGAGTCCTTCTTTCTGCGACTTCAAGGATTTTTGTGGGGTGTTCTTGATAAGACAGGTCTTCTTGGAGATTGATAAGCTCATGGTCCACGGTCCTGCCGGGATCCTTGAAGCACTTCTTGAGCTGAGAGATGTGGAAAACATCATGGACTTTGAGTTTTTCCGGGAGCTCAAGAGCATAAGCAACTTCTCCTCTTCTTCCACGAATTTTGAAAGGACCGATGTATCTAGGAGCCAGCTTTCCTTTGATACCAAAATGGTGCGTGCCTCTCATGGGAGTGACACGAAGGTAAACGAGATCACCAGGGACATACTCCATGTCTGTGTGCTTTCTGTCATAATTGCTCTTCTGGCGACTTTGAGCAATCCTCAGATTTTCAAGAATGATGTGAACCTTCTCCTCCGCTTGAGTTACAATGTCAGGGCCAAACAAGATCCTTTCACCTGCACCCGACCAACCAATCGGAGTTCTGCATTTGCGACCATAAAGAGCCTCAAATGGTGCCATCTTTAGACTTTTCTGGAAGCTGTTGTTGTACGAGAATTCAGCATAAGGAAGGCATTCTTCCCATTTCATGCCAAAAGAGATGACGCAAGCACGAAGCATATCCTCCAGAATCTGATTGATCCTTTCAACTTGCCCTTGCGACTGAGGGTGGTAAGCTGTGCTGAAGTTCAACTTTGTTCCCAAAGCATTTTGGAAACTCTCCCAGAACTTGGAAGTGAAGATGCTTCCACGGTCTGAACTGATCTCAAGCGGAACCCCATACAGAGAGACAATTCTGTTGATATAGAGCTCAGCCAACTGAATTGCAGAAATGGTTTCCTTGACGGGGAAGAAGTGAGCCACTTTAGAAAGCCTGTCAATGACAACAAAGATTGCATTGTTGCCCTTCTGCGACCTTGGAAAACCAGTGATGAAGTCCATCTCTACTTTCTCCCATTTCCATTCCGGGGGTTTCAATGGCTGTAGAAGACCGGAAGGTTTCTGATGGACAGCTTTCACTCTGCGGCAGACATCACACTCCGAGACATACTTGGCACAATACCGTTGCGAACCAGGCCACCAATATTGTGTTTTCAAGTCCATGTACATCTTTGTGCTGCCAGGGTGGATAGAAAGAACAGAATCATGCGCCTCCTTGAGAACTTGCTCTCTCAAACCCGGGTAGTTCGGAACAAACATCCGGTGTTCAAAGAAAAGCGTGCCTTGATCATCGACGTGGAAGGACTCATACTTCGGGAGCTGAAGCCTAGAGATGATCTTTCTTGTGTACGGATCACCAAGCTGAAAGGAGCGAACCTTTTCTTCCAAGAGAGGAGTTGCTAGAAGGTTCAGGAGATACCCTTGTTCCACAATTTCAAGGTTGAGCTGATGGAATTCCTCGCACAAGAGAGGCTGTTGTTCCTCCATCATGAGGTTGTTGACATAAGCTTTACGGCTGAGAGCATCTGCCATGACATTAGCTTTGCCCGGAGTGTAGTTGATGGTCAAATCAAAATCATTGATTGCCTCAATCCATCTCCTCTGCCGAAGGTTGAGATCAGGCTGTGTAAAGATATACTTGGACTCTTGTGATCGAAAAGATCTCTAGCGGTTGCCAAGCAAGTAGTGCCTCCATACTTTCAAAGCAAAGACAACTGCTGCGAGCTCGAGGTCATGTGTAGGATAGTTGATCTCATGCGTCTTCAACTGTCGAGAGGCATAAGCAACAACTTGTTTTTCTTGCATAAGGACCGCACCCAATCCATGCAAAGAGGCATCACAGAAAATCTGGAACGGCTTGGATGTATCCGGAGGAACCAAGACTGGTGTGGAAGTGAGCCTCTCTTTGAGTGTCTCAAAGCTTGCTTGACAAGCAGGAGTCCAAAGGTATTTCTTGCCTTTCTTGAGGAGATCGGTAAGAGGCTTCGCTATCTTGAAAAAGTTACGAACGAAGCGGCAATAACTAGCCAAACCAAGGAAACTCCGCACTTCTTTGACATTAACAGGAGGAAGCCATTCAACAATCGTCTTCACAGTTTCCGGATTGACTGCAATGCCCTTGGCAGAGATGACGTGACCGAGATAGGTTACTTGAGGCAGCCAAAACTCACACTTGGAGAACTTTGCATACAAGCGTTTCTCACGAAGCTTGTTTAGGACACACCGAAGGTGTTCTTCATGCTCTTCTTGTGACTTAGAATAGACTAGGATGTCATCCAGATAGACCACAACGAACTTGTCAAGATACTCCATGAAAACCGAGTTCATGAGCCTCGAGAAGGTGGCAGGTGCGTTGGTGAGACCGAAAGACATGACCGTGTACTCATACAGGCCATAGCGGGTGGTGAAAGCTGTTTTAGGAACATCTTCCTTGCGAATCTTGATTTGGTGATAACCACTTCTCAAGTCAAGCTTAGAGAATACCACAGCTCCGCTAGGTGATCAAGAGATCATTAATCTGGAAGGGATATTTATTCTTGATGGTTTTAGCATTGAGAGCCCGATAGTCAACACAAAGTCTATCAGTCTGGTCTCGCTTCTTCACAAAGAGGGTTGGGCTACCCCAAGAAGAAGTACTATGCTGAATGAAACCCAACTTCTCTTGTTCATCAAGCTGTCGTTTGAGTTCAGCCAACTCAGCAGGACCCATTTTATAAGGCCGCTTGGAGATAGGAGCGGTACCAGGTTCAAGCTCAATTACAAACTCAACCTGACGTTCCGGAGGCATACCTGGCAACTCTTCAGGAAAGACATCTGGGAACTCACAGACCACCGGAACACTCTGAATAGCTTCCATAGCATCAACATTCAGAGCCGCCAAAGAGAAAAGCTGGATAGCAGGAGTCAGACTTGGAGAATAGACTATATGGCCTTCAGGAATCTTCAGAGAAACCGAGCGTTCAGCACAATCAATCACAGCTGCATTTGCTGTCAACCAATCCATGCCCAAGATGACATCAATGTCAGAATTGCCCAGAATGATTAAGGAAGCCGAGAACGAAGAGCCACCAATCTCAATTTGATTGCCATGGCTGATTTTAGAAGCTGCCATTGTTGCTCCAGGAGAAAGGACCATTAACCGCTTAAGGAGAGGATCCATAGCTAACCCATTCTCATCCGCAAACTTGTGAGAAACAAAAGAATGCGATGCACCAGAATCAAACAAAACTCATGCAGGGACTGAGTTAACGGATAGCATACCCATCACAACTCCAGGTGCATGCTCAGCTTGAGCGGCATTGACCACGATTAGCACGAGCGATGAGACCCAGGCTTGGTGTTGATGTTGAGAGCCCGAGGTGGTGGTGCACGAACCAAAGGAGAGCTTGCCGCAGATCTTGGAGGTGGTGGAGGAAGAGCCTTGTTCTTCATCCAGACGGTTCGATATTGATGCCCAGTGTTTCCACGTGTAACAAGCACCACTGGGCGTGGAGCAACGTAGCAGGGGACTCCGCCAGCGCTTGTGGTAGTGGTGGTTGTAGCCCAGGAGCAGAAGTGAGGAAGTTTGGTGGCCTTGCCGCGAAGCTTGAAGGTCTTGGTGGAGCCGGGAGCGACGGTGGGGTGTTAGGAACCCAGACACGACGCTTAGAAGGAGTTGACATAGCTAAAGAGCTTGCTGCATCACGGTTGTGTTTCTTTGACTCCTCAAACACTTGCCTACTTGCCTCTTCCTGCAGAGCTGTATGCTGAAGTTCAGAAAAGGCGCGGCCTTGCATGTGTGATTGCATACTTAATCGATGCATTGAGCCCTTGCACGAACCTCTTTTGCTTCTTCTTGTCATCGAGAGATCTCATCGCCACCATAACGAGAAAGGTTCATGAAGTTCTGATGTAGGTATTGACATTATCATTGCCACCGCTTGAGGTTGAGAAACACTTCCTTCATCCTCTCCATGACAATTTGACAGATCTTGCTCTTTGAAAGCTCGATGAACTGTCCCCAAGTAGGCTGAAAACCGGTGCGGTTTGCCTTGGGTAATTCTCCCACCGAGAGCTGCATCTCCTTGAAGGTGAGTAGCACACTTTACCCATTCTTGCTCAGGAACATCAGCAGTCATCAGCAACCTTGACATCTCTCGCAACCAATCATCAGCATCAAGTGGTTGATCAGAAACATCAAACTGGCGCGGGTTGAACTTCAGGAAGCTTTTGATGTCTCCTCGCTTGGGAGGTGGAGGTAGCGGAACAAACTCATTCCTCGACACTTTCCTCAAAAGCGCTCTTTGCATTGATGCCAAGGCATTGGCGAAGCTTGACAACGCTGACCCCAGTTCAGGGTGTATGTCCTCCTCAGAACGGCGTGGTGGTGCCATCCTGTGATTGATATAAAACACAAGTCGATTACTGATGGAGAATAATAATAATCCAAAATAGTACCAAGATGGAATTAATCAAGATTAAAGGATACAATTTACTAAGATGATATTAAAATATCAACGAAGTTCAAAGCACCTAGAAGATATTAAGCATATCGCACACGACTGAAAAGGAGTGTGGTACACAAATATATCAAAGAAAAATTTTCCACAAATTTCGGCATTAAAATACCAATAGATGCGCAAAATCTCTTAACGAATCAAGATTAGTGACTCTACCAACTCAATATACAAGAGCAATGATAAAAGTAGTGGTATGGTCGCGACTCCATCCCGCACTCAAATCATTACTCCGCACATGAATAAGTATAACACATATCCCAACCCCTTCTCCTCACGATGAACCTAAAGATTAGTAACTACGGAAATGAACACCCCAAACAAGATGACGTCGGATAACAAAGAGTAAGACAGATCGCGTCGGTTTACAACGAATCAGATAGATCGCGTCGGTTTACAAAAGCCTGTCAGTATGGAATGTACCAACAGTTGATAACCAAAAGGCAGATAAAGATAACATGTTGGATGCAACAGATAGACAAGGAATTATATTGTACACACACACACACACACTTTCTATGGTACTACGGAAACCCAGAACACGTGAATCCTAGTTTGAATTTTTAAGAAGAGGATTGAAAACGTTACACTTCCTTACCAGAAAAGGGTGGGTGGTTGGGTAAGAAGCAAAATGAAAGCAGTCCTACTCTCGCGTTTTGTTTTTCCCTAGTATACATAACTACCAAAAATATTTGCTAGACAGACAACGACCATTTGGCTGAGACCCTGAAGGGCGGGATGGCTCTGATACCAATTGTAACTACCTCGGTGAATTACGCTCCTAGTTACAAGCCTGGATGAACGGAAATGGTTGAAATAGTACGGTGGGGCCCAAATGCCACTCACAGGTAGACCTTTCGGCCGTCCCAACCATTTCCAAACATCGGGACAAGAACGGGCGGTGTAATCGGCAGGCGAAGGGATCAACTACATACACAAATGGGTATGTATGCAAGCCACCATACAACAGTACATCAGAGCCATTCCATCTAAAAAGAAAAGAAATATATAGCATCATCGGCAAGATCCAAATATCCTAGATAGATATAATAGTTTAGGATATCTCCTCATACATCAATCAGCAGTATCGGTGAGCGGAAGACAAAATCCGAGTGCGGATAAGAAGCAAATCGGCATAAGATGCCCCATAAATAAGCAGATCCATACAGATCTCACGGATCCCGTTCCGGAATCTCTACACGAATGATCGTTGCCCACATCGTCCGTCTCCTCCACCAGTATCCATCTTGTGAGGGTACATTCATCTGAACCAATAATTTATCGTGTGAGACCCTAGAATTTTCAGCAAGTCTTTATGCCTCTAAAGGGACACAACACAGGGGTGGCGCAATTGCCAAAAAAGAAACCCTAGCAATTCTATAGATACTCGCTAACCATCCGCCTAACCAGAGATAAACGGATGTCCGTGAATTAATAACAACAGTTATGACGGTAATCTTAACAGATCCATCCTCCTCCCCGCTTACCGACGAGGAAACGGACGAACAACCCCCCATCCGTTGGCAGTTTTATTAACCATTCCATGAGTGTTGCACTATTTACTAGTCAGGTTCCTAGTCTAGTCAAGTTAAAAACGGTACTTTAGTTATGCTTGTCTATGATCGAGAAACTGTGCTCCAAGTCATCCATAACCGCGGACACGGCTTTGAAAGTTTTACCTGCGGGTGCACAAATAACAACACACACTCGATATGCCTCGGAAAAACCAAATCAAAACCCAGCGAGGCGATCCACGACAAAGCAATCACAGGATTCAGAAATATTTGAGGGGCCACCCATTAAGCTACCAGCGACGAAGCTGGCCGACTCGAGGCGGACACAAGGTTTGCGCCAATGGCTGTGAACGACTGGGAGCCGAAAATGTGGACTGGGCTTGTCGACACATGAAAACACTCCGCTTCCTAAAGCGATGCGGTGTGCTACCTGCACAATTTTAATAAAGCGATAAAGCATGGCATAAATGCAGGATAGTAAATAAAACCTCAAACTAGTTTGTGGCCCCAAGAAATAAGAATGAATCAAGCTCAGCTCGGGGGTTCATAAGCCTCTCGGATGTGGATAGCGAATATTCAAGGAACAGAATCAAGTACTCGGGGTCCCACGGACACAAGTGAGCCTGAAAAACCAAATAATGAATATGGCTCACCGATGCCACTTTCATTAGTTATCCCATTACTACTCAGGTCAAGTTGTTTAGGTACCTCGTTATCCATCAGACACTCACATACCCTACACATGCTGTTCTATGACTCGCATGGCTCAAACAACTCCTGTAGTAATGGCTCATGGGATGGAGGAACAAGCTTCGGTGGGGTTTAAAAGTAAAGGCTATGCAATACTTGGGATTCAGATTAATGCAATCGCGACTCAATGATGCAAGAATAAGATAGAGGCAATAGGTACTATATGTATGCAAGCATGTGGTAGTGCTTGCCTGGCAGCTCAGTTGAAGCAAGAGAAGGATCTGGGTAGTGCTCCTGGGTATCTTGATATATCCCTTGCTCAGCGTCTATTCGAAGAAGAACCAAACAAACAAGGGCCAACATAAATAAAGTGCACAAGCATATGAATTAAATGCGACAAGCAAACAATCATGCCATGATGAATGATGCACAATTTGCATGGCATTAAAGTAGCATGGCATGGGTGAGGTGTGGAATACAAGAATAAATCATTTTAATGAGTTTTGGCCCCATTTTATCCTCAAATTAGTTGCTGTATACTTTATATTTATATGATGCATGCTGCAAATCAAAACATGGAATGCATAAACGGAAAGGTCTCGTCGAGCTAATCATTTTAGACATATCATTTGTTAAATTTGGACTTATAAATCAAAAGTTATTAATTAATTAAGATAAAAGGGCATTTTAATGTAATTTTAATCAACTTGGAAATTTTAAATGTTCAAAATATATTTTGGATGGCATATTTGAATTCCTCATATTTTTCTGATTTGAAAACATATATTATTTGCATTATTTGGATTTGTATTTTAAAAGTTATTTAAAAATAGAAATTAAATTTGAATTTGAATTAATTTGAAATAAATTTGAATTAAAACAGAATACACAGAACTTTTGTTACTCAGCTCTAGGCTAGCCACAGACAATGACCCGTGGGGCCATGCTGACTGGGCAACACAGTATGCCTGAAAAAACTTTTACAAGGGGCTCTGGTCTGAGAGAATGACAGGTGGGGCCTGGGCGTCCTCGGGGCCACGCGCGGGTGCGCCAGCAGGGGCGTGCCATGTGGGAGAGCCCGGGAGCGCGGGTTAGCGCTTAAAACTGCGGGGGGGGGGCTTTATGCAAAAGGGGCAGGGTGGCTGACTGGTGGGCTCAGCCGGACCGCGGGTTAGGAGGGAAAAAGGTAGGAGGGGTTTTGTGCAAAACGGCGACCGTACTGTTCCTCTTCTCCACGAAGAGAGATCGGTCTTGTCGCGGTGGCAGAGTCTGGTGTGAGCTCGAACCTGGGACCTAGGGTTACATGTGTGAAGGCGAGTCTGGCAGTGGGGGTTCTTCTGGATGCACGGCTGGCGGCTAGATGAGGCTAGCGATGCTAAGCGCGAGCGACGAAAAAAGCGGCGGCGAGAGGCGTTCGGCAAGCGATCGGTGCACACAGGAAGCGACGCTGGACAGGGACTTGTCCAGGGTGGTCAGAGGCTCACCGAGAGTGCGTCGGTGTAGGTGGATCGGGTCGAGACGCAGCAGGCGACAGCGTCTGAGGCCGAGCGGACTAGGGTTTCGGCGTCGGGGCGGTGGTCCAGGCCTCTGGGCTCCTCCTCGCTCCGTGTCTGGCGACGATGGCGGTCCTCGATCTCCCAGGCCTCTTCTCGGACGCGCTGTACGGCTGGATCAACTGGACGGAGTAGAGGCCGACGGTGGGCGGCTATGGGGTAGCCGGAGACGGTGGGGAAGAGGGGAGAGGGCAGGCGCCTTGGGGAGATCTGGAGATGGTCTGGGCGAGGCAGAGAGGTAGGAGATAAAGCAGAGGGAGGGAGAGGGGTGCCGTGGGGGAGTGGGGCAGAGAAAAGGTGGCTCGGCCACCTTTCCTTCCTCCTCTCACGTGCTCGGTCGGGCAGGGCAGGGGCAGGGCGAGGTGTTGAAAGGGTAGGGAGCTGGCAGGTGGGGCAGGGCAGGCCAGGCTCGGGCTGGGGCCACCTTGGCAGAGAGAGAGCTAGAGAGAGGAGGGGGAGGCTCGGGCTAGGGTTTGGGGAGCCTCGGTTAGGGTTAGGTATGGCTCGGTTAGGGAGGGGAGGTAGCCTAGGTGGGCCAGGGTGAGGAACCAGGGAGGAAGGGTGGCCGGTGGGGCCAGCTAGGGGAGAGAGAGAGGCCGAGAGAGAGAGAGGTAGGTTTAGGGTTTGGTTATGGGGATGGTGAAGAGGGGAGATTAGGTGTAGGGTTTGATGGGGGTATGGTAGATTAGGGTTTTAGAGAGAGAGAGATGTGGTGTTATAAAAGATCCACTCAAAATTCAAATAAAAACCAAATGCTAGAAAAGGTGGCACTTGCATGGCCCATGCAAAATATTTATTGCCATGTTGATTCTTGTGAATAGTACATGGCATTATTATTATGCATTCCCAAAATTGGAGTAAGGCCCAAGCAAAAGAATTTAGAAGGAATTCCAAGTGGAGTAGATGGAGATGATCACATTGGATTATAATTGGGAATTACTAGTGTGTATATTTCACTAGATGTTTAATAGTCCCAAAAATATTCCCACATGAGCATAAATCCATAATAATCCATATGGAAGCTAGGAAAAAGGGTTCCACTCACAAGGCATGCAAAGGTGGCCATGTGGCTCTCATATATCAATAATGTGAAAACAACATGATGCCAAGATGAGGGCATGTGGACAAAGAATTGGATCCATCCCAACCCACATGAGCTAGAGGTAAACTCAAATAAAGTGCAAAGCTCATATTTAGTTGGATGGTGGAATTATAAGGTGGTGAAAGAAAGGTGGTGGAGTTACTAAGAGATATGCCCCCAACTCAACTTGGGCATTAAACAATATATCAAGAACCATATACAATATCAAGAGGAAAAAACAATTAACAATGCATATGAGATAAGAACCAAATGAAAAGGGTTTTATATGATGCTCAAATGCAAGGAGGCATGATGACATGAGCTTGATATAATGATGATGCAACAAATATATATTTGAAGTAGCCATTATATTACTAGACCAAGTAGCATTACAATTGTTAGACAATTGGGATGCTACACGCTCTTGGGTATGTTCACTCGCGGGGAGATGCGGATGACCCTCTAGCCCGTTGTTGGTGGGGGCACCGTTGGAGGGACCACCGTTCACGACTAGGATATCACCGTCGGTACCGGTGTTATCCCGAGTGTCGCCGTTATTGCCCGTGTTGATGACGGTGCACATGCAATGGTTGGGGAAGCTGTTGCTCCTGCAGCTTTCAGATCTAGAGCCGTAGGCTCCGTCTTCTGTTGCCAGATCGCCCAGATCAGACTCACAACTGCTGTCGCTATCCGTATTCTCGACTAATGTCGGGGCATTGAGCTCTCTCAGGGTGCCGATCGGCAGTGGAAACCATGATGTAGGAGCAATCACGGGAACCTTCGGCTGATTGGGGAGGCGAAGTGTGTCCAGCTGACCAACTTGGAAGCGTAAGATCCCAATCGCCAGGCTGATTCCATCACCCACGGACTCAAAATCCGGGCGAGCGGTCAGCCTGTGGACGGCGAAGTCGAAGGCACCAAAGAGGAGGCGAGTCTCCACTGCTGTGGAGTTATAGATCGCGGTTGATGGGGCCGAGGAAGCCACAACATCAGCACTCCCGTTTCCCATATATGGCGCCAATTGACGAGGGGTTAACTCATCAATGCCCATCGCAGATGGACTTAGGTTCGAGGAAGTGGGGAGCACTAGAGGCATGGATCGGCTAGGAAAAAAGCACACAGAGGACACGAGGTTTATCCAGGTTTAGGCCTCGTATAGGACCCAACTCCTGCTTGTCTGCTCTTGGAATTATCGAGGAGTCGAAAGTTACAGCGGTGCGGAGGTGCAATCTGGCGATGGTGTGGAAACTAGGGTTGCGGATATCCTCCTCACCGCCCCCTCCTAGCCTTTATATAGATAGTCTATGTCTCGGGATAGCAGGCCGAGTCGGTTACATATTAGGGTTTCCCCTTTAAACTTCTATCTTGTATTTGCCGTGTTCTACAAGGAGTCGAAGTCTCCCAGGTCACCCGAATCTCGATTGGGCCTTAGCAACGTCGTGGGCTTCTTCTAGGCTGGACCGTATATGCTGATCTCGAGTACCTATAGGGTATGCCCATGTCACATGGGGAATAAAACCTTTTTCTTGTTTAGTGATGCAACACTTGCTTGCTTGTTTGTGCTTATGCATCTAAATGTGCATTAGAGGATATAGTCCTCTACATTCCCCTCACTTTACAAAAACTATTTGATAAAACTATCTTGGATTATTTTACATATTCTCAAATGTTCTAACATTTCAAAACCTGACCCAAGATGCCTTTGCAATAACCATTATTTCTCTAGCTTCTATTAACAGAATTATGGAGATCTATATGATATAATCTCCTTATGTTTCCAAAATAGAACTTCCAACTACTCTACTCCTTGTAAAACCTTTTATAAAACATTTGAACTCTACTCCTGGTAGAAGTACCAAGGACTCTTACCTTCTTCAAAACTCAAACTCTTCAAAATTCCCCTCTTTACCTCAATCTAGGCTTGATGGTAACTCTAGTAGTAGTTTGATTTGCTAGTAAGATGAATTGCCTTGATCTGCTGTCAGACTTGTTTTATTAGGAAATAGTATGAGCTACCCTAGGAGATCATCCTCTAGTATCTAGCTAAGTTAAGAATACAAACCCTAAGAAAGTTTCCAAAGGTTGTTCTGTCCTCTAAGCACTCAGGTGACCGTCTAATCCCCTTAACTAGATCAATTTAGAGTTAATACCTTTTAATACCTTCCAAGTCAATGAAGACCAACTTTAAGCAGGGATCCCTTCTACTCAATCTAGACTTAAGACCCATCCACTTGATGATGAGTTTGGAACCTTGTATCCTCTCAAAATGACCCCTCTTGTATCCTAGTCAAAAACACCAAATCTACCAAAATATGACTAAGTTGATCCCTTCAACATCACATCTTTAAGACTCTTTCTTTCTCAACCCTTATGTCTATTTGGAAATGCACTTGAACCATCTTGTAGAACACCCCAAGGACTTATAGATCCCACTTTTTCCCTTGGCTAGATCCTACTTTGACCCACTTGTTCTTGATGGTTTTGCAGGCAAGAAATTAATCTTCTCTGCAAATCTTACCAACATGCCTACTTTGGTAGAAGCTCACATCTCCATGTTATCTTCTTCTGACCAACTCTTTGCATGGTTGTACTCTACCCATGAAGGTCTATCCATCCATACTTCACTTGTTTCAATTGGAGCTTTGTGCTTCTAAAACCCACATGGTTTTTAGGCTAAATAATAATCTTCTTTGACACCCTTATTTTTAGCCAACTTTGGCATCAATCCTAGGAAAGCTTAATTATGATCAACCTAAACTCTCTGTACCATGGTGATCTACATAACTTGGTATATCTATCCATCTATCCCATGACCCAAGGGGAGCTTTGAGCTCCTCAATCCAACAAGGTTTTATTGGAATAAAAATATCTTGCTTAAGATCCCTTCTTGTTTTTTTCCAAACTCAAGTTTTATTTTCAAAACCCAAGGTTTTCAAATGATAAATACACTAGGAAGATATCATCTACCTTGGTTAAAAAAATTATCAAATGTTTTCCATAATTATTTTGGCCCAAAACTATTTATTTCTTTTCTTTTACAAAAACCCCTCTATAAAAGAAAGTTTGTTTCTGTCCAAAATACTTCTTAAACTTTAGGCACATTTGGGTCCAATATATTGTATATTATCTTACCACTTCAAAAATAAATATTTTGAAGAGTTTTAATATTTCTTTTTGCCTATTTTCTTAAATTGCAGAACTAAGAAAATAATTTTAAATACTTTTCTGGCTCATTAAATCTTGGGAAAATTCTCCAATGTGTGAATTCACAATTGGGACCATCTCACACCAAAAACCCACCTTGTACAATTCAAACATTCCAAATGAGATCAACAAAACAGATTCAGCCCTATTCGGATACTTGATACAAAGTGGACCAAAAATCATCTAAAAAATCCAAAACAATTCCCTAAGGTGAACCTTGATCATACCTACATACTCAGATCATTGGATCACTTTGCCATGTTCAAATTTTTGAATTTGACACATAATCTTTCCTCTAGTCAAAACTTAACATATTATGAAAACCACTATCAAACCTCCTCCAAACTTCTTCAAATCTTGTAAAGCACTCCTCCCCAGCACTAGCCCCCTCTTTGGTCGACCTGCACAGTAACCCTAGCACTATAGCAACCCTCTCTCTTGTCCTTTTGTACTTGGATAGATGGAGACAAGGCACATATCTTTATTTGCCCTCTTTATTCACTTGCAGTCGTTGCACACTCCCTCCATGTCCCCTGCACGACACTAGAGCCCCTCCTCACCTCTCCACCGCCCCTAGAAACCAATGGGAAGGCCATGGACCATCCCTAGCTCCTCCATGAGCCATGTCCACCTTGGACCTTCACCCCTTAGGATAAAAGACCCCAAGCCACCCCAAACCCTCTCTCTCTCTTCATTCACTTCCCACACCTCCCTAGATCCATCCCAGAGCTTCCCTCCCTCTCCCCTGCTTAGTCCTAGCCAGGAGGAGCAAAGGAAAGCACCTCGGCCTTGGTCAAGATCTGGCCTGTGTACTCTCCTCCCTACTCCTCTCCTCCCTACTCCTCTCCTTCTACATGTTATCCTACCAGGCTCCCCTCGCTACTCCAAATCTAACCCTACCCCCATCCCGCACAGGAACCTCTAGCTCAGGTCGCCGGCAAGCTCCCGATGCCAGCTCCTCCGACGCTCATGTGCGAGGCCATTTCCGCTGTGGAAACCCCTACTACCACCCATCACCTGGGTCGTTGTCAATCGCCGCCTCTTCCCCTCCACTCCTTCATCCCCAGCGAGGTCCCCTGGTGCGCTACAGAGCCGCCTCGATGCTGCGCTAGGGTTTCCGCCCAACACTCCTATCGCGAGGAAGGAGACACCCCGGTGCCATCGATCTCTCCTCAGTCCAACAACCAACAACTATAGGTGCCCCTTCAACCCCCCTGTAACACCCTCGAATCGGCCCTATGCAAGTTTTAGCGATTCCCGCCAAACCCGCATAGAAATGATTCAAAGATGCCCACCAGGCACTTGCATGCGGGTGGAAAACAAAGTAATAAATTACACAATAGTCCATGATGGAACCCATATAACATATATATACAACAATGTCTCCATGAGTCAAAATATAGATATACAGTGCAAAGATCCAAATCACCTTGAAAACGATACAACATCCGAGTACGGATAAGATGCAAATGGGACTAAGAGCCCTGAAGAATAACTAATGGCGTCCATAACCCTGCCCAGGCCAAGCCGGAAGGGTAACCCTGCTAATGACGATGATCTCAAACCTGCTAAACAAAAGGGTGCCGACAAAGGGCAAAGAAAAAAAGGGAGCGGTCAGTACTGAGGCCAGTACACGTCGAGTCTAGAATTCGGCAGCTCTCACCTACAAAGATATGGTGGAGTGAAGCGGCAACAAAGAATGCACTAAACAACCTATAGATACTCAATACCCTGTCGGCTATCAGAGAGATAAGAAAGACCTATTCGAAACCAACCTGATACTAACACTAAGCATACCCATCCTGGTATTTCCCCCTCGAGACAAAACGAGGAAGTCATGCCGAGGAAACTCACACAGTTGGCAGTTTTATTCATTCATTCCATGGTGGTTATCCAACTTACTAGTCATATCAGGTACAAGTCATATTATAACAGCAATTCTTTTGTTATAGTTGTCTATGATCGAGAAACTGTGCTCCAAGTCGTCCATAACCACGGACACGACTTTTCGAAAAGATTTAACCTTGCAGGGAGGCAACAAAGTATCTACACGCACTTCAACCCTTGTTGTCAGATCCGAATATGAGCAAGATCCTGAACATACCCACAACAGTATGCGACGGGGCCTCAGACATGATGTTTCCCAGACCCAAAGCATGTACATGGGGGCCGGCTCCGAGATGGACCCAGGGTTTGTGTCGACGACTGTAAATGACTGGGAACCCGAAAGTGTGACTGGGCTTGTGGATACAGTGAAAACATGTCACAAGTCCTAAAAAGTACAGGCGCTCCATGCGCAATCGTAAATAAAGCACTAAAGTATGGCATAATCCCATGATAGTAATAAATCCCCAAACTAGTTTGTGGCCCCCAGCACGGTACTTTGAAATCAGGTAGTAAGCCGATGGGGTGCCCACACACCCACCTGTGGTTAGCGCGCTCGATCTCGGAATAGGTGTCAAGAACTCGGGTCCTAGGTGGACACAAGTGGGCGGTTAAAAACCAAATATTAACTATTACACACTGGTGCCTCTGCATTATATCTATTTCCAGCATTTTAATTAACGTGTAGTAATTAAAGCCATGATCATCTCCACTAATGACCCACAAGTATAGGGGGTGTATCGCAGTATTTTCGATAAGTAAGAGTGTCGAACCCAACGAGGAGAAGAAGGTGCTGGCTAGTGGTATGGATCAGGAATTCTCTGCAAATACTTAGCAAACGAATTTTTAGGGGTTTTCAATAAAGCAAGTAAACAGAGTACGAGTAAATAAAAGACAGTAGGAACAAGTGCAGCAAGTGGCCCAATCCTTTATGCAGCAAAGGATAAGCCGGTTGTATTTCTATAGATGACCAAACGTTCTCAAGGACACATGGGAAGACTGTCAAGTGCTTTCGCTTCATATAGTTGATCAATCTTCTTTAGCTTGCTAAGTGTTGTGTGGATGTACCTGTGCTAATGTACCGCCCCATCCAAGACTAAATACATCCTTGTGATTAAACCCTCTTGCAAACATCTGTAAGTACAAGAAAGTACTTAAGGTAGAAACCTAACCACAGCTTTAAACTCTAAGACCCTTACGTCCCTTGTGCAATGGTTTCCTAACGGGGGTTCAGGTTTCTGTCACTCCGGCAACCCCTACGATTAGTAGCCAAATACACAATGCATTCCCTTAGGCCCATATAGGTGAAGTGTCATGTAGTCGACGTTCACATGACACCACTAGAAGAAGTACACCACAACTTAAATAACAATCTATTGAATCTTTCTCAACACAACTCCACTACTAACAACAAGACTTCTCCCATGTCCTGAAGAAAAAAACGAACTACTCACAAGACATCATATGGATAATGATCAGAGATGTAATAATGATGTATAACAATCTGAACATAAACAATAATTTAACGGTTCACTCAATAGCATCAACTACAAAGAGTAATCAACACCGGGAAAGTTTCCTCTATGAACTATGCAAGATTCAACTCAATTGTTACAGCAATATGGAGATGGTGATGAGGGTGCTGATGGTGATGATGGTGGTGGTGGTGATGATGATGATCCCGATGAAGTCCAGCTTGATGGTGGTGTTGATGGCGACGATCTCCCCTCTCCGGGAAGGAATTCCCCCGGTAGAAATCTGTCTGCCGGAGAGATCTTTCTCTCTCGGTGTTTTCCGCCCCGCAGAGGCGGCAGAATCTTTCTGTGGTCGCTCTTCCAGTCTTAGGGTTTTGGGGGGTTGATATACGCCAGAGGGGAGAGGCTGGAGTGGGCCAGGGCGGCCACACCACTCCCTGGCGCGGCCTAGGCCTGCCCGCGCCATGGGGTGGTGTGGTCCCCCTGTGGCCCACCTCTGCTCCATCTTCTGGCATCCCGAGTCTTCTGAAAAAATAGAATTTTCCGTATATTTTCCGGGATTTTCTGATCTTCACGAATTTTGCCTCCAAACAGCACCTTTTCCATCAGAATCCTGACTGCAGCGGTCCATGCTCCAAAAGTCATCAACCATGCAAAAATAGATGAAATAACATAAGTATCACCTCTCAATACGAAATATATCAATGAATAATAGTGAATTAAGACATAGAATAGTGATGCAAAATGGACGTATCAACTCCCCCCAAGCTTAGACTTCGCTTGTCCCCAAGCGAAACTAAGCTCAATAAATATGGCCTCAGGTTTATGGAGTGAAGAGTCGATAAAAGAATACGGACAAGAAGCATCACATTCATCAAATACATAGATCATAATAGAAGACAACTCACTATTATATAACTCAACTTGTAATGAGTAAAGGAAACACAATAAAGATACATAAAGTGAATCATGATTGGTAATGGCAAACTTAGCTCTTGGTCGAAGAATAGTCGATAATTTGCTAAGTTCACAAATAGCTGGTTTTCAAAGAAAGCTTTCAAAGTAATAAACTTCAAGATAAGAGCAATGTGCAAAACAAGGAACATAAGAAACATGAATGCATAAATCATCATATGAATGAATGAAACAGAACAACTCAAAATACTTGCTGAGATAGAGGGGAGTAGGTTTACTGACTCAACTACAAAGTAAAAGAAAGGCCCTTCGCAGAGGGAAGCAGGGATTGCAAGTCTCATAAAGAGCTCCCAAAAATTATGATACTTACTAGCTTTCAGCTCTCATTGCCCCTATCATAGGCATCTTTAGGTGATTAAGGTTAAAGTGACACAACTAAGAGGATATGCTTGACAAGTTATAAGTTGAAATCTCATGCCCCTTACTTATGAGTACCGATCCTCATGCTACTCAACTTCAGTCACGAGCAAGCTCTTGTCATTGTAAATACATGCGTATCATTGAAGCGCCAGCGGGTACCCTTGCACATGACATAGGAGCTATCCCATAATCAAAATGACAAGGCAAGCAGACAGTGAGCATCTCAGCGATCCTTTTATTTGCTACCTGCATAGGTTTTTATTGAGGATGCTTCATAGAATGCTGACTATAGTTATGCTGCAAGTTTCCACCATGATTAGGCATGGCTTAAGCTAGCGGCCCAGGCGTTTCTCTAACACACATATAAACTCCATGATCTTACAAGTTCCACTTTTATTTCACACCGCCGGGATCCATAAGCAAAAGAACATGATATCAACTAGGTACAAAGTACCGAATGAAGTGTTGAAAGTGGTCCCCATGATACATGGTTCGGCTAACTTCAACTCATAAGGCGCAAGCATATACGCAACAAAGAAGGACCCAATGGTTCAAGTTTATTAAATGCAAGAAAGTAAAGTGTGCCATCAAGTTCATGGGAGCTTTAATCACTAATTTTCACATAACAAGTTTAATTTGGGAGGTAGATAAAACAAGAATTTACTTGGAATAGCAATAATGCTACTAGGTAGGTATGGTGGACACAAATGTTAAAGGTTTTGGTTTAAAGGAGGTGGATGCACAAGAAGAATTCCCTCTCAGTATAGGTTTTTGGCTAGCAAGGCTGGGTAGCAAGTACAAGAGTTGAGGGAAACAAACAAACATACAAATGATAAAGACAAACATGCAATCTTCCTTGGAAGCACAAAAGATCTTAACTAGAGAATACTAGACTTATGAGCAAATCAAGAAAGAAAGATGATGAAATTATTTTTCTCTAGAGTACTCTTATCTTTTTCTTTCAAATCAAAAATAGTGTTGCTACTGACCGAGCTAGGTTTGCCAAAACCAACTAAATTAACTCAATGATCCCAAAGTGCTACCAATACTAACAACAAGATCAATCATATAACCATGAATTGAAAACTAATATAAGCTATGCAAAAGAGTGAATGATAGAACTTATCATTAATATTCCATAACAGCAACTCACACCAAGGGATACATATCTAACGAGAGAGGGGAAACTTCCATAATGCAAACCATACTACATAATAACTCCTCTATTCATGATATGACTCTACTAATAAGGTAAAAAGATAGAAGATAGTGATATGATACCGCGGCACTCCCCCAAGCTTGGAACAAACCAAGGGTATGCCAAACCTGATGACGAATTACTCCTTAGGTGGTGGTGGTATCCTCTCATCTTCGTCCGTCTTCCAGGGTAAAGGCTTCCCATCAACAAAGGACATCGTGGTTTCCATCATCCTGAAACTTGTAGCAGCACTTATGCGTTTAAACCTAGCCTCATACTCACAGTTTTGATTTTGAACGTCATAGAACTGTGCTTGCAGTTTGTTGGTTGTTTGGCAGAGTGAGAGGACTTCGTCTTTGAGTTCAGCAGTCTCCTTTTGGTGCTCGGTGATGAGTTCGGAACAAATCTTATGGATGATGTCCACTTCACGCTCCGCCATCTTCCTGTACCTAAAGACTTCTTGCTCCAATGCTTCCATCCTGTCCTCCAGACTTCCTTCACCTTTAGGGCCTTGAACCTCCTTGATCCAGACCTTCCCACCTTCGAGCAACAACTCCTTGGGATGAATCTTCAATTCTCTCATGTATGGGTTGATGATATCCTCTAAAGAGTCTCCCTTGGATGATCCAGAGGAAGACATTGTGGCTCCAAATCTGGGATTCTACCTGGCAGAAACAGATCAAAACAAAAACACAGCTAAAACACGATATACAAACCTCGGGGGATCCAGGGGTTATATATTACGAAGTTTCATATCAAAAGGAAGGTACTGGGAGAAAACGGGTCGGAGACGGAGTCCTGGGTGGCCTCACCACCTGGTGGCGCGGCCAGGGGTGGGCCCGCGCCATGGGGTGGTGTGGGCCACCCCGGCTCCGATTCCATCCGTTTTTCGCTTCGAAACTTTCCTTATTGACTGAAAACTGCAAAAATATAGTTGGATTGTACTTTCGTGGAACTTTTCTTACCAGGTCTGTTACCTAGTTGGAAACGGACTCTACAGGTCTCTGAATTTGGTCTCTAGTAGATTCTTTCGGAGCCACCACTTGAATAACATCAATATCTTCATCTTCATATACTTATTACTTGAGTCATAAAACCTTTCTCTTCCTTATTACACCATTGTCTCCACTTCCTAGAAATTTCTTTCACACAAAACTTCACACAGTTCTTATTAGCAATATTAGTATAAGTGAAGTGATAAAACCTTTTGAGTCCAACTTCAACTGAAAACCATCAAAACAAAAGCTACTATAGCAACTCCTTCCGAAAAACCAAAAAGAATTCAAAAAGAAAATCGAATAAAGAAGCAAATGCAAGATTGGTTAAATCTGTCAAAACAGACCAACAGGTAAAGATCAATTTTTTCGAAAATCTTCTGTTGCTCAAATCAAAAATTGCAAAACTAACGAAAGTTCAATAACAACCTGGGGCAGAAGCACAAAACATTACAGCTCAATATGACATACAGAGATCTCTCACGAATGTTTACGGTGAAGCATAAAAATCTGTTTCGGGACAGCAACTTCCCTAAATCTTACTTCTCTCTCATTAGAGGTTGATCTTGACACAAAAACCAAACAAAACGGATAAGGAGCGGTTATTAACAAAGTAATAACTTCCAAGACTCAAAGAAACAAAAACAAACTGAAAGCAAAAACAAATTGGGTTGTCTCCCATAAAGCTCTTTTCTTTATAGCCATTAAGATGGGCATGATAATTTTGAAGAAGCTCTCCTAGGGATATGAATTGAAGTGAAAGAGAGCATTAAGAAGAAAAAACACACACACATTTAAGTCTAACCCACTTCCTATGCAAGGGAATTTTGTAAACAAACAAGTTCTTGAAACCAGAGACAACTTGCATAAGAAGGCAAAAGAAGCGAAATATAAAAACTTTCAGCATAAAGCGAGGAAACTTGATATTATTGAGATACATAAGAACACTTTTCCCTCTCTCATAGTAGCTTTCAGTATCATGCATAAACTTAACAATATAGCTATCACAAGGACTATCATAGCAATGATCACTTATTCTAACAGAAAACACAGAGATACTAGCTCTCATAACACTACTTTGTGAAACAATATTAGAGGTATCCTTACAAAGGATAGGGTGTCCCTCTTTTTCATATTTAGTGACAAAGTCTTTCACATTTGCTACTATAGGTTCATCAACCATTTGTTTATCAGGTTCAACAGCTTTATTCATACTTTCATTAACCATACTAGCTATCATAGAATGCTCCTTTACCTTAACTAGAAAAGGCATTATCTCAATATAAGGTTTAGGTAAAACATGATTAGCAGTATAAACTTCAGTATTCCTTGCAGGAACACTTTTAGCAACATCTTTATAAGGTTCATGATACTTATTCCACTTCTTTTTAGGCACTTCAATGTAGGAAGCAAAAGCCTTAAAATAAGAAGCAATAGCTTGAGAGTCTAGACCATAAGCATTTTTAATATTTTGAAAGTCATCAGTTCCCATAAAAGATTCAATGCATTCATAATCATAATTTATACCTGACTTTCTACCTTTTTCATTCTCCCAAGCTTCAGCGTTGTCTTGAATACGGTCCAGAAGATCCCATTTAGCTTCTTCTTCCATGCGAGTGAATGATCCAGCACAAGAAGCATCCAATAAATCTTTATCATGTAGAGGGAGCCTTGCATAAAAGTTATTGATAATAATATTGTTGGGGAGCTCATGAATGGGACATTTGAGCATTAGTAACTTCAATCTCCCCCAAGCTTGAGCTGTACTCTCTCCATCAAGAGGCCAAAAGTTGTATATTTGATTCCGATATTTATGCATCTCACTAGGAGGATAAAACTTTGAATAAAAGAGAGGCACTATTTCCTCCCATTCCAGAGCTTGACCATTCTTCAGCAGCTTATACCATTCCTCAACTCTTCCTTTCAGTGATAATGAGAATAACTTCTTCTTAACTTGATCTGTAGTAATACCTGCACACTTGAACAACCCACATAATTCATGTATAAAGAGTAAATGATCACCGGGATGGACAGTTCCATCCCCAACATAGTAGTTATCCATAACACGATCAATAATTCTTGTAGGTATTTTGAAAACATTTTTCTCAGCAGGTGGTGGCTTATCTACTACCTTAGCAGTGGTAGTAGCATTACCAAATAAGAAACTCAGCGAATTATCCATAACAAAAATAAAGCAACTAGCAGAAGTAAACAATACTCACAGTAGAAGTTTCCTTTACCAGTTCCACTCTTCAATAGCTCTTCACTCCCCGGCAACGGCGCCAGAAAATAGCCTTGATGACCCACAAGTATAGGGGGTGTATCGCAGTATTTTCGATAAGTAAGAGTGTCGAACCCAACGAGGAGCAGAAGGTGCTAGCTAGTGGTATGGATCAGGAATTCTCTGCAAATACTTAGCAAACGGATTTTTAGGGGTTTTTGATAAAGCAAGTAAACAGAGTACGAGTAAATAAAAGACAGTAGGAACAAATGCAGCAAGTGGCCCAATCCTTTATGCAGCAAAGGACAAGCCGGTTGTATTTCTATAGATGACCAAACGTTCTCGAGGACACATGGGAAGACTGTCAAGTGCTTTCGCTTCATATAGTTGATTAATCTTCTTTAGCTTGCTAAGTGTTGTGTGGGTGAGCCTGTGCTAATGTACCGCCCCATCCAAGACTAAATACATACTTGTGATTAAACCCCCTTGCAAACATCCGTAAGTACAAGCAAGTAATTAAGGTAGAAACCTAACCACAACTTTAAACTCTAAGACCCTTACGTCCCTTGTGCAATGGTTTCCTAACGGGGGTTCAGGTTTCTGTCACTCCGGCAACCCCTACGATTAGTAGCCAAATAAACAATGCATTCCCCTAGGCCCATATAGGTGAAGTGTCATGTAGTCGATGTTCACATGACATCACTAGAAGAAGTACACCACAACTTAAATAACAATCTATTGAATCTTTCTCAACACAACTCCACTACTAACAACAAGACTTCTCCCATGTCCTCAAGAACAAAACGAGCTACTCACAAGACATCATATGGATCATGATGAGAGATGGAATAATGATGTATAACAATCTGAACATAAACAATAATTCAACGGTTCACTCAATAGCATCAACTACAAAGAGTAATCAACACCTGGAAAGTTTCCCCTATGAACTATGCAAGATTCAACTCAATTGTTACAGCAATATGGAGATGGTGATGAGGGTGCTGATGGTGATGATGGCGGTGATGATGATGATGATCCCGATGAAGTCCAGCTTGATGGTGGTGTTGATGGCGACGATCTCCCCTCTCCGGGAAGGAATTCCCTCGGCAGAAATCTGTCTGCCGGAGAGATCTTTCTCTCTCCGTGTTTTCCGCCTCGCAGAGGTGGCGAAATCTTTCTGTGGTCGCTCTCCGAGTCTTAGGGTTTTGGGGGGTTGATATACGCCAGAGGGGAGAGACTGGAGTGGGCCAGGGTGGCCACACCACTCCCTGGCGCGGCCTAGGCCCGCCCGCGCCATGGGGTGGTGTGGGCCCCCTGTGGCCCACCTCCGCTCCATCTTCTGGCATCCTGAGTCTTCTAGAAAAATAGAATTTTCCATATATTTTCCCGGATTTTCTGTTATTCGCGAATTTTGCCTCCAAATAGCACCTTTTCCATCAGAATCCTGACTGCAGCGGTCCATGCTCCAAAAGTCATCAACCATGCAAAAATAGATGAAATAACATAAGTATCACCTCTCAATACGAAATATATCAATGAATAATAGTGAATTAAGACATATAATAGTGATGCAAAATGGACGTATCATCCACCATTAAGCATATGAAAACCTTCCATCAATAGTGGAACGACAATGACGCGAAGCAGCACCTAAGCAAGCAACTACGACTCGCAAGGTTGTCTGTCTATCAAACAACATGCAATAGGATATATCCAAGGCAATATAGAGGCTACAAGGAATATAAATGGTGCACGGAAACTAAAGCATCACAAAACGGATAGTAATAGAAACCAGGAGGAAGTAAAGACTATAAATGCAAAATAGGTAGAAAGGGGAAGAATGCTTGCCTAGGAAACACTGCCGAATGTACATTATCCAAAGAACTTGTCGAGACTTGCATCAACTCAACGGCCTAATCCATGAAGAAGCAAAGCACTAAAATAAAACACCAGATGCACTATTTAATACTACGGTAGAAGATCGGGCATGATGCATGTATGATGTATGACATGGGACAGATGCGATGCAACTAGGCAATATTAAGCAGAACCGGGGTCCCGACAATTAATAGAAGGTTCAAGTTATTTAGGTACCCCGTAATTTAAATGTTACCTTAACAAGGCAAAACAAGTCATCAGTTTGCTATGCAAATTTAAATGGAGCTAATATAAGTCTATAATAGCCCGCATATACTCTCCATATTTAATTATTAATTGAATCGTCTAAATGGCCCCAAACACATGAATATGTATGCCATCATGAACAAATTTAATATGTAGCAGGTGAGTGTCATATTTTATAAAAATAAGAGGGATCTCAGATAGGCTCATACATCTAGGCTGAAGATCTTGGTTCAGAGGGGTTTAGGTTCAGCGGGATCGGTCTTCGGATCCAAGAGGAAGAAGAGCACCGGGTGCGGCCTTCGGGTCTGGGGATCGGGGTCTTGGGCATCACCATCTTTGGGTGCCGGGTAGGAGTGCTCAGTGATCCGTGAGGAAATCCTTGGATTCCGGGAAGTAGATCTTGGCATCCGAGATGGAGATATTCGGGTGCCGACTTTATCATCGAAAACTTGTATCCGCAACGGGGGTTCTCAGGTCACGTTATTAGTTGTCGGTCTCGATCTCTGGAATTGCAACGTAGATCTTGTCAGCGTCTTGGTCTCGACGGGAGTAGGGTACGTATCCATGCCCGCTCAAACAAGGACAGAACATGGCGTCGGTACAAGTGGCTGAGCAAAAACAATGGTGAAACGGATGTGTAATGGCATGCCCAAAACCTACGAACAGGGCAGATGACGAACGATTGGAACATCAGGATCATGCATGCGTGTAGAAGCCTGGTGGCATCAGACGGCTTCAAGTGGAGACTAGAGGGGGACACCATCACGTGGCCATGGTCACGTGAGGCGGTTGAGGAGAGCCTACAGGGGCGCGGTGCAGGGTTGGCGTTGAGCGCCTGAAGTTCGCGGGAGGCCGGAGGCGTCGTCATGAGGCGACAGTGCCCAGATGTAGAGGTAGGAGGCGGCGAGGTCGTGGTGGAGAGGCGCACGAGGAGGCCGGTGATGTCGGCGGTGCCGGGCTCCGGAGGAGGGCAGGAACCGGTGATGGAGCGAGAGGATCCCGTCGGGGACGGTGGTGATCGCGGAAGATGCACGAGGAGGAGGCGTAGAGGATGCAGGGCCATTGCCGGAGGTGGACTGGCGCTACAGCACTGCTCGAGGAGGCGGCTCTGGTCGATGACGAGGAGGTGGGGGATCACGTGGCATCAGGTCTCGCTGCGGCGTGCAGAGGGAGGGCACAGGCGGTGCTCCTCGCGGACGAGGGAGCTCGGGGCACCCACCCGTCGGGACGGAGCGCTGCAGGGGTCGTAGCATGGCGGTATGCTCGGGGTTGATGGTGAGGAGGTGGGGCATCACGCCATAGGGGCGGGCCGGCAGGCGCCTATCCGTTGGTGATGGAGCTCGCAGAAAGCCGCACGTTTGCGATGAAGGCGCATTCGGCGAGGCAGGGGACGCGGGAGGCAAGTACGGAGAGGTGGACGTGGCTCTTGACGATGGCGACCCATAGAGGAGAGGGCTCGACGGAGCTCTCAGGGTGGTGGAGTGGCGAGGACAAGGCTAGGCGGCGGCCATGGCCGGGGATCTCTGACGGGTGGCAAGGGGCGCGCGTCGCTGGTGGCGGGGGGGGGGGAACTCAGGGATGGGAGGAGCGTGTGGTGGAGTGGTATGCGTCGGTGGCGACGAGAACATAGGGGTGGGGTGGTCGCGAGCAAGCAGGGATCAGAGGAGATAGACGCGGGGCAGGTGGGGATCGGGAAGCGTGTGGCGTGGGATGGGTTCGATCCTGCGGGTTGGCGTGGCGGTGTCGGTCGCGTCGGGCTGATCGGGCCTGGTGGTTGCAGGGCGGGTGTAGCAAGGTGGGGCTAGGGAGACGAGGTGGGCGATGCACACATGCGTATCGTGTGTCGTCGTAGCATGGCGTACTAGTGTGGTGCGCAGGCGGGTGTGCGTGGCCGCGTGGTGGGATTAGGTGGTGGTTAGGGCTAGGATTTTAGGTTAGGGTTTGGAGGTGGCCGGCTGGGCTTTTGGGCCTGGATGGCTACCTCCCTAAATAAAAGTAAACTTTATATTTATTATTTTTCCTATTTTATTTTAGAGGCCTTTTGTAAATATTTTTGGACAAAACAAAATAGTCGGACGAACACAGTTTTGATTTGAATAAAGAGAGCGAAGATATTTAGAAAACAAAGCTAAGCTTTCAGAAAATAGTTTTAGGTAATTGGATATGCATGCAGTCATGAGGATGCTCAAATGCAATGCGGCATGAAGACATGAGCATGCTGTCATGATGATGCACAAAATAAAAACAACACCTGATTTTCTAGTAGTGGTTTTACCCGGGGTGCTACAATTCGACACCACTAACAATGGATCTCGCCCTCGAGATCCGCCTCATGGTACGGGGAAGAAGGCCGATGATATGAGTCTTCTCGTTAGTGTAGATCGTCGCGATACCACTAACAATGATTATTGTTCCACCTTGAATCGTCTACACCACTAACAAGAGTTCATTATTCATGTTCGTTGAGAGAACACTCAGGAGAAATAAAGGACGAAGGTAAATGTCTCAAGAGATAAGACCACCTCTAACTTCAATGGGCAGAGAGAAAAGGTGCAACCTAATCCACTCCAATGTACGAGAGCGAATATAATGAGTAGTCGACATGGGGGCCAATCCATCACGCACCCAATCTATTACTCCGTACATGAAGTAGAAAAATCATGCAACCTATTCTCGGAATTGGGACTGAAGATCTTCACAAGAGATATTCAGAAACAAAGGATCGATGTAGGCTCTTCTGATGTAGATGATTTCATCGCTTTGGAAACCACCGAAAGATACAAAAGAAATCGTATGAAAAAACACAATGATTAGGTCTCGCGATGGTTCCATTGGCATGAACAACACATGCTCAAGGTATACTCCAACTTCACCAATGCTCATCCTTCTCATAATGTTTTTCAATGATATGGATATCCGTCAGGCTACAGATACATATAAAGAGTACAAGGACCAAAAAGATTGGATGAAGGGTACAACAAACGAGATGTAGATTAGATGATTGTATCTCCACCGTTATAAAAGGGAGAGAGAGAAACCCTGAAGAAATGACGGAAACCCAACCACGAGAAATCCTGGACTCGAAGAAAAGATAAGAGTAGATTCAAAACACGCAGAGGTAAGAGGAAAATAGTATAGGGGTAAGGAGTAAAAATAGATCTAATCAGATCTATCCAACCTATTTTGCAAAAATAGTGTTGACACTCTACATTGGCCGTTAGCTAGGTTATTCTATAGGCTGGACCAGTGGGGTATCGAACTGCTGAGCTCTGATACCACTTTTTAACACCCTCAAATCGACCCTATGCAAGTTTTAGCGATTCCCGCCAAACCCGCATAGAAACAATTCAAAGATGCCCACTGGGCACTTGCGTGCGGGTGGAAAACAAAGTAATATAATTACACAATAGTCCATGATGGAACCCACAGAACATATATATACAACAACCTCTCCATGAGTCAAAAATATAGATGTACAGTACAAAGATCCAAATCACCTTGAAAATGATACAACATCCGAGTACGGATAAGATGCAAATGGGGCTAAGAGCCCTGAAGAATAACCAATGGCGTCCATAATCCTTCCTAGGCTAAGCCAGAAGGGTAACCCTGCTAACGACGATGATCTCAAACCTGCTAAACAAAAGGGGTGCCGACAAAGGGAAAAGGAAAAAGAGAGCGGTCAGTACTGAGGCCAATACACAACGAGTCTAGAATTCAGTGGCTATCGCCTACATAGGTATGGTGGAGTGAAGCGGCAGCAAAGCATGCATTAAACAACCTATAGATACTCGATACACTGTCGGCTATCAAAGAGATAAGAAAGACCTATTTTGAACCAACCTGATACTAACACCAAGCATACCCATCCTGGTATTTCCCCCTCGAGACCAAACGAGGAAGTCATGCCAAGAAAACTCACACGGTGGCAATTTTATTCATTCATTCCATGGTGGTTGTCCAACTTACTAGTCATATTAGGTACAAATCATATTATAACATCAATTCTTTTGTTACAATTGTCTATGATCAAGAAACTATGCTCCAAGTCATCCATAACCGCGGACATGGATTTTCAAAAAGATTTAACCCTGCAGGGGTGCACCAAAGTATCCGCATGCACTTCAACCCTTGTTGTCAGATCCGAATATGAGCAAGATCCTAAACATACACCCAACGATATGCGACAGGGCCTTAGACACGATCTTTCCCAGACCCAAAGCAAGTACATGGGGGCCACCCCACTAAGCTACCCGCAACAAAGTCAGCTGGCTCTGAGATAGACCCATGGTTTGTATCGACGGTTGTAAATGACTGGGAACCCGAAAGTGTGTCTGGGCTTGTCGATACAGCAAAAATGTGTCACAAGTCCTAAACAGTATAGGCGCTCCACGTGCAATCATAAATAAAGAAGTAAAGCATGGCATAAGTACATGATAGTAACAAAGCCCCAAACGAGTTTGTGGCCCCCAACACAATACTTTGAAATCAGGTAGTAAGCCGATGGGGTGCCCACACACCCACATGTGGTTAGCGCGCTTGATCTCGAAAGAGGTGTCAAGAACTCGGGTCCTACATGGTCACAAGTGGGTGGTTAAAAACCAAATATTGACTATTACCCACCGGTGCCTCTACATTATATCTATTTCCAACATTTTAATTATCAAGTAGTAATTAAAGCCATGATCATCTCCACCATTAAGCATATGCCAACCTTCCATCAATAGTAGAACGACAACGAAGCAAAGGAGCACCTAAGCAAGCAACTACGACTCGCAAGGCCGGCTGTCTATCAAACAACATGCAATAGGATGTGTCCAAGGCAATATAGATGGTGCATGGAAACTAAAGCATCACAACACGGATAGTAATAGATCAACAGGAAGAAGTAAAGACTATAAATGCAAAATAGGTAGAAAGAGGGAAAATGCTCGCCTGGGAAACACTACCGAAGGTGCATTATCCAAAGAACTTGTCGAGACTCGTATCAACTCAATGGCCTAATCCGCGAAGAAGCAAAGCAGTAAAAGAAAACACCGGATGCACTATTTAATACTACGGTAGAAGATCGGACATGATGCATGTATGATGTATGACATGGCACAGATGCGATGCGACTAGGCAATATTAAGCGGAACCGAGGTCCTGACAATTAATAGAAGGTTCAAGTTATTTAGGTACCCCGCAATTTAAATGTTGTCTTAACAAGGCAAAACATGTCATCTGTTTGCTATGCAAATTTAAATGGAGCTAATATAAGACTAGAATAGCCCCCATATAGTCTCCATATTAATTATTAATTGAATTGGCTAAATACCCCCAAACACATGAATATGTATGCCATCATGAACAAATTTAATATGCAACTGGTGAATGTCATATTTTATAAAAATAAGGGGGATCTCAGATAGGGTCACACATCTAGGCCGAAGATCTTGGTTCAGAGGGGTTCTGGTTCAGCAGGATCGGCCTTCATGAACAAATTTAATATGCAACTGGTGAATGTCATATTTTATAAAAATAAGGGGGATCTCAGATAGGGTCACACATCTAGGCCGAAGATCTTGGTTCAGAGGGGTTCTGGTTCAGCAGGATCGGCCTTCGGATCCAAGAGGAAGAAGAGCACCAGGTGCGGCCTTCGGGTCTGGGGATCGGGGTCTTGGGCTCCGGGTAGGAGTGATCGGTGATCCATGAGGAAATCCTTGGAGTCCGGGAAGTAGATCTTGGCATCCAAGATAGAGATATTCAGGTGCCAACTTTATCATCGAGAACTTGTATCCGCACCGGGGGTTCTCGGGTCACGTCGTTAGTTGTCGGTCTCGATCTCTGGAATGGCATCATAGATCTTGTTAGCGTATTGGTCTTGATGGGAGTAGGGTACAGATCCATGCCCGCTCAAACAGGGACAGAACTTGGCGTCAGTACAAGTGGCTGAGCAAAAACAATGGTGAAACGGATGTGTACTAGCACGCCCAAAACCCGCGAACAGGACAAATGACGAACGATTGGAGCATCAGGATCATGCATGCATGTAGAAGCCTGGTGGAATCGGACGGCTTCAAGTGGTGACAAGAGGGGGACACCATCACGTGGCCATGGTCACATGAGGCGGTCGAGGAGATCCTGCAGGGGTGCGGTGCAGGGTTGGCGTGGAGCGGCTGAAGTTCGCGGGAGGCCGGAGGCATCACTATGAGGCGGAAGCACCTAGTTGTAGAGGTAGGAGGCGGCGAGGCCGCGGTGGAGAGGCGCACGAGGAGGCCGGTGATGTCAGTGGTGCCCGGGCTCCGGAGCAAGGCAGGAAGCGGTGATAGAGCGAGAGGATCCCGTCGGGGACGGTGGCGATCATGGAAGATGCACAAGGAAGAGGCACGGAGGACACGGGGCCATGGTCGGAGGCGGGAAGGCGCTACAGCGCTGCTCGAGGAGGCAGCTCTGGCCGATGACGAGGAGGCGAGGGATCACGCGGCATCGGTGTAACACCCTCAGGATTAGGGTTAAACAAACCTCGGATTATCCTCCGAGATAAACTTAACTCCAATCTCAGAGACTCACAGTATATGATTCGGTAGCATTATAGAACAAGGGATTCAACAGCATAAGAATAAACTCTTAATAGAGTATGATATCAGATTATTACAAACCAGGGTTCACAGACCCATCATTACACCAAACAATGAAAGCAAAATATGTTGTTCTACACAATAAACTTAACAAATGGCCTAAGAGGCCATAAACATAAGCGACATCCAACCCGTAGTCCTCAGGCTGCTACCTGGTACCCCCAACTACTCGTCGATGTTAACGTAGAAGCCAACTTCGGTTGCGACTAGATCATATGAAGAAAAACAACAATGGCGCAAGGCTAAGTACAGGAATGTACTCCGCAAGACTTAGATAACCTAGTATCTACATGCTGTGGCTAGAAAAGCTTTCTCTGGATTTCCTTTGCGTAAAGCCTACTTTGTTTGTAAACAAGAGAGAGTAGAGGCTCGTCTACACAAAATACTTTTAAAACAGGATAAGAGAGCGACGACTCCATCTTGAACATCCAAACTTGTTAACCAAGTACATCTGAACTCCTCATCTAGGATCACCCCCTCGAACCCCCGAGGAAGCATCCTTAAGCACACGTGGATCAACAAGTTTTACTTTTGTTAGTATTATCTATGATCTTAGAATTCGGTCACCAAGCATTCATAACAGTTAACACGGCTTTTCGAAAAGATTTAACCCTGCAGGGGTGTACAACTTTACCCACACGTACCAAATGACTCTTAGTGCCAAATATTATTAGCCCTCTTCCTTGGAGGGCCGGTAGAGGATGATTGACCACGACCTTTACCTTGCTTTCGTCAATACCATGAGTCACGCCCTAAGGAGGGTTCTGCCATAATGGGTCAAATCCTGAAGCCGGTCCCTAGAGATGTGGGCGATGTTGGTTTATCAGGGGCGCCATCTACCCTAAGCAAACCCGACCACGCTTACCTACCTGTTATGATGCACCTCCTTCACCTCCTCTTTTGAAAACATTTTCAATGCCTATGCCAAATGGAAAGCCCAAACTATGTGACTCATGGAATCTACTAGGCAAGTTAGTTAGTCGAGGGGTTTCCCAGGCCCCGCGTGGTTGTACGCTCGTCTCGGTTCCAAAGGCAAGAACTCGGTTCCTAGTGGTGGAGAGCATGCGACTACAAAAACCACACCCAACGTGGCCTCCCATACAAGCCTTAGCATATTTATTCGTCACCTCTGATCATGTATCCATCTCCTACCTTTCTAGATTCTTTGGCATCTCTGATTCATCATCATCGGGATGGTTCAGGCGTAATTACTAAGCATGGCTAAGCTTGACCATCGAAGAAGCTCTAGAAACGCTCACATGCCAAACCTAGGTATGCTAGGAGTTGTGGATCAGGTATATAAGGCTACAACAGGGAAACTATGCAGCAGATAGGTAACTCTAGCTACTGACAAAAGACCACATTGGAATCATGTGCAACATAGCGAGAAAGTAGATACTTTGTAAAACATAGGTTCAGAATGATAGGCTACGCTTGCCTTGTCCTTCAGTAAACAGATATGGATCTTCGGTGTCATTGACTTTAGTCTCATGCTCGGATCCTATCACGAAGAAGCAATACCGGAAATAAAGGAAACAATCAACATCTTGAACCATGCAATGCACAAGCACATGAATGACATGTCAGATTAAGTTATCATGACAACCCTAGGATTAGCATCGATTTTAAATGGGTTCAAAGTGCCGAGGGTTTGGCATTCCATCGATCCCATATGCGATTAGGGGGGTTCGATGTTCCTCTAAACTAGCTAGGGTTTAGGTTGATCAACAATGCATGATTATATTTTTAAAGTGTAGATCTCATCATTTTGATATATTATTCATATTTTTCTGATTAAATATGAATTAGTTATGAATTTTATAAGATTATGACAATTTCTGCCTTATTTAAAATATTTCTGAAAATAATAAAACCTTTGTGACGTCAGCCTGACGTCATCAACACTGGTTAAATTTTTTATTACCACACCATATTATACCCACAGACACTGAAGGGTGGGACATGTGCCACATTGGATTGCCACCGTGGCAAAGGTTGACAGGCGCTGGCGTCAGTACCACGTCAGCCCACGCGGCAACCACGCGGCGGCCACGTCTGCCTCTATGTCGGCCTCGCCGGCAGGAGCTGCAGGAGGTCGTCGCCGGCGGCGTTCCCGGCGGTTCTAGGAAGCGCGGCCAGGCGCGTTCGAACCGCGCTAACTAGAAGAATCCTAAGAACCTAATGCCGCCACCTAATGGTCGCCGGAGCAAGCGACACGACAACGAGCTTTGGCGGCGAGCGGCAGCGCACGACGCGGAGGAGCTACGGGCTGCGCCAGGAAGCACAGATAGGACGAGGAGATGCGGAAGATCACCCTCAAGCTAACCATGCAGTCGGGGAGGCGAGAGGGAGACCGGAGCGATGGCGAGATGAACGACGGGGGTCGTTGTTGTTAGAGAAGACGACATCGATGCGGGCGACTGGGAGCTCCCTGACTCGATTTAGCCGACGAGGAGGAAGCAGGCGTCGAGGCGGAGCGGTCGGTGTGGTCAGCGGGGCTCGGGGAGTGCAGGAGCGACGGCTAGCCGGCGTCCATGGCGTCTAGGGTTAGGGCGCGTGGCAAGAACCATAGAGAGGAAGAGAGGAAGGGCTCTGGGGCAAGTGAGGGGATATGGAGAAGGAGGAGCACGTCTCGGCGGTCTTATCCTCGACTCCACATCGACGAATGGGCGGGAATCACGGCGTGGCGATCGACAGCAGCGGCGGCATGCAGCTGCTTCTAGCTGGTGAAGACGGTGGCGGTTTTTTGGAAAACCCCCTCGGAAAGCAAAGAATCAACCCGTGATCCAGAATTGGCGATCCAGGGGCTGGGTTTTTCAGGAAACCCCCTTGGTTTTATTAAAACCTGTACTCCTATTATAAAAAGCCTTTTTAGATGATTTTTAAGTATTTTAAATAGGGAAAGGGCAAGGACCTTTTGGTAAAATACTAGAGCAACCAATTTTTGAATTTGGGCACATTTTGGAACCATTTGTAAAGAAACTAAGGTTTTTCACCTGCATTTGTTCATATATATAGCTCACATGCATAGATTTTATTGATTTAAACACATACATGCAATGCTTGAGTACTAACTACAAATATTACAAACTTGGGTTGTTACAGTCGGGTCTCGCTGCAGCGTGCAGAGGGAGGGCACATGTGGCGCTACTCGCGGACGAGGGAGCTCAGGGCACCCACCCGTGGGGATGGAGCGCTGCAGGGATCACAACATGGCGGCATGCTCGGGTTCGACGGTGAGGAGGCGGGGCATCACACCGCAGGGGCGGGCCGACAGGCGCCTATCCAATGGCGATGGAGCTCGGGTAAGGCCGTGCATCTGCAAGGAAGGCGTGGTCGGCGAGGCAGGGGCTGCGGGAGGCGAGTATGGAGAGGTGGCGGCGGCTCCTAATGACGGTGGCCTATAGAGGAGAGGGCTCGGTGGAGCTCATGGGGAGGCGGAGTGGCGAGGACAAGGCTAGGTGGCGGCCATGGCCATGGATCTCTGATGGGGCGGCAAGGGGCGCGCGTCGCTGGTGGCGGCGGGGGAGCTCAGGGATGGGAGGAGCATGCGGTGGCGTGGTATGCGTCGGTGGCGACGAGAACGTAGGGGTGGGGTGGTCGCGAGCAAGAAGGGATTGTAGGAGATAGACGCGGGGCAGGTGGGGATCGGGAGGCGGGCGACATGGGGTGGGTTCAATCCCGTGGGTTGGCGTGGTGGTGTCGGTCGCGTCGGGCTGACTAGGCCTGGTGGTTGCGGGGCGGTGTAGCAAGGTGGGGCCAAGGAGACGAGGTGGGCGACGCTCGCATGCGTACCATGTGCCGCCGTAGCGTGGCGTGCTGGTTAGGTGCGCAGGCAGGTGTGCGTGGCCGCGGGGTGGGATTAGGTAGTGGTTAGGGCTAGGATTTTAGGTTAGGGTTTTGAGGTGGCCGCCTAGGCTTTTGGGCCTGGCTGGCTGCCTCCCTAAATAAAAGTAAACTTTATATTTATTATTTTTCCTGTTTTATTTCAGAGGTCTTTTGTAAATATTTTTGGACAAAACAAAATATTTGGATGAACACGGTTTTCATTTGAATAAAGAGAGAGAAGATATTTAGAAAACAAAGCTAAGCTTTTAGAAAATAGTTTTAGGCAATTGGATATGCATGCAGTCATGAGGATGCTCAAATACATTGTGGCATGAAGACATGAGCATGCCATCATGATGATGCACAAAATAAAAAAAAACACGCAATTTTCTAGTAGTGGTTTTACCCGGGGTGCTACACCTCCCCTGCTCTCTCTATCATTGGGCTCTGCCCCCACGTTTCGAAAGATGGCATCCTGTGCAGAGTGAAGCCGAGTGGGCTGAATCCACTTAGGAAAGGCCCATGCTCGTTAGAAATCTGGCCCACGACCCCTTTCTCTATTAAAATTTCTTTCTGTTGTACTGGATATGTTAATCTAGCAGCTAGATTTAATTACTTTCGAAACTGGAAAGTAAATAGAATATACCAGATCCAAATTTATACTTACAGCCCTAAGTTTATGCAAACCAAACCCTAAGCCTAGAATAATTCTTATTATTTCCTGACAATAAATCTACTAGTTAGTGTATTTTTCAATCAACCAATCCCTCAGGGAGTTCTATAATCCAAATGGGGTGAGTCCAACTCCCTCTGAAAGATAATTGAAATGCCTAACCTATGGCCTTGGTCTCATGCCAAGTTGAGTTGTGGATCTACTGTAGTAAAAATAACAAAATAAATTAATTTCTGTCTTTAGATAATTCTCTAGGTGAACCTATACCAAATTTTGAGTTGATTCCAATTCCCAGTGGCGTGGTACATCAAAACCAACAAAACCCTACCAGATCAAGAATTATTGAACCTCTATGGGATTTTAATGATTTAAACACTTCATCTAGTGGTTGTTTCACCAATTAAATCACATCTATAGATCTACAATATCAAAAATGGTGTATCTAGTTTCCATAGAAAGGTATTTCTAATACCTACCATGTGTCTTTGGATTCATATCAAAAGCTTCTATAGATTAATTCTGGTGAAAAAGACAATATGTCAACAAAACTGACTTTGGGAATTTCCCAAGGGCATTCTTGCAATTATCTTGGAGTAAATCCAACTCTCAAAATTCATAAACTCCAATATTTACCAAAACCTCTGACGACAAATTTATTTGAGCTATAGATCTTTTCTAGTGATTTATTCACCAAAACAAGGACTATTTCCACTAGAAAGTCCATACCAAATTAAAGAAAAATGATAAAATCATGAAACCACTTTTGGTGGCCTTATTATTTCAATATCTATCTGATGATATCATTGTTGTACATTTATATCATATAGACCCAATACTTAGTTCAAAACCCCTACCTTAGGTCATATTTGACCATTAAATCCAAAAAGAATTTTCACAAAGACAAATAAAGTAATTCCAATGGCTTTGAACTAAAAATATCAAAACCTACTGAATAGTTGTGACTTTTGTATTAATTGTGTTGTATTGCATTAGTGCTTGATTGTCTTGTGCTGATTGTGGCCTTTGTTTGCTTGCATGTGATCCATGACGATGATAGATGCGATTATATCAAAGTCGAGAATAAGGAGATATTGGTTATAATGGTATTCCAAGAAGAAGCCTAGGGGCATATTGCCATATTGCTGGTCACAGACAAGCCTGAAGGGAATATGACCGAGAGGCAATAATACAATGGTTATTATCTTATTCCATGTTTATGATAAATGTTTATTTTGCATGCTATAATTGTATTAATTGGAAACGTTAATACACGTGTGTTTAATAAACAAAATACAATGTTCCTAGTAATGCCTCTCATATAAACTAGCTCGTTGGTTAACAAGATGATCAAGGTTTCCTGATCATGGACATTGGATGTTGTTAATAACAAGGTCACAATATTGGTGGAATGATGTGATGAACATTCATCCGAAGTATAACATTACGATCAAAGTTATTATGTTTATATTGCTATAACATCATACGAAGTAATCCTAGTCCTTAGACCATGAGATCTTGTTAATCACTAACACCGGAAGAGTATCTTGATAACACCAAACGTCACACCGTAACAGGGTGACAATAAAGGTGGGTTCAGTGCTACGAATGTGTTATGTAGAGGCTTGATACGTTGCTAACGAATCTATAATTTTTGATGTTCCATGCTTGTTTTATATCTACTTTCTTATATTTTGTCCACACTTTGGAGTACTTTTACACATTTTCTAGAACTAACCTATTAACAAGATGCCACAGTCCTAGTTGCCTGTTTTCTTCTATTTTTGGTTCCAGAAAAGCCAGAAAATGAATATTCTCAGAATTGGACCGGACAAAAGCCAGAGTCGATATTTTATCGAAAGACTCACGGAGCCAGAAGACGAGATGGAGAGGGGACACAGGGCGGCCACACCACCCCTTGGCGCGGGCAGCCCTAGGCAGCACCAAGGCATGGTGTGGGCCCCCTGGCCTCCCACCGACCTTGCCTCTTCGCCTATAAGAAGCCTCCCGATGCATAAACCCTAAATAGAACAGCCTCCACCCAAGAGTTTGCAGCCACCAAAGCCACATTTTTGCCTCTCCCATAGATCCCATCTCCATGGGAAACGGCTCCCAATAAGCCATGAAGGAAGGGGCTAAGGGGCGGTGCTCCCCTATGATACCGGCGACAGGGAAGGAGTCCTCCGTGCCGCCACCTCTTCACCATATTCACCGCCATCTCCATCGACTCCACCGCCATCTCCATCGCCGTTGCTGATTCCAATGATGATGAGGGAGTAGTTATTCCTCGAGGCTAAGGGTTCTACCAGTAGCTATGTGTTCATCTCTCTCTCTATGCATGATCACATTGTGATCATGAGCTTTGAAATCAAGTAGATCTACCTTGCTACTCAAGTGCTTTAATAGATCTCTGCTCTCTCCATGTGTGTGAAAGTGACAGCGTGCACACCATGGTGGCACTTAGGCTAGAGATTACAAATACTTGTTACGAGTTATATTTGGAGTTCGATGTTTCTATCAAATTGTGGTGTTTGTTGGAACCATCTAGTGCTCAAGGTGGCAGTGTGGGGTTATCTAGATGGGGAAATCAAACTTTGAAGTGTGTTGTTATAACCCTACCATGGATTAGAGTGTCCAACCGAAGAGTAGTTTAGAGTAGTATCATGAAGAGAAGATATTTATATGAGAGTGTTCACTAGTGAAAGTATGATACCTAGGCCTTGTTTCTAAGCATTGAAACACCATTCACAACTAGATCTGTTACATGTTTGCTTGCTTCCATCTTTTTGCCTTTAGTCTCTTCCATGCCATCAAGCTATTTTCTGGCACCGTTACCACTTATAATTATCCATAACACTTGTATTTCACTATCTCTTTGCCGAACTAGTGCACCTATACACCTGACAAGTGTATTGGGTGTGTTAGGGACACAAGAGACTTCTTGTATCTTGATTGCAGGGTTGCTTGAGAGGGGATACTTTGACCACTCCCTCCCTGAGTTCGATAAACCTTGGGTGATCCACTTAAGGGAAAACTTGCTGCTGTTCTACAAATCTCTGCACTTGGATGCCCAATAACTGTCTACAAGAATAGAAGTGCGTAGACATCAAGCTATTTGTCTGGCACCATTGTCGGGGAGGTAAGGTAAAAGGTACTCACATCCTCCCGTGTGAGTGCTCGAAGTTATTTCCTTTAGATTCTACAATTTTGTCTTTTTGTTTCTTGTTTTCACTAGTTAGGCTTAATGAAAAACAACAAAAAAATTAGAGAGCTTTATAGTATTTATCTTGAGTTAGGACATGAAGTGTTTGAAGAGAAAATTAAAAAACCTATGGAACTTTATTTGCATGCTAATAGCAATGTTGTTAGTATGAATTCTTTGGACACCATTATTGCTAATGCTATGGAAAAGTCTAAGCTTGGGGAAGCTAGTTTTTATGAAAATGATCTTTTTAGTTCCCTAGCTTTGGAAGATATCTATCCTATTGCTTATGATAATACCAAACCTCTAATATATGATGATTACAACGATGAATATGATATTTTCAGTCAACCTACTGTTGAGGAGGAAATTAATTATGACTATAATATGCCTCCTATATTTTATGATTATGGTGATGAGAATAATAATGATAGTTATTTTGTTGAATTTACTCCCACTACAATTAATAAGAATGACTATGATTATGTAGAGAGTAATAATTATTATATGCATGTGGCTCATGATAAGAATGTTTCATGTGATAGTTATATTATTAATTTTATTCATGATGCTACTGAAAGTTATTATGAGAGAGGGAAACATGGTTTTATGCATCTCAATAATATAAGGTTTCCCCTCTTTATGTTGAAAGTCTTGAAGTTGCACTTGTTTTGCTTTACTATGCTTGTTGCTTTGTGCTTTCATGACTTGTTTCTTTACAAGGTTCCTATGCATAGGAAGTGGGTTAGACTTAAATGTACTTTGAATTTGCTTCTTGATACTCTCTTTTACTTCAATTCATATTTCTTATGTGAGCATCTTCTCAAACTATCATGCCTAACTTAAAGGCGTTAAAGAAAAGTACTTATTGGGAGATAACCCAAAAGTTTTAGTTGAGTCTTGGAAGTTATTACTTCTGTAATAACCTCTCCTTATCATTTTTGTGTGGTTTTTGTGCCAAGAGTAACCTCTAATGAGAGAGAAGTAATGTTTGGGAAAGTTGCTGTCCCGAAACAGATTTTTGTGCTTCGCGGTAAAAATTCTTAAAAAATCTCTGTACGTCGGTTTGAGCTGTAATTTTTTGGGCTTCTGCCCCAGGTTGTTATCCAACTTTCTTTAGTTCAACACTTTTCTATTTGAGCAACAGAAGGTCTTCGCAAAAATCGGTTTTTACCTTCTGGTCTGTTTTGAGAGATTTCTGCAATTATTTGCATTTGCCTCTTCATCGATTTCTTTTTGGGTTCTTTTTGGTGAATTGAGCTTTCTGAGGGAATTGCTACAGTAGCTTGTGTTTTTAATGAAAGTTTTGTTGTTTTAAAACTAAACCCCAAAGTTTTATTATCTTTTGAATGCACTAATGTTGCTAATGAAGATTGTGTGAAGTTTTGTATGAAGGAAAATTTTCAGGTGTAGGGAAAGAATGATGTAATGAGATGAAGTATGGACAAAAGCTCAAGCTTGGGGATGCCACCCGTGTCACCCCAAGAAATATCCAAGAAGTACAAGTGTCAAAGGTTGGGGATGCCCAAGGCATCCCCTTCTTCATCAATAAAAATCTCAGGTTTCTTCCAAACACTTCATTTTTTATTGTTTCATGCACAATTGTGTTGTTCTTGGAGCGTCTTTGTTTTTGTTTTTAGTTTTCTTTTGCTTTGTTTGCTGCAATAAGTTGGTTGGATCCTAGCACTTCTTTTGGAGAGAGACACACTCTGTTTTCATTGTCTAGAACACTCTAGTTTTCATTCTTATTGTTTTGTGAGTGTTCTCGTTTGCTAGCACTGTGTTTAGCTTTAGTTTTCTTGTGCTTTCATCTTAGAACTTTTTAGTTCTTCTTTCTGGATTTGTGAGACAAGCTCACTGATCTTTATTTATTATTATCTTTGTGAGTTGTTTCAAATAAGTCGATTGGTGTTGGAAGAGAGTAGAAAGCATCATGCTTTAGTGGTACAAAAAGGGAGCTTGTTTTGACTGTGGCTTAGACTTTATCATGTCATGCTAGATATTGTTTTGACTTTGTGCTTAGCTATTTTTGCTGTAGCATGACATGTTATAAACAATTGAGATTGCTTAATGTGCCTTGAAAGAATCATGCATTGTTTTAGCATATTAAAGCATAGTATTGTGGTATTCTCCTTTGATGCTTTATTTGGGTTGACTTGGCGCATGCTCACACCATGTTAAGACTATACCAAGTCACCATAGCCTCTATGATCCTTTAGTTTTCGACTTATAATATCACTTTATGCTTTAATTAATAATGTTTTATTGCTTTGCATGATTATGGCCATTATTGCTCTCTTAGTTGGTCGCTCCCAGTCTTTTGCTAGCCTCCATAACCAAGTGTGAGTTCCACTCATGCATCCAACTCCAAATAAAACCAAGTTATTACAAAGAGTCCACCATACCTACCTAATAGCATTTGCTATTCCAACTATATTCATGTTTTTATCTACCTTCCGAATTAAACTTGTTATGAGAAAATTAGTGATTAAAGCTCTCACGAACTTGATGGCACACTTTACTTTACTTTTCCTTAATAAACATGAACCATTGTGTCATCTATGCGTATATGCTTGCGCTTTATGAGTTGAAGTTAGCAGAACCATGTATCATGGGTAACGCTTTCAACATTGCACTTATATTCCGTTGATATCATGATTCTTTTGCTTATGGATCCCGGCGGTGCGAAATAAAAGGGGGAACTTGTAAGATCATGGAGTTTGTATGTGTGTTAGAGAAACGCCTGGGCCGCTAGCCTAAGCCATGCCTAATCATGGTGGAAACTTGCAGCATAACTATAATGAGCACTCTATGAAGCATCCTCAATAAAAACCTATGCAAATAGCAAATAAAAAGATCGCTGAGATGCTCATTGTCTGCTTGCCTTGTCATTTTGATTATGGGATAGCTCCTATACCATGTGCAAGGGGTACCCCGTTGGCGGTTCTCTATGATACCTATGTACTTACAATGACAAGAGCTTACTTGTTACTGGAGTTGAGTAGCATGAGGTTCGGTACTCGTAAGTAAGGGGCATGAGATTTCAACTTATAACTTGTCAAGCATATCCTCTTAGTTGTGTCACTTTAACCTTAATTGCCTAAAGATGCTTATGATAGGGGCAATGAGAGCTAAAAGCTAATAAGTACCATAATTTTTGGAAGCTCTTTATGAAACTTGAATCCCTGCTTCCTTCTATGAAGGCCTTTCTTTTACTTTTATGTTGAGTCTCCACCTTCTATCTTTATGCACCTATTGAGAGAGCATAGTGGCCATTCTTAGTTTAATATGCATTGTCCCAAGACTTGTTGATTGATGCATAACTTTGATATTGCTTGTTCTTAAACTATTTGTATCTAGTCACCCTTATGAACTTTTAAGGTGTCCTATGCATTTATTTTTGCTACTCTATGAGGGACAAGCTGAATACCATTCTCATTGTGCTTTCTTTATGTGAAACAAACAAACGTCTTGCAAAGCATTGTTATTCATGATCTTTTGTTTGTACCCTTTCATGTTGCATGCATAGTTACTATGTCTTATTGCTAGAACTTCATCTTTCATGCTCATGTTTAGAGTGCTTTGATCCCAGCTTTCAATGCTTGCAAATGGTTTGATCTTAATTGTGATGGTGCATGTCACCTCAAAAATTATTCTTTTTTATCACTTACCTACCCGAGGACGAGCAGGAGTTAAGCTTGGGGATGTTGATACGTTGCTAACGTATCTATAATTTTTGATGTTCCATGCTTGTTTTATATCTACTTTCTTATGTTTTGTCCACACTTTGGAGTACTTTTACACATTTTCCGGAACTAACCTATTAACAAGATGCCACAGTGCTAGTTTCCTGTTTTCTTCTATTTTTGGTTCCAGAAAAGCCAGAAAATGAATATTCCTAGAATTGGACCAGACAAAAGCCAAAGTCGATATTTTACTGGAAGACTCACGGAGCCAGAAGACGAGACGGAGAGAGGCCACAGGGCGGCCACACCACCCCTTGGCGCGGGCAGCCCTAGGCCACGCCAGGGCATGGTGTAGGCCCCCTGGCCACCCACCGACCTTGCCTCTTCGCCTATAAGAAGCCTCCCGATGCATAAACCCTAAATAGAACAACCTCCACCCACGAATTTGCAGCCACCAAAGCCACGTTTTTGCCTCTCCCATAGATCCCATATCCATGGGAAAGGGCTCCCAATAAGCCATGACGGAAGGGGGCTAAGGGGCGGTGCTCCCCTGTGATACCAGCGGCGGGGAAGGAGTCCTCCGTGCCACCGCCGCCTCTTCACCATCTTCACCGCCATCTCTATCGACGTTGCTGATTCCCATGATGATGAGGGAGTAGTTCTTCCTCAAGGCTAAGGGTTCTACCGGTAGCTATGTGTTCATCTCTCTCTATGCATGATCATATTGTGATCATGAGCTTTGAAATCAAGTAGATCTACCTTGCTACTCAAGTGCTTTAATAGATCTCTTCTCTCCCCATGTGTGTGAAAGTGACAGCATGCACACCATGGTGGCACTTAGGCTAGAGATTACAAATACTTGTTATGAGTTATATTTGGAGTTGGATGTTTCTATGAAATTGTGGTGTTTGATGGAACCATCTAGTGCTGAAGGTGATAGTGTGGGGTTATCTAGATGGGGAAAGCAAACTTTGAGGTGTGCTGTTATAGCCCTACCATGGATTAGAGTGTCCAACCGGAGAGTAGTTCAGAGTAGTATCATGAAGAGAAGATATTTATATGAGAGTGTTCACTAGTGAAAGTATGATCCCTAGGCCTTGTTTCTAAGCATTGAAACACCATTCACAACTAGATCTGTTACATGTTTGCTTGCTTCCATCTTTTTTCCTTTAGTCTCTTCCACGCCATCAAGCTATTTTCTGGCACCATTACCACTTATAATTATCCATACCACTTGTATTTCACTATATCTTTGCCGAACTAGTGCACCTATACACCTGACAAGTTTATTGGGTGTGTTGGGGACACAAGAGACTTCTTGTATCTTGATTGCAGGGTTGCTTGAGAGGGGATACCTTTGACCACTTCCTCCTTGAGTTTGATAAACCTTGGGTGATCCGCTTAAGGGGAAACTTGCTGCTGTTCTACAAACCTCTGCACTTGGAGGCCCAACAACTGTCTACAAGAATAGAAGTGCGTAGCAATCAATGCTCATGCATCAAGAGTGGGATTTGTCCATCCCGATGACGGATAGATATACTCGGGACCCTCTCGGTGATATCACATTGAAATAGCTTGCAAGCAAGTGATGTTATCACTAGAATGTTGTATCACGGGAACGAGAAAAGAGTGCATGTCAGCAACGAGATCAAACTAGGTATTGGGATACTGATGATCGAATCTCGGACATGTAATATATCGCGAGATAAAGGGATTTAGTTACGATGTTAAAGGTTCACACGATCACAAGAGTCATCGTTGAATATGTGGGAGTCAGTACGGATCTCCAGGTCCCGTTGCTGATTATTGATCAGAGAGGGGTCTCGATCATGTCTGCATTATTCGCGAACCGTAGGGTGACACACTTAAGGGATACCGACACCATTTGGAGCAAATATATCACAGATAAAGATTTAAGAAAGTGCTGGAATCATTTCGATGGAAACCGGAATTATTTCGTGTGATAGTGTAGAAACTGGTTCTACATGTGATATTGAAATGTTGCAGGGGTTTTATGTGAATGTTTGTTAATTAAAATAATTAACAAAAATCTGAATAAAATAAATAAAATAGTTTTATTTAATGAGAGCTTGCATTAAATTTGGTGAAAATTTAATGCATGTGAGTGAAAGTATGAGTGGAGGCATATTTATGTGAGTGGAGCATCCACCACATGAATGATGGAAGAGGTGGGAGCACCACCATGGCTGGCACGCCATGACCCTTGGCTGCCTCCCTCTTCCCTATAAAAATCCCCTCTCCTCCTCACAACACACACACCTCCTCGTGAAGGATCTCTCTCCCCCTCTAGTTATTCCCCATGGTCTCGAATTAGCGAGATACATGTTCCCGGTGGCTTTATCTAGAAAGGAGTTGCTGCTTCCACTGCTTTGCTGGAGCGAGGGACGGGGGTTGTCGGGGTACCAGACATGTGCGTGATCACGGATGCACCGCTGCTTTGCGGTGCTGGACTTGCTGGAGCTGGATCTGATGGACGTGCTAGAGCTGGACCTGCTGGACTTGCTGGACTTCATCACGATCTTGAGATCGGCAAGTGTACGACTACATCATTCACGAGTTCCATCTTGTTAACAAAGCTTTGTTGCTTTGATGGTATCTTCTCTATGGATGTATATCCACCTGTTGCTTGTATCTGATAGATAGATCTTGGTGTATAATAGTTCCCATCGTAGGAATTTTTTTGTTTTCTATGATGTGAACCCAATAGTTATATCAGAGCGTGATCTATGCGTAGGTGCTTTGCATGGGTAGTACACATATGTTTATATGTGGGCGATGATGATGATGTTATTGCTTCTTTCATGTATTTTGGATATTGGTGGCATAGTGGGATGAAGCGGCCCGGACCAACTTTACATGTCCTCGCACATGAGACCGGTTCCACGACTAACATGCAACTAGTTTTGCATAAATGGCTAGCGGGTGTCTGTCTCTCCTACTATAGTCAATATCTGATTTACAACGAGTTGCTAATAACTTAGTTATGATCGTTGTGGTTCCATGTTCGTAGGTAAGACCGGTTCTATCTCCGAAAGCCCTAAGCCACGTAAAACTTGCAATGGATAAATTAGAGGTGTCTAGTTTAGATTGTTGTTGGGCTAGTGTCATGATAAGGTAATGTTGTAAGTTGATGTATAGTAGATACCCTTACAACACACCTAACGTGTAAGTTCCATAGACCTTGGCCTTACACACAAAGGAATGATAGAGATCATACCACGATGCACATGATGGTGATCAAATGCATGGACCATATCATTCCACTTTACACATATGATGTTTGCATCTTATATTGCTAGTTTGGGTTTTTAGTAGTATTATAAGATGATCCCTCATTTAGATATCAAGATAAAAATGTGTTCTCCCTTAAGTACGCACCGTTTATGTTTTGCCGCTTCAAGACATCACGTGATGATCGGGTGTACTTGAATCCACAATCATATTTTGGGTGTAAGACAGTTTTACACACGCGAGTACTAAGGTTCTTACTTGGCGAGCCTATCATGTACAAACATGGCCTCGGAACACGGACTAAAAGGTTAAGCATGAGTCATATGGTAGATATGATGCACATATAGATGCTCACCTTTGAAGCTACACTGACTCACGTGATGATCGGACTTGGTGTTGTGGATTTGGTTCATGTAATCACCAAAAAGACACGAGGGATGTCGTTTTTGAGTGGGAGTTAATTTCTAATTTGGATTAGTCGAACTCAATTTGTCATAAAATAAATCAAAATGAATTTGCATAATTTTTTGTAGTCATTGACATATGTTTACTACCTTATGCTTAGTTTTAATTGAGATAATATAACTATAGAATTCTGGATATTTACTTTATGAACTGGTATCGTATTGTTTTGAATGTCAATTTTAGAAGTCCTATTGCAAACTTTCACCAAACTCTATTTACTCCATGAAGTTTAATAAGTAATATTAAATCGAGAGTAAGAACTCCAATGTTAGTATCTAAAGTATCATGTTTGCCTCCATGATTCTTGATATTCAAAAGTTAATTTTAATATCGAGGTTATCTAGCAGCTGAAAGAATTGTTTCGAAAGCCAGCATGCGTGGAAGATATTTGATATCTGAAACAATGTTTATGGTTGCAATATGATAGTGTATAATTTGGCAAAATACATGTTCTCACATTGTATGGGAATTTGCGAATGTTGGAGACGCTAGACGTCCTAATCTCCCAAACAGGTTTTGGGAACTGACATTATACTCACAATTCGTCCTTATAAGCCATAGTAGCTTGATAATGAAAGTTGTCATGATAAGGATGAATAGAAGATGTAAGTAAAATGTTTACTACACTAAAAGATTAGTAAAGAACGGATTTTTGAAAGAGCACCAAACATTTGATGATGGTGATCAACTTCAAAGTGCAAGTCCAAAGGTATTAGTATTTCACTATACATGCTTTGGACTATGTGTCACATGTATGGCGCCACTGTTGATGTTGATAGATTCTTTTAAAAGAAAAAGGAAATGCTGAAAGAGAATCTATAAAATATTTGGCAGAAAATAAAAGACTGGTAATGCCCAGTTAAGGTATATAGATGATATACATGTTATGGTTATATTCTTTGCTTGTTAAACAATGTGGTTCTTGGGTATTGGATACCGAATTGGTTCGTATGAAATATCATACAAAACGACACAATTCATGAACTACAATGGCCTAAGTAACTAGCAAAAGAATATGTGATGATGTTCATCGAAAACAAATAAAGTGTTATTGTATTTCTCGTTGGCATCAAAACTTTCCTTCAAGATTTGTTTAAATAATTATTATTTTGTTCCAGTGTTATGAGAACATTGGTTGTTCAAATAATTACCGTATTCCATAAAAGATGGATGAACTTTTACAAGTCTAGTTGGAGAAATTATGTCCATAAAACTAATGCTAAAATGTCACAAGACAAATGATTGAAATATCACTTAAGAAGTGACATCACCGTTTAAATTATATTGGAAAGAGAACATGAAGAAACTCCATTTTAATGGATTTTTGGAGTCTTTTGATTTTGATCAATTGACGCTTGTAAAACTTTCCTCGGGATAATTGAAACTTCGTTCATAGGCCAAAGAGGAACGAACGATTGACTTATTGGAAATTGTGCATGATGATGTGCATAGTCCATTATATGTAGTCATGTGCGGTGCATCTTTCGACTTCATATGCTTTCTCCGAAAATTTGAGTGAATATATCTATATATTTACTTAATAAGGAAGAAGTATGGAACATTTGAAAATTGTTCAAAGACTTTCAAGATGAAGTGGAAAATCATGGTAACAAGAAAATAAAGATTTTATGATTCGATCATAAATGAATATATTTGAGTTATAGGTTTAGCAAAACACCAAAGATTTCAGGAATTATTCCATGGATTTTCATTTTCCGATAAACCACAGGAGTATGGTATATTCGAGAGATTAAATCAAACCTTGTTTGACATGGTAAGATCAAAGGTGTCATTTATAAAACTACCATTATATTTTAAGGATTAAAGATCTAGAGACTACCGCTTTTATATTGAAAAGAGCACCATCGTGATCCATTGAAATGACACCATATAAGTTATGGTTTGGGATAAAACCCGAATTGTCTTTTCTTCAATTTCGGTATGCTATGCATAAGTAAATGTTTACAACCGTCGGATAAGCATATCTTTGTAGGTTATCCCAAAGAATTTGTTGGGTATTCCGCCATAACACCGAGAACAAAAGAATTTGGAACGTTAAGTTTCCTGAGAAGGAATTTTTCACAAAAAGTTAAGTGGGAGGACAATAGAACTTTGATAAGGTTATTGAACCTTAGCTATATGTGCTAAGTAGCGCAGCGCCAGAAAGTGTTCCAGTGGCGGCCACAATGCTCATGGATCCCGTGATTACAAAGGTTGTAATCTTGGAGATTAGAGTTCCTATTTGAACCATATGCATCGGGTAACAATCAAATAATGAGATTTGATAAACAAGCTGTTATAGTTTTGAAAATAATGAACCGACTACATGCAAAGAAGGGATGATGGGCCCTGACTCCATAGAATGACTAGAAGTCATAAAATCCGTGATAGTTTCCATACACGAGAAATCAAGCTTTTGAACTTGTAAGACCCTCCGAAAAGGCATGAAGCCTATCGGTCGTGTTTGGATCTATAAAGAAATAGACATGGATGTTTGACATCTATGAAATAATCGACATGTCGGAAAAGAATTTACGACTATGTTCAAGGAGTTGACTATGACAGGATTTGATCTTTCATAGCGATATTTAGTCTTAATGGATTAATCTAGCAACCACTACATATAATTTGGTGTATGGTAGTTGAACAAACAAAACAATGTTCTTCTAATAGAATGGTTACCTAGGACGTGTACATGACACGGTCTTAAGGGTTTTGTTAATTCAAATGGTGCTAAATGGGCATGCAAACTTCAATAGTTGAAGTGAGCATAGCGGAGTTGGAATCTTCACCGTGATGGAAATGTTAAAGGAGTTTAATTTCATTGGAGACGATGAAGATGCTTCCATTTGCAAGAAATTAAGTGGGAGCGCTGATACAAATTTCCAATACATTATGTAGAGTACATATTGTTGATTGGAAATGATGTATCTTTTATTGACACGGGTTAAGAATTTCATTAAAATTAGATTTTGATGAAAGACTTGGGCAAAACCGGAATATTTGGCATCAATGTCTATATGGATAGATTGAGGCGCTAATATGGTTGTGCCAGACATACATATATGATATATTGAAAAGGTTTCAATATGGAAACAACAAGAAAGGTTCTTGCTACATGGAAATGATTGTATCAAGATTCAAGTGTTTTCAACACTTGGTGAGTAAAATCACATGAAGATTTTGATCAATAATACCATGATATGTACATATCCAGATATGTCCAATGCTCTAAATGTTATGAGCATATACCAGAATGATTCATAAGACGATCATTGGATGATAGTAAAGATATTCTTATGAGCTTTGTAAGAACTAAGAATATATCATGTATAAGTGACAAATAGTGAATAATAGTTCATTATAATATGTTACATTGATACTAGTTTGTCACAAGATACAAATTGAATTTATCTCAATTTAAACTATGGGTGGCACAATATTATGGAAAGGAAATTCCATGATGGATTTGGATGGGTTCCAAAGTTAAGACATTGTGATGGATACTACAACAAAAGGCTAAGTATATGACTGCCATAGTAGCAGCAAAGGAGGGCATTTGTGTCAAGTAGTTTGTTATCAAACTAGGTGTGGTTCACACTGGGATAATACTATGAAGATATATTGTACGACAATACTATCGACATATTTTAACCCAAAAAGAACTAAAGGTCTCACCAAAGGACCAAATTTATACAAAGCCATCTCATTAGAGAAGGAGAGATGCGTAGAGACACAAAGACATGCAAATACACACAGACCTGAAAGTTCCAGATCCAGAGATTATGTTAACCACTAGAAAACGCGTACATTCAACACCTAGGTGTTGTATATATAAGTTTACAAACTAGATTATTGACTCTAGTGCAAGTGGGAGATTGAAGGGATATGCCCGAGAGGCAATAATAAAGTGGTTATTATCTTATTCCATGTTTATGATAAATGTTTATTTTGCATGCTATAATTGTATTAATTGGAAACGTTAATACATGTGTGTTTAATAAACAAAATACAAAGTTCCTAGTAATGCCTCTCATATAAACTAGCTCGTTGGTTAACAAGATGATCAAGGTTTCTTGATCATGGACATTTGATGTTGTTAATAACGAGGTCACAACATTGGTGGAATGATTTGATTAACATTCATCTGAAGTATAGCATTATGATCAAAGTCATTATGTTTATATTGCTATAACATCATACCAAGTAATCCTAGTCCTTAGACCATGCGATCATGTTAATCACTAACACCGGAAGAGTATCTTGATAACACTGCTGACTCGTGTATTAACGAGCTCGTCGGGGAACCCCAAGAGGAAGGTATGATGAGCATAGCAGTAAGTTTTCCCTCAGTTATGAAACCAAGGTTATCAATCCAGTAGGAGCAACGAAACACCCCAAAGGTGTAGCTAGCTGAACTTTGGCAGGGCGCACTACCGGTGCCAACAGCAACGTGGAGACCTGCACAACACAACCACAGAACTCTGTCCCCAACTTGCGATGAGGTTGTCAATCTCACCGGTTTTTCTGAAAATAAAGGATTAAACGTATTGAGTGGAAGAAAGTAATAGTTTGCAGAAAGTAAACACAAAGCAGTAAACAGTTGATTGTACATTGATAGTAAAAGAAAGGACTGGGGTCCATAGTTCACTAGAGGTGGCTCTCCTTAAGATAGATAACATGTTGGGTGAACAAATTACAGCGGGGCAATTGACAAACATCGAGAAAGCATACAAGCATATACTACTCATCTTGACTCCTTTGAGATTCGATTGGGCATTACAACATTATACATAGACTGTAATCCAACTGCATCTATGACTAATAATCCACCTTCAGGTTATCATCCGAACCCCCTCCAGTATTAAGTTGCAAGCAATGGATAATTGCATTACGAATTGCGTGTAAAGTAAACAATACGATTGTTCTATGCACAAAGGATTGTTGTTTTCTCCCTAGTAGCAACAGCACATCTAGTACCTTAGAGATTTCTGTCACTTCCCCACATTACCAGAGGCATGAACCCACTATCAAGCATAAATACTAACTCTTGGAGTTGCTAGAATCTACTTGGCCAAGATAGCTACTAACAACAGAAATCATGCAAGATCACAAATAACAAAGACATGATAGAATCAATAATCAATCTGAAATAGCATCTCAATATCCATCGGATCCCCACAAACACAACATGCAGAATTACAAATAGATGATCTTGATCATGAACAGAGCTCACAAGATCTAAACATGATAGCACAAAGGAGGAGAACCAGCCATCTAGATACTACATGGACCCGTAGTCCAGAGATGAACTACTCACGCATCACACCGGAGGCTTGCATGATGATGAAGAAGGCCTCCAGGCTGAATTCCCCTCTCCGGTAGGGTGCCGAGAAGAGCTTCAGATCCCTCCCGATCTAGGGATGGAGATGACGGCGGCTATAGACTCTTTCGTGGATTTTTGATCGGGTACTTAGGGTTTCTGTATCGGAGGCAATATATAGGCGGAAGGAGAGGCCGAGGGGGTGTCTGGGCTGGCCACACCACCCCCTGGCGCGGGCCAGGCCAGGCCGCGCAGCCAAGTGGTGTGGCTTCCCTCTGGCCCTTCTCCGTCTCGTATTCTGGTTCCAGGTGTCCCTTGGTGAAAAACTGACTTTGGCTTTTGTCCCGTCCAATTCCGAGAATATTCATTTTCTAACTTTCCTGGAACTAAAAACAGCAGAACACAGGCAGCTGGCACTATGGCTCTTGTTAATAGGTTAGTCCAAGAAATCATATGAAAAGTACTCCAAAGTGTGGACAAAACATAAGAAAGTAGATAAAACCAAGCATGGAACATCAAAAATTATGGATACGTTTGGAACGTATCAACATCCCCAAGCTTAACTCCTGCTCGTCCTCGAGTAGGTAAGTGATAAAAAGAAAGAGTAATTTTTGAGGTGACATGCACCATCATAAACTTGATCAAAGTATTTGTAAAACATTCAAAGCTGGGATAATAGTACTTCAATCATAACATGAAAGACAAAGTTCTAGCAATAAGACAAAGCAACTATGTTGCAACATGAAAAGGCACAAACAAAGGATTCATGAATAACAATGCTTTGCAAGACGTTTGTTTGTTTCACATAAAGAAAACATTGCATTCAGCTTGTCCTTCATAGAGTAGCAAACGTAAATGCATAGGACACCTTCAAAGTTCATAAGAGTGACTAGATGCACATAGTTTAAAACAAGCAATATCAAGGTATGGATCAATCAACAAGTCTTGGGACAATGCACATAGATCTAAGAATGGCCACTATGCTCTCAAAGTAGGTGCATAAAGGTAGAAGGTGGAGACTCAACAAAAAAGTAAAAGAAAGGGCCTTCATAGAAGGAAGTAGGGATTCAAGTCTCATAAAGAGCTTCCAAAAATTATGGTATTTAATAGCTTTCAGCTCTCATTGCCCCTATCATAAGCATCTTGAAGTGATTAAGGTTAAAGTGAACAAACTATGGTGTATATGCTTGATGAAGTATAAGTTGGAAATCTCATGTCCCTTGAATACGAGGGCTGCTCCTCATGCTACTCAAGTTTAGTCACCGGTAAGTTCTTGTCATCGTAAGTACATGTGTATCATAGAGAACCGCCAACGGGGTTCCCCTTGCCCAATGATACAGAAGAATCCCCATATCAAAATGACAAGGCAAGCAGACCACGAGCATCTCAGCAATCTTCTAATTTACCATGGGAATATGGTGCTTTTTCTCTCTTTCCTCTTTTCTCATATTTTTTTTTCTTTTTCTCTTTTTTTTCCTCAATATCTGACTCTTTTTTTATAAGAAGAATGCTTCATAGATAGCTCATTATGGTTACGCTGCAAGTTTCCACCATGACGACATGGATTATACCATCGGTCCAGGCGTTTCTCTAACACATATAAATAACTCTATGGACTTACAAGCTCCCCTTTCATTTCACACCGACGACATCCATAGACAAAAGAACATGATATCAACTAGGTACAAAGTACAAGTGCAATGTTGAAAGCGTTCCCCATGACAGCATGGTTCTGCTAATCCCGAACAAATAAGTGCAAGAATATACAACATAGACGACACAATGGTTCAAGTTTATTAAGGGCAAGAAAATTAAAGTGTGCCATCAAGTTCATGAGAGCTTTAATCACTAGTTTTCTCATAACAAGTTTAATTTGGAAGCTACATAAAAACATGAATATACTTGGAATAGCATATGCTAGTAGGTAGGTATGGTGGACTCTTTGGAATAACTTGGTTTTATGAGTTGGATGCATGAGTGGAACTCATACTTGGTTACGAAGGCTAGCAAAAGACTGGGAGCGACAAACTAAGAGAGCAATAATGACCATAATCATGCAGAGCGACAAAACATCATTGATCAAAGCATAAAGTGATACTACAAGTTGAAAAGTAAAGAATCATAAAGGCTATGGTGACTTGGTATAGTCATAACATGGTGTGAGCATGCGCTAGGTCAACCCAAATAAAGCATCAAATGAGAATACCACAATACTATGCTTTAATATGCTAAAACAACGCATGATTCTTCAAAGGCACATTAAGCAATCTCAATTGTTTATAACAATTCATGCTATAGCAAACAATACTAAGCATAAATCCAAAACAATATCAAGCATGGCATGACAAAGCATAGGCCACAGTCAAAAACAAGCTCTCTTTACCACTTAAGCATGAACTTTCCTACTCTTTTCCAAACCAAACCAAACTATTTGAAAACCAATGTATGAAAGAGGGGGTCCAACCAATTTATTCAGCAAACTAAGCAAACAAAGCAAATGAAAAACCAAAATGAAAATGAAAAAGAAGACGCTCCAAGAACAACACAACTGTGCATGAAACAATAAAAATGAAGCGTTTGGAAGAAACCTGGGATTTTTATTGATGAAGAAGGGGATGCCTTGGCCATCCCCAAGCTTTAAAGCTTGTACTTCTTGAATATTTCTTGGGGTGACACGTGTGGCATACCTAATCTTGAGATTTAGTCCATCCTTCATCTCATTACTAATTCCTTCCATAAACCTGAAATTTTTCCTTCATATAAAACTTCACACAATCTTTATTAGCAACATTAGTGCACTCAAGATAATAGGTCTTTAGGTTCAGTTCTAACATGAATAAAACTTCCATTAAAACACTAGCTACTTTAGCACTTATTTCAAAAAGCTCAGTTCCCCAAAATAACTCAAAAAGGAACCAACAAGAAGCAAATGCAGAAAATGGCAGAAATCTGTCAAAACAGACCAGCAGGTAAAGACGAATTTTTTCGAAGACCTTCTGTTGCTCAAATCAAAACGTGTTGAACTAACGAAAGTTAAATAACAACCTGGGTCACAAGAAAAAAAATTCACGCCTCAAAAGGACATACAGATATTTTACACGAATTTTTACGGTGAAGCACAGAAATCTGTTTCGGGACAGCAACTTTCCCAATCATTACTTCTCTCTCATTAGAGGTTATGCTTGGCACAAAAAGCAAATAAAAAGGATAAGGAGCGGTTATTACTGGAGTAATAACTTCCAAGACTCATCTAAAACTTTTGGGTTATCTCCCAATAAGTACTTTCCTTTAACGCCTTTAAGTTAGGCATAAGAAGCAAGAAAAAGAATCAAGTGTTCTCAAATGAAGAAGCATTAAAACCAAATTTCTTGCCCTTACCTCTCTTACTTTTATTCTTAACCTTGGGGAACTTGTGAATGCTTGGTGGAGAAACAAAGTGCATGGTGCCCTTTTCCACATCTATTATTGCTCTAAGGAGTTTCAATAGGGATCTTCCAAGTGTGATTTGTCCTTTTCCTACACATTCAATAACAAGATAATCAATAGAAACCATTTTCCCTAGGATCTTTGTAAACAGTCCTTCAGCTATTCCAATGGGTAATATTGTGGCATTATTAGCAAGAAATTTGTTTTCTCGTCCTTCAGAAAGCCCCAAAAGATTCAAAGATTCATAAATATCTTTGGGCATAAGACAAAATTCAGACATGATATCACAGCAAGCATGAAAAGTTTCATTGTTTATAGCAATCTTTACTGTGGGAAGCCATTCTGAGGGTTCAGAATTTATTGGAACATAGTTATGATGCTCTCTAAGCGTATTATAGCAATCTTTCAAACTAGTGGTGTTGGTCTCAAGAGTATTCAATCTAGCAAATATGTTTATGAAAGAAGAATCAGATTTGCTAGACAAGTTGTAAGTAAAGACCAATTTCTTTATGGCATTAACAACATCATCCTCGTTGCATTGGAGGAAGTCTCCTCCCACAACAGCATCTAAAGCATATCTATAGAAAAGAGCAATTCCAAGGTAGAAACTGCTAAGGAACAAGCTTTGAGTCATTTTAGGTTCGGTTTTTTCATGTAAATCAGAGATTCTAGACCAAGCTTCTTTGAAACTCTCTTCAATTACTTGTTTAAAAGTGAAAATCATTTCCTCAGGTGACATAGTGATTGGAGCAATGCTAGACATAATGGCAACTTAAGATAGAACTAATTTTTTTTTGTGTTTTTAATAAAGAAAGCAAACTTGTAAAACTACTTTTTTTGTGTTTTTGATAAAGAAACAAGAAAACAAAGCAAAAAGAAACTAATAAAAAAACAACAAAGTAAAGAGATTGGTTATGAGGGATTCCCCTTGTGAAGATGTCCTTGACTCCCCGGCAACGGCGCCAGAGAAAGTACTTGATGACTCGTGTATTAACGAGCTCGTTGGGGAACCCCAAGAGGAAGGTATGATGAGCACAGTACTAAGTTTTCCCTCAGTTATGAAACCAAGGTTATCAATCCAGTAGGAGCAAGGAAACACCCCAAAGGTGTAGCTAGCTGAACTTTGGCAGGGCGCACTACTGGTGCTAGCAGCAACGTGGAGACCTGCACAACACAACCACAGAACTCTGTCCCCAACTTGCGATGAGGTTGTCAATCTCACCAGTTTTGCTGAAAACAAAGGATTAAACGTATCGAGTGGAAGAAAGTAATAGTTTGCAGAAAGTAAACACAAAGAAGTAAACAGTTGATTGTAGATTGATAGTAAAAGAAAGGACCGGGGTCCATAGTTCACTAGAGGTGTCTCTCCTTAAGATAGATAACATGTTGGGTGAACAAATTACAGCGGGGCAATTGACAAACATCGAGAAAGCATACAAGCATATACTACTCATCTTGACTCCTTTGAGATTCGATTGGGCATTACAACATTATACATAGAACGTAATCCAACTGCATCTATGACTAATAATCCACCTTCAGGTTATCATCCGAACCCCCTCCAGTATTAAGTTGCAAGCAACGGATAATTGCATTACGAATTGCGTGTAAAGTAAACAATACGATTGTTCTATGAACAAAGGATTGTTGTTTTCTCCCTAGTAGCAACAACACATCTAGTACCTTAGAGATTTCTGTCACTTCCCTAGATTACCAGAGGCATGAACCCACTATCGAGCATAAATACTAACTCTTGGAGTTGCTAGCATCTACTTGGCCAAGATAGGTACTAACAACTGAAAGCATGCAAGATCACAAATAACAAAGACATGATAGAATCAATAATCAATCTGAAATAGCATCTCAATATCCATCGGATCCCCGCAAACACAACATGCAGAATTACAAATAGATGATCTTGATCATGAACGGAGCTCACAAGATCTAAACATGATAGCACAAAGGAGGAGAACCAGCCATCTAGCTACTACATGGACCCGTAGTCTAGAGATGAACTACTCACGCATCACACCGGAGGCTTGCATGATGATGAAGAAGGCCTCCAGGCTGAATTCCCCTCTCTGGCAGGGTGCCAGGCTTCAGATCCCTCCCGATCTAGGGATGGAGATGACGGCAGCTATAGACTCTTTCGTGGATTTTTGATTGGGTACTTAGGGTTTCTGTATCGGAGGCAATATATAGGCGGAAGGAGAGGCTGAGGGGGTGCCTGGGTTAGCGACACCACCCCCTGGCGTGGGCCAGGCCTGGCCGCGCGGCCAGGTGGTGTGGCCGCCCTCTGGCCCTTCTCCGTCTCGTATTCTGGCTCCAGGTTTCCCTCGGTGAAAAACTTACTTTGGCTTTTGTCCCGTCCAATTCCGAGAATATTCATTTTCTAACTTTCCTGGAACCAAAAACAGCAGAAAACAGGCAGCTGGCACTATGGCTCTTGTTAATAGGTTAGTCTAAGAAATCATATGAAAAGTACTCCATAGTGTGGACAAAACATAAGAAAGTAGATAAAACCAAGCATGGAACATCAAAAATTATGGATACATTTGTAACGTATCAAACACCAAACGTCACACCGTAACAAGGTGACTATAAAGGTGGGTTCAGTGCTACGAAGGTGTTATGTAGAGGCTCATGGATCAAGAGTGGGATTTGTCCATCCCGATGACGGATAGATATACTCGGGGCCCTCTAGGTGATATCACATTGAAATAGCTTGCAAGCAAGTGATGTGATCACTAGAATGTTGTATCACAGGAACGAGAAAATAGTGCATGTCGACAACGAGATTGTAACACCCCGTCCACTAGGCCCGGGTGGTGTCACTCCTGGTAGCTTAATAGGATATCTAGACTGGCCCCATAGACCAACACTAGTCTTTTCTTCGCACTTTGCCCTCACTCGTGCGCATCCGGTACCCACTTCCCGGTCGGTCACCCATCCTAGATTTTCTCTAGGCCAAGCACGCTTAACCTTAGAGTTCTTTTTGAATGAGCTTCCAGAAAAGAAGTTCAACTTGTTGGTATGAGTATTCTATCAAACCTATTAAGCCATGTGCCTGGTCTCACATACACCCACCCTTTAGAAGATCGATGCTCTCATCGATCAAGCACACCCCAGGAACATTCCCTCTTGGCACGCGTATGTGCTTCTAGTGCCGGCACATGTGCCATGCCGTGTCCACTCCGGGCCACATGCGCCATGCTCCACATGTCCTGACACTGGCCTGCGCACACCCGTTTAACCATGAGGATCGGCTCTGATACCACTTTGTAACACCTCGTCCACTGGGCCCGGGGGTGTCACTCCTGATAGCTTAATAGGATATCTAGACTGGCCCCACAGACCAACACTAGTCTTTTGTGCGCACTTTGTCCTCACTTGTGCGCACCCGGTACCCACTTCCCGGTCGGTCACCCATCCTATAATTGCTCTAGGCCAAGCACGCTTAATCTTAGAGTTCTTTTTGAATGAGCTTCCGGAAAACAAGTTGTAACTTGTTGGTATGAGTATTCTATCAATCCTATCAAGCCATGTGCCTGGTATCACAGAGATCAAACTAGGTATTTGGATACCGATGATCGAATCTCAGACATGTAATATATCGCAAGACAAAGGGATTTAGTTATGACGTTAAAGGTTCACACGATCACAAGAGTCATCGTTGAATATGTGGGAGTCAGTACGGATCTCCAGGTCCCGCTTCTGATTATTGATCGGGGAGGGGGCTCGATCATGTCTGCATTATTCGTGAACCGTAGGGTGACACACTTAAGGGATACCGACACCATTTAGAGCAAATATATTTCAGATAAAGATTTAAGAAAGCGTTGTAATCATTTCGATGGAAACCGGAATTATTTCGGGTGATATTGCAGAAACTGGTTCTGCATGTGATATTGAAATGTTGCAGGGGTTTTATGTGAATGTTTGTTAATTAAAATAATTAACAAAATTCTGAATAAAATAAATAAAATAGTTTTATTTAATGAGAGCTTGCATTAAGTTTGGTGAAAATTTAATGCATGTGAGTGAAAGTGTGAGTGGAGGCATATTTATGTGAGTGGAGCAGCCACCACATGAATGATTGAGGAGGTGGGAGCACCACCATGGCTGCCACGCCATGACCCATGGCTGCCTCCCTATTCCCTATAAAAGGCCTCTCTCCTCCTCACAACACACACACCTCATCGTGAAGGATCTCTCTCTCCCTCTAGTTATTCCCCATGGTCTCGAATTAGCGAGATACATGTTCCCGATGGCTTTATCTAGAAAGGAGTTGCTGCTTCCACTGCTTTGCTGGAGCGAGGAACGGGGGTTGTCGGGGTACAAGACGTGTGTGCGATCACGGATACACCGCTACTTTGCGGTGCTGGACTTGCTGTTGCTAGAATTGCTGGAGCTAGATCTGATGGACGTGCTGAAGCTGGACCTGCTGGACTTCATCACGATCTTGAGATCGACAAGTGTACGACTACATCATCCACGAGTTTCATCTCGTTAACAAAGCTTTGTTGTCTTCGAGGGTATGTTCTCTATGGATGTATATCCATCCGTTGCTTGTATCTAATAGATAAATCTTGGCGCATAATAGTTCCCATCGTAGGATTTTTTTTGTTTTCTATGCTGCGAACCCAACAAAGCCACCTACTTGCTTATAAGCCTTGTCCTATTATTTTACTTATGCATGTTTTATCTACCTTTTTATTCAAACTCCATTGTTTTACTATAGTGATGTTCTATACCTGATAATAGCTTGGCACCTCCAAACCATTACACGAAGTACAAACCCTTGATGACACCTACTTGCCCCTAGTTTTGTAAGTGGTGCATGACACTAAACCCCTTGGAGACCCCGTGTAGCACCCTAGATAAAACCATTACCAGAATATCGCTTGTGTTTGTGCATCATCATAACTGCATGCTCATGTCATCATGCCACATTGCATTTGAGCATCATCATCATGCATATGTTCGGCTAAACTATTTTACTAAAAGCCTATCCTGTTTTCCAAATAGTCACTGTCTTTATATCAAATCAAAACCCTGGTCTCTTCTGGATTTTTATTTGCCTACAAACTATTTGCAAAAGTTTCTTAATAAAATAAATACCTAAAGTAAAATGTTTTGTACAGGGAGGCAGCCCATCCCGTAGGCTAGGATACCTACTACCCGGTGGCCCAAAACCCACCAAGACTAAACCCTAACCTGTCAGCCTATAGGTGGGATCGGGCAACCCACGGCGCCGCCAGCCCATCCCACCTGTTTCCGCTAAATGGACACCCATGGGCCAGGGAACTAATATTGCAGACACGCACGGGCTGCTCGCTACCGCCACCACACCCACGTTGCATCGGGACGCCCTCGCGATCGAGGCAGACGCCATGCCCCTAGGACACAATCCCCCATCGCCGCTGCCTTCCCCTGGCCCCCTCTGCCCCCCTTCCTTGGCCCCGCACTCTAAGCCGTATGGCCAGCACCACGCTGTCCCAGATCCCTCTTTATCAGCCCACTTTCCCCATCGGCGGCGGCATCACGTCCAGACCCTCGCCCACGGAGCAAGGAGGCCAGACGTCCAGGGATTTGGGGCAGGATCCAGCGGGTAGCATCTATGTGGGGCAGGATCCAGTGGCTTCGTCCAAGAAGAAGGGGAAGAAGGTAAATCACCCTCTCCCTCTTGCTTAAATCCAATCAGATCCATGTAAGATCCATGTTGGGCCTTTGGCGTGCTAGTTCAATGAGTAGTCCTGTGTGCACGATGTTCTTTCTTGGAGCATATTATCTCATGTGTGATCTGGATGTCTGAAAGAGAGCATGTCTTATTGTTTGTTCTTTTTCTAGCATGCCTTGATAGATTAGCTGCTAATCACGTACTTGATGTGAAGTCAAGTTCTGTGCACCATTGCTAGGCTCAATCGGTTATTAGGTTCTGGTTAGTTGTAGGTCGACTGCGTCCTTTGTGTTGTCCTTCTCTGACCTGGAGCATTTTCAACTTAATATTTGCACTATTTTATCTTATTTTTTTCATAGGGCCCGAGGCCAAATTTCATTAAGAGCAGAGAGTACAAACTGGGATCACAATGGTCCCAGAAGAGATTACAAAACTGGACGATCATCAAAAAGCGGCTGAGGTAGCCGAAGAGAACAAACAATCGATCGCCCAGAACCACAACCTCCCTCTGGCACTCACCGACACCACCACAAAGGAACTAGAAGGCCATTACGCAGCCTGCCGCCTTCCAGGTGTTGATATCCTCGATGATGAGCTCAAAGACTCTCTCAACCGTGGAGAATTCTTGTTGAAAGATGCGTGCGTTGCGTTCTTTCCATATCCTCCAATGCACTAGAATCACCACAGTGTCAAAATCGCGGCGTAGCTCTGATGGAGCTCCTCCTCTCGCCTCCAGCCACCACTCCTCCGTGCTCCTGAACACGTCGTTGGGAATAGGGAAGTCCGCATTAGACCATATTCTAAACCTCTGCCAAACCTGGTGGGTAAACCAGCAGTGGACAAAAAGATGGTTGCATTCCTCATCATCGACTTGACATAGAGGACACGAGGTCTGGTGCGGCCAACCTCTCCGAGCAAGGTTGTTCGCGGTAAGGCATCGCCGGTGAACAACCAGCCACATAAAGAACCAACACTTGACAGGAGCTTTGGACTTCCAAATGGCCTCTGCACAAGCAAACGGCTTATTAGCCATGATGAACATGTTGTAAGCAGATTTAACGGTGAATACGCCGTCAGCAGATTGCCGCCACACTGCCTCGTCAGGCTGCCCGGCTGTGAGCTCTACTTCTTGCACCACATCCCAGAGTCTCAAGTATTGGGCTATCGCCTGCACAGACAGGCCCCCAGAGATGTCTCTAACCCACCGCCGGTTCTCAAGGGCCGTAGCGACAGAGATACCCGAGTCTCTGACAAAACTGAACAAGATCGGACAAATTTCTTTCACCGAGCGGCCATCTGGGAGCCAGTTGTCGGTCCAGAACTTGGCGCGTCGTCCGTCGCCCAGGCGTATGAAGGCACCAGCTTCAAAGAGGACCATGGCGTCCCTATCATCCCGCATCGGGATGAGGGACAATGGGCGCGGCTCGGGCATCCACCGCAGCCACGGCCAACGGCAACGCAGCGCCGTTCTGAAGAACCTCAGGTTCAGCACACCCAGGCCACCAAGATCCGTCGGTTGACAGACGCGCGCCCACGGCAGCAGGCAGTGGCCACCATTAACCTCCTCCTCCCCTTTCCATACGAAGCCACGGGAACATCGATTGATTATGTCAAGAGCCCATTGGGGAAGAGGAAGAACGACAAGTAGGTGTAGTGGCAGCGCCATGAGAACTGAGCGGGCAGTGTTAACCTGCCCCCTGTCATAAAAAAATGTGGCTTCTAGCCCTTAAGCTTGCTAGAATACTTGTCGATGAGTGGCCAGATGTCCGAGCGGCGCATATGACCAATCGTGAGAGGCAGCCCGAGGTAGGTGATGGGGAAGTCTTTGCGAATGCATCCGAAGAAGGTCGCCACACTCAGCGCCGTGTCCTCATCATAGCGTATGCAGGTGGTGTGACACTTCTGGAGGTTCACCCTTAGGCCAGAGGCGTCTGCGAAAATGCTGAGCAAGGCAGATATGACCTCCATGTCTCCAAGCTTTGGTCTAAAAAAAAGGACTGCATCATCGGCGTAAATCGACACACGTGGGATAGAAGGGTTCATCCCCAGGTCAGACAGCAAGCCGTGCTCCATCGCCCAGTGCACACATGCTTGGATGGAGTCCATGGCAAGGATAAAAAGTGTTGGCGAGAGTGGATCGCCTTGCCTGACGCCACGTGCGAGCTGAATCGGCGGCCCTTTCTCCCCATTGATCATGATTGAAGTGCGAGCAGAATAGAGAATCCCACAGATCAGATTGCAGAAGAGCGTACCGAAGCCTCTACGCTTAAGCACCTTGAGGAGAAACTCCCATGAGAGAGTGTCAAAAGCTTTCGAGATGTCAATTTTCATTAGAACCGCCTGTGATTTCTTCCTGTGCAGGAACTTTGCTGTGTTGGCCACCATCTTGTAATTCTCATGGATACTTCTCCCTTGCACAAAAGCACATTGCACTTGGGAAACAAGGGAGGGCAACATAGGAGCAAGCCGCGTCGCCATGAGCTTGGTGAGGATCTTGGAAAAACCATGTATAAGGCTGATTGGCCTATACTCCTTGATGTCCAATGGGTTTCCTATTTTGGGGAGCAAAATCAGAATTGAGGCATTTAGACAACGGAAATTGCTGAAATTCCCTCTATGGAGCGTGTCCAGAGCAGCCATCACATCATCGGCAATGATGTCCCAGGTAGCCTTAAAGAACAGTCCCGAGAAGCCATCCGGACCTGGAGCACGATCAGAGGGCATCTCCATGACGATCTTTCTCACCTCCTCTTTAGAGAAAGGGGCCTCAAGGTCTCGTGCCTGCACTGCAGTCAAAGAGGGCAAGTTGATTGCCTCCAGGTCCAACCGATTCTGTCTGTGATTAGCAGCGCCAAAAACCCCACTGAAGTAATCTGTTGCCAACTGGATTTTATCCTCAATCCCCGTAGCAGTTCTGTCTCCAAGTCCGAGAGTCGGAATCAGGTGTTTTTTGCGCCTCGCATTAGCCTGGTAGAGATAAATTGGTTATCTTATCATACTACTGGTATCTTATCATACTACTGGTAGGCGAATTGGTTATGCTCTGCAATATTTAGTTGAATGGTTTGTAAACGAGTCGAGTGCTAAATAGCTTGAGCTAGAGATAAATTGGTCCATGATGATCTTGTTGCTGTTTAGATAATTTCTTGTGTTTACTCTAGTCATTTGTGTTGTGAAGTAGTAAAATATATAGTGAAGTTGAGCTTGCTGCTGGCACCCCACGGTCGATCCATGTTCCTTAGTTTTGTTTAGGTAGGAGAAGTCTTTATTTGCATTTGTATTATTGACTTTCTTGCGATCTCTCTATATTTAGACCTGCGATCTGAGTTTATGTGAATACGACACGAGTAGTAGGTACTTTCTATAAGTGTCTGAAAATTCGACTAGGTTCTCTCCACTGTCCTCCACTGGATTGACTCGCGGAAATGCTAGGGTTTTTTGCCGAGCTCCGCCTAGATGGTTGCTGCTTATTATTTTTACCTGTTTTTTTGTGCATCCTGTACTTGCGAATGTAGGTTCTAGGACATGTATGTGGTGTCCTTGGTCTCAACAAGGACAAGAAACGCTACGGGATACTAGTTTGATTTAGTGCCAGTTAATGTGGGTAGGAGTTTCAGCTCTGACTTAATACTACTAGTATTATTATTAATTCTTGGAACTGAACTGGCAGGGTCGTTCGTAACATGGTACTAGGATGTTTGTTCAGAAGCAGTGAATGATCAACAAGATATCTGTCTGTAGAAACTCTTTTCATACATGTGCATGGAGCTTAGGATCTTCATCTGAATTTTGGTTAAAGTACATTATTCTTTGTTATTTTACTAGTCTGCCGGATGATCTTTCTTTGTTATTTTTCAAGAGCTTTGTACTTGATTAAGGTCTGAATATTGAATATTTTTGTCAATTTTTCAGGGCATTATTCCAGCGTCAAGCGAGGTCAATATGCAAGTGATCACTAATACTCCATGTACTGGAGTAGAAGGCAATATACTGTATCTAATCAATAGGGCATTTCCTTTGTACTAGCTCGATCTATGTACTGATATTTTGGCCCAGTGGTTGTCGTGTGTACTATAGTAATAAATTCATGTGTCATCACATTTGAAAAAAAAAATGACCTTGTGTACTAGTGTGATGAATCTAGATGCTTTTTGAATTTGTGTGATGAATGTCTACCTGTGTGATTAAGCTAGCTGCAGGCAGCTCTCCCGGGTATGTACCGAAGCTGGTAGGTACAGGTGGGCAAATGGGTGTTATTTAAGACTAGTAGATTTAAATAGACAAGTAGCGAAAGCCCAGTTACTTTATACGGCACAATGGGTCTGCTGGTGGGCAGTCGTGAGCGTACCCATCTACAGCCTGCCATTAGCCCACACACACCCGTTTAACAGCGAGGATCGGCTCTGATACCACTTTGTAATACCCTGTCCACTGGGCCCGAGGGTTGTCACTCCTGGCAGCTTAATAGGATATCTAGACTGGTCCCACAGACCAACACTAGCCTTTTATGCGCACTTTGTCCTCACTCGTGCGCACCCGGTACCCACTTTTTGGTCGGTCACCCATCCTAGAATTGCTCTAGGCCAAGCACGCTTAACCTTAGAGTTCTTTTCGAATGAGCTTCCGGAAAAGAAGTTGCAACTTGTTGGTATGACTATTCTATCAATCCTATTAAGCCATGTGTCTGGTCTCACAGAGATCAAACTAGGTATTTGGATACCGATGATCGAATCTCGGACATGTAATATATCGCAAGACAAAGGAATTTAGTTATGACGTTAAAGGTTCACACGATCACAAGAGTCATCGTTGAATATGTGGGAGTCAATACGGATCTCCAGGTCCCGCTGCTGATTATTGATCAGAGAGGGGTGTCGATCATGTCTGCATTATTCGCGAACCGTAGGGTGACACACTTAAGGGATACCGACACTATTTGAAGCAAATATATTACAGATAAAGATTTAAAAAAGCGCTGAAATCATTTCGATGGAAACCGGAATTATTTCGTGTGATATTGCAGAAACTGGTTCTGCATGTGATATTGAAATGTTGCAGGGGTTTTATGTGAATATTTGTTAATTAAAATAATTAACAAAATTCTAAATAAAATAAATAAAATAGTTTTATTTAATGAGAGCTTGCATTAAATTTGGTGAAAATTTAATGCATGTGAGTGAAAGTATGAGTGGAGACATATTTATGTGAGTGGAGCATCCACCACATGAATGATGGAAGAGGTGGGAGCACCACCATGGCTGGCACGCCATGACCCTTGGTTGCCTCCCTCTTCCCTATAAAAGGCCCCTCTCCTCCTCACAACACACACACCTCCTCGTGAAGGATCTCTGTCGTTGTATTGGGAACGACAGTACCTGAATAGGTTAGATAGAGGTGTGGGGACTAGCAGGGAAGCTATCAACGGCGTCCGCAGGCAGGATTGGATACGAGCAAGCGTAGCTGGACGCAGGAAGTACCCAGGTTCGGAGCCCTCGTGATGAGGTAAAGCTCCTACTCCTGCCGGATCTGACTATGTGGGATATACGAACTACAAGTGCTCCTTGAGCTGTATCTGCTAGCTACTGCCTTAAATGCTCTGAGACCAACCCTTTCTACTGAGGCCTTGCCTCCCCTTATATAGGCAGAGAGGGTCTCATGGCCAACCCGACTGGCGGGCCCCACATGCGGGTCCCAGCCGGCTGGTCATCTACAGTGTTCGGTATGGTATGTCTTATCAGAATATGAGCGGTATGGCTGTCGTAGGCACAGTGGACGCCGTGCGATCCCGTCGTCAGCACCGGGCCACTGTTCCTGCGTCATCCCCGCAAAGTCTTCGGTATGGCCGGGTGATTGCCAGTCTTGTCATAGTACAGAGCATACCGTGCACTGATACGCATGTCGTCCTGTCTCACTGATTGGGTCCGGCTACGTCGCCGTAGCCGGCTACTTCTTACTGATCCGGCTACCGCATGGTAGCCAGCCTGACTTGCCCTGTCCGGCTGTGCTTGGTCAGTCGGACGCGATCCAACTGCTTGGTTCTTGTTCGGTTGGGGTACCTGGGGACCATCCCCCTGACACTAGACCCCGAGCACGTGTGGATTCCGCCCTTAGGCGAAATGTGCGCGCGCTCCTTCTTGTTTTTGAATTTGTGTCTGGCTGTGCTTGGCGGTTGCGCTACTCGTGACGTCAGTGCTGACGCCGGCCACGCGCGCACGCGCCATCATTGCTCTGCGGCGGGCAGCCTAACGTCCCGTCGCACGTCGCCTCAGGAAACCGCTGTCTGGCGCTTCGGTTCCTGCTCCGGGATCTTCTGTGCATCCTGCTTCGGCACATGGGATCTGGGCGGCGGTTTGAGGTGAGGGCCATCCGGATGCGCGCCACGTGGCTCCGTTAACGGTTGCCCTTCCGGCCCTTTAAAGGGACGCCGCGGGGGAGGCAGTTCCTTTCCTTCGCTCCCCCGCTGCAGTCTCCTCTTCCCTCGCGCGCTTTTGCTTCTGCGCCCTTGCCTTTTGCGCCGTAGCCCGCTGCGCCGTCCGCTCGTCATCATCGTCACTACGGGCCACCGCCAATCTTCCGTCGCCGCTCCCCTATCAGCCGGAGATGGCCGCCAACCGTGGGGCTTGGTGCGGCTCCTCCGTCACCGAGGACCACATCGCGAAGTACCACGCCACCCGCGTTCTTCCGCCGCCGGAGGAGGTGGCGGTGAGGTTGGCGCCGACGGGGGAGCTTTCGCCGCACCCGTCGGAGGGGGAGCGTGTCATCTTCCTCTCCCATCTGGCGCGCGGGTTCGCCCTTCCGGTGCACCCGTTCTTCTTGACCTTCCTCGCCTTCTTCGATCTCCGTATTCACCACCTCGGCGCCAACGCAATCGGGACGTTGGCGCACTTCATGGCGTTCTGCGAGAGCTACCTCGGGATCCAGCCGGATCTCGGGCTCTTCTGCCGGCTCTTCCGAGTCCGGCCGCAGGTGCAGTACACGAAGGGGCCGCTAGTCGTTTGCGGCGGCGCCTCCATCTACTCCCGCTCCCAATCCAGCTACCCCAAGTTCTTGCTTCAGGAAACGGTACGGCTATGGTAGCAGTCGTACTTCTACGTCAAGAACATCACCAACGTCGACCGGATCAATCTTCCGGCTTTCCAGGACGTCGAGTCCAGCCGACAGAACTGGGAGTCGAAGATTCATGGTGACAAGGCGGAGACGGACGCGATGATGCAGCGCATGCGCTCCCTCGTCACCTGCCGGCTAACCGGCCTGGACATCACCCTCAGCTGGATGTCCCGGCTGATGATGCCGATGCAGCAGCGGGCGCACAAGATGTGCTATTACTCCGGCCGGCTAGACCCGACCCGGCTGTCGCGCCGCGATTCCCGCTACCACAACTTGAAGGAGTGGGTGTGGACGATCACCAAGGAGCGACTGCCGGAGAACTGGAAGTTCAGTCTGGCACCCTACAGCCAGGAGAACCGCGTGCCCCGGGTAAGTTCTTCTAGCCGGAAACCTCCTTTGTTCTTCCTGCATTTTTCTTGTTTTGTCCGGCTGACTTCTTGTATTCGGCAGATCTTCGCTTGCATCCTTCACGAGGAGGGTGAGGCTCCCCTTGAGGAGTTCACGCCTGACTTGCCCGAGCCGCGCGCTCGGCGGTCCGCGAGGAGTCGGATAGGGACAGCGATGCCTTTCCCAACCGGAATGATGAGCCGGCTGCCAACCCGCACGCGGAGGTGCACGAGGAGGAGGAGGCCGCGCCGACCGTGGATCCGGCAACGCGCTCCGTGACGGACGGCGAGGCAGGCGGGAGCGGCTCCAGCCGTTCCAGCTCCCGCCGGCCCGCGACGGAGGAGCCGGCCCCCAAGAGGAGCCGGTCCAGCACCCTGCCGCCGAGCCGGCTTGGCCAGAAGAAGGGGTCGCCCCCGTTTGTGCCGGGGTACGTCCCTTCTCCCCCTTTTCCTTTCTGTGTTTTCTGTCCGCTTCCCTTTTTCCTTCTTTTTCTGACTTTGGTTTATTTGCGCTTTGCCTTCCCCTCCTTCTTAGCACGCTGGTCTCTTTTGGAGCCGCGAGCCCGGCACGAGCGCCGACCGGGTCGCCGCCTCGTGCCCCGACTGCGCCAACTGGCGCCTCTCCTTCTTCTAAGGTGCAGCCTCCGCCTCCCCCTCGAGCTGAGCGGGCTGCCTCCACCCAGCTAGAAGGTCCCCAGCTGGAAGAGGAGTCCTCCCAGCCGGATGGCTCCTCCGCTGGCGCGCGGGATGCTGCCGGCAAGGAGCTCGTCGTTGTTGGCGACGATAACTCCGACAAGGAGCCCGGAGAGGAATGGCGAACGGCGGTGGCCGTAGCGAAGGAGTCCTTGGCCGTCAACATCGTGGACGACGATTGTAGCATCCCAATTGTCTAACAATTGTAATGCTACTTGGTCTAGTAATATAATGGCTACTTCAAATATATAATTGTTGCATCATCATTATATCATGCTCATGTCATCATGCCACCTTGCATTTGAGCATCATATAAAACCCTTTTCCATTTGGTTCTTATCTCGTATGCATTGTTAATTGTATTTGCCTCTTGATATTGTATTTGGTTCTTGATATATTGTGTAAATGCCCAAGTTGAGTTGGGGGCATATCCTTTATTTAACTCCACCACCTTTCTTGTCATCATCCCATCATTCCACCATTCCAACTAAATATGAGCTTTGCACTTTATTGAGTTTACCTCTAGCTCATGTGGGTTGGGATGGATCCAATTCTTTTCCACATGCTCCCATATATGCATCATGTTGTTTTCACATCATTGAAATATGAGAGCCACATGGCCACCTTTGCATGCCTTGTGAGTGGAACCTTTTCCTAGCTTCCATATGTGTTGTTTTGGGGATATCATCATGTTGGGATATTTTGTGGGCTTATTAAATGCCTAGTGGCACATACACACTAGCAAGTCCCATTTCTATTCAAACATGGTCATCTCCATCTACTCCACATGGGGCATCATTTTAATCCTTTTGCTTGGCTTTATTCCAATTTTTGGGAATGCAAAATACTAATGCCATGTAATAACATTGTTTTCACAAGAGTCAATATGGCAATAAATATTTTTGCATGGGCCATGCAAGTGCCACCTTTTCTAGTATTTGGTTTTTATTTGAATCTTGAGTGGACCATCATATCTCACTCTCTCTATCCCTTCTTTTGGCTTGATCTATGTTGATCTTGCTTAAAACCCCATCACCATATCCATCTATTCCATCATCCCCTTCTCTTCTTCTCTCTCTTTTGGCTATCTTGTTTGAGCTTGTTTGATCATGGTTGAGCTTGCCAAGGGATTGCCACCACCTCATCTTTCCTCTCTCTCTAAATCTCTCTCTTAATCTATACCTCTTCCTTCTAACCTAAACCATACCCCTAGTACTAAACCCTAATCTATACCTAATACAAACCAAACCCTAAACCTATCTCTCTCTCTCGGCCTCTCTCTCTCTCTCACCTAGCTGGCCCCACCGGCCACCCTCTCTCCCTGGTCACCTCACCCCTGCCCTAGCTACCCTCTACCCGAGCCTAGCTCCAAACCCTAACCTAGCCTAGCTACCCCTCTCCTTTCTCTATCTCCCCTCTCGCCAAGAGGACCCCAGCCCAGCCTACCTCCCAGACCACCATGCACCACCTGGAAGCCACCTCATCTACCTGCCCAGCCCCAGCCGACCCTAGCACGTGAGCAAGGAGGACGAAAGGTGGCACCAGCCACCTTATCCATCTACCCGCGCCCAGCATCTCCCCCTCTCTCTGCCTACCACCACCCCACAACCTCTGCCTGCTTGAGATCCAGCCCAGCCATCTCCTCTCCTCCCTATCCACCAGCGTGACCTCCCTCTCGCTGCCACCGTCGGCCTCCACCGCACCCGTCGATCCAGCGACAGACGTCCGTGGAGCGGCCTGAGATCAACGGTGCTCCTCACGCTTCACCACAGCCCGGCGACGAGGAGGAGACGGACCGGAGCCACCAGAACCAGCGCTGCACCGAGCGAAACCCTAGACCACCCGGCCTCTGCCTCGTCGACGATCGACTGCTCCTCTGCTCGATCCGTCCACACCAACACCCCCACGGTGAGCTCCCTGACCTCCCTGACATGGTCCGCTTCGCCATGCTGCCCTGGCCTCGCCGGTCTTTTCGTCGATCACCCTCTGCGCGCCGCCGCACATTTCTGCTTGCTCGCTCCCGCTCCGCTTAGACCCTATCTAGGTCGCGCCTGCCCCTCTAACGTCTACCCCGCCCTAGCGCAGTGGCTCCGCCGCCTGCGCGCAGTCATGAAGTTCGAACCCCCCGCGCGCGCTGGCCGCGATCGGCACCGATCTGTCCTCTGCTCGCGGAGAAGAGGAACAGTACGGGCTCCTTTTTGCGCATAGCCCCCTAGCTTTTTGATCCGCTCAACCCGCGGTCCGCCTGGCCCACTAGTCAGCCGCGCTAGCACTCTTACGGGAAACCCCCTGGTTTTTCTCGTTCGCAACCCGCGCTCCCACCCCAGCCCCACCTGTCAGCGCCTGTCCCTTTCGCCTCTGTCGCGTGGTCCCCTGTGTTGGCCTGGCTTCATGATGTGATGTAATCTTTTCTGCGTGCGTGTGTCCCAGTCAGCAGTGGCCCACTGGTCATAGGCTGTGGCTAGCCTAGAGCTGAGTAACAAAATGCTTTCATTGTTCTGTTTTAATTCAAATCCTTTTAAAATTTAATTCAAATTCAAATTTAAGTCTGTTTTTAAATATCTTTTAAAATCTAAACCCAAATAATACAAATAATATATGTTTTCAAATCAGAAAAATGTGAGGAATTCAAATCTTCCATCCAAAATATATTTTGAACACTTTAAAATTCCAAGTTGGTTTAATTACAATAAAATGCCCTTTTGACTTAATAAATTAATAACTTTTGTTTTACTAATCCAAAATCAACAAATGATATGTATAAAATGATTAGCTCGACGAGACCTTTCTGTTTATGCATTCCATGTTCTGTTTTTAAGCATGCATCATATGAATATAAAGAGGACAGCAATTAAATTGAGAATAAAATGGGGCCAAAGCTCAATAAAAATGCTTTATTATTGTTTCCACACCTCACCCATGCCATGCTACTGTAATGCCATGCAAATTGTGCATCATTCATCATGGCATGATTGTTTGCTTGATGCATTTATACATATGCTTGTGCACTTTATTTATGGTGGCCCTTGTTTGTTTGGTTCTTCTTCGAATAGACGCTGAGCAGGGGATATATCAAGAGAACCAGGAGCACTACCCAGATCCATCCCTTGCTTCAACTGAGCTGCCAGGCAAGCACTACCACATGCTTGCATACATATAGTACCTATTGCCTCTATCTTATTCTTGCATCCTTGAGTCACGATTGCTTTAAAGTGAAGCCCAAGTATTGCATAGCCTTTACTTTTAAACCCCACCGAAGCTTGATCCTCCATCCCATGAGCCATTACTAGAGGAGTTGTTTGAGCCACGCGAGTCGTAGAACAGCATGTGTAGGGTATGTGAGTGTCTGATGGATAACGAGGTACCTAAATAACTTAACCTGAGTAGTAATGGGATAACTAATGAAAGTGGCATCAGTGAGCCATATTCGCTATTTGGTTTTTAGGCTCACTTGTGTCCCGTAGGACCCCGAGTACTTGATTCCTGTTCCTTGAATATTCGCGCTATCCACATCCGGGAGGCTTATGAACCCCCCTGAGCCAGAGCTTGATTAATTCTTATCTCCTGGGGCCACAAACTAGTTTGAGGTTTTATTTACTATCCTGTACTTATGCCATGCTTTACTGCTTTATTTAAATTGTGCGAGGAGCACCTTGTCTTTATTTAGGAAAGCGGAGTGTTTTCGCGGTGTCGACAAGCCCAGTCACATTTTCGGGTTCCCAGTCGTTCACAGCCACTGGCGCAAACCTTGAGGCCGTTTCGGAGTCAGCTAACTTCGTTGCGGGTAGCTCAATGGGGTGGCCCCCTGAAATATTTCTGAATCCTGTAATTGCTTTGTCGTGACTGCCTCGTTGGGTTTTGATTTGGTTTTTCCGAGGCATATCGAGTGTGTGTTGCTATTTGTGCACCCCTGCAGGGTAAAACTTTCTGAAAGCCGTGTTCACGGTTATGGACGACTTGGAGCACAGTTTCTCGATCATAGACAAGCATAACTAAAGTACCGCTTTAATTTGACTAGACTAGGTACCTGACTAGTAATTAGTGCAATTCTCATGGAATGGATAATAAAACTGCCAACGGATGGGGGGTTGTTCGTCCGCTTCCTCGTCGGTAAGCGAGGAGGAGGATGGATCTGTTAAGATTACCGTTATAACTGTTATAACTGTTGTTATTAATTCAAGGACACCCGTCTATCTCTGGTTAGGCGGATGGTTAGCGAGTATCCATAGAATTGCTAGGGTTTATCTTTTGCTGCAATTGCGTCACCCCAGGTTGTGTCCCCTTTAGAGGCATAAAGACTTGCTGAGTACCCCTAGGGTCTCACACGATAAATTATTGGTTCAGATGAACAGGTACCCTCGCAAGATGGATACTGGGTGGAAGAGACGGACGATGTGGGCAACGATCATTCGGTGTAGAGATTCCGGGAACGGGGATCCATGAGATCTGTGGGCGGGATCTGCTTATTTATGGGGCATCTTATGCCGATTTGCTTCTTATCCGTACTCGGATTTTGTCTTCCGCTTCCGCTTGATACTCTGTTGTTTGATGTATGAGGAGATATCCTAAACTATTATATCTATCTAGGATATTTGGATCTTGCCGTATGGCGTTGCTATATTTCCTTTCTTTTTAGATGGAATGGCTCTGATGTACTGTTGTATGGTGGCTTGCATACATACTCATTTGTGTATGTAGTTGATCCCTTCGCCTGCCGATTACGCCGCCCGTTCTTGTCCCGATGTGTGGAAATGGTTGGGACGGCCGAAAGGTCTACCTGTGAGTGGCATTTGGGCCCCACCGTACTATTTCAACCATTTCTCATCCAGGCTTGTAACTAGGGCGTAATTCACCGAGGTAGTTACAATTGGTATCGAGCCATCCCGCCCTTCAGTCTCAGCCAAATGGTGGTTATGCATCTAGCAAATATTTTGGTAGTTATGTATACTAGGGAAAAACAAAACGCGAGAGTAGGACTGCTTCCACTTTTCTTCTTACCCAACCACCACCCTTCTCTGGTAAGGAAGTGTAACGTTTTCAATCCTCTTCTTAAATTCAAACTAGGATTCACGTGTTCTGGGTTTCCGTAGTACCATAGGTTGTGTATCTGTGTGTGTGTGTGTGTAATCCCTTGTCTATCTGTTGCATCCAAGTTGTTATCTTTATCGGCCTTTTGGTTATCAACTGTTGGTACATTCCATACCGACAGGCTTTTGCAAACCGACGCGATCTATCTGTTTCGTTGTTTACCGACGCGATCTTCCTTACTCTTTGTTATCAGACGTCATCTTGTTTGGGGTGTTCGTTTCCGTAGTTGCTAATCTTTAGGTTCATCGTGAGAAGAAGGTGTTGGGATATGTGTTTTACTTATTCATGTGCGGAGTAATGATTTGAGTGCGGGATGGAGTCGCGACCATACCACTACTCTTATCATTCGCTCTTGTATATTGAATTGGTACAGTCACTAATCTTGATTCGTTAAGTGATTTTGCGCATCTATTGGTATTTTAATGCCGAAATTTGTGGAAAATTTTTCTTTGATATATTTGTGTACCACACTCCTTTTTCGATGCGATATGCTTAATATCTTCTAGGTGCTTTGAACTTCGTTGATATTTTAATATCATCTTAGTGAATTGTATCCTTTAATCTTGGTTAATTCCATCTTGGTACTATTTTGGATTATTATTATTCTCCATCATAGTACTGACTTGTGTTTTATATCAATCATAGGATGGCACCACCACGCCGTTCTGAGGAGGACATACAACCTGAACTGGGGGCAGCATTGTCAAGCATCGCCAATGCCTTGGCAGCAATGCAGCAGAACCAGCAGCGTTTCGAGGAAAGTGTCAGGAGGAATGAGTTTGTTCCGCTACCTCCACCTCCCAAGCGAGGAGACATCAAGAGCTTCCTGAAGTTCAACCCACGGCAGTTTGATGTTTCTGATCAACCACTTGATGCTGATGATTGGTTGCATGAGATGTCAAGGCTGTTGATGACTACTGATGTTCCTGAGCAAGAATGGGTAAAGTGTGCTACTCACCTTCTGAAGGGAGATGCAGCTCTGTGGTGGGAGAATTACCTGAAGGCAAACTGCACTGGTTTTCAGCCTACTTGGGGACAGTTCACTGGAGCTTTCAAAGAGCAGTATCTGTCAGAAATTGTCATGGAGAGGATGAAGGAAGTGTTTCTCAACCTCAAGCAGGGCAATGATAATGTCAATACATACATCAGAAACTTCATGAACCTTTCTCGTTATGGTGGCGATGAGATCTCTGATGACAAGAAGAAGCAAAAGAGGTTCAGGCAAGGGCTCAATGCATCGATTAAGTATGCAATCACACATGCAAGGCCGGCATCTTTTCTGGAACTTCAGCATACAGCTCTGCAGGAAGAGGCAAGTAGGCAAGTGTTTGAGGAGTCAAAGAAACATAGCCGTGATGCAGCAAGCTCTTCAGCTATGTCAGCTCCTTCTAAGCGTCGTGTTTGGGTTCCTAACACCCCACCGTCGCTCCCGGCTCCACCAAGACATTCAAGCTTCGCGGCAAGGCCACCAAACTTCCTCACTGCTGCTCCCAGGGGCTACAACCACCACTACCCTGGAGCGCCTGGCGGAGTCCCTGGCTACGTCGCTCCACGTCCACCTGGTGCTTGTTACACTTGTGGAGACACTGGGCATCAAAGCTGGAACTGTCCGATGAAGAACAAGGCTCTTCCTCCACCACCTCAAAGATCTGCGGCAAGCTCTCCTTTGGTTCGTGCACCACCACCTCGGGCTCTCAACATCAACACCAAGCCCGGGTCTGCTATTGCTCGTGCCAACTGTGTCAACGCCGCTCAAGCTGAGCATGCACCTGGAGTTGTGATGGGTATGCTTCCCGTTAACTCAGTCCCTGCATGAGTTTTGTTTGATTCTGGTGCATCGCATTCTTTTGTGTCAACCAAGTTTGCAGACGAGAATGGGTTAGCTATGGATCCTCTCCTTAAGCGGTTAATGGTCCTCTCTCCTGGAGCAAAGATGGCAGCTTCTAAAATCAGCCATGGCAATCAAATTGAGATTGGTGGCTCTTCGTTCTCGGCTTCCTTAATCATTCTGGGCAATTCTGACATTGATGTCATCTTGGGCATGGATTGGTTGACAGCAAATGCAGCTGTGATTGATTGTGCTGAACGCTCGGTTTCTCTGAAGATTCCTGAAGGCCATATAGTCTATTCTCCAAGTCTGACTCCTGCTATCCAGCTTTTCTCTTTGGCGGCTCTGAATGTTGATGCTATGGAAGCTATTCAGAGTGTTCCGGTGGTCTGTGAGTTCCCAGATGTCTTTCCTGAAGAGTTGCCAGGTATGCCTCCGGATCGTGAGGTTGAGTTTGTTATTAAGCTTGAACCTGGTACCACTCCTATCTCCAAGCGGCCTTATAAGATGGGTCCTGCCGAGTTGGCTGAACTCAAACGTCAGCTTGATGAACAAGAGAAGTTGGGTTTCATTCAGCATAGTACTTCATCTTGGGGTAGTCCAACCCTCTTTGTGAAGAAGCGAGACCAGACTGATAGACTTTGTGTTGACTATCGGGCTCTCAATGCTAAAACCATCAAGAATAAGTATCCCCTTCCGCGGATTAATGATCTCTTTGATCAGCTAAATTTGGAGCTGTGGTATTCTCTAAGCTTGACTTGAGAAGTGGTTATCACCAAATCAAGATTCGCAAGGAAGATGTTCCTAAAACAGCTTTCACCACCCGCTATGGCCTGTATGAGTACACGGTCATGTCTTTCAGTCTCACCAATGCACCTGCCACCTTCTCGAGGCTCATGAACTCGGTTTTCATGGAGTATCTTGATAAGTTCGTTGTGGTCTACCTGGATGACATCCTAGTCTATTCTAAGTCAAAGGAAGAGCATGAAGAACACCTTCGGTGTGTCCTAAGCAAGCTTCGTGAGAACCGCTTGTATGCAAAGTTCTCCAAGTGTGAGTTTTGGCTGCCTCAAGTAACCTATCTTGGTCACGTCATCTCTGCCAAGGGCATTGCAGTCAATCCGGAAACTGTGAAGACAATTGTTGAATGGCTTCCTCCTGTTAATGTCAAAGAAGTGCGGAGTTTCCTTGGTTTGGCTAGTTATTGCCGTCGCTTCGTTCAGAACTTCTCGAAGATAGCGAAGCCTCTTACCGATCTCCTCAAGAAAGGCAAGAAATATCTTTGGACTCCTGCATGTCAAGCAAGCTTTGAGACACTCAAAGAGAAGCTCACTTCCATACCAGTCTTGGTTCCTCCGGATACATCCAAGCCGTTCCAGATCTTCTGTGATGCATCTTTGCATGGATTGGGTGCGGTCCTTATGCAAGAAAAACAAGTTGTTGCTTATGCCTCTCGACAGTTGAAGATGCATGAGATCAACTATCCTACACATGACCTCGAGCTCGCAGCAGTTGTCTTTGCTTTGAAAGTATGGAGGCACTACTTGCTTGGCAACCGTTGTGAGGTCTTTTCTGATCACAAGAGTTTGAAGTATATCTTCACACAGCCTGATCTCAACCTTCGGCAAAGGAGATGGATTGAAGCAATCAATGATTTTGATTTGACCATCAACTACACCCCGGGCAAAGCTAATGTCATGGCCGATGCTCTCAGCCGCAAAGCCTATGTCAACAACCTCATGATGGAAGATCAACAACCTCTCTTGTGCGAGGAATTCCGTCAGCTCAACCTTGAAATTGTGGAACAAGGGTATCTCCTGAACCTTCTAGCAACCCCTCTCTTGGAATAAAAGGTTCGCTCCTTTCAGCTTGGTGATCCGTACACAAGAAAGATCATCTCCAGGATTCAGCTTTCGAAGTATGAGTCCTTCCACGTCGATGATCAAGGCACGCTTTTCTTTGAACACCGGATGTTTGTTCCAAACTACCCGGGTTTGAGAGAGCAAGTTCTCAAGGAGGCGCGATTCATTCTTTCTATCCACCCTGGCAGCACAAAGATGTACATGGACTTGAAAACACAATATTGGTGGCCTGGTTTGAAACGGTATTGTGCCAAGTATGTCTCGGAGTGTGATGTCTGCCGCAGAGTAAAAGCTGTCCATCAGAAACCTTCCGGTCTTCTACAGCCATTGAAACCCCCGGAATGGAAATGGGAGAAAGTAGAGATGGACTTCATCACTGGTTTTCCAAGGTCGCAGAAGGGCAACAATGCAATCTTTGTTGTCATTGACAGGCTTTCTAAAGTGGCTCACTTCTTCCCCGTCAAGGAAACCATTTACGCAATTCAGTTGGTGAGCTCTATATCAATGAAATTGTCTCTCTGTATGGGGTTCCGCTTGAGATCAGTTCAGACCGTGGAAGCATCTTCACTTCCAAGTTCTGGGAGAGTTTCCAAAATGCTTTGGGGACGAAGTTGAACTTCAGCACAGCTTACCACCCTCAGTCGCAAGGACAAGTTGAAAGGATCAATCAGATTCTGGAGGATATGCTTCATGCTTGCATCATCTCTTTTGGCATGAAGTGGGAAGAATGTCTTCCTTATGCTGAATTCTCGTACAACAATAGCTTCCAGAAAAGTCTAAAGATGGCACCATTTGAGGCTCTCTATGGTCGCAAATGCAGAACTCCGATTGGTTGGTCGGGTGCAGGTGAAAGGATCTTGTTTGGCCCCGACATTGTGACTCAAGCGGAGGAGAAAGTTCATATCATTCTTGAAAATCTGAGGATTGCTCAAAGTCGCCAGAAGAGCAATTATGACAGGAAGCACACGGACATGGAGTATGTCCCTGGTGATCTCGTTTACCTTCGTGTCACTCCCATGAGAGGCACGCACCGCTTTGGTATCAAAGGGAAGCTGGCTCCTAGATACATCGGTCCCTTCAAAATTCGTGGAAGAAGAGGAGAAGTTGCTTATGCTCTTGAGCTCCCGGAAAAAACTCAAGGTCCATGATGTTTTCCACATCTCTCAACTCAAGAAGTGCTTCAAGGATCCCGGCAGGACCGTGGACCATGAGCTTATGAATCTCCAAGAAGACATGTCTTATCAAGAACACCCCACAAAAATCCTTGAAGTCGCAGAAAGAAGGACTCGCAACAAGTCCATCAAGTTCTGCAAGGTGCAGTGGTCGCACCATTCCGTTGATGAAGCCACTTGGGAACGTGAAGATGAGCTCCGTTCCAAGTATCCTACCCTCTTTGTGTCTTCTTCTTCCTAGAATCTCGGGGCGAGATTCCTGTTTAGTGGGGGAGAGTTGTAGCATCCCAATTGTCTAACAATTGTAATGCTACTTGGTCTAGTAATATAATGGCTACTTCAAATATATAATTGTTGCATCATCATTATATCATGCTCATGTCATCATGCCACCTTGCATTTGAGCATCATATAAAACCCTTTTCCATTTGGTTCTTATCTCGTATGCATTGTTAATTGTATTTGCCTCTTGATATTGTATTTGGTTCTTGATATATTGTGTAAATGCCCAAGTTGAGTTGGGGGCATATCCTTTATTTAACTCCACCACCTTTCTTGTCATCATCCCATCATTCCACCATTCCAACTAAATATGAGCTTTGCACTTTATTGAGTTTACCTCTAGCTCATGTGGGTTGGGATGGATCCAATTCTTTTCCACATGCTCCCATATATGCATCATGTTGTTTTCACATCATTGAAATATGAGAGCCACATGGCCACCTTTGCATGCCTTGTGAGTGGAACCTTTTCCTAGCTTCCATATGTGTTGTTTTGGGGATATCATCATGTTGGGATATTTTGTGGGCTTATTAAATGCCTAGTGGCACATACACACTAGCAAGTCCCATTTCTATTCAAACATGGTCATCTCCATCTACTCCACATGGGGCATCCTTTTAATCCTTTTGCTTGGCTTTATTCCAATTTTTGGGAATGCAAAATACTAATGCCATGTAATAACATTGTTTTCACAAGAGTCAATATGGCAATAAATATTTTTGCATGGGCCATGCAAGTGCCACCTTTTCTAGTATTTGGTTTTTATTTGAATCTTGAGTGGACCATCATATCTCACTCTCTCTATCCCTTCTTTTGGCTTGATCTATGTTGATCTTGCTTAAAACCCCATCACCATATCCATCTATTCCATCATCCCCTTCTCTTCTTCTCTCTCTTTTGGCTATCTTGTTTGAGCTTGTTTGATCATGGTTGAGCTTGCCAAGGGATTGCCACCACCTCATCTTTCCTCTCTCTCTAAATCTCTCTCTTAATCTATACCTCTTCCTTCTAACCTAAACCATACCCCTAGTACTAAACCCTAATCTATACCTAATACAAACCAAACCCTAAACCTATCTCTCTCTCTCGGCCTCTCTCTCTCTCACCTAGCTGGCCCCACCGGCCACCCTCTCTCCCTGGCCACCTCACCCCTGCCCTAGCTACCCTCTACCCGAGCCTAGCTCCAAACCCTAACCTAGCCCGAGCCTACCCCCTCTCCTTTCTCTATCTCCCCCTCTCTGCCAAGAGGACCCCAGCCCGAGCCTACCCTCCCAGACCACCAAGCCCCACCAGGAAGCCCCCAACTCTACCTGCCCACTGAGCCCTAGCACGTGAGCAAGGAGGAGGAAAGGTGGCACCGAGCCACCTTTATCCATCTACCCCGCGCCCACGGCATCTCCCCCCTCTCTCTGCTACCTACCACCACCCCACAACCTCTCTGCCTCGCCAGATCCAGCCCAGCGCCCCTGCATCTCCTCTCCCTCCTCTCCACCGACGTCAACCTCCCTCTCGCCGGCCACCGTCGGCCTCCACCGCACCCCGTCGATCCAGCCGAGCAGCACGTCCGTGGAGCGGCCTGGGAGATCAGCAGGCGCCTCTGCTTCACCATGCCCGTGAGGAGGAGGCAGACTGGAGCCACTGAGACCAGCTGCCAGCGAAACCCTAGACCACCCGGCCTCGCCTCGTCGACGATCATTGCTCCTCCGCCGATCCGTCCACACCAACCCCACGGTGAGCTCCCTGACCTCCCTGACATGGTTCGCTTCGCCATGCTGCCCTGGCCTCGCCGGTCTTTTCGTCGATCACCCTCTGCGCTTGCTTCGCTTGCTCGCTCCATCGCTTAGACCCTATCTAGGCCGCGCCTGCCCTCTAACGTCTACCCCGCCCTAGCGCAGTGGCTCTGCCCTCTGCCCGCGCCCAGGTCATGATTCGAACCCCCCACGCCCGCGCGCGATCGGCACCGATCATCCTCTGCTTTCGCGGAGAAGAGGAACAATCGGCTCCTTTTGCGCATAGCCCCCTAGCTTTTGATCCGCTCAACCAGCGGTCCGCTGGCCCACTAGTCAGCCGCGCTAGCACTCTTACGGGAAACCCCCTGGTTTTTCTCGTTCGCAACCCGCGCTCCCACCCCAGCCCCACCTGTCAGCGCCTGTCCCTTTCGCCTCTGTCGCGTGGTCCCCTATGGCCCTGACCCCACCGGTCGGTCTCTGTGACTGGCCTAGCTCGCGGTGACAGAATCTTTTCACAAGTGTGTCCCGATCAGCATTGCCCACTGGTCATAGGCTGTGGCTAGCCTAGAGCTGAGTAACAAAATGCTTTCATTGTTCTGTTTTAATTCAAATCCTTTTAAAATTTAATTCAAATTCAAATTTAAGTCTGTTTTTAAATATCTTTTAAAATCTAAACCCAAATAATACAAATAATATATGTTTTCAAATCAGAAAAATGTGAGGAATTCAAATCTTCCATCCAAAATATATTTTGAACACTTTAAAATTCCAAGTTGGTTTAATTACATTAAAATGCCCTTTTGACTTAATAAATTAATAACTTTTGTTTTACTAATCCAAAATCAACAAATGATATGTATAAAATGATTAGCTCGACGAGACCTTTCTGTTTATGCATTCCATGTTCTGTTTTTAAGCATGCATCATATGAATATAAAGAGGACATCAACTAAATTGAGAATAAAATGGGGCCAAAGCTCAATAAAAATTCTTTATTATTGTTTCCACACCTCACCCATGCCATGCTACTGTAATGCCATGCAAATTGTGCATCATTCATCATGGCATGATTGTTTGCTTGATGCATTTATACATATGCTTGTGCACTTTATTTATGGTGGCCCTTGTTTGTTTGGTTCTTCTTGAATAGGCGACGGGGATATATCAAGAGAACCAGGAGCACTACCCAGATCCATCCCTTGCTTCAACTGAGCTGCCAGGCAAGCACTACCACATGCTTGCATACATATAGTACCTATTGCCTCTATCTTATTCTTGCATCCTTGAGTCGCGATTGCTTTAAAGTGAAGCCCAAGTATTGCATAGCCTTTACTTTTAAACCCCACTGAAGCTTGATCCTCCATCCCATGAGCCATTACTACAGGAGTTGTTTGAGCCACGCGAGTCGTAGAACAGCATGTGTAGGGTATGTGAGTGTCTGATGGATAACGAGGTACCTAAACAACTTAACCTGAGTAGTAATGGGATAACTAATGAAAGTGGCATCGGTGAGCCATATTCGCTATTTGGTTTTTAGGCTCACTTGTGTCCCGTAGGACCCCGAGTACTTGATTCCTGTTCCTTGAATATTCGCGCTATCCACATCCGGGAGGCTTATGAACCCCCACAGGCAGAGCTTGATTCATTCTTATCTCCTGGGGCCACAAACTAGTTTGAGGTTTTATTTACTATCCTGTACTTATGCCATGCTTTACTGCTTTATTTAAATTGTGCGAGGAGCACACTGTACTGTTTAGGAAAGCGGAGTGTTTTCGCGGTGTCGACAAGCCCAGTCACATTTTCGGGTTCCCAGTCGTTCACAGCCACTGGCGCAAACCTTGAGTCGTTTCGGAGTCAGCTAACTTCGTTGCGGGTAGCTCAATGGGGTGGCCCCCTGAAATATTTCTGAATCCTGTAATTGCTTTGTCGTGACTGCCTCGTTGGGTTTTGATTTGGTTTTTCCGAGGCATATCGAGTGTGTGTTGCTATTTGTGCACCTGCGTCAAAACTTTCGAAAGCCGTGTTCACGGTTATGGGCGACTTGGAGCAGTTTATCGATCATAGACAAGCATAACTAAAAGTACGCTTTAATTTGACTAGACTAGGTACACGACTAGTAATTAGTGCAATTCTCATGGAATGGATAATAAAACTGCCAGCGGATGGGGGTTGTTCGTCCGCTTCCTCGTCGATGGCGAGGAGGAGGATGGATCTGTTAAGATTACCGTTATAACTGTTATAACTGTTATTATTTCAAGGACACCGTCTATCTACGGTTAGGCGGATGGTTAGCAGTATCCATAGAATTGCTAGGGTTTATCTTTTGCTGCAATTGCGTCACCCAGGTTGTGTCCCTTTAGAGGCATAAAGACTTGCTGAGTACCCTAGGGTCTCACGATAAATTATTGGTTCAGATGAGCAGGTACCCTCGCAAGATGGATACTTTGGGTGGAAGAGACGATGTGGGCAACGATCATTCGGTGTAGAGATTCGAACGAGGATCCATGAGATCTGTGGCGGGATCTGCTTATTTATGGGGCATCTTATGCCGATTTGCTTCTTATCCGTATTCGGATTTTGTCTTCCTTCCGCTTGATACTCATGTTTGATGTATGAGGAGATATCCTAAACTATTATATCTATCTAGGATATTTGGATCTTGCCGTATGGCATTGCTATATTTCCTTTCTTTTTAGATGGAATGGCTCTGATGTACTGTTGTATGGTGGCTTGCATACATACTCATTTGTGTATGTAGTTGATCCCTTCACCTGCCGATTATGCCGCCCGTTCTTGTCCCGATGTGTGGAAATGGTTGGGACGGCCGAAAGGTCTACCTGTGAGTGGCATTTGGGCCCCACCGTACTATTTCAACCATTTCTGCTCATCCAGGCTTGTAACTAGGAGCGTAATTCACCGAGGTAGTTACAACGATGCTTCTTCCGCCGCCTTGCTGACGGACCTAGCCGCCACGCTCGAGCTGGCAGTGAAGGAGATCCGGCTGCTTGAGGCCATAGCCAGCGAGAACCGGTCCCTGGAGCAGAAGCTTGCTGCTGCCAATGGGACTTCCTAGAGTAAGTTAGCTTCATCCGTCTCTCTCTTTTTTTACTGATAGCCGGTTGTACTGTAGCCATCCTCGTGTGCGCCCAGCACGAGATCGATCGCCTGAAGAAGGCGAACAACCGGCTGAGCAAGTCTAACACCACTCTGCGTTTGCAGAATAAGGATTGGCACGCGAGGGTAGACGGTCTGGAGGCCACCATCAAGGAGCATGACGCCTCGCTCGCCAGCCGGACTGACGCCTTCAATCTTCTCGAGGCCCAGAACAAGGACCAAGAGAAGGAGATAAAACGGCTGGCGACGAAGGAGAAGGCTCTGGTGGAGGAGCTGATGCAGGCCGGAGACACGGCTAAGGGTGAGTTCCTTTTTCCGTCTTCTTTTCTTTCTGGATCCGGTAGCCTGATCTAACTCTTTTTTCTAACAGCCTTTTACCCCGGCATAGACCTGCTGGCCTACAACCGGCTGCAGGAGAACTGGCCGGGAGCGCAGTCGACAGCCCAGGAGCTCGTCGTCCTTCTTGGCGAAGAAGCTTCCAAGCTTTGTCAGGCGGCATGGGATATCTTCTCCTTCATGTGGCCGGAGGCTCCGGTTCCAGAGACGATGGCGCAACTGGCTGCGAAGGTGGGAGAGGTGCCGGCTGCGATCAACCGGCTACGGGACTTGGGGGCGTGAGCCGGAGCGGAGATGGCTCTGGCCCTCATGCTCTCCTGGTACAAGGACGCCCGCGTCGAGAAGATCGACGGAGGCTTCCGTGCCGGCGCCGACCTCGCCGCCATCCGCCAAGCCCATCCGGAGCTCCGCGGGTCTGCCATCAAGATTGCCGACTACATGGATCCTGACGAGGTGCTCACCGACTCGGAGTCCGTCGACACTCTTGACGTGGAAGGCCCGATGCTGCAGCCCGAGGGCGCCGGAACCGGAACGAGCTCTGCGCCTCCTCCCCCGCCTGAAGCTTCTGCTGGTCAAGGCGCTCCTCACGGCAAGGCTCCTGCCGCCTAGTCACTGCCCTAGGATGCCGGGTGTATTTGTCTTGTCTTAGATATTCATGAAACTTTGTCTGTCTGTACCGGCTATCTTTGATGCCGGGTAACTTATGGGAGCTTCGTCTCCCTTTTGCTTGTTAATGTTGAATTCTTGAGTCTCCCTTAACTTGTGCCTTGAATTTTATTTTGATATTTTGCCGGCTCACTTCACCCGGCTAACCTCGTCCGGCTACACACCTTTAGCCGGACGACCCCACCTCCAGATTCGGAGTAGGCGGCAGTGCTTCGAATCTTCCTTATTTCTCCCAAGTCTTCTAACTTTATCCGACTGGCCTCGTCCCAGTCGGCTGCTTTCGTCGGCTGAACGCCTTCAGCCGGGGGAACTAACATTCCAGTGGGGGCGCGCGAGCGCACCCACTGGGTGTAGCCCCCGAGATTCGGAGTAGCTGGCGTAGCCAGGTGCTTCGAATCTTCCTTGTCTTCTCTTGCTCCTGTCCTTGCCCTCACCTGGGCTCCGAACGGCCAGCTAAACGCCCTTAGCCGGTCAGGAACTACAAGATTCCTTTGGGGGCACGCGAGCGCACCTAGTGGGTGTAGCCCCCGAGATTCGGAGTGCTTGATGAAGGCAAGGACTTCGAATCTTCTTCCCTTTTCCTGAATTCCGACTCAAGGTAGTCGAACATGAATGTACATATGCATACACATACATCTTCATAGGTTAATAGGTTAGTCTGTCAAATTGTAGCCGCAAAACGGCTTGTTTTTTCGAAAACTGGCCTGTGCCTCTCCAGACACTTAGTCGCTTTCCCGTGTGCTCTACCGTTTTTGTTGCGTCCTTGCCGGGCAGCCAGGTTGCGGTCTACAGCCGGAATCGAAGGGAGCTGACAGTACATTGCGCACGATACTAACGGCCTAGTAGCCGGATTGGTTTGGGCTAGTTGCAAGTCCGGAACACCCGGTCTGTCGCGTCTCCTCCCTGTTTTTCGTGTGGGATGCCTTGGGCTTTTGCTCTTGCTAGCCGGACAGCCGGGTTGCGGTCTGTAGCTGAGACGAAGAGTGGGCCTCTGACATCATCGCACACTACTCAGCCGGTTTGTTGACTTAGTAGGCCGGGCCAGCCGGCGAGCCCCCGGGTAGGGGTTGCCGGAGCCGGAAAATTTGAACCGGAAAACAGATGTACACACATTTCTAGCAAGGAGCCCCCGAGATTATCGTAGGAGTCCGCATTTTCATTCATGGGGTGTTCGGGATACATACACTGCCTGGCGACTAGGTGTAAAACGGGCGCAGCAGGGCCGCATTCTAGGGACGCCCGGTCTCCTCGTCTGATTTGTCCATCTTGTTCTTGCGCAGCTGCTGCACGTCGATGAGGTAGTAGGAGTCGTTGGGCAGCGCCCGACTGATGATGAAGGGGCCCTCCCAGGGTGGCGAAAGCTTGTGCATGCCCTTCGTGTCCTGCACCAGCCGGAGAACCAGGTCGCCCTCGCGGAATGCGACTGGGCGGATCCGGCTTGAATGGTAGCGACGTAGTCGCTGCTGGTACAGGGCTGATCTGGACAGGGCCAGCTCGCGGGCTTCCTCCAGGAGGTCCACTTTGTCCTCCCGCGCCTCCTGGTTGGCTTTTTCGTCGTACAGGAGCTTGCGTGGGGAGTCGAACTCGATGTCGGCGGAGAGGACGGCTTCCGATCCGTAGACCAGGAAGAACGGCGTGTAGCCGGTTGACCTATTCGGCGTGGTGCGGAGGCTCCACAGCACAACCGGAAGTTCTTCGATCCAACATTCGGGTGACCGCTCTAACGGCTCGATGAGGCGTGGCTTGATGCCGGCTAACACCAAGCTGTTTGCTCTTTCGACTTGCCCGTTGGATTGCGGGTGCATGACGGAGGCAAGGTCCAGCCGGATGCCCTTGTTGCTGCAAAACCGGGCGAAGGCCCCCTTGGCGAAGTTCGTGCCATTGTCGGTGATGATGCTGTTGGGGTAGCCGAAGCGGTTGATGATGTCGGTGAAGAAGGTAATGACTGTCGCCCCATCCAGCTTTCGGATAGGCTTGGCCTCGATCTACTTTGTGAACTTGTCCACCGCTACCAGCAGGTGGATCATGCCCGCGCGTTCCCGCTTGAAGGGGCCGACCATGTCGAGGCCCCAAACTGCAGGGCCAGGTGATCGGTATGGTCTTGAGCACCAAAGTTGGCATGTGCCTGAGCTGCCCGAAGCGTTGGCTCCCATTGCATGCGCGGACCAGCTGCTCAGCATCCTCGAGGGCGGTGGGCCAATAGAAACCATGGCGGAATGCCTTGGCGACTATCGCCCTTGACGAAGCGTGATGCCCGCACTCGCCCTGGTGGATATCCTTGAGTAGCCGGTAGCCCGTGTCCACATCAACACATCTTTGGAAGATACCGAATACGTCGTGCTTGTACAGCTCGCCGTTTATGATGGTGTACGTGTGCGCGCAGCGACGGATTTGCCTGGCTTCCACCTCGTCATCCGGAAGTTCTCCATTGGCGATGTAGTTCATGAAGGGTTGTGCCCAGGATGGCACTTCTCGAATGGCGAGGACGCTCCCGTCCTCCGGTTGACTGATGTGGGGGGTCGTCCAGATGGTGTACCCGGGACGGCAGCCCCCGAACTGCTTGACGAACCGGCAGCCCCCAGGCCTTGTGAGCCGGAGGGCACTGCCTTGCCGGAACTGGTGCGGGTCTTCTTCTTCGGTGGTTTTGCCGGCTCGCCTGCGTTCCGGCCCGGGGCGCTACTGCCTGACGATGGAGTCCGATTCTGGTGATGGGTTGATGGACGGCTTGCGTAGGTGCTCCAAGGAGACCCCTGGTGGGATCGCCTGCCTGGTGGATCCGATCTTGGAGAGCGAATCGGCTGCCTCGTTGTTGACGCGAGGGACATGGTGAAATTCGCACCCGTCGAAGGAGGCGCTGAGCTTCTGGATGTGGAATCGGTAGAGGGCCATGTTTGCATCTCTGGCGTCCCATTCTCCGGATATTGCTGCACCACCAGATCCGAATCACCGAAGCATATGATCCGGTTGACACCGATTTCCTTGGCCAGCCAGAGCCCGTGCGTCAGTGCCTCATATTCGTCTACATTGTTGGAGGCCTTGAAGTGGATATGCAGCACGTACTCCAGCCGGTCCCCCTTGGGTGAGGTGAGCACGATGCCGGCTCCCAAGCCCCCGAGCATCTTCGACCCGTCGAAGTGCATCTTCCAGTGGTCCGAATCCGGAACCGGTGGGAGATACTGGGTCTCCGCCCAGTCGACTAGGAAGTCCGCCAATGCCTACAACTTGATCGTGAGACGGGGTTCGTACTGGATGGAGTAGGCGGCGAGCTCGATGGCCCATTTGGCGACTCAACTGGTGGCGTCTTTGTTGCCGATGATTTCCGAAAGGGGTGCAGTGCACACGACCTTAATCGGATGCTCCTGGAAGTAGTGCTTGAGCTTCTTGCATGCTAGGTACACGCCATAGCACATCTTCTGGTAGTGGGGGTAGTTCTGCTTAGAGAGGGAGAGAACCTCGCTGAGGTAGTAGACGGGCCTCTGAACCGGCTGAGCCTTGCCTTCCTCAGGGCGCTCCACCACCAGGACGACGCTGATGACCCGGCTGATGGCTGCTATATAGAGCAACAACAACATCGGCTCCTTGTCAGCCGGCATGGCTAGAACCGGTGTTGTGCATAGCATGCGCTTGAGGTCGTGAAATGCGGTGTCGGCTTGCGCAGTCCAGGAGAATTTGTCCGTCTTCTTCATCAGCTGGTACAACGGGAGTGCCTTCTCTCCCAGCCGGCTAACGAAGCGACTGAGGGAAGCCAGGCATCCGGTGAACTTCTGGACCCCAAGCAGGTTCCTGGGCGGCTGCATCCCCTCGATGGCCGCGATCTTCTCCGGATTCGCCTCGATACCTCATTGTGATACGAGGAAACCGAGTAGCTGACCGGATGGTACTTCAAAGACGCACTTCTCCGGGTTCAGCTTCATCCAGTACTGACGGAGGTTGCCGAATGTTTCTCCTAGATCCTCGAGGAGGGTGCGCTTCTCCTTGGTCTTGATGACCACATCGTCCACATAAGCATGCACGTTTCGGCCTATCTGTGAGTGCAAGAACTTATGCATGCAGCGCTGGTAGGTAGAGCCTGCATTCTTTAGACTGAAAGGCATGGTTACGTAGCAGAAAGCCCCGTAGGGGGTGATAAATGATGTCTTAATCTGATCAGCCGGGTTTAGCCGGATCTGATTGTACCCGGAATAGCAATCTAGAAAAGACAACAAATCATAGCCGACCGTGGAATCGATGACTTGATTGATACGGGGCAAGGCGAAGGGGTCTTTCGGGCACGCCTTGTTCAGGCTGGTGTAGTCGATACACATGCGCCAGGTCTTGTTCTTCTTCAGCACCAAGACTGGGTTCACCAACCAGTCCGGGTGGTACACTTCCATGATGAACCCGGCTACGAGGAGCCAGGTGATCTCGTCACTGATTATCTTCCTCTTCTCCTCTACGAACCGGCGCAGAGGTTGCTTGACCGGCTTGGCATCCGAACGCACATGAAGTGAGTGCTCGGCAAACTCCCTCGGCACACCCAGCATGTCCTTGGGGGACCATGCGAAGATGTCCCGATTCTCACGGAGGAAGTCGACAAGCGCGCCTTCCTATTTGCTGTCCAAGCCGGCACCAATGGTGACGAATTTAGTCGGATCGGAGGGGTCGAGCAGGATCCTCTTTGTCTCCTTTGCCGGCTGGAAAGCTCCTTCTCTAGCCGGTTTGCTGCTAGCCGGAATGTCCTGCTGGGCCATGGCCACATTGCGCATGATCACGCGCTTTTATTCGGCTATGATGAGGGCCTCTGCCAGTTTGGAACCGGCTGAGGCGCACTCCATCGACCGCCTGAAGCAACCGACAACGATGGTCACGCCGTGGGGTCCCGACATCTTCGTCTTGAGGTACGCGTAGTGGGGGACGACCATGAACTTGGCGAGGGAGGGGCACCCGAGGAGAGCATGATAGGAGCTCGTCAGGTTCACCACCTCGAACCAGATTGGTTCGTGATGGAAGTTCTCCTCGATCCCGAAGATGACGTCCAGCTGGATTTTCCCCAGCGGGGCACATGCTGGCCCCGGCAGTACGCCATGGAACGTTGTGGTAGTCGGGCGCAGGTCGCTTTCGCGAATGCCCAGGTTCTCCAGCGAGGACTGGTAGAGGAGGTTGAGGCTGCTGCCTCCGTCGATGAGGACACGCGAGAATCGGCAGGTGCGTGCGTTGGAGACGATGAGGGGGTCGAGCACCATGGTGTAGCCCCCGGGAGTCGGCAGCTGCTCCGGCTGATCTGCGCGGCTCCAGGTGATGGGGGTTTCCGACTAGTTCAGGTACTGGGGGACCGGAGAGACGATGGCATTGACCTCCTTGGAGCGTCGCCTGTGGCTGTGCTTGTCGTCCTGCTCCATCTCGAAGATGTGGTAGGCGGCGTGCGGCTGGGGGTAGCCGTTGTTGTTGTTGCCGCTGTTGCCACCATTGCCATCATTGCCAGCTCCTCTAGCCGGTGGTGGAGGTCCGCCAGGCGGGGGAGGGGGGACGAGGCTGGTTGCCCTAGTCCTTTAGCTGGCGGGTCTAGCTGCAGTTCCGGGTGGTGTGTGTAGCCGGTTTGAAGGGACCGCTATGCCACTTGCACGGGCCGTCAAACATCTGGTCGAAGGTGAGCCGTGACTTCTGCCTTCTTGCCTCATTAGCCGGCGCGTCGGGCGCGCCCTCCACAGCATTGACCTGCCGCGCGTGGTAGCGAGGCTCCTGCTGTCCGGCCTGGCGGTCCCCATGGAACCGGTTGTCGTTGCCGTGGCATCGGGAGGATCCGGCTTCTCCTGCCGTATTGCTCGGTCGGTCGCGAGCCGGCTCCATGGGAGTTGGACGGCCGTCGGCATTTACTCAGAGGGGCTTCTTCATGGCGGCATCCGCCATGGCGTACTGGTCCGCAACCGTCATGAGCTCCGCCATGGTTTTCGGCTCGTCACACAGTAGCCGGTGGCGAAGCATGGTGCCTTCTCGGCAACCCTCGATGAAGAAACTGATGGCTCGGATCTCCAGGATGCCCTCGCAATTGTTGCGCAGCTCCGTCCACTTGGCGAGGTACTCGCGGTCGGTCTCGTGGTCACCCTGGACGCACAAGGCCAGGTCGCGCGGGCGCCCTGGACGTTTGTACGTGCCGTTGAAGTTGCGGACGAACACCTTTTCAAAGTCAGGCCAGGCGTTGATGCTGTTGGGCGCAAGGCTGTTGAGCCATGTCCTTGTCCACCCGGTTAGCATGAGGGGGACGTAGCGCACGGCTGTGCGCTTGTTCCCGTCGGCAATGCTGACTGCCGTAGCGTAGTCGGTCAACCAGTCTTCCAGCTTCATGCTGCTGTCGTACTTGGGGGTGTCCCTGGGTAGGGAGAATTTATCCGGAAACGGCTCGTTCCGGATGCGGGGTCCAAAACAAACCGGGCTGGTAGAACCTTCCTCCATGATGCGCCCTTGAGCGAGGAGCTCGATGCGGTCACGGGCATCTGGATAATCCGGGTTGGGTGCTCCCACCCGGCCCGAGAGACGGGATCTGGCTGGTCTGGGTGCTCCGGTTGGTGGAGGGGGAGGCGGCGGGTTGCTATTCACCGTCTGCTCTTGGCGCGGTTGGCCCCTATTGCCAGAGCTACGACGTCTGCTGTGGGCCCTAGCCGGCTGAGGGGAGGACGCCTGCTGGGTGTCGCGCAGTGCGCCCCTGCTGTTGGCAGGCAGCTTGCTCCCTCTGGAGTAGCTAGGGTCCTCCTGCATCTGCCGGTTGGCGTCGGCCTGCTCGTCCACGACGCGGAGGAGCTCCTGCACGCGAGCGTGCTGGCGGGCTCGCTTCTCGCCCTCCAGGCTGGGAAGCTCCTCTGCCGTGGCCAGTGCCGCGCGCAGGTTCTTGATGGGCGTGCTGTAGGTGGGACGGATGAGGGTGTGTGCGGGATCCGGCTCCCCATCCTTTTCCATCCTACCGCCCAGCTCGCCGCCCCGGCGCCGCACCTGGCCGCGCCAGCTCGGCTCCGCGGTAGCCGGAGTGAAGCCGTGTGCGCGGTCGTACTCGCGTCGAGTGATCTCGAGTTGCTTGCGGGCTGCCGCCAGCTCCATGGCCTCCTGGAGGAGGATCTGTCTCTCCATGGTGAAGTTGGCCTCCTTCTCCTCCGGGTTATCCCCGAGGTTAACCGGCGTCAGGAGCCGATCAATGGCATCCTCCACCGGGTTCCGAGGCTGCGGAGGGGCAGAGGTTCCGACCTCATCCACGCCTCGCTCCCGCGGCTGGCGATGATGAGAGATGGAGCCGGCCATCATGATCTCCATGCCGCGGGATGCGACGGAGGCGCTACTGCCTGGATGCGGCAGCTCCGCGATAGAGACGATTTCCCTAGGGAAACGCTCTGGTGGCGACATAGACAGGGAGGTTGCCAAATAGCAGGACGGTACCGTTCGCCAGGAAGGAGGTTCCGGCGAAGCAGGAAGCGTTGTCAATGACGCAGTCGAACTTGCCGAGCGTGAGCACCAGGCCGGAGGCCACGCGCTCACCGGCTGAAGTGTGGGGTCCCATGCGGAACGTGACTCCGGTCGAAGCCATCTCGCCCCACGGTGGGCGCCAACTGTCATTGTATTGGGAACGACAGTACCTGAAGAGGTTAGATAGAGGTGTGGGGACTAGCAGGGAAGCTATCGACGGCGTCAGCAGGCGGGATTGGATACGAGCAAGCATAGCTGGACGCAGGAAGTACCCAGGTTCGGAGCCCTCGTGATGAGGTAAAGCTCCTACTCCTGCCGGATATGACTATGTGGGATATACGAACTACAAGTGCTCCTTGAGCTATATCTGCTAGCTACTGCCTTAAATGCTCTGAGACCAACCCTTTCTACTGAGGCCTTGCCTCCCCTTATATAGGCAGAGAGGCAACGGTCTCACTGGCCAACCCGACTGGCGGGCCCCACATGCGGGTCCCAGCCGGCTAGTCATCTACAGTGTTCGGTATGGTATGTCTTATCAGAGTATGAGCAGTATGGCTGTCGTAGGCACAGTGGACGGCGTGCGAGCCCGTCGTCAGCACCGGACCACTGTTCCTACGTCATCCCCGCAAAGCCTTCGGTATGGCCGGGTGGTTGCCAGTCTTGTCATCGTACAGGGCGTACCGTGCACTGATACGCACGTCGTCCTGTCTCACTGATTGGGTCCGGCTACGTCGCCGTAGCCGGCTACTTCTTGCTGATCCGGCTACCGCATGATAGCTGACTTTCTGTCCGTTGTGCTTGGTCAGCCGGACGCGATCCGACTGCTTGGTTCTTGTTCGGTTGGGGTACCTGGGGACCATCCCCCTGACAATCTCTCTCCCCCTCTAGTTATTCTCCATGGTCTCGAATTAGCGAGATATATGTTCCCGGTGGCTTTATCTAGAAAGGAGTTGCTGCTTTCGCTGCTTTGCTGGAGCGAGGGACGGGGGTTGTCGGGGTACCGGACATGTCTGCGATCATGGATGCACCGCTGCTTTGCGGTGCCGGACTTGGTGTTGCTGGACTTGCTGGAGCTGGATCTGATGGACGTGCTGGAGCTGGACCTGCTGGACTTGCCGGACTTCATTACGATCTTGAGATCGACAAGTGTACGACTACATCATCCACGAGTTTCATCTCGTTAGCTTTGTTGTCTTCGAGGGTATCTTCTCTATGGATGTATATCGACCCGTTGATTGTATCAAATAGATAGATCTTGCCGTATAATAGTTTTCATCGTAGGAATTTTTTTGTTTTGTATGCTGCGAACCCAACAAAGCCACCTACTTGCTCATAAGCCTTGTCCTATTATTTTACTTATGCATGTTTTATCTATCTTTTTATTCAAACTCCATTGTTTTACTATATTGATGTTCTATACCTGATAATAGCTTGGCACGTCCAAACCATTACACGTACTTATAAGTACAATCCCTTGATGACACCTACTTGCCCCTAGTTTTGTAAGTGGTGCATGACACCAAACCCCTTGGAGACCCCGTGTAGCACCCCGGATAAAACCACTACCAGAATATCGCTTGTGTTTGTGCATCGTCATGACTGCATGCTCATGTCATCATACCATATTGCATTTGAGCAGCATCATCATGCATATGTTCGGCTAAACTATTTTGCTAAAAACCTATCCTGTTTTCTAAATAGTCTCCGTCATTATGTCAAATCAAAACCCTGATCTCTTCTGGATTTTTATTTGCCTAAAAACTATTTGCAAATTTCTTAATAAAATAAAGGGTTTTTATCATTTCTGCCATTATGACGGTCCCAATACTCAGTTTTGCCATTTGACTGATTAAAACTCTAATTTCGCCACTACTCCGTTACAACACTCCTCAATTTTGCCATTTCGTCATCTTTGCACCGTTAGTCTATAATCAGTTTTTCCATTTCAGGTTTTCCACCCCTTTCTCTTTAGAGTTAATTCCATTTTTCACCCCTAATTTTATAATTCTAACAATATTTACCCTACATTAGAGAAAGTACTTTCATTTACCCATTTAGTGAAACTTGTGACAGGTTTTTTATCCTATTCTATGAGGTGTGACCCCGGCATATCACATCAGTGTCATTCAGTAATCGTATTTGTGGTTTCCTCCCTGCCATATGCCAAGGCTATTCAGTTTAATCAGTGGTAAAATAAGCAGCACCTAGGGCTTGTTTGAGCCAGCACCATGCATGGTCTCCACCATACTTGTCTTTTGCAATGTCCAACACAAGTTCATCGATGAAGCTGCGAAGCTGCCGCCCAAGGATGTCTGCATGGATCACATCAGGATGTTTGTCATCTGCATATCCATGTCGAACACTAACCGAGTAATTAGGTATACGCTATCAACTACACGCTCACAACTAGCCTGCCTCGCGTCTATGTGCACAAGATTGGATCTGGCCATTCGATGCACATGCATGTCATTGGTAGTCAACTGCTTTCAGGCATGCCCGATCTCAAGCGTCTGGGGCGGCGCGCAGCAGGACGTGATGCACCATACGAGCATTGTGTATCGCATCAAGTCAGATGGTGTGATCGAAGACGTCACTCGAGCTAGATTTGGTACGGTACCTGCTCACCTTCTCCACACGGACCAACAATGCTAAGACATATGATGAAATGAAAAAACTAATCACGTGAGATACAAAATAAATAGAAAAGCGATGGAGAAACTATAATGGCAAAAATGATTATAGACTAACGGTGGAAATATGACGAAATGGCAAAATTGAGGAGTATTGTAACGGAGTAGTGGCAAAATTAGAGTTTCGATCGGTCAAATGGAAAAACTAAATACTGGGTCGGTCATAGTGGCAGAAATGATAAAAACCTTAAAATAAATACCTAAAGTAAAATGTTTTGTACAGGGCAGCCCAGCCCATAGGCTAGGCTACCTACTACCCGGTGGCCCAAAACCCACCAAGACTAAACCCTAACCTGGACCAACTCGCACCTCACCAACCCTCACCCGCCGCCACACACTACCTCGGACCCACGCACACGTCGAGCACGCACCCAAGGAAGTCCCTCTGCCCGACACGATACACCACCCGGCACGCTGCGCAAACCCACTCCACCGCACATCGCGCGACCACCCTACCCCAGATACGCCCACCTGTCGCCACGCTCGCGTCGTGACCACTGAGCCCACCCGCTCCTGCACGTCACCTGCCCATCCTACCCCACGACAACCACCGACAACCCCTGGCCCCACCTACCCTCCGCTCCTCACGCCCTCCTCTCCCCATCCATGCTCCCGCAATCCCCACGACCGCTCCTTTCGATCACTACCAACCCCCATCTCGTCTTCCCGAGCGCCGCTCCCCTCGCCTACCGATCGACCGTCGCCAGGGACACCGTCCCGAGCAAGCTCCGCCTCGACTTGACACCTCTCGAGCTAGCTCTCTCTGCCCCGCCTGTGCTCGCACCAAGCCACCGCCGATGTGCGCTCGCCACCAGAGCCCAAGGCCCTGTCTGCCCCTGAGCTCCTCCCTGGCATCCTGCGTGACCCGGCCGCGCCTCCACCACCCTTGTCACCCGCTGCCGCTTGATCCGGAGGCCAGCGCCGCCACGAGCAAGCTCGAGTTGCCCGCGCCCGCTCTGCTGCCGCATGCCAGCACCGTCTCGACCCCGTGCCACCTCCTCGCCCCTATCGCTGGGCCGCCTTTGACGAGCCCTTCTTCCCAACCCCGTTGGCCGCACAGCCCCAGAGACCTACCGCCGCCGCCCGCGGACTCCTTGCCCCCTCTCTGCCTTAGCATGGCCACCTCGATGTCTAACGACCCCGCCGCCGCCTCTCCCCGTTTTCACAGCCAGGTCTGCTCGCCCCAACCGCCGTCATGTCCTCCTCTCGTGGCGGTCCATCCCATCCCACGCCACCGCCTTACGGCTGTCCTCTGCCCTGCCACCAGCCGCTGCTACCGTGGTCGATCCTGCTCCCGAGCTCCCTCGCTGTGAGCGTGTGCTACCACCGTCGGCCTCGCCACCGCACGATCCCACCGTCCTTGTCCCATGACCCCGCATCTCCTCGACTGGAGCTGGCCACATCCGATTGCTGTGAGGGCCAGTACTTGTGTTCTTGCTCAAGATCTTCCGGCAGACTACCTCACTGTTTGTATGCGTGTATGTCTTTGTGCTGGCGTGTGGTGGGAATCAGATCGACCCACAACAGAGTTTGTACCTACCCTGGTCCTTTGTCACTCTAATAATTTGTGTCAACATTCACTAGTTTTCCACCATGTACCAGTGTTGATTCTATTCCAAGTTGTCCACGGGGCTGTCCGACACAAAAAAAAACCGCGCCATACGAAGACCGTACCAGTTCCAAGTCAAGATCTCCATCGAAGAACAAAGCCAAGCCCCAAGGACATCGACAAGAAACCCATGTCCTCCTTCACGGACCCGATGGCCGAGACCCTGAAGAATCCCAAAGACCTGATCCCGGAGTCCGAAGACCGAGACCCCCAAGACCCCCGGATTTGAACCCCAATGTGTGACCCTATCCGACCCGTATTTTTATATATAACATATACTTGTTGCATATTAAATTATTCATGTCACATACATATTGTATGGTTTGGGGGCATTATGCTGATTCACCTCATAAATAAATATGAAGACTATATTTGGGCTATTCTAGGCTTATCTTGACTCCATTTAAATTTGTTTAAATTTGTGTAGCGAACCGATGTCATATTTTTCCTTGTTAAAACAACATTTAAATTGCAGGGTAGCTAAACAACATGAACCTCCTACTTGGTTGTCGGGACCCTGGTTCCGCTTAATATTACTTAATTGCATTGCATCTTCGCCATGTCATGCATCATATTATGAACATGCTGATCTTCTGCCGTAGTATTAAATAGTGCATCCGGTGTTTCTTTTAGTGCTTTGGTTCTTCGTGGATTAGGCCGTATAGTTGATGCGAGTATCGACAAGTTCTTCGGATAATGTATCTTCTACTATGTTTACCAGGTGAGCAATCTCCCCTTTCTACCTATTTTGCATTTATACTCTTTACTTCCTCCTGTTGATCTATTGCTATCCGTGTTACGATGCTTTAGTTTTTCGTACCATTTATCTTCTGTGCAGCCTCTATATTGCCTTGGACACCTCCTATTGTCTGTTTGTTTGGTAGATAGTTGGCATTGCAAGTCGTAGTTGCTTACTCAGGTGTTGGTTCGAGTCGTCGAGTTCCATAGTTGTTGGAGGTTGCGACATGCTTAATGTTGTAGATGATCATGGCTTTAATTACAACTTGATAATTAAAATGATGGGAACAGATATAACTAATCCAGAGGCACCAATGGGCAATAGCTAATATTTGGATTTTAACCGCTCACTTGTGTCCCGTAGGCCCGGAGAACTTGATACATGTTCCTTGACTATCGCACTATCCGCATGTGGGACCATGAATCCCCTTAGCCAGAGCTTGATTCATTTCTTATTTCTTGGGGACACAAACTAGTTTGGGGCTTTATTACAATCCTGTACTTATGCCATCCTTTACTGCTTTATTTATGATTGCGCGTGGAGTGCCTATACTGTTTAGGACTTGTGACACATTTCCGCTGTATCGATGAGCCTAGCACACTTTCGGGTTCCCAGTCATTTACCATCGTCGACACAAACCCTGGGTCTGTCTCGGAGCCGGCCAACTTCATTGCGGGTAGCTTAGTGGGGTGGCCCCCTAAAATATTTTAGGAATCTTGTGATTGCTTTGTCGTGATGCCTTGTTGGGTTTTATTTGGTTTTTCCGAGGTTGCTATTTGTGCACCCCTGTAGGGTAAATCTTTCTGAAAGCCGTGTCCGCGGTTATGGACGAATTGGAGCACAGTATCTCGATCATAGACAACCATAACTAAAGTAGTGCTATAAATTTGACTTTAACATGTCTAGTAATTAGTTTCACTACAACAGAATGAGTAAATAAAAGTGCCAACAACTGCTAGATTTGGAATGTATTATGCTAATTCTATCCGACTAGTAAGTATTGCAACTACAACGGAATGGTTAACTACAACTGCCCACTGCTTATTGTATCGGGATGACTCATGCTATCTATATCTGACTAGTAAGTGCTGCAACTATAATTGAATGAATAAAACTGTCAACTGTGTGAGTTTCTCGGTTTAACTTGCTCGTTTGGCCTCGAGGGGGAAATACTAGGATGGGTATGTTTTGGTGTTACTATCCGATTGGATCTGAATAGGTCTTTCTTATCCCTTCTAATAGCCGACAGATGTATCGAGTCTCTATAGGTTGTTTAGTGCATGCCACGCTGTCGCTTCAGTTCACTATACCTATGTAGGCGAGAGCTGCCGAATTCTAGACTCGCCGTGTACTAGCCTCTATACTGACCGCTCCTTTTTTTCCTTTGCCCTTTGTCGACACCCCTTTTTGTTTAATAGGTATAAGTTCGATGCCATTAGAAGGGTTATCCTTCTAGCTTAGCCTAGGCAGGGTTATGGATGCCATTGTTTATTCTTCAGGGCTCTTAGCCCCATTTGCTTCTTATCCGTACTCGGATGTGTATAATTTTCAAGGTGATTTGGATCTTTGTATTGTATATCTGTATTGTTGACTCATGGAGTCGTTGTTATATATGTATGTTGTGTGGGTTCCATCGTGGACTATTATGTAATGATATTACTTTGTTTTCCACTCGAACGCAACTGCCTAGTGGGCATCTTTGAATCATTTCTATGTGGGTTTGGCGGGAAATGCTAAAACTTGCATAGGGCCGATTTGAGGGTGTTACACCCCATTCTAGCCAAATCAAAACTATAGGATGGGAAGACCCCGGAAAAGTTTACAAAATGTTTTATGGTAAAACTTGGAGAGGATTTGTCTTGCCAAGAGAAGTTTGAGAAAGGAAAAAGGTTTTGATTTTATAAGTGTTACTAAAGTGTAGAAGCAGGAAAATTGTTTACAAAAATGCACCCATTTCTTTGTAGTTTGCTAGAACAACTAACCTGTGCAACCATATTACTCCTATATGGGAAGGGGCTTGATTAGAAGTTTTATTACTCTTATAGGTTGCCTCACAACTACTATAGGGGATTATGATCCTTGGAGGCTGGGTCTTCTCCTGTAATGGTCCATGTGAAGCATCGACCAGGAGAAGAAATGGACTTTCTGCGGGCAGCCAAACGTTTACTATGAGCCTCTCATTGAAAGTGCACACTTTGTGCTGTGTAAAAGGCGCTCCAGTTGGTCCTTGGTACTCGACATCCCAGTATTGAGAGGAACGACTCATAGGGTAGACACTTATACTGGAGTGGGCATCCGGAGGGTCTTGATCGGTTACTCGACCCACGATCCATGCGAGATCAAGGCAGGGTACCTGGATGGTTTGGGTAAAATGTACAACCTCTGCAGAGTGTAAATCTATTCGAATAGCCATGTCCACAGTCATGGATGGTTGGGAAGGTTGATGTAGAGTGATGCTAGTTTTGATTTCAAAAAGGATTTCGGAAAAGCAAAGGCTTTGGAAATGTTTTGACCATGGAATGTTCGGAAAGGAAGGAAAGGAGTTCGGTCGTGGAATGACCGGAAGGAAGAAAAAATGGGTGACCCAATCCTAGTGGTTTTCCAAGCTTTTCAAATGTTTTCAAAATATTTTACAAAAGTTTTCAACAAGGCTATTGACATGTTATATCTACAATAAAACTATTTAGAAAAGAACCTCTCATGGATCCCTCCTACTACCACAACTGAAAGTGCATGTGTGCCACATGTGTGGTTTTGGTAATTAATGACAATTTTTATGGACTTATGTTTGCATTGAGTTTTACTTGTAGGATTTGTCCATAGGCAATCCTTGAACCATATGTTGGCTTCAAGGTTGGGAGAAGAAGAAAGTGAAGAAGATCAAGTGATGACCAAGGTGTTCAAGCAGTGATCCAAAGATTTGTCATGTGAGAGTTGAGACTATGGCAAGTGTGTCTTGAAGAATATGGTGGAGTGATATCTCTTGTGTACCTTCAAGACACCAACATGATGAAGAAAGAACAAATTAAGTGCAAGTTCAAGATGCGCCATATCGAAGAGATCATTTGCTTGAAGCTTGCCATCTTATGGTGTTCATGGATATGTGAAGATATGCCCAAAAGATAAGCTCTACCATAGTGGAGTATGAGGGAGCAGTTTGCAAGTCTTCACCAAGTTAGAGCAATCAAGAAAGGTGTTCCATCTTGAGGTAGACAAGATCGTCGTCATCAACCTCAAGTGGATTATGTGTAAGGCAAAGGTATGTTCTTGACAGGATTTGTCTCGTGCTGTTAGTTGTAGAGACCAGTTTATAGGATAGATAGCTGTACTATCAAGAGGGGCTCTCGAGTGAGTAACTTGATCATATCCTTCGGAGAGAGCTCAAACCTTTGCATACTTGGCATCATCTTTCTTGGTTATTTTTTGGTTATTATCCATGAGAGGATTTAGATCTTGTGTTAATCTTCATGACAAGATCAAGTTCATCAAAAAAGGATTTCATATGCATTCTCTATTGCTTTTTCAATATTGAAGTTTTACTAGTTGTCTTTATAGACATGTTAAACCTTTCATCATTTGGTTTATCCTCCTTTGCTGGACTATTATGGTTCCCTGCATTATCTTGTAGGGATTTTTGCCCTCTTTAAAACTAGCCCAAGATCATCAAAATCGGAGTCCAGATGCAAAAGTTATGGTTGTTTTTCTATTCCTATTTCTGTCAGTTTTGCCTTGGCCGGAATGTCCGGGGTGAAAATGCCGGACACTCTGGTATCATGCAGAAATCTCAGATTTTAGTTGTGTGGTTGCCATTCAGATGTCTAAATCAGATACCACCCGGGAACTGGTCGAAATATTCGGCCCGCGCGTTCCAGAGCTGTAACGGTTGGATTTTGGGGGACCTATATAAGGGGCCCTTCTTCCCCAATGGTAACCTACCCATTCTTGCAAGTTTCCCCCTCCATTGTTGACCTTCTTAAGCTTTCTATCCCTCAATCCCTCCTATGATTCTTTCATCTTCTTGAGGGATTTGAAAGGGGAGATTTAGATCTACAACCCCACCAATCAATCTCTCCTCTAAGTGAGGGGAACATCTTGGGATCTAGATTTTGGAGTCTTTTGTGGATTTCCTCTATTGTTCTTCCTCTATTATTCCCCCATAAACTTTTGTTGCTTTAGTGGAATTTGGGAGTGAAGGACTTAAGCACTTCTTGTGTTCTTGCCATTGCATTTGGTGCATTAATCTGAGTTGTCGGTGAGGATTCGATTGGGTGAAAGGTGAGAAGTTTTTTACTCTTGGGTTCTTGGGACCCTAGATGGTTTAGTTGTATTGCAGGTTTGCGGATTACTTGGGACCTACAATTAAGTTGTGGAGCTTCCCCCAAGCTTGTTTGTTGGGATCCTCCAATTGAGTTGTGGAGAAGTGCCCCAAGCTTTGTACGAGGTTACGGATTACCACCGACAAGTGCACCGATAGTGGAGGGTGGATTGATCCCTTTGGGGTGAGGTTCACCGGAGAACAAGGGAGGACTTTTGTGGCGTTGGTGGTTTGAAACCACCCCTCTCCAAACGATACATACTCCCTTGTTGGGAGGAACTCGGTAAAACATTGTCGTCTCCGCGTGCCTCGATTATCTCTATACTGAGCTCTTTACTTATGCACTTTACTTTGTGATAGCCTTCGTGCTTGAAGTCTTATATATTGCTATCCCATAGTTGCTTGTCTTGCTTAGCATAAGTTGTTGGTTCACATAGGTGAACCATAGTATATATAGGCTTTGTGCTTGACAAAGTAAATGCTAGTTTTATTCCTCCTTTGTTAAGCCCTTCTCGTAAAAGTTTTAAACCGCCTATTCACCCCCCTCTAGGAGACATCCTTGTCCTTTCAATTGGTATCAGAGCCCGGTCTCTCATTTTAGGCTTCACCACCTTGAGAGCAAAGATGTCAGATAGGGGATTAGTGCACGATGAAAATTTCATATTCGATGGCACAAATCATGATGGAAGTCTCATATGCTTATTCATTTTTCGGGCCATGGACCCAAATTTGGAGAGGATTGTAGATATAGGTTTTTCTCCTCTAGTGGATTTTCGGAATCTATCTTGAGAAGATGAGAAAAACTTATATCTCGATGCTCAAGCTTCTAATGTGCTTGTTAATGCTTTGAGCTATGTAGTTACTTCTTCAATCATACCTTTTTGGAGTGCTCATGGGTTATGGACAAAACTTCAAGATAAATATGATGTCTCCAACATTATTGAGGATGATTGTATTGCTTCCACTTCTGGCCGTGATGAGTTCTCATCTTCTTCCACTTCACAAAAATGTGGCAAAGACACAAGGTAATGATATGGTGAGTGGTGATAAATATTGCAATGTTGATAGTTAGCTTACTCTTGATGATCCTTCATCTCTATCTCATTGCAATCCTTCATCTTTGGACGTAAACATGTCTAGCACTATATATGATTTACATGCTCGTGTTGATAGTCCTTGCATATCATGTATAAATTGCCTCAATAGACATCATGTAGATATGCTTGCTATGCCTTGTTGCCATGATAAAAATGCTTCTATTTCCTCTAGTTGTTGTGTGTCTAACAATGTAGAGGAGACCAAAGATTCTATGGGTCAGGACAAGATCTTGAATGGAGCTTCAAGTAACTCGTCATCATCATCATCTCATGGTACCCATCTGTGCCTTATGGTAAGGGTTCAAAGGTATCTCATACTTTGGAACCCAATATATTTTGTGATGATGAGGATGAGTATGGTGAGGAAGAAGAGATTGATGTTGATTCATTACATGAAAAGGGTGAGATTATTTATCGTGCTCTTGTTAAGAATAATATCGCTTGCTCTAACTTTGTTTAAATATTGGTTTTGCTATTGAGTGCAAGGAACATATTGATAATCTATATGAAGCTCTTTAAGAGGAAGAAACCACTAAGTAATCTCTTGAGGAGGCTCTTGCTCTAGAGTTGTCTACAGTGAAGGAATCTCACGATAGAGATCTTGAGGTGGCACGTGATCTCAAAGTAAAAATAATGAGCTTTAAGTTTCTTATGTTAAACTACTTGAGGATTTTGAGCACCTAAAAAATGACTCTAGGGTCATCAAGGGTGAGCTCATCAAACTCACCGAGTCACATGAGAAACTTAAAACTTCATACTCAAAAGAGCTTTCCATGTTTCCCTCACCTATTGCAATTAATTAGGATGCTTATGCTACTAACTCTATTTCTTGTGAAGCATCTATTTTAAAGGAGAATGTTGAGCTAAAGGCTCAACTTGCTTTGCTAACTAACAATTATGGGAAATTGGAAGAAAGTGATGTTATGCTACCAAGATCTCATGAGGATATTCTAGCCTCCCATGATAGACTAAAGTTATCTCATGAGGCTATTTTTTCAAAGGTAACATCTAGTGAGCCTCATGTTGACATTAGCACTATATCCACTATAAATGTCATACTGCCATGTGCTAGTCCTAGTAATTCGTCATCTCATATTATTGCTGCATCTTGTAATGAATTAAATTCCTTGCCTTGTTTCTCTAACAATGAAGCCTATACTTCCTCTAGTATTTGTGTTGATACTAACCATCTAGAGGAAATCAAAGAGCTCAAGGCCCAAGTCTCATCTTTGAAGAGGGACTTGAAAAAGGGTCATGAAGGGAGGGTCACACTCAACAAGATCTTGAGTGTGCAAAAATTTCCAAATGAAAAGAGTGGGCTTGGATTCAAATCCAATGTCAAGAACAAGTCCACTATCAAGAAGAAGTCCAAGATCAACAATAAGAAGGGCCAAGAAAAAGTCAAGAATTCAGACAAGATTGTTTGCTTCAAGTGCAAAATTGAAGGGAACCATGTTAGATCTTGCCGTTTGAAGAAGAAGCCTCTTGGTGATAAGCAAAAAGGGAAGAGGCCTCTAGTTCAAGGTCATTGCCAATCTCAAGTTGGATAAAGTCCACTACCCAAGAAGATTCAAGCTAATGCTCGCATTGTGGAGAAATCAAGTGAAAAGAATGGGAAGAGAAGAACTTGCTACTTATGTCGTGAGAAGGGTCACATCTCTTCCTCTTGCACTATTGGTAACTCCTCATGCAACCCAATCATGATTGATGATGTTTATTCTCTTATAAAGGATGAGGTTGGGAATGTGTTTTCCAAATATGTTGGTGCTCAAAGTGATGTCAAGAATAGAACCATTTGGGTTGCCAAGCCTATTGTGGCTAACTTCTTAGGACTCAACTTGGTTGTGGACCATAAAGCTAAAAAACTTGATCAATAGGTGTTTGTTGGATGGCATTGGAGACTTGGCTACATCATGAAGAATTAAGGGGACTTCAATTATATTCTCTCAAGCCAAGTTATTTATATTATCATATCTCTATCATATATCCGCTCCTCCTCCTTGTGGTAACATGTTCTCAACTCATTTACATTGAAAGTTACTTGTCCCTTGTGCATGTGTTGGTTTTTTAGCTGGCATATGTTGTGCTTCCTACTTTCTTAACTTGAGAAATCAAGTTTGTGTATGTTGGCTTGCACACCATGTATGTGTTTTGTGTTTGAGCCTATTACATCTTGTTTATATGTTAGTTGTCTCTTGCGAGAGATTAATGGACTATCCCATTTTGGAGGAGTGTTATGTCCTCTAGGGCACCTCACAATCCTAAATGTGTGTACATGAGGAATACCACTTAGAATTGATATTTCAAGATTATCTAGTCTCTATGTGGTATGTCATGCTCATGAGAAATTCAAATTCTATAATATCCATTAATGTTCTCTAGTCTTATTTTATTTGCCTCTTGTGAAAATAAATGTGTTATCACATGATGGGAGAGTAATACACTTTGTGCATACTACAAACCGAGAAAATGTGAATAGTTGAGATTGTGTCACATAGAATTGATATTGGAAATTATCTAGTTCCTATGTGGCACGTGTGCTCAAACTAGTTCTTTTTCGATATAATGCTTTTATTCCTTATATTTTGGATCTTGTTTATGAGAGATTTCCTTGGTATGGGTTTCATCATGTATGAGTTCTTATATCTAAGTTGGCAAGAATTTTTCCTCGAGTTATTCTAATCATTGCTTTGCATGATTATTTAACTAGTTGAAACCCTCAAGGATCTCTTTCATGTCTTGGATTTAGTTATTACCTTTTAACATGTGCTTTCTCCATGGGAATATGATCTTGTATATATTTGCTACGTACCACCCAGAAATAGTTGTATATTCCTTGTCCTTAGACAATGAGTACTATAATAAGTGGTAGATCTTTTTAATCATGTTTACGCCGGCTTTTACTTTATTTGCCTTATCTCTTGCTAAGAAGTTGTTCTGTTTTGTCTCATGTGTCTTCCTCGACTCTTGTGGATCTTTCTTTGTCTTGAAATCGTTTAGTGGTCTATTTGAATTATCTAGGTAGAGTTGATGATCCCATGTGTGCATTTTGTATTTAAATGCAAATTCTTAAATATTGCACTAATCATGGGGGAGTTCTCCTATATTATTTAGAACACTCCTTTTATGCTTCTTCATGACATGTTTTGATCCATACCTTGTTTTATGTCTTTGGAAGGTAAATATTTTCTTTGGTACTTTGTTCCATCTTGAAAAGTGTTGAGAGTTTGGTTCTTTTGTTGGAACCATATTTTTCAATTGGTATTTTTTGGGAGTTGATTTTCTCATTCCATGTTTTCTATTTAACCATTTTAATGATATATATTGTTGAGCATTTGTTTTTGTTTATCCTTTTTGTTCTTTGGCATTTTCGTCATCCATTTTTTTAACTTGGGGTCTATTATGTTTTGATTTGGTCTTTGATATATTTTGGACAATCGTTAGTCGTGTCACACTTAGGTGTGCCTTCTTGGCTTTCTTGGTGTTTTTGTTCAAACTATATCTCCTTTTGGTTCTTAAAATTCTTGTGCATGCATATTTACTAAATGTATATATTATGGTATGCTTGCTTTCTTTGATCCAATATATAGGGGAAACTCCACCAAAACCTATTTTGGGTGCATGAAATTCAATTTCAGATCAATATGCACATGTTTTTTGTGGAGTTTGTCCTATTTATTGTAGTGTATCTAACTACTTTAGACCTAATGAGTTTTGGGACCATTGTGTACTTGAACATGTTTTAGGTACATTGGATGCTTGTCTCAATAATAAGAAGATGTGGTGACTAAATGATAATTGGAGGCAAGCTAGGATGATAAACAAAATCATATCTACTACATCCTACCAATGGTATCTCGGTAACAAGTATCCTTCGCATGCATACTTTTCTAGCATCCAACCTTTGTGGTTGCATCATGGCATGATTTCCTTCAGTTGCTTTTATTGTGGTTCTTGCAAGATTTTATTGTATCATCTTGATTGTTATATGAGTAAGTTGAGATGAATGCATATTTTGGGGAGTATATAAAAATCATGTTTATGATTCACCAATCTAACATTTTCCAATCTAGCAAGTCTATTTCCAATCATTTCCTCAGTTTCTCTCATGTGCTATATGGATGAATTTGCAATGTTTATTTGTTCTTTAAGATACTTGTTGCCTTTTCCAATGCATTCCAACTATCTCTTGTTACCTTGTGATAGTTGTGATGTATTTGTTGTTGTTTGAAGTTCATTGATGTTCGATAAGATAAATTTGAGCCTTTGGCCATGCTTTCTAGCAAAAATCTTACTGGCATTATCTATGACTTTCGTTTGGATATCTTGTTCATTCTTGAGTATCCATTTTGTGTGTACATATTTCTTTGTGGATGTATATCTTGGTGATTCTTGTCTACCTAGAAACTTATACACATGATTATGGCTAAATCTCTAGTTGATATCCTTTTGCTTTGGAGTCCACCTGGTGCTCCTTTTTATTCTTTGGTGGCGCCAAAAGTTTTGCTTTCAGTGCTTGACCTTTTCATTTGCATTTTTTGGCACTCGTTGGTGTTAAGAAAGTTGATCTCTCATGCCTTTCTGTTTTTATGTAATTTTGGGGGAGCAAGGATAGCATGTTTATGCACTTTGCATTGAAAGCAATTATTACATTTGGTACATAAACCTTGGGAGCTTTCCTAATATACCTAACAACACGCATTTGATTTCTTGTTCTTGTTTGGTGTTTTGTTTGATTATGGGTAGTTAGGATTCCATAATTGTGCACTTTGTTGTGCATGAACCTTGGGGCGCTACCTATTTTCATCTAAACACTCATTTGCTCTCATCATAATATCTTCTGTCTTGGTCGTGCTTGTCGTTTAAATGATATAGAGGGAACAAGGACGCCATGTTATCCATATTGTATTCAAATGCAAATTATAATTTGTGCACAAACTTTTGGGGAGTATCCTCATATTATTTAAATCACTATCCTTTCGATCTTATCAATATATATCATTCTTTTGTATCTTCATTTCGTGAAGTGGTTATTTGGATCTTTTGATTGCTTGCTTTATTCGTTGATGCTTCTTCACTATTTTATTTCTTCGCAATCTGTGCATCCTTAGTTTATTTTTATTTCCTCCCGGTATTCGTCATTGGATACGTGCATTCGATTCCACTCATATTATGACAAATGCACACCATATGGAGGAACTCTCACTAAATTGGCCTTCTAAAGTTTTTCTCCTATTTCAGCAATCGATGCCAATGGGGGAGAAGTTTTAGAGGGTTTCAGGAAATTTGGTTCTGTGCTTTGAGTTTTGTACTTAAACACTTGCCTCTTGTGATTTACATCTTAGTATGTTGCTTGGCACCTTTAATATATAGAGAAAACTCCACCACCGGTAATGGTTGGCAATATATGCAATGAAATTGAAGTTCATCCACACGTGCATAGATTATGGGGGAGTTTGCTCTATATTGTGGTTGTACTAACATCACATACTTGTGTAGTATTTGATGTTAGAACAATGTTTTGTTTGGTTAATTCCTTATATAAACCCTCTGAAAGGGATTGTCATCAATTACCAAAATGGGGCAGATTGAAAGTGCATGTGTGCCCCATGTGTGGTTTTGGTAATTAATGACAATCTTTATGGACTTATTTTTGCATTGATTTTTACTTGTAGGATTTGTCCATAGGCAATGCGTGAACAATGTGTCGGCTTCAAGGTTGGGAGAAGAAGAAAGTGAAGAAGATCAAGTGATGACCAAGGTATTCAAGGAGTGATCCAAAGATTGGTCATGTGAGAGTTGAGCCTATGGCAAGTGTGTCTTGAAGAATAAGGTGGAGTGATATCTCTTGTGTACATTGAAGACACCAACATGATGAAGAAAGAAGAAATGAAGTGCAAGTTTAAGATGAGCCATCTCGAAGAGATCATTTGTTTGAAGCTTGCCATCCTATGGTGTTCATGGATATGTGAAGATATACCCAAAAAACAAGCTCTGCCATAGTGGAGTATGAGGGAGCAGTTTGCAAATCCTTCACCAAGTTAGAGGAATCAAGAAATGTGTTCCATCTTGAGGTAGACATGATCATCATCATGAAGCTCAAGTGGAATATGCGCAAGGCAAAGGTATGTTCTTGATAGGGTTTCCTTCTTACTGGTCTTGTAGTGTTAGTTGTAGAGACCGGTTTATAGGATAGATAGCCGTACTATCAAGAGGGGCTCTCGAGTGAGTAACTTGATCATATCATTCGGAGAGAGATGAAACTTTTGCATACTTGGCATCATCATTCTTGGTTCTTATTTGGTTCTTATCCATGAGATGATTTAGATCTTGCGTTAATCTACATGACAAGCTCAAGTTCATCAAAAATATGCATTCTCTATTGTGTTTTCAATATTGGAGGTTTTATCGGTTGTCTTTTATAGGCAGGTTAAACCTTTCATCATTTGGTTCTATCCTGCATTGTTGGACTATGATGGTTCCCTGCATGATCTTTTAGAGCCTTTTCCCCTCTTTAAAACGATCCCAAGTTCATCAAAATCAGAGTCCGGATGCAAAAGTTATGGTTGTTTCGTATTGCTATTTCTGTCACTTGTGCCTTGGCCAGAATGTACGGAGTGAAAATGCTAGACACTCCGGTATCGCGCAGAAATCTCAGATTTCAATCGTGTGGTTGCCATTCAGATGTCCAAATCGGATACCACCCAGAAACTGGCCAAAATATCGGACCCGCACGCACCAGAGCTGTAACAGTTGGATTTTGGGGGACCTATATATGGGGCCCTTCTTCCCCAATGGTAACCTACACATTTTTGCAAGTTTCCCCCTCCATTGTTGACCTTCTTGAGCTTGCTATCCCTCAATCCCTCCTATGATTCTTACATATTCTTGAGGGATTTGAAAGAGGAGATCTAGATCTACAACTCCACCAATCAATCTCTCCTCTAAGTGAGGGGAACATCTTGGGATCTAGATCTTGGAGTCTTTTGTGGATTCCTCTATTGTTCTTCCTCTCTTATTGCCCCATAAGCTTTTGTAGCTTTGGTGGAATTTGGAAGTGAAGGACTTGAGCACTTCTTGTGTTCTTGCCATTGCATTTGGTGCATCGGTTTGAGTTCTCGGTGAGGATTCGATTGGGTGAATGATGAGAAGCTTTTTACTCTTGGGTTCTTGGAACCCTAGATGGTTTAGTTGTATTGCAGGTTTGTGGATTACTTGAGGCCTCCAATTAAGTTGTGGAGCTTTTCCCAAGCTTGTTTCTTGGAAGCCTCCAATTGAGTTGTGGAGAAGTGCCCAAAGCTTTGTGCGAGGTTACGGATTGCCACTAACATGTGCACCGATAGTGTAGGGTGGATCGATCCCTTTAGGGTAAGGTTCACCAGAGAACAAGGGAGACCTTTTGTGGCGTTGGTGGTTTGAAACCACCCCTCCCCAAACGAGATGTACTCCCTTGTTGGGAGGAATTCAGTAAAACATCATCGTCTCTGCGTGCCTCGGTTATCTCCATACCCAAGCTCTTGACTTATGCACTTTACTTTGTGATAGCCTTCGTGCTTTAAGTCTTATATCTTGCTATCACATAGTTGCTTGTCTTTCTTAGTATAAGTTTTTTAGCATAAGTTGTTGATGCACATAGGTGAAACAGTAATAGAGCCACCGTGACTGTAGGAGAACCTTAGTTAGCATGGTCGTTAGACAGGAAAACAATTATTTTGGAAACACCGGCTTTCGAAAACTACTTCCTCAAAAGCTTTTCGAAAAGTCTACTTCTTATCTCCCTCTAATTTAAAGTGTTTCAAAAATGGTTTCTTCTATCTCTCATCCAAACTTCAAACATACGAATGTCGGGGCCCTGGCAACTGGGGTGCCATGTCCCGATAGTTAGCGCCCCCCAGTGCCTCAAGACGACGTTCCCTCGAGAGACCTCAGCACCTCCGGAGATGGGCATGACTGGGTCAGACCTTGCGAGGGTCCGCTTCACGAGGGGACACCCTCCCGAGGGGGACTCTCTCCCAGGAGGTGCCTCCATAGAGCCGAACTGCAAGAGCCCTAAAGCACATTCTAGGGCTTATCGGTAACTTCTCTAGGCGGCCAGCCGGCAGGGCAAGTCCCGACAAGGGGTCGAGTCGCCCTGCATCCTCTATTCGCCTCATTAAAGGAAGGTCCGGTTCGCCACCCTTTTCTACAATGGAAGGACAGAGGATTTCAATGTAGTAGGCGCACCAGTTGTTGTTTGGGTGCTAAGGTGACAACAATCAGTGCCGGATAAAGACAAACTAGGAAAATGGAGGCTACTTTACCAACTGATAGAGGCACGCCCAGGTTCAAGACCTAGTCCACCAAAAAGCAGCCCTCTAGGCAAGGATTATGGGGATGACACCATGGTGACCCTTGCCACTGATAGACCGGGGGAGGAGGCCATGCGCCGCCCTATATAAGGAGCCCTTCTCCTACCTTGGAAAGGATCGATCCTTGAGATCTAAAACCCTAGACTTTCATCCTCCATTGTACCCTCGCGAAGCACGTGAGCAATGCAACAAATCAGGAGTAGGGGCTTTACCTCCTCACGAGGGTCCCGAACCTAGGTAAAAAACCCGAGTGTTGCCATCGCTATGTTCCTTCGGAATCGTATGTTCAGCCCCCTCATGAACCAATGGATTGTTGGACCCTAGTTCCTTCATAGGGCAAATCTTCGACATTTGGCGCGCCAGGCAAGGGGCTGAGGCACGTTTCCAAGACCTTCGACGACCTCGATGACATGTCGGCTAGCAACGAGACGTGCGCCAAGAAAGCCCTCTGTCGCGCGGCATGCAAGGCCCAGACGGAGCCGACTCAGCAATGCGCCGCCTCCAAGCAGGTCCTGTGGATGGAGGACAAAGGGGGATCCTCCTACTGCTCGTCGCAGGAGCCTGCTCCCTCCTCGCACGTCGTTGATGACTGCAAGTTCACAAATCAATTGTAGCTAGTGTTGAAGTAAAGATATCGAACCCATAGAGAGCTATTGGTAAAGGTCTTTATGCCCCTTGTTACTATATACCAAAGAATACTTGTAAGTTTTCTTTGATTCCAAGTAAAGGGTGTTTGAATTGTTTATGGATGTTTGCAGAAAAAGTAATTAAAACAAGTAAAAGAAAACAAGTAACAATATTGTATGAAAGCATGGTTGAACTCAATAGGGCTAAAATGTTCTCGGGGAGGTAGGATACACCACTAGCTTAGTACTATTATTATTGTAATCAAGATAACATACTTCTTATGTCATGATATGTGTGGAGAGGGACCCATAATAAGATGTTCACGACAAGGCTCGTAGGAAGCCACTTTGTTGAGACAAGTGTGAGGTCACCTCTAAATAACAACTGCAATGCCTGAGAGAAATCACCCATACAGGCCACCTCAATTAAGGGTTTCCCCATGGATATCGTAATTAGCTTAGGGAGTCCCTCTTAATCCCCCTTTGATAGTGTGGGTTACGAGCTGGAGCCAATCTGTCACGGGGCACTCCGGGTATGCTTCCACAACACGTCTAAAGGGTTTCTTCCTCCCTTTAGTCCCGAAGTCAAATGATATGTGGTCGACTTCACATATCATCTAAAGAGAGAAATCAAGCACAAGTCATAATTATATCATAGACAAGCAAGTCATATGGACACAAGAATAGATCATCTTTATTACAAGTTCATAGTGGTGCTGGGGTTTCTGCATCTCCCCAAGAACAAAGGAACTACTTACTCATGGAAGCAATCAACAATATCATCATAATAAAATGGATGGATTAAAGTACAGGTTAGATCTAATGCAAACCACAATTGGATCTGGAATTAGAAATAGATCTAATAGATGAAATATGGAGTAATGGTGGTGATGGAGATGCAATGGTTAATGGTGAAGGGGATGATGCGTTGTCCTCCAATGATCTGCGAAGAAGCTAGGATTTTGCCCCAGCCAAGTTCCTCCTTCAGATCCCTTTCGGATGTGGTGTTTCATGGTTTCTGGTGGCTGTGAATGTCGGATCTCTCTCTCGTCTTCGCCAGGAGAAACTATTTGACGAGGCGGTCCTGATGGCACCTTGTATAGGCAGACAGTACGGGCGGGCTCCGCCTGTCCCAGTGGTCATTATCGGTACTGATGCCTCCTCCTTTTTTGTTATTCTTCCAGCTGCGAAGGTAAATTCATAAAATGGTTTTTATCACTTAGAAATATCATATAATTACACAATATGACAGCTCTAATTGATATGTTCATCTATGAGTCCATGATTTGGGATCCTGTTGAAACAAGAACGAAATAGCATGTGTAGGCGCAGTGAAATACAAAAATCCCTACTCCATTTATGCAAAAACAAGAGGTAAATATGCTTCAATTTTGGACACATCAACTCCCACAAGCTAGGTTCTTGCTCGTCCTCGAGCAAGATGGTGGCTTATGGACAAGATCATCATGTTCATGAGACACGAGACGTTACAATAAATGACGCAAAAATTGAAACAAGAATACAACATCGGATGTAAATGTTGGAGATATGCCCAAGAGGCAATAATAAAAGTGGTTATTATTATATCTTTGTGTTTATGATGAATGTTTACATCCCATGCTATAATTGTATTATTAGGAAACACTAATACTTGTGTGTTTTGTAAACATAAAAGAGTCCCTAGTAAGCCTCTTGTTGAACTAGCTTGTTGATTGATTGATGATCATGGTTTCCTGATCATAGACATTGGATGTGATTAATAACAAGGTTATATCATTAGGAGCATGATGTGATGGACACACACCCAAAGTAAGCGTAGCATAAGATCAAGTCATTAAGTTCGTATTGTTGTAAGCTTTGAAATACATAGTAACCTAATCCTTCGACCATGAGGTTATGTTAATCACCATCACCGGATGGGTACTTTGATGACATCAAACGCCGCTCAGAATCGGGCGGTTATAAAGGTGTCATTGGGTATTCTGAAAGTATGTGTTGAAGCGCATAGACCAAGATTGGGATTTGTCCATCCATATGACGGATATATATACTCTGGGCCCTCTCGGTGGAATGTCATCTAGATAGCTTGCAAGCATGTGACTGGGTCACAAGGGATGACATAACATGGAACGAGTAAAGAGTACTTATCAGTAACGAGGAAGAACTAGGTATGAAGATACCGACGATCAAACCTCGGATAAGTAGAATATCGTGTGACAAAGGGAATTGGTTTCGTATGTTAAATGGTTCTATCGATCACAAAGTAATCGTTGAGTATGTGGGAGCCGTTATGGATCTCCATATCCCGCTGATGGTTATTGATCGGAGAGGTGTCTTCATCATGTCAGCATATTCACGAACCGTAGGGTGACACACTTAACGTTCGAAGTTGTTTTAAGTAGATATGGAATTTGCGTTGGAGACCGAATGTTGTTCGGAGTCTCGGAATGGATCCGGGACATCACGAGGAGATCCGGAATGGTCCGGAGAATAAGATTCATATATTGGGGATCATTTTCTAAGTTGGGAAATGTTCCGGAGTGTTTGTATGGAGATTCTAGAAGGTTTCGGAATGTTCTGGAAGGTTCTAGAGGATTTCTTGGAGTTTACTTGAAAACCAAGAAAGGGATCAAGGGAGTCCAAGTGGGGCAATACACGGATTCGTGGGGGAGGAGGACTCCTCCCCCCAACCCGCCGGCCCAAGGAGGAGGGGAGTCCTACTAGGACTCTCCCTTCCCAGGCGCGCCTCCCTCCTTTAAATAGAATGGAGGGGGCGCCCCCTCTTGCCCTCTCTCTCATAACAACCAATCTCAGCCGCCTCTCTCCACCTTTCTTCTGCACAGGCATAGGCGAAGCCCTGCAGAATTCTCATCTCCACCACCACCACCACGCCATCGTGCTGCTGGGATTCCATGGAGAAGATCTACTACCTCTGCTGCTCGCTGGAACAAGGAGGGGAAGGTCTGCTTCGACTCCGCACATGTGACCGTCTGCGGAAGCGCTGCCGGAACACGGCGCCGGAAGGATCGTCCACACGATCTTGAGATCGGCAAGTGATCGACTACATCATCCACGAGATCTAATCTCGTAATGCTTTCGGTTCTACGAGGGTTAGTACCGATCTATCTCGTTGCTCATGTCTAATAGTTTAGATCTTGGCGTTTATCTAGATTAGATCTAGGTTTTGTTCGTTCTTGCGGTAGAAATTTTTTGTTTTCCATGCTACGAACCCATCAGTGGTATCAGAGCCTTGTCTATGCGTAGATCTGTTGCACGAGTAGAACACAATGAAGTTGTGGGCGTTGGTGCTCGTGCCGTCTTTTGCTATGTGTGTACTTTGCATCTTGCGGTATGGTGGGATGAAGTGGCTCGGTCTAACATTACATGTCATCGTACATGAGACTTGCTCCACGCTTGACGTGCAACTTGCTTTGCACAAATGGCTTTGCGGGTGTCTGTCTCTCCCATCATAGTATAGATCAAATCTACACTTTGCACTTGATAGCACTTGTATCAACGTTGTGGTTCAGTTTCGTAGGTAAGATGCGTTCTTAGTCGAAAGCCCCAAGCCACGTAAAACTTGCAAAGAAAATTAGAGGCGTCTAACTTGTTTTTGCAGGGGTTCTGTGATGTGATATGGCCTACATGTGATTGTGATTGTATTTGATGTATGCAATGATCCTTGTTGTAATATGGCAACCGGCAGGAGCCTAATGGTTGTCTTTAATTCTGTTAAGACCTGCGTGTCTATTCATCTTGTAATAGCTTTGTTCCAAGTAGTTGTAATAGTTGCTAGTGATGATGGACAACCATGAAGCGGCGCCACGGACCTTGACGCAATGCTGGTGATGATGGAGATCATGTCCGTGCTTTGGAGATGGAGATCGAAGGCATAAGAAGAAAGGGCCATATCATATCACACTAATTATGAATTGCTGATGTTAATCCTTTATGCATCTTGTATTGCTTAGATCACGGTAGCATTATAAGATGATCCCTCTCACTAAATATCAAGTAATAAAGTGTTCGTCCTTAGTTGGCACCGTTGCTAAGACTCGTCGTTTGAAGCATCTCGTGATGATCGGTGTGATAGACTCTCACGTGGCATACAACGGTGCAAGCCAGATTTGCACATGCGGAAACTAAGGTTAATCTTGACGAGCCTAGCATGTACAGACATGGTCTCGGAACACGGAATACCGAAAGGTAGAGCATGAGTCATATGATTGATATGATGAACATGAAGGTTGTTCGCCAATGAAGCTACATCATCTCACGTGATGATCGGACTTGGTGTAGTGGATTTGGTTCGTGTAATCACTAAAAAAACTCGAGGGATGTTGTTTTGAGTGGGAGTTCACCTAGTTGATTTAAGAATTAAATTTGAACACTATTTATCATAAACTTAGTCTAAACTACTTGCAAATTTGTTGTAGATTATGGCGAACGTTTCCATCAATTTCAATGCATTCCTAGAGAAAGAAAAACTTAAGAACAATGGAAGCAATTTCACGGACTGGTTCCGTGGACTGAAGATCGTCCTCAGGGCTGGTCAGTTGACCTATGTGCTCGAAGCACCGCTAGGTGACCCACCTGTAGAAGATGCCACCGATGACGTAAAGAATGTTTATGCCACTCGGAAACATCACTACTCCACAGTTCAGTGTGCCATCCTGTACGGTTTAGAATTGGAGCTTCAAAAGCGTTTTGAGCACCATGACCCATTTGAGATCATTAAGGAGCTCAAACTCATTTTTGAGACTCACGCGGCCATGGAAAGCTATGAAGCTTCCAAGAAGTTCTTTACCTGCAAGATGGAAGAGGGTAGCTCCGTTAGCGAGCACGTGCTCACCATGTCTGGGAACGCAAACAAACTCCAAGAGTTGGGGATACCGATTCCTAATGAATTGGGGATTCACTGTGTCCTCCAATCACTGTCACCAAGTTACAAGAACTTTGTGATGAACTACAATATGCACTGCATGAACAAGACGTTGCCTGAACTATCGTCCATGCTGAAAACTGCTGAAGTGGAGATCACGAAGGAGCACCAAGTGTTGATGGTCAATAATACCACCAATTTCAAGAAACGGGGCAAGCCTAAGAACAAGGGCAACTTCAAGAAGGACGGCAAGAAAGGCGCTGACCGCTAAGAAGCCCAAGGCTGGTCCTAAACCTGAAACTGAGTGCTTCTTTGCAAGGGTGCTGGTCCTTTGGGCGTAATCGCCCCAAATACCTGGCGGATCTGAAGAACGGCAACATCAAGAAGAAAGGTATATTCGATATACATGTTATAGATGTGTATCTTACTAGTAATCATAGTAGTGCCTGGGTATTTGATACTGGTTCGGTTGCTCATATTTGTTACTCGAAACAGGAGCTGCGGAATAAACGAAGACTGGCGAGAGACGAGGTGACGATGCGCGTTGGAAATGGATCCAAGGTTGATGTGATCGCCGTCGGCACGCTCCCTCTACATCTACCATCGGGATTAGTTTTAAATTTAAATAATTGTTATTTGGTGCCTGCGTTAAGCATGAACATTATATTTGGATCTTGTTTATTGCGAGATGGTTACTCTTTTAAGTCTGAGAATAAAGGTTGTTCGATTTATATGAGTAATATCTTTTATGGTTATGCACCTGAGATGAATGGTTTATTCTTATTGAATCTCGATAGTAGTGATACACATGTTCACAACATAGATGCTAAACGAATAAAATTGAATGATAATTCTACATACATGTGGCACTGTCATCTTGGTCACATTGGAGTGAAGCGTATGAAGAAACTCCATTCTGATGGACTTCTTGAATCACTTGAAAGATGCGAAGCATGTCTAATGGGAAAAATGACTAAGACTCCATTCTCTGGTATAATGGAGCGAGCTACAGACTTATTGGAAATAATACATACCGATGTGTGCGGTCCAATGAGTGTAGCATCGCGTGGTGGATATCGTTATGTTCTCACTTTCACGGATGACTTGAGTAGATATGGGTATGTCTACTTTATGAAACATAAATCCGAAACTTTCGAGAAGTTTAAGGAATTTCAAAGTGAAGTGGAAAATCATCGTAACAAGAAGATTAAGTTTCTGCTCGACCATGCGGAGGTGAATATCTGAGTTATGAGTTTGGCATGCATTTAAAGAAATGTGGAATACTTTCACAGTTGACACCGCCGGGAACACCACAGCGTAATGGTGCGTCCGAACGTCGTAATCGAACTCTCTTAGATATGGTTCGGTCTATGATGTCTCTTACAGATTTACCGTTATCATTTTGGGGCTATGCATTAGAGACAGCCGCATTCACTTTAAATAGGGCACCATCTAAATCCGTTGAAACGACACCGTACGAATTGTGGTTTGGAAAGAAACCAAAGTTCTCGTTCCTTAAAGTTTGGGGTTGCGAAGCATATGTAAAGAAGTTACAGCCTGATAAGCTTGAACCCAAAGCGGAGAAATGCGTCTTCATAGGATACCCTAAAGAAACAATTGGGTATACCTTCTATCATATATCCGAAGGCAAAGTTTTCATTGCTAAGAATGGATCCTTTCTGAAGAAGGAATTTCTCTCGAAAGAAGTGACTGGAAGGAAAGTAGAACTCGACGAGGTTATTGAACCTTCTTTCGGAGTTGAGAGTAGCGCAGCACCGGAAGATGTTTCTGTGCCGCCTGCACCAACTGGAGAGGAAGCTAATGATGATGATCATGAAACTTCAAACGAATTTACTACTGAACCTCGCAGGTCAATGAGGGTCCGTACCACTCCTGAGTGGTATGACTCTGCCTTGAACGTCATGTTAGTGGACAAGACTGATGACCCTGCGACGTATGAAGAAGCTATGGTGAGCCGAGATTCCGACAAATGGCTAGAAGCCATGAAATCCGAAATGGGATCCATGTACGAAAACCAAGTATGGACTTTGGTAGACTTACCAGATGGCCGTAAGGCTGTCGAGAACAAATGGATTTTCAAAAGAAAAACAGATGCTGATGGTAATGTTACCGTCTATAAAGCTTGACTTGTCGTGAAAGGGTTCCGACAAATTCAAGGAGTTGACTACGATGAGACTTTCTCACCATGTGGTGAAGCTAAAGTCTGTGAGGATTATGTTAGCAGTCGCTGCATATTTCGATTATGAAATTTGGCAGATGGATGTCAAAACGACGTTCCTTAATGGTGACATTGAGGCCGAGTTGTATATGGTACAACCCAAGGGTTTTGTCGATCCTAAAGATGCTGACAAGGTATGCAAACTTCAGCGCTCCATTTATGGACTGAAGCAAGTATCCCGGAGTTGGAATCAACGTTTTGATAAAGTAATCAAAAACTTTGGATTTATACAAACTTATGGAGAAGCTTGTATTTACAAGAAAGTGAGTGGGAGCTCTGTAGCATTCCTAATACTATATGTAGATGACATATTGTTGATTGGGAATGATATAGAACTTCTTAATAGCGTCAAAACCTATTTGAATAATAGTTTTTCGATGAAGGATCTTGGTGAAGCGGCATATATTCTAGGCATCAAGATTTATAGAGATAGATCAAGACACCTAATAGCGCTTTCACAAAGTACATACTTAGACAAAGTTCTAAAGAAGTTTAGAATGGAAGAGAGCAAGAAAGGGTTCGTGCCCATGTTGTCAGGTAAGACCTTGAGTAAAACTCAAAGTCCATTTCTGATGAAGATAGAGAAAAGATGAATAAAATTCCCTATGCCTCGGCCATAGGTTCTATCATGTATGCCATGCTGTGTACGAGACCGGATATAGCACATGCTATTAGTTTGACTAGCAGATATCAAAGTGATCCTGGAATGGAACACTGGACAACGGTCAAGAATATCCTAAAGTACCTGAAAAGGACTAAGGATATGGTTCTTTCTTATGGAGGTGATGAACAGCTTGTTGTAAATGGTTACACTGATGCTAGTTGGAACACCGATCCAGATGACTCAAAGTCACAGTCTGGATACGTATTTATTTTGAATGGTGCTGCAGTGAGCTAGAGGAGTGCGAAGCAGAGCGTTGTGGAGAAATCTTCAACTGAATCGGAATACATAGCTGCTTCGGAGGCTGCACAAAAAGCCATATGGATGAAGGAGTTCATTACTGAACTTGGCGTGGTTCCCAGTGCGTTGGACCCGATGGCCATCTACTGTGACAACACAGGTGCCATAGCTAATGCACAGGAGCCAAGGTCACATAGCAAGCTGAAGCACATCAAGCAACGTTTTCATGCTATTCGCGAGTATGTCCAAGATGGTGACATAAAGATTTGCAAAGTACACACTGATCTGAATGTAGCAGATCCATTGACTAAACCTCTCCCTAGAGCAAAGCATGACCAACACTAGAATGCCATGGGTGTTAGGTATATTACCATGTAATCTAGATTATTGACTCTAGTGCAAGTGGGAGACTGTTGGAGATATGCCCAAGAGGCAATCATAAAAGTGGTTATTATTATACTTTGTGTTTATGATGAATGTTTACATCCCATGCTATAATTGTATTATTAGGAAACACTAATACTTGTGTGTTTTGTAAACATAAAAGAGTCCCTAGTAAGCCTCTTGTTGAACTAGCTTGTTGATTGATTGATGATCATGGTTTCCTGATCATAGACATTGGATGTGATTAATAACAAGGTTATATCATTAGGAGAATGATGTGATGGACACACACCCATAGTAAGCGTAGCATAAGATCAAGTCATTAAGTTCGTATTGTTGTAAGCTTTGAAATACATAGTAACCTAATCCTTCGACCATGAGGTTATGTTAATCACCATCACCGGATGGGTACTTTGATGACATCAAACGCTTCGAATGGGGCGGTTATAAAGGTGTCATTGGGTATTCTGAAAGTATGTGTTGAAGCGCATAGACCAAGATTGGGATTTGTCCATCCATATGGATAGATATACTCTGGCCCTCTCGGTGGAATGTCATCTAGATAGCTTGCAAGCATGTGACTTCGGTCACAAGGATGACATAACATGGAGCAGTAAAGAGTACTTATTAGTAACAAGGAAGAACTAGGTATGAAGATCTTGATAAAACCTCGGATAAGTAGAATATCGTGTGACAAAGGGAATTGGTTTCGTATGTTAAATGGTTCTATCGATCACGAAATCGTTGAGTATGTGGAGCCGTTATGGATCTCGGATCCGCTGATGTTTATTGATCGGAGATGTGTCTTCATCATACGCATATTCACGAACCGTAGGGTGACACATAAGGTTGAAGTTGTTTTAAGTAGATATGGAATTTGCGTTGGAGACCGAATGTTGTTGAGTCTCGGAATGGATCCGGGACATCACGAGGAGATCGGAATGGTCCAGAATAAGATTCATATATTGGGGATCATTTTCTAAGTTGGGAAATGTTCCGGAGTGTTTGTATGGAGATTCTAGAAGGTTTTGGAATGTTCTGGAAGGTTCTAGAGGATTTCTTGGAGTTTACTTGAAAACCAAGAAAGGGATCAAGGGAGTCCAAGTGGGGCAATACACGGATTCGTAGGGGAGGAGGACTCCTCCCCCCAACCCGCCGGCCCAAGGAGGAGGGGAGTCCTACTAGGACTCCCCCTCCCCAGGCGCGCCTCCCTCCTTTAAATAGAAGGGAGGGGGCGCCCCCTCTTGCCCTCTCTCTCATAACAACCAATCTCATCCGCCTCTCTCCTCCACCTTTCTTCTGCACAGGCATAGGCGAAGCCCTGCAGAATTCTCATCTCCACCACCACCACCACGCCGTCATGCTGCTGGGATTCCGTGGAGAAGATCTACTACCTCCGCTTTTCATTGGAGCAGGAGAGGAAGGTGCCGACTCCGCGTGTGACCGTCTGGAAGCGCTGCGGAGCAGCGGAAGGATCGTCCACACGATTTTGAGATCGGCAAGTGATTGACTACATCATCCACGAGATCTAATCTCGTAACGCTTTCGGTTCTACGAGGGTTAGTACCGATCTATCTCGTTGCTCATGTCTAATAGTTTAGATCTTGGCTTTTATCTAGATTAGATCTGGGTTTTGTTCGTTCTTGCGGTAGAAATTGTTTGTTTTCCATGCTACGAACCCATCAGTAAAGATACATCGGGGGTATTACCATACCCTTACAAATTCCACACCTTTTTTCTAGTATTAGTGAAATTATAAGAAGCAACTAGTGATTCAACATATCATATAATCATGGGGTTTAGAGATTTGTAGCTCTAAGTATAATAGTGAAGATTCATGATCATTTTCTTTTTATTCTTCCTCTCCTTTTATATGCTTGATTCTTTTGATAGTTGCTTTCTTTTTATATACTTGCATGTCTATATTTTTCCTTGATCTCTTTTTCTTTTCTTCTTTTTAGCAAGCTATTTGATCATGCTCACTACTTCAATGGCTTTTGAAAACCCTTAATCATAATATGCTACCAGAATTCTTCTTCTCATAACTTAACCAATACTTATATAGGTGTGGAAGTCCCTCAAATTATGACAGCTGTACAAGTATCATAACACTCAACCTAGTTCAATCATCTAATATAATAATCATGAATCAAACACAACTTCAATTATCATAAAGTCTCATAACTCAACGGATATAATTCTTCTCTTGAACAAAGGGAACTCGAAGTTGATGCAACTAATGCAAATTTGGAAATTTAAACCTAATCATGCGTGTGGAAAAGTAAACATGCTAAAACTGTAAGATAGATTACAAGGTTCTCATCCCCCAAAGCTTGGTGTCAAGCCGGGTGGATCAAATAATCCCTTGCGTTTACTTACTCCTTTTTGGGAGTAAATAAGTCATCGTCTTCCTCTTCTTCATCTGTCTTGGGGTTGCAGGCTTGAGTAATACACGCGGATCGCGCAGACATCTCTATGATGCCGACACGTAATTCCTTGATTAATTTGTTTAAAGTTCTTCTATCATCTGCCATCTCCATAATGATCTTGGTGACGAGTTGTACCCTACCATCAATGTCATCGACCTTCTTTTTGAGGTATTTGCCCATCATCCAGTAAGAGTCAACTCCTTCCCCAATGGTTTCAACACAAGCCTTAGAAATCTTTTCAAGGTTCTTGATCTTTTCTCGAATCTCATCTCGGTCTCCACTTTTATTGGAAGAGCTTTCCGTAGGTGATTTAAGAGAAGATCCATGAAGGTCATACCTGTAGGGGTTAAGCGGAGATTCTTCTTTGTTCCTTCCTTGCTCCACATGCCTGAGCATCTCCAATTTCTGTGGAAACATATCTTCCCAATTGGGGAGTGGAACCACACGTGGGGGCTCGTGATTGGAGGAAGACGAAGTATCTCCTTCAGATCCCTCCTTCTTGACTCGTCATTTCGTGGCGTGCTCTTTCTTGGCCCATATTTGCTTGATATGAAAAGGTTGCACAGACCTCGAGTAACCAAGTGAGATCTGAGGTTTCATTGTAAAAAGATAGGAAGAAGGTCTAGATCTAAAATCAGATGGAAAAGAGCGAGAAAGAAGAAAAAGTGCAGATTGGAAAGCAACATCAGAAGTTCAAGAAGCCAAAGTCGGTCGCGGGCTATGGTACGGGTGGGCTCCGCCCGTACCGCGCTCCCATACAGACTACTTACCGACTTCGAAAAGGTTTTTTTTACACAAGAATAAATTTGTCGTGAGGGAAATAGTATTGGTGACGACCATCGGTACGGGCGCGCCATCCCATACCACCCGGTCGTACCGTATTGCAAAAAATCGAAGTTGGTTCTCCGAATGGTTAACGACTAGTGGTATAGGCATGTCCGGCCATACAGTCCGCCCGTACCAGGTTGAAAAACCATTCAGAATGACCAGAAAAACCAGACGAGTTCAGAACGAAAAATAGAATCATCCAAAAAGGTTTCAAAGAAACTTAACTTAACTAATTTATACTTCGTTACCTAGCCTTTGCTTGTTGTGTTCTTCAGCTGGGATCACAGAGATCAATTCCACGGTGTTTACTTCGCCAACTCTATAATGCTTCAGTCGCTGCCCATTAACAATCCAGGATGAAGAAGAGGGTGTAGTATTTTTCAGTCTCACCGCTCCTGATGGATATGCTTCTTCAACATCGTATGGTCCTTCCCACCTAGATTTCAACTTCCCTACAAAAATATTAAGCCTAGAGTTGTAAGTAAAACTTTATCTCCGGTTTTAATTCCTTGCCTTCTAACTTTCTGTCATGCCATTTTTTAACTTTTTCTTTAAATATTCTAGCATTTTCATAAGCCTCATTCCTTAGTTCATCTAAAGCATGAATGTCTAAGAGTCGTTTTTCACCTGCAGTTTTAAAGTCAAAATTCATAGTTTTGATATCCCACCGAGCTTTATGCTCGAGTTCTAGTGGAAGATGACAATTTTTACTGTAAACCATTTTGTAGGGTGTCATTCCCATGGGGTTCTTGAATGTTGTGTGATACGCCCATATTGCATCATTAAGCTTTAGAGACTAGTCTTTTCTTGATTTGTTCACCATTTTCTGAAGTATGATCTTGATTTCTCTATTCGATAATTCCACTTGTCCACTGGTTTGAGGATGGTAAGGCAAATCTACCTGGTGGTCTACTCCATATTTTTGAAGTATATTATCAAAAGTTCCCTTCATAAAATGAGTTCCACCGTCAGTAATCAAGTATCGAGGTACTCCAAACCTAGGGAAGATGACGTCCTTGACCATCTTGATAAAAGTGGCTGCATCTGCATGAGCTATAGGTATAGCTTCAACCCATTTAGTAATATAATCAACAACAACAAGAATATGAGTATAACCTTTATAGGAAACAAATGGCCCCATAAAATCCATTCCCCATACATCGAATGGCTCTACTACTGAGTTATATTTCATATTCATATCTTGTCTTTTTCCTATATTACTCATATGTTGTCAGGCATCACAATTTTAACATATTCATGAGAATCTTTGACTAAGGTAGGCCAGTAGAAGCTTGACTATAAAACTTTGGCTGCGGTGCAATTACGAGCGTGATGCCCACCGTAGGGACTATCGTGACAGGATTTAAGGATGTCTTTAATCTCATGCTCGGGCACGCATTTCCAGATTATCCCGTCTAGACCATGTCTATATAAGTACATATCATCCCAAAAGTAATTTTTTAAATCACCAAAGAATTTCTTCCTTTGATTGCAAACCATGGATCGTGAGTTTCTACAACTACAAGATATTCACCCGACATAGATTCGTTAATAGGAATAGGATCTTCCATGATTCCTTCCATTCGTGACAAATGGTCAGCCATAGGGTTATCCTTTCCCCTCCTATCCACTATTTGTAAACCGTACTCCTGAAGTAACAAGACCCATTTGATTAAACGGGGTTTAGCATCCTTTTTAGCTAGAAGATGTCTTTGAGCTTGATGATCCGTATGAACTATTACTTTTGAGTTGATGATATACTTCTAAACTTATCACAAGCAAAAACAATGGCAAGGAATTCTTTCTCAGTTGTTGCATAGTGCCTTTGATCATCATTAAAGTCTCGACTAGCATATTGAATAACATTAAGGTTAGGGCCATCTCTTTGTCCTAAAACAGCCCCAATAGCATAATCACTAGCATCACACATAATTTCGAATGGTTCGTCCCATTTGGGTGCTTCAATTACAGGTGCAAAAATTAAAGCTTTCTTTAACTATTCAAAAGAATCATGGCAATCTCTATCAAAAGTGAAAAGAATATCTTTATCTAGGAGACGAGTTAAAGGGGTGGCTATTTTAGCAAAATCTTTGATAAAGCATCTATAAAAACTAGTAGGCCCAAGGAAATTCTTTACTCCTTTTATATCTTGCGTAATTGGAAGTGTTTCTAAAGTAATTAAGTTTGAATTATCGATCTTAATATATTTCTTAGAAACTTTATGCCCAAAAACCATACCTTCCCTTACCATGAAGTGGCAACGTTCCCAGTTTAGAACCATCTTGGTTTGTTTACACCTCTGCAAAACTCTATTAAGATTATATAGACATTGTTCAAAGGTAGATCCATAAACAACAAAGTTATCCATAAGAACCTCCATGGAACTCTCCACAAAATTGTCAAAGATTTTTAAAACACACTCTTGAAAAGTAGCAGTTGCGTTACACAATCCAAAAGGTATTAATCGATAAGCATAGGTTCCATAGGGGCATGTGAAAGTAGTTTTTTCTTGATCTTCAGGTTGGATAGCTATTTGACAATAACCGGAGTATCCATCAAGAAAACAAAAGTAAGAAGTAGCAGACATCCTATCCATAATATCATTAATGAGGGGAAGTTGCTTATGCATTTTTATGGTTTCTTTATTCAACTTCCTAAAGTCAATACACATTCTGTATCCTGCTATTGTTCTAGCTGGAATCAGTTCATCCTTATCATTATTAATTATTGTTATGCATCCTTCTTAGGTATGCAATGAGTTGGACTCACCCATTTGCTATCTGAAATTGGATAGATAATACCACTGTCTAACATAGGATTACTTCCTTTCTCAATACCTCTTTAATTTTGGGATTTAATCTTTTTTGATTATCAACAAATGGTTTAGCATCCTCAACCATGGGAATCTTGTGAGTTACTATGGTCGGATCTATACCTTTTATGTCATTCAGAGTATATCCAAAAGTTTCTCGTTGTTTGACAAGTACTTCTAACAACTTCATGATTTCATCTGGAGAGAGATTATTGTCAAAAATTACTGGACATTTACCTTCCTTGTCTAAGAATTCATACCTGAGCCCTAGAGAGATAGGTTTTAGAACAATAGGTGGCGGATCCTCGTCCCCTTTCCGTTCAAGCTCTTCATATTCATCCCTGAGCCCTTGTTCAGCCTCCGGTGTGGTGTTGAGGATTTCATCCAAATCTTCTTTTGCCGAGTTGTTGGCAAGGGAATCATCACTTGTCAAACTTCTCTCCAATTCGGATTGTGGTGTGCAAAAGTAGATTGCTGCCAATTGTTCAATAGTCTTCTTCTCCTTAATCTCGATTTTCTTCTTATAATGTAGTCTCGTGAATTGGCTGTAGCTTATTTCTACAGTTTGTTCACCAAAGTGTAAACATAAAGCCTGCCTTCTGTTGTCAATATCAATATTCATAGAATTGTAAAAACGATTACCAAAAATAACTGGGCAACTAGAGTTCAAAGGTAATACGATAATATGAAAAATCAACTGGATACCCAATAGCCCCAACAGAGATGCAAACATTGCGAAGTATTCCGCTAGTAGGATGCAAAGTTTGATTAGAGAACATAAAAGTTGCTTTGGACAGCTCATGGTAGGATTCATCATGGTGATCGCACAATTCTTCATAAATGGTATAAGGCATTATGTTCACAGAAAAACTTAAGTCACAGAACCCTACGTAAGTAATCTATCCTAAACAGAAAGGAATTTTCTATTGAATTTTACTCTTACCATCAAAATTTCCTCCTATCATTCGGAGGATTCTTTGCTTACCATTATAACCTCTTCCTTGAACAATTCTGGTTCTGAAAGTTCTTTTACTATTCCAATGTTTTATTTAATGGCTCCTAAATTTCTAGTTAATCTTCCTATTCTTTTATTCCCTTCACCCCTACTATCCATTACCTTAGTAAGAATAGTTTCCTCTTCAGCTAACATTTTCTTTTGCATTTTGGAATATCTATCATTGCGGCTAGTTTTAGAGGGGTTTTCTTATGGTGTATAGCATTCCCAATCTTTTGGAATTTGCAGGTAGTCAGCATAGGATCTAACAATTTGAATGATCATGCGATGATCAAGGTTAAAATTCCCAAGCAAATTTTCTACCTTTCCAGAAGCTAGAAACCTCTTTAAACAATTATACTCTATGGGGTTTCCTTTTTAAATTCTGCCTCACAATAGGCTTTCTCTATCCTATTCACCATATCTAATAAATTCCATGCTCTCTCAAAACTAAATTTGGTGAATGACCCGTTGGTAAGGGAATCGCGTTCAATTCTATTATCATCATCCAAACTCGCGTAGAAGGTGTGTATCACTAGCCAAGGTGGGAAATTATGATGGGGACAGCGATCAAGCAAACCCCTAAATCTCGTATACCCTTCATGCAGGCTTTCTCTAGGTTTTCCTTTAAAATTTGTAATCATGCGTCTTACACTGAGAGTTTTTATCCTGGGAAAGAAATCAACTAAAAATGGAGAGGCTAGGGTCTTTGCAGAACTTTGAATATACCAAGAACAAGCTTCATCAATGAGAGCTTGGGCAAAGCGAGCAAATTTAACCTCATCCTTAGTTTGTATATTAATATGAAAAGTCCCACAAATATCTTCGAAGAACCCTACATTCTCATACGGATCCTCCGTACCATCTCCTGCAAATTTTTTTGCATGCAAAAGATCTAAAAGCATGGGGTTAATATCATACCCTCTTGGGTTATTGGATTTTAAATATGCTTCCATGTGCGGACCGGAATTCCTCACATCCTCAAGCTGGATTATATGTTGGTACTCGCCCATAATTTATCACCTAAAAACTAATAAACAACTTTAGTAAAACAATGAATAAAGTAAGTAACTAAGAACAAAGACCAAAAGCGCTTAGCTCCCCAGCAACGGTGCTAGAAAATAGCTTGATGACTGCAAGTGCATAGATCAATTATAGCTAGTTTCAAAGTAAAGATATCGAACCCATAGAGAGCTATTGGTAAAGATCTTTATGCCCCTCGTTACTATTTACCAAATAATACTTGTAAGTTGTCTTTGATTCCAAGTAAAGGGTGTTTGAATTGTTTATGGCTGTCTGCAGAAAAAGTAATTAAAACAAGTAAAAGAAAACAAGTAACAAGATTGTATGAAAGCGTGGTTGAACTCAATAGGGCTAAAACATTCTCGGGGATGTAGGATACACCACTAGCATAGTACTATTATTATATATAATCAATATAACATACTTCTTATGTCATGATATGTGTGGAGAGGGCCCCATAATAAGAAGTTCACGAAAAGGCTCATAGGAAGCCACTTTGTTGAGCCAAGTGTGAGGTCACCTCTAAATAACCACTGCAATGCCTGAGAGCAATCACCCATACATGCCACCGCAATTAAGGGTTTCCCCATGGATATCATAATTAGCTTAGGGAGTCCCTCTTAACCCCCCTTTGACCGTGTGGGTTATGAGCTGGCGCCAATCTGTCACGGGGCACTACGGGTATGCTTCCACAACATGTCCAAAGGGTTTCTACCTCCCTTTAGTCCCGAAGGCAAATGATATGTGGTTGACTTAACATATCATCTAAAGAGAGAAATCAAACAGAAGTCATAATTATATCATAGACAAGTAAGTCATATGGACACAAGAATAGATCATCTTTATTACAAGTACATAGTGGTGCTAGGATTTCTCCATCTCCCCAAGAACAAAGGAACTACTCACTCATGGAAGCAATCAACAACATCATCATAATCAAATGGATGGATTAAAGTACGGATGTAGATCTAATGCAAACCACAATTGGATCTGGAATTACAAAGAGATCTAATAGATGAAAGATGGAGTAATGGTGGTGATGAAGATGCAGTGGTTGATGGTGAAGGGGATGATGCGTTGTCCTCCAATGATCCACGAAGGAGCTGGAATTTTGCCCTAGCCAAGTTCCTCCTTCAGATCCCTTTCGGATGTGGTGTTTCGTGGATTCTGGTGGATGTGAATGTCAGATCTCTCTCTCGTCTTCACCAGGAGAAACTATTTGACGAAGCGGTCCCGATGGCACCTCATACAGGCAGACGGTACGGGCAGGCTCTGCCCGTACCAGTGGTCGTTATCGGTACTAATGTGTCCTTCTTGTTTGTTATTCTTCCAGGTGCAAAAGTAAATTCATAAAATGGCTTTTATCACTTAGAAATATCATATAATTACACAATATGATAACTCTAATTGATATGTTCATCTATGACTCCATGATTTGGGATCCTGTTGAAACAAGAACGAAATAGCGCGCGTAGGCGCAGTGAAATACAAAAATCTCTACTCTATTTATGCAAAAACAAGAGGTAAATATGCTTCAATTTTGGATGCATCAGGCGTCACATCACTCTCCCGCACCGCGTCGTCTCACGGCCACCCCGAGCAGCTCACCCCAGAGGCTGCCAAGCATATGGTGTGCGAGCTCCTGGACCACCCATTGCCTGAGCAAGGCCAAGAGAGGTGGCGCGACCGAATCACCGAGCTCCTCGACGCCTCCATGCTCACCCCTGAGGGCCCGGGGGCTCAGCCCGAGGGTGGGGCGCCAGGGGCTAGGGGCTCGCTCTCGCCTCTGCCACCATGGGGATGCAACCAAGCAAGACAACACCACTCCACCGCCCGAAAATACTTGCTGGATCATCTCGCCTCCCGCGGCCGTGGCACCTCCACGCGAGCACGAGGACTGTCTCGCTAAGGAAATCGTCGCCGCGGGTCCACAGAAGCACGTGGACCTCGCCAACGACAAAGCGGTCCAGGCCAATGGCTGCTTCGTCTTCACCAAGAGCCTCCGCCGCGAGGTCTGGCCACACAAGTTCCACCCGGAGACGCCGATGTGCTACGACGGTATGACCAACCCGTGTGAGTTCCTTCAGCTTTATACCACGGGCATCGAGGCAGCGGGGGAGGGGGGAGACAACCATGTCATGGCAAACTAGTTCCCCCTCTGCCTGAAGGAGACGACCAGTAGTTGGATGATGAACCTCCCTGAGGAATCAATCGACTCATGGGCGGAGCTCAGATCCCTATTCATCGCCAACTTCAAGGGGACATACGAGCGCCCGCTCACCTACTACTACCTTCGCCAAATATGCTAGCATCCTGGAGAGACCCTCTTCAAGTTCCTGCAGAGGTTCAGCCAGGTCCATAACAAGATCCCCAAAATCTCGGACTCCAACGTCATCACCACTTTCTCCGAGGGCGTGAAGGATGTCAAGATGAGGGAGAAGATTGGTATCTAGGGCGAAACCCTCACTACCGCTGCCAAGCTCTTCATAGGCGGGGTAGGCTTGGTCTCGCCGAGGAAGAAATCACCCCCAAGGCCTCAGGGTCATCTAAGGGTAAGGACAAGGACCCAAAGCGCAAGACCACCACTGTCCTAGCAGCAGAGCCATTTCAGAAGAGTCCTCACGAGGGGAATGGCGAGAGGGAGTGGGATGACAACTCGTAATGCCACTTCCACAAGAATCCTAGGCACCCCACTGACGACTGCTACAAGCTCAAGAAACTCCGTGACCTGCACAACAGCCAGAGGAAGGGGAGGCCGGGCGGCAAGCGAGGCGACCAGAACAGAGGCAACCGTGGAGGCAAGCACTAGGGCAACAACTTCAGCAGCCGCGATACCCCTCCGGAGGGCCACCAGGCCAACACCGTGTAGTAGCACCCTTACCCCCAGGACAAGGGATGTGCCGAGGATCTTGGGGGCTACCAAGTGCCACAGGGTGCCATAGCCTACATACTTGGTGGCTCCCAAGCTCCAACGTCCAACCAGTACTTCAAGCTACTCACTAGCAAGGTCGAAGCTGCCAGACCAAGAGTCCCCTCACCGAATCTCAAGTGGTCCCAGTGCGCCATCACCTTTGACAACAGCGACCACCCCATCTCCACTAGGCCCATGGGCACTCTCCCATGATCTGCATCCTCACTATCAACAACATCGTGGTTGCAAAGACCCTCATCGATGGAGGCGCATTCCTGAATGTGATCTCCATCGAGACTTCCTCCCAGCTGCAGGTGCCATACGACAGGTTGATGCCGACCATGCCATTTTCTGAGGTGACCAGCGGATCCATCACACCCATCGGGTAGGATGCGTGACAACTACCGCACCAAGCTCATCGACTTTGACATGGCACACATCAACCTCCCATACAACGTCATCCTTGGCTACCCCGTGCTCGGACATGGATGCCCTGGACCACGCCGGAGGCTCCACCAGGAGGAAGCAGATAATGGCCCAGGAGAACGTCATGGAAAAGAGGGCAGCAACCGCTCTGTTCCCGCCGCGCGAGGGGCAGGGCATGGCTGGCACCCGCAACCTCAAGAGGAACTCAGGACCACCCCCTCCCATCCTCACGAAGGATGAGGAACCTCCTGAGGACGGCGACGTCTCGGGGGCTCTGGACTTCCCCATGGTCTGCACCTAGTGCATGTACAACGCTGGCTGCCCTCGCGGCGGCGACTGAACTACCGATGGGCCAACAGATTAGGCTACTGGAAGGTGGACAAATGTAACACCCCAATTTTAGTTAATGTCTAATTAGGTTTTAATGTGCATTGCATAAGCATCATCTTTTGATGAGACAAAATAGAAATGCAAACAAGAAAATGTGAAAACCTAAAACCCTAGTTTCCTCTCTCAAATCAATTCAAAAGGGGTTTTGAATTTTGAACTACCAGAATGTCTCAAGCCCAAATAGTCTAAAAGAGTCCCTACAATATTTCTATACTTTTATAAATCCTCTTGTATTTTGGAAATACTCAAAAATAGTTTTGAAATGAAAATACAAAGAGAAAAAGAGAAAATTAAATGGAAAAATGTTATGCAAATAAAAACAGCAGCAGCCACAGCCCAGCCGGCCCATCACTCCTCTCTCTATCTCACACTGCACTGCCCGCCCAATAACAACCCACTGGCCCGTATCAGTTGACGGTTTCTATTCACATCTTCAGAGATGACAAGGAGTAGTTATGGTCCCGTGTCGCCTGATCGTCGCCTCCCAAGGTGCACCCAGCTGCCCCGGAGGAGGATAAGACCCCAACGTGCATGTCTCTCTTGCCCTCATCCATTCCCGCTCACTCCAGCTCCCTCTCTCCCTCTCGCTCTCTCCCTGGCCAAACCCTAGCCTTGGAGTTTGTCGGTGCCTTGCCGTCCCTGGCCTTCCCTCATCGTTTTGAGATCGCTATTGTGACCGCCGTGCTCACCTTGTTCTTCTCCTTTAATCGCACAAGCCGAAGATCCCCCAATCGACGGAATTGCGACCTCCCTCCTCGACTCCGGCCGCCACGTTCTTCATCTATTCTGGCAGCACCCGACCTTGCCCTGCCTCGCTGACCGTCCCTTCATGTTGCTAGTGAGCATGCGGTGCTCAGGCACCACTCTGCAACTCCCTCCCTCTATGGTTCACCGCCGCGCCGATGCTCTGCAAGCTCTACCGCCGCTACCGCTCGCTGTAGTGCTAGCTCTGATGACCGTTAGCAAGTCGCGCTGCCTATATTAGGTAGCCCATGATTCGCTGATTCGAACGCGCATCCCCGGACATTCCTACTCGCCGCCTAGCACCACCCTCGCTGCCGATCTGAGAGTCACCGTCGGCATGACGTCGTGCTGACGTCATCGTGAAGTCAGGCGCGCACGGTCATCCCGGTCAAACCAGCCCAGGTCCCACTACCCATATAGCTGTTGAGGTGGATAGGGGTGTAGCCAGTGTAAAAAGGTTTTCCCAGTTTTGTTAATTTCAAAAATGGTTTAATATTTTTAGAAAAAGGTTTAAATATTGTAAAATCAATAAGTAAATTATTTATAAGTTGGTAAAATACGTATAATATATCAAAATGTTCAGAAAAACAAGATCTATCTTATAGCATTAAAATAATGCATTGTTAAGCAACTTTATTACAAGTTCAATTAGAGAACAAAATCAACCCCTCATAGGTGTTCTGGGGTTTCTCCTGTTTTAGGGTTTATACCTCTTGGACCCTATTTAAAGTGATCAAGAATGCCTTAGTTACATTTCAAATCTATTTAACTTGTCATATCATCATTCTTGTTTGAGCATTGCATCAGTGCCATGTGTTGATTGTTTCCCCTTTGTTTCTGGTGTTTGCTTCTTCTTGGTAGAATATGATATCGATATCGAGATCGAAGACCGAGATCAACACCATTGAAGATTGACGAACAATACTTGACCAACTGTAACCAGGTCAAGTACTAGGCTTCTGAAGATCTATATCTAGGTATCAACAAACAAGGCAAGCAAAGCCCCACCATTATACAATCCTATGATTTCGAAAGTATTTCATTCTTACCATGATGCATATGATTCTATTGTGGTATTTTGTCGATAGATAGAGTATCCTATCCGTTGCATTATTCCCTTTGAGCTTATATTACCTGATCCACTGCTCCTAGCATAACTAGGTTTGGCTTGTCTGCATTGCTAGAGCTTATATATGTGTCTTGCTTAGCCATGCTTAGCTATCAGTGCTGGTGCATCCAGATGATGTACCAATGCAGAGAATCTAGTATGATAGGAGAACGAGGTATACTGATAAGGTAAGATCAGTGGTAAAGGTTAAACATGCTAAGGCTTGTATAGGAGGCCATGGTTGGATGTGGTTTTTGTAGTCCCATGCTTGCCACCACTAGGAACCGAGTTCTTGCCTCTTGAACCAATACGAGCGTACAACCACACGAGGTCTAGAAAACCCCACGAGTAACTAACTTGCCTAGTAGATTCCATGAGTCACACAGTTTGGGCATTCCATTCGACATGTGCATATTTGGTTGTTCTCAAAGGCGGAGAAGGAGGTGCATCATAACAGGTAGGTAAGCATGGACGGGGTTGCTTGGGGTTGATAGAGCCCTTGATAAATCAACCTCATCTCACATCTCTAGGGACCGGCTTCGGGATTTGACCCGTTACAGCGGAACCCTCCCAAGGGCGTGACTCATGGTCTCGGCAAAACAAAGGTAATGGTCATGTCCAACCACCCTCTGCTAGCCTTCCAAGGAAGAGGGCTAAAACATTGTCATTAAGAGTTGGTTGGTATGTGTGGGTAAAGTTGTACACCCCTGCAGGGTTTTAATCTTTTCAGAAAGCCATGTCCACAGTTATGGATGACTTGGGAATGGACATGAAGATCATAGAGAACTTTAACCTAATTGTAAAACTTGGAGGTTTCAACATGTGCTTAAGAATGCTTCCTCATGGGTATGAGGGGTGATCCTAGTTGTGAGATGAGGATTACTTTGGTAGATATCAAAAGATGATGATCAATTCTTCAGAGATGTTGCTCTCTTATCCCCTTTTAAAATATTTTGATTAGACGCGCTTGTTCTTCCTCTTGTTTTATAAACAAAGATGGATTTATGCAAAATAATCCCACCAGCTATAAGTCATGCGGAGTACACCCTGTACTCACCCTTTCTTTATTGATACTTTTGTAGCAGAGTAAGTGTTCCCTTGAAGACTAGTTCCATACGACATCGACACCGACGAGTAGCTTGGGGTTCCCGGCCGGCATCCTGAAATCTATGGGATAGGACGTCATCATTATGCTTCAGGCTTCTTAGGCCATTTGTTAAGTTTGCTATACTTAATAGCATAACTTGCCTTCCGTTGCTTGATGTTTGTGGTCATTGACCTCTACTTGTAATATTTTGGTTCTTTGCTCGGTTATGACCTTGCTATAATAATTTATGCGTCACAGGGTTACTGTTATGTTACCGATTTTTCACTGGATATCCACGAGCTCTAGGTTAAGCTTATGATAGGCTAAGGTCTGAGATTTTTTTAACCCTGATCCCGGGGGTGTCACAACAAACCTCTCTGAACGGCGCGACTAACTCCATGACATTTTGAAGGTGACCCCCAAAAAACCCTCATCCCTTATGGCTTCATCTCTTGTAAGCTCCATGCAGGCCATGGTGGCAATGTAATAAGCTCGTACTGTCGGTGCTCTTTTGGATCTTGCGCTACACGCATGCTTGGTTATTTGATTTTTCCTCAAAAAAAAAATTCTCCAAAAACCACGCTGCCATAACTCCTTCACACACACCACACGAGGGGGTCTAGGGACGGTACCAGGGGCGGATCCAGGCCCTGGGCAACTAGGGCCATGGCTTGGGGCCTGGTAAAATTTCTGGCCTACTATCAACTCATACTTTAGATTTGGCCCTGGGTTTAATCTACTATCTCTGAACCTTTATCTGCAGCCGTACGCCACTCTAACACTCAGCCCAATAGCCCATATAGAAGAGAAGAGAGCGGACCAGCATGGAGGTATGTCCTGATCGATGGATCCAGGTAGGGTCCACTGGTTACTCTAGAAAAAAAACAAGGGTCCACTCATCACAATTAAATAAAGATCGAACCAGCCAGGGGCAAATGGTACGAGCTATTGACAGGAACTTCCTACAAATATAAATAAAATTCAAGGGTGACAGAAAAAGAGTATTTCATTGATTTCAAAGGTTCAAAAAGATAGGAGAAAATTTCTGGATGTAACCAACTAATGTTCGATCAGTGTGTAAATAAATAGCTTGAAATGCTTTGTATTTTTGGCTGAGCAAAGTTGACGGAATTTCACAAACCGATAGAGTTTCCACTTTAGTACACTGTTCACAATTGTTCTTCGGCAATAAAATCTTTAATTTTACACATACTGTTGCGAAATCGAGCAATATTTTCAACTATTTTATTTGATTAATTTATAAAATGTACATTGATTCGTTTTTAATGTTTTTTTTGCATGGAACATATATAGGCATGGCATTTTTCCAGAGAATACAATATTTTTAGCCCGGGGCTTGTTCGGATCCTGGCTCCGCCACTGGACGGTTCCCTTCACTAGGCCTATCCCTCATCAACATTAGAGCCTAAAGTGTTGAGATCTGAACTCATGAGACAATCTCGGCTATGAGTCACCTTGCCCATGGTTCCTGGTGCTTGAGATCCTCGTGCGGCACGTGTATGGACCTCTAGCTGTGGGTACTTTTCCCTATGACCCTCTCCTGGCAAGGTCTATGGGGAAGCTTGTCAAGACCTTAAGTGTCGAGCTCTAAACTCGCGGCCCGTTCCTCGGCCGTGAGTTACCTCAATTTTTATCCTCGTGACGGCTCGTGAGCCACTGCCCCTCCGTGGCCTAAGCTTGTCAGGACCTAAAGTGTCGAGCTCTGAACTCGCGGCCCATTCCTCGACCGTGAGTTTCCTCACCCACGGTTCCTGATGAGGGGAGATCTCGGCAATGTCCATAAAGAAGGACTTAGGGTTTTGCATAAAAGAGAATGCTGGGGATTTAGTTGGAAGTCAGGAAACAATGGGATGAAAGTCGCCTGAATATTATGAGACATTTCTTTGTTACAAATCGCTTAGGGATTGTTCGGTGCCTGTCCTAGGCTTCTCTCGCCCTATATATAATAGGTCGGGTCTCAAAGCTATATATGGATAGGTTACATGATTACAACACCAACTCCATGTCGTTGTTTGTTCATCTTTCCTAATACAACTATAATATTTGTTGGTTACTCCTTTGGATCTTCATCTTGACTCTTCATGGGCCGTACGCCTTTCTGCATGTCCTAGGTAGCAAATCATAAGTACCCGAGTAATCATACCTATGTCAGTAGCCCCTGAGACTCTATTCGAACCGTAGGTTCGGGTTGAGTCTCAAGAAAATGTTTAACTCTCTGTTTTTAATTTTTTATAGGGATTTGGTACAACGAGCCTGATGCATCCGACGGATCAGGAATCAGTTAATTGCTCCTAGGCAAAAGCAAGGTTGTCCTATATCAAATTAAAGTCCCCAGGCCTGAACTCGTGATTTATTACTGGCGTAACTCAGTTCAGGCTGCTGAGGTCTTATCGAATACTGAGTTCCAGTTTTATTTTATCGGGTACCCAATCCGTCCGTCAGGATTTTTCATCGTATCATAGATACAGATATAATGATGGCAAAGTGCATTCTTGTGCGATTACCATGCCACATATGATGAATCCCGGGGTCTTACCTTCATGTTTCTGAACATGGCATTCGGAGTTTTATCGTATTTAGCAGCGATCCAAGATTTATATATTTTGTCGGCTTCTTTGATATTTGCTCTATACACACCCTCCCGATAGGAGTTTTTGCTCACGGTCCTTGTGTTCTATTGCAAACCATAGCCCCTATTGGCTTAGCCAATTTGGGTGAAGGTGCTCCAGCCCTCAAGGAACGCATGATTCTTGTCGGCAACTTCGTCAGCATCGCCATTGCTCACGCCAAGGAGATTGCCCAGCCTCTGGGGATTAATATCAAGGCGGCAGACTCAATGGCCAAGTATGCGGAGATCTAGCGCCGAGCTCCAGAGAAAGTTAAGGACTGGAAGGTCTCTTGCATCCGGGCTGGTGCTAGGATGTTGCTATCTATGGTCAAGGCACACTATGACAACGCCGACATCGACTTGGTGACCTCCGGCTTTCCTAAGCTGGATGAGGAAGGGAGGGAAATTGATAGCGATGCTATTTAGAATTCCCTTGCCGGCTTCGACGCCAGGGTCGCCAGGATGGTCAACGCAGATGTCTTCGTGCCTACCGAGATCCTTGACGAAGACATGGCATCGTCTGAGTCTAGCCCATATCCCTCCGAGTTTGACAAGCTCTCCCGACCGGGCTCTCCTGATGATGCCACAACGAAGCCCCCTGCAGCAGAGCCATGAAAAAACAATGTCAGTATTAAATGTATCTCTGCAATGTGTATGCGAAAAAAACTTATGTTTTGTTTAAGGAGGAAAATATTGTACTCATGTTTTCCTGCTACTTATCTGTTTCCGGCATGTGCATATTTTTTAAGCAAGTGCTGGCTTATCCATTATTCTAGTTCATATGCTGGACCTTTCGTGAGACGAAAGACTCGCAGTACAAAACTATGCTCTCAGGCGATGATGCTTAATAGCACCATCAAGAACCCAAGAACAGAATCGCCGGCTTTGAGTGCCGAAAAGTCACTACTCCGGAATCCACATAAAAACTTCAGAAAACATGTATACCAGAAAACTTAAGCTAACGCCCGTAGGCGGAATTTTCACAAGTGCGAATGCAAACTTGCACATAAAGGGTTTATATGATCCAAAAATGAACAACTAAAGGAGGTAAAAGACTCAAAGAACATGAGTGAACTAAATGCTTTATTTCATTGATCATATAAGAAACTTATTACATAATATAAATGTGCTAAGTGTAAAAGGGACGTAGCTATGCTATGTTCCATGGCCGATCTGTCTCCGGGTAGTCATCATCGGAGTCACATTGCTTGCGCTTGTGATTTTTTGGCCTATCTTTTAACTCGCGAATATCGACGAGGTAATAGGAACCATTGAGCAATGCTTTGCTTATGACGAACGGTCCTTCCCAAGGCGGAGATAGTTTGTGTGATTTCTCCTGCTTGAGTCGAAGCACCATATCTCCCTCTTTAAATGAGCGATGCTTTACGCGGCGACTATGGTAGCCATGCAACTTCTGCTGGTAGATGGCAGATTTCTAGCATGCCAGCACGTGCTCTTCTTCAAGTAGGTCCACAAATAGTCGTCTGGATTCTTCAGCGTCATGTTCCTTGTAAGCGGAAACTCTTGGTGCATCGTGGAGGATGTCGGATGGGAGGATTGCTTCTGCTCCATAAACCATGAAGAAAGGAGTCAAGCCGGTGGATCTGTTGGGTGTTGTTCTTAAACTTCACAAGACAGATGGTAGTTCCTCCGCTCAGGCTCCAGCCGCTCTACGCAGCGGTTCCTCTAAGCGTGGCTTAATTCCGTGCAGAATTAGTCCATTGGCCCTTTCAACTTGTCCATTTTACTATGGATGTGCCACAGATGCTAGGTCAAGGGGGATGCCTTTTTCATGACAGTATTCCTCAACTTCTCCAAGAGATAAATTTCTGCCATTGTCGGTGATGATGCTATGTGGGAGACCAAATCTCACCACTAGACCCTGGACAAATTTTAGGGTTGTTGCCCCATCAAGCTTTCTAATGGGTTTAGCTTCAATCCATTTTGTGAACTTATCCACTACAACTAGCAAGAGTGTGAATCCACAGGGTTCTATCTGCAAAGGCCCACCATGTCTAGCCCCCAAACTGCAAACGGCCAAGTTATTAGTATTGTTCGCAATTCTTCGGCTAGAACACTTGGTTGTCGTGCATAAAACTGACACCCAAGACATGTTTGTACCAACTTGTCGGCATCCGCCTTGGCAGTTATCAGTAGAATCCTTGTCGGAAGGCCTTAGCCACCAACGATTGGGGAGTAGCATGGTGCCCACAATCTCCGAGATGTATTTCTCTAAGGATTTCGATACCTTGCTGCTGGGAGACGCATTGAAGGAAAACTCCTGTGGTACTTCTTTTATATAGCTGGCCGTCAATCATGACGTAGCCTTTTGCTCTGCATACTATTTGCCGGCTTTCGACTTGATCGGCGGGCAAAGTTCCATCTTGTAGATAATCCATGAACGGTTTCTTCCAAGCCGGAGAGGTCATTGTTATTGTATTAACAAATGAATCCACTCTATCCGGGTTGTCGGGGTCTGCTCCCTTCACGGATGGGGTCCGTAAATGTTCCAGGAAAATGCCTGGCTAAATTAGTCGACGAGCTGATCCAAGCTTTGACAGCAGATCTGCCGTCTCATTCTCCTCCCTTTTGACGTACTTGAGTTCGTAGCCGTCGAAGCACTTGGCTATTTCATTTACTTCGTCTCGATATGCCGCCATCATAGTGTTCCGCGCGTTCCAGGTGCTAGCTACTTGCTGGGCAACCAAGTCGGAATATCCACAGCAAACTATGCGCTTGATGCCAATATCCTTAGCTACGCGAAGTCCGTGAATGAGGGCCTCATACTCTGCCATGTTATTGGTACCATTGAAGTGGATCTGCATGACGTATTGCAACTTCTCTCCTGTTGGTGATTGTAATAATACACCAGCCCTTGAGTAACTTCGATCCGTCAAAGTGAATGACCCAATACTCTAGCTCTGGCACATGACTGTCTTCTGGCAGTTCTGTCCAATCTGCAAGAAAATCCGCCAATACTTGTGATTTGATAGTGTCGCGTCGCTTGTAGGTGATGTCGAAGGCAGCAAGTTCAATGCCCACTTTGCCACTCTCCCTGTAGCATCGCTGTTGTTGGACAGCGGAGCTTTGCTCACTACTATGATAGGATGCTCCTGGAAATAATGCCTTAGCTTGCGAGAGGCAAGGAATACTCCATAAGCTATCTTTTCGTAGTGCGGGTAACGCTGCTTGGATTCCGTCAAGACCTCTCTTACATAGTAAACAGGCTGCTGAACTCCATATTCGTGTGTTGGTTCCTTGCGCTCCACCATGATGACAATGCTGATTACTCGGTTGGTTGCCGCCATGTAAACTAACATAGGTTCCCTTGGCAGTGGTGCTGCAAGTATTGGTGGGGAGGAGAGTATTCTCTTCAACTCCTGAAGTGCTGCATCAGCCTTGTCCGTCCATGTGAATTTGTCCACCTTTTTGAGCAACTTGTAGAGCGGCATAGCCTTCTCACCAAGTCGGCTGATGAACCGACTTACTGCTGAAACGCAACCGGTGAGCCTTTGTATGTACTTCAGGCATGTCAGGCGTTTGATGTCGAGGATGGCCTTGATTTTCCCCGGGTTCACCTCAATTCTGCGATGCGAAATGATGAAGCCCAATAGTTTGCCGGATGGTACCCTGAAGACGCACTTCTTGGGGTTCAGCATCATGTTGTATTTACGGAGATTGTCGAAGGTTTCCTGCAAGTCAGCGATAAGATCATTAGATTTCTTTGACATTACTGCGATGTCGTCCATGTAAGCGAGTACGTTGTGACCTATTTGGTCGTGTAGGCAACGCTGCATCGTCCGCTGGTAGGTAGCACCAGCATTTTTCAACCCAAAGGGCATCGTGATGTAGCAATACGTGCCATAGGGTGTGGTGAACAAAGTGGCCAATTGGTCCGACTTTCGCATCCGGATCTGGTGGTATCCTGAATAGTCATCGAAAAAACACAGAAGTTCCGAGCCAGCCACCGAGTCAATGACTTGGTCAATGCGAGGCAAAGCAAACGGATCCTTCGGACACACTTTGTTCAAGCCGATATAATCAACGCACATTCTTAATTCATTGGGTTTCCTTTTTGGGGACAGGTACAGGATTTTCCACCCATCGGGTGTGAATAACTTCTCGGATAAAGCCAGCCTTAAGTAACCTAGCTATTTCTTTGCCTATAGCCCTTCGTCTTTCATCACCAAAGCATCATAGAGGTTGCTTCACCGGTTTGGCATTAGGATCAATATTCAAGCTATGCTCGGAAAGTTCCCTAGGTACACCTTTCATGTCGGTAGGTTGCCAGGCAAAGATGTCCCTATTCTCACGGAGGAACTCAACGAGCGCGCTTTCCTATTTGGGATCCAGGTCCATGCCAATGGCGGTGGTCTTGGAGGAATCACCTTCGACAAGCTCCACCTGCTTGGTCTTGATCGTGGCCTTGAAGGCGGGTTCGGCAGCAGTAGTCTGCTTCTTCGAAGCCGGCATATCCGAGGCATTGACCTGGTTCTGGATCTCCTTGAACTCCTCGCCATAGAGGACTGCTTCGGTGAAGGCGGCTTCACTGAGCTCGCACTCCCGTGCCTTGGTGAAGCTTCCGTCAACGGTGGTGATGCCATTTGGTCCGGGAATCTTGAGCTTGTTGTAGACAAAGCATGACCTTGCAAGGAAGGAGTAGAAGATGTCGCGTCCAAAGATGACGTGGTACACGCTCTTGAAGAGCACTTCTTCAAAGGTCATGCGTTCTTGGCGGTAATTATTGACATCGCCAAAAGCGACCGGAAGGGTGATGGAGCCTAGGGAATTTGCTTGTCAGCCAGGGACAACCCCATGGAACACGGTGTTCCTCTTCCTTAGATGGGTCTCTGTCAAATTCATCTTGTGCAGTGTATCCAAGTACATGATATTGATGCTGCTTCCACTCTCCAGGAGGCACTTGGTGAACTCCGTGCCGTCAATCAAAGGGTTGATGACCATGGCATACTGGTTCTCTGTTGGGATAAGTTATGGGTGATCCTTCCTATCCCAAGTAATTGGGACTTCTGACCACTTGACGTACTGGGGAACCGGAGGGAGGGTAGCCATTAGTATCCTTAGAGAGGTTTTTTGGCCCCGGACGGTTGGAGTGCCAAGGAAGGTGTGGTAACATGGGGCCTTCTTTTCGAAGGGATTTTTCCCTTTATCTTCTCTCTTGTCAGAAGATTTTGGGTCCACATCTTCGTCCATATCACTTGATTCCTTGGGCTCTTCCTCCTTCTTCTTCCCTTTGCCCTTTCCACAGGGTCTGTTTTTCCAACTTCGCTTGTAGCTGGACTAAGGGTCCTCCTTGAGATTGTTGACAAATTTGCATTGGCGGTTGGTGTGGGTGGCTTTGCCATTTGCATCAAGGTGGACGAAACACGGTATATCGTGGTATTCTTCGTACATTTGGGAAACGCGGGGCGCTGAGGGTGTAGTGTCACTCCTCTGCTGGCCACTGCTAGCCCCCCGACCATGTCCACACTATCCGTCATTTCCTTTGCCAGTGAACGTTGCGGCGACCATGTCGGCTACTTGCTTTTCTTTAGGCGGATTCTTCCTCTTGTTATTGTTGTTCTTCCTGGCCTGGGCAGGGATTGCTATTGCCGGCAACGATCCACGCGCGTCGTCGTCAGTAGCAGGGAACTCGCTAGCGTTGGCGATCATTGCGTTGAGGTTGAGCTCATTGTTGTCTTGCTTGTGCTTCTACGTATGCTTGAGCAAAGTTCCCTTTTCCAGACCATCGATGAAGGCGGCCATAGCGGTCTGTTCGTGCACCCTTACGTATGAATTTTTCATATCCAGCCAGCGAGAGAGGTAGGCACAAGAGGTTTCATCCTTTTCTTGCACACACCACTGTAGGTCTCCGACAGTGTAGGGACGCTTATACGTACCCTCGAAATTCTTGGTGAAACCTTCATGCATGTCCAACCAGTTGCATATTGATTTCTCTAGTAAGTCGTCGATCCATTGCCGGGCGGTGATGGTCAACATGAGTGGGAGGTACTTGACAGCGACATTGGGGTTTCCCCCTGCGATGTGGATCGCTTCGCTGTAGTCCTGCAATCACGTTGCTACCCTGGCAGTGCCGTTGTATGGCTTGATGGTCTTGTCTATCCGGAGTCCCTTGGGATAAGTTGTGGCCCGTATTACCAGTCCAAAACATCATGGCCCAAGGTATGGGAGCTCTCGAGCCTCTTGGATCTTGTATAGCTGTGTACGTGCATCGTATGGCTCTGGTTGCTTCCTTTTTCCGTCATGGGGAGGGGAGTTATGGCATGATCGAGGAGATCAGCCATGTCCTCCACCATGATGGCTGCTAGGTGGCGATGGTGGCGGTGGAGGCGGTGGGTTAGCTCTCTTGTTGTGCACCTCCTATGATTTCTCACGCCTATCGCCGTTACTTGTCGAACGTGGCGGATCCTTGTGGGACCTGCTCCTATGTCCTTCAATGCCGCTGCGCTCTCCGGCATGCCAAGGCTGCTCGCCCTGATCGCGTATAACGATGCTGGGCTGGGGCCGCCTTGGCGGTGGCATGCTTGTACGGTGGCGTGGCTCTGGTTCCTCATGACGCCGAGATGGTGGTGGAGGTGGCGACCGACATGGACGAGCCTTTTCTCCGTGATCGGAGGATATGGGGATGGCGTCAGTCCTGTTGCGTGCCTCTTTCCGCCTTCGCTCTGTGGAGCCTGTGTGGGATACCTCGTCATGGGGAGATTTTGGCCTTCTGTGGTTGTTCAGGGTTGACTAGCAAAGCTCCGGGTTGGATTCAAGCCTCTGTGAGGTGGCCTTTTCCTGTTGCTTGCATGCCTTAGCGACAAGGTCGTACACCTGAGCAACTGCTTCTAGCGACCTGTCCTGTTCTAGGAGGGTCTTGGCAACGGCAGTGTTGAGGGCGGGAGTTGGCATGACCTGCCTCCCCTCTGAATCGATGTAAGGGGTGGCTTTTGTCGGCTTGGACCGGTTATATCCCAACCTTCGCCGAACGTCGGGATCTTCGACGATGTGAGCTGGTACTTTCTTTGTCTTTTGCTTTAATAGAAATTGCTTGTACTCAGCCTCCATAGCTCTTGCCGCCTTGATGGATTGTTGTGCCTTAGCCATGTCTTCTTCCAGCTTAGTGCCCTGCTCCGCGATGCACTTGGCCTTCGCCAAGATTTCCACGCGCTTCTCATCAAGCTCCATAACGCTCTGGATATGGGCGATGGTGATTGGCTCAACAAGAAGTGCACCGTAGATTTCTTTGTCAGCGGGAGTGGCCAGTGGGTTGCCAGCTGCAAACGTTGACGGTGGCATTGGCGGCTGATTTGATTGTCGGGCCGTACTAGGGGCCATGGTGAGTTCCTACACCGATAGCGGGCGGATAACCGGAGGAGGCATAGCTTTGGCCGTAGCCAAAGGCTCGGTGACTTTCTTAGTTGCTGCACTGGTGACCGCTGGCATGGGCGGAGCTCTCTCATATTCTGATTCCTGTCCGTCTTCTTCCATCATGCTCCCAATGGCGACTAGCACTTGGTGGGAAGTGTTGGTCTTCTCGGCGCGCTCCTCCTTCTCGATCTCCTGCTCGATCTCCCTCATAACAGCGTCGTATTCCTCCGAGTTAGCATCTGAGCCACCGGCATCCATACTGATGTCAACGTAAAGCGCGTCAAGGACAGAGTCGGAGTTGGCTTCGGTGTTGACGATGGAGGATGTGGAGGGTGATGGAAGCGGGCCGTTGTTGTTGGTTCCTCCTCCGGCTACGAGGGAGATTGCCGTCATGGCCTCTTCATTGGCATCCGCATATTCGTTGACAATGGAAACCATCTCGCCAAGGGTGAGAGGGCATGCGGCCTGCCGTCTTCGTAGGGTATGCCGGAGGAGTGTTTCGGGTGTGAGCCTTTCCACGAAGTGGTATACGAGCTCGTCGGCACGGTCGCCCTCTAGGGTTTCCCTTACCCTCATCCATCTAGCGAGGTATTCACGGGAAGGTTCTCCATCCCTTTGAACGCATCTAGCTAGATCGAAGATGGTAACGACACCGACAAAGTGTGACCTATGCATCTCTAACGCTCGGGGAAGCCAAGCAAATTTGCGGGGTCCTTCCACCTTTATATCTTGCACAAGGGCGGTTTGGGTGGGACTTGAAATTTCCTGTTCTGAGCCACCATACTCCAAGGAGAGGTATGGCCTAGATCCTTCCGCGAACATGTCCTGCTCATAGGCGGTCCGTGCGGGGCTTGACGAGTTTCCGACTTCCTGGGAGCTAGGACCTGAGTCAGTTTCACCGATGAAGATGTGGATGTCTCTGAAGGGGATGACAGAGCAGCGCGTGGGGTTCGTCTTCGCCGGCACCCAGAACTCATCTGGAGGGACGATCGAGACGTTGTCGGAGAAGAGAACATGACCGATGGCTACGGTGTTGCCGATTCCTGCGAAGAGATTGGACCTCGCCTGGTGTAGAGCTCGAAGCGCCTCTTGCCCCACGGTGGGTGCCAATTGTCGTGGTATTTCCGACGAGTACGCCATGGAGGGGTCCTCACAGTGCGTGTTTAGAGACGTGGGGTAAGGCGAAGAGTTGGTGGGTACGAGGTAACACATCTTACCTAGGTTCAAGTCCCACAATGATGGTGGAACTCTACTCCTATTATAAATCACTATAATAGCAATACACCGAGTTACAAAGATAGGTTCGCGGTGCGAGGTGTTGCGTGTTGTCCACAACAATCTAAGAGGTTGTGCCCTAAAGGCTCCCATAGTCCGGTTGATAAAGGCGCCAAGACCTAGGGTTTATAGGTAAAGGTCCTTGGCGGACAAGGTAAAGAGTCCTACACTAATACAAACTAGTCTTCTGTGTCTTGTACGCCAAGGCTCCGAGTATGTCAGTGACTCCTGCATAGCCTTCCTTTATCCGGCATGGGCCACCCTTCAGGATCTATCTAACTGGGCCACCTAGCAGGTCATAGGACTTTCTACCAACTATAGGCCATCCAGGTTAGGCGGATTGGTGACATGCTATGAGAATACCCATATAGCATATCCCTAACACCGGGGTATTACCTTCATGTTTCTGAACATGGCATTCGGATTTTTATCGTATTTAGCTGCGATCCGAGATTTATATATTTTGTCGGCTGCTTTGATCTTTGCTCTATACACACCCTCCCGATAGGAGTTTTTCGTTTTCCATTTATCAAGTGCGCATTAGTGCTCCTGATAGAAGTAGCCCCCGAGGCTATGTTCGGATGTATGCATCAGGACATAGGCTCAAAAATCTTTCTATTAATGTGTCCTCAAATTTTTGTCAGGTGCGTGACCAGCGCTCCCGATAGGAGTATCCCCCGAGGCTATAGTCAAATTTTTCATTTTCGACTGTATTCTCAATCTTCTCCATTGAGGAATTTACTTCGACTCCCTATTCTTCTTCAGGTGTGTACCCTTTCCACTGAACCATTTTTATTGTGATGTCATTGATGATGAATTTTACACTTCTTTATTCTCGAAACATATGCTCGAGACGAGACGTGTCGAGCATGGGCCCATGCTGCAGTAATGATGACGCGTGGTGGCGTATTCAGCGCAGTTTCTAGACCGCACGTCCCCTTTTTTGCACGGAGATCGAAGCGGCGTGCGTGCACTGTATTGATACATTGCTAACGTATCTATAATTTTTGATGTTCCATGCTTGTTTTATATCTACTTTCTTATGTTTTGTCCACACTTTGGAGTATTTTTATACATTTTGCAGGAACTAACCTATTAACAAGATGCCACAGTGCCAGTTGCCTGTTTTCTTCTGTTTTTGGTTCCAGAAAAGCTAGAAAATGAATATTCTTGGAATTGGATCGGACAAAAGCCAAAGTCGATATTTTACTAGAAGACTCACGGAGCCAGAAGACGAGACGGAGAGGGGCCAGGGGCTGGGCACACCATAGGGTGGCGTGGGTCCCCCATGGCCGCGCCACCAGGTGGTGTGGGCCCCCGGGAACCCACCAACCTTGCCCTTTCTCCTATAAGAAGCCTCCGATGCAGCAACCCTAAAGAATCCAGCCTCCAGCCACGAAAAGTTTCGCAGCGCCACCGCCACCGAAGGGGAGATTCGGGGGACAAAAAGTCTTTGTTTCAACACCCTTCTGGGACGGGGAAGTGCCTCGGAGCCATCTCCATCGATCTCCACCACCATCTCCATCGCTGTTGCTGATTCCCATGATGAGGAGGGAGTAGTTCTTCCTCGAGGCTAAGGGTTCTACCGGTAGCTATGTGTTCATCTCTCTCTCTATGCGTGATCATATTGTGATCATGAGCTTTGTAATCAAGTAGATCTACCTTTCTACTCAAGTGCTTTAATAGATCTCTGGCTCTCCCCGTGTGTGTGAAAGTGATAGCGTGCACACCATGGTGGCACTTAGGCTAGAGATTACAAATACTTGTTATGAGTTATATTTGGAGTTGGATGTCTCTATGAAATTGTGGTGTTTGTTGGAACCATCTAGCGCTCAAGGTGACAGTGTGGGGTTATCTAGATGGGGAAAGCGAACTTTGAGGTGTGCTGTTATAGCCCTACCATGGATTAGAGTGTCCAATCGGAGAGTAGTTCAGAGTAGTATCATAAAGAGAAGATATTTCTATGAGAGTGTTCACTAGTTAAAGTATGATCCCTAGGCCTTGTTTCTAAACATTGAAACACCGTTTGCAACTAGATCTATTACATGTTTGCTAGCTTCCATCTTTTTGCCTTTAGTCTTTTCCACGCGCCATCAAAGCTATTTTCTGGTGCCGTTGTCTTATATCCATACCATTTGTATTTTACTATCTCTTCACCGAACTAGTGCACCTATACACCTGACAAGTGTATTGGGTGTGTTGGGGACACAAGAGACTTCTTGTATCTTGATTGCAGGGTTGCTTGAGAGGGATACCTTTGACCACTTCCTCCCTGAGTTCGATAAACCTTGGGTAATCCACTTAATGGAAACTTGCTACTGTTCTACAAACCTCTGCACTTGGAGGCCCAACAACTGTCTACAAGAATAGAAGTGCGTAGGAATCATGTATTCACGTTTTTACCACGATAATAACTTCTTCAAATATTTTCCTTTATAGAATCTATTGACACGCATCACCATTGCTTGTCCTTGCGACCGTTCGATTTTACATGAAATGGTTTTAGGTTCATACCGTAGTTCTTTATAAAGGGGAGGAATCATTTTTACTTTTTTCCACCTCTCCTCTGCTGGCTTCATATTCTTCCTTGCGCTCCTTGCCCTCTTGAGAACTCCTGCTTCGTGCTAGTGTCGCTTTTTGCCATGGGGAAAAGCAAGGTGGGGAATTCCACTGCGGCCGCGAAGTCCACCAGGAAGAGAGCCGTCGGCTGGGCCCTGTCCAAGTGGATGAAGTGGGAGCTCCATGAGGCGTGGAACTCCGGCCACCTAACGGAGGGGTCCTTCAAGCTCCTTGGGGATGAAGCTACTCCAATCCCCGAACCGAGCTGGAGGGTAATGTTTCTCTCCTTTCTTTTTCGTGGCCTTTCTCTTCCTATCCATGAATTTATTTGTGGTCTTCTCTTCGTCTATGGCATGCAGCTCTACCAGCTCACGTCAAACTCTATTCTCCGTGTCACTTGTTTTGTCACTCTCTATGAATGCTTTCCTAGGATTCATCCCCACCGGGGCCCGTGGAAGTACTTCTTTTACGTTCACCGCAATGCCACCAACACCGTCGTCCAATATGTTGGTGGTACCATTTTCTCTGTTCGCTGTGACGTAGATTATTTTGATTTCAAGCCTGTTGATTCCATCCAAGGATGGAAATCCGAATGGTTTTATATCAAGGAACAATCCATCGAGGGTCAATCTTTCGGGTTAGCCCCCTTTGAATCGAAGAAAATTTGCCGCAAACTTCACTCCTAGGATCAACGTCCTTACCGAATAAATGGCGGAGATCCAACCCCATCTTGACCATATTTCAAAACTTTGACATGAGGTTGGTAAGGAATTGTCTGGTCTTCAGATCTTGGCATATTTCTTGCGGATCCGCGTGCATCCCCTGTAGGGTCGTCTCTCCGGTATGTGGGCATATACCAGAAAAAAGGATCCTATGAGGATTTCTCGGGATGACCTATCCGTCAAGGTTTACGAGAAAAGGGTTCGTAGTTTCACGACCCTTACAGCCAAAAACGTGGTTCCTTCGGATTGTTTTGTTGAGCCCTTCGGCAAGAAGAACCGTCTTCCAGAGGCAAATTCCTTTTCCCTTTAGCTCCTTGCTCATTTATCTTTTGTGATTTCTGGTTTTCTTGCTTATATAGGATTATGAGCATCTATCCTGCCTTCCTCCTCTTCCTGAGAGTGGTCAGCCATCCGCCAACCCTTCTGCTTCCGATGATCTTCCCTTGACTGGGACTGCAGTTGATGAGAAGATAGAGACTTCTACCGTTGAATCTTCATCAAGGACGCCATCGCTTCCGTCGGCTCGCTCAGAGGATTTCCGTGTTGCACCTGTTGGCAAGAAACATAAACGTTTGGATGCTGCGAATAACAATGAAGACTCGGATGATTCTACAGCCTCGAAACCTTCGGGTGCCGTACCATTATTGTCGGCTCCTTCCTAGAAGAACCTTTTTCTCTTTGCGCAGGACGTATCTTCGTAAGTACTTATTTTCTGTTTACTGTTTTGTCAGGTGATTCGATTTGCTAATTCTTCTTTATGATGCGGAAGACCCGCCTTTGTCTCCTCTTCACACTTCTATTGCTTCTTCTACCAAGGAGCCAAAAGATTTGCTTGCATCTTCTATGGATCCAATTATCCAAAAGGATGTTGCTGTTGTGTCAAAGCCCCCACGCCTAAAAAGGAAAACCGGATGGCAAAGAGGTTGTGATATCCGAGCGCCCTGCCGAGGTGGATATGCAAGACGTAAGTGCATCTGTGGCTTTTAATTTCATCATTGATCCTCCTTGATTTGCCTTCCTAATGTACTTCTTTGCAGCCTGTGATGCGTGAGATGGTTGACATGGCCACCCACTTCATTAAGATCTGAAACGAAGCCGAAGGTCTGAAAGGTATATTTTCATCTTTTCGTAATTTATGCGCTTCTTCTCATTTTCCTAACTTCTTGCTTTCCTTTCGTATTCAGCCACTGCCAAGGACTCTGAGGTCATCCGGGACAAGGCATTGCAGTGTGCCGATGATCTGGAGGCCCAACTTCGAATCACTAAAGAAGATTTGGAGGAGGCCAGATGGAAAGCCAGTGCTGATGCCGAAGAAATAGCCAAGCAAGCCACCATCCGAGATGAAAATCTTCAGAAGCGCTTGGAGCTCTTAATGCTTCTTTGACTCATAAGTTTTCTGTTTGTTAGGGTAGAATTTTCATTTTAGTCCTCATTGTTTCTGTGTTCTGATCGTCCGTCCTTTTTTGGTATGTACAGAGCTATCAGGCCAAAACTTGCTGCTTGATGAAGACAGGAAGGTTGCCCCCTTATCGGATGATGTTAGCACCTTGGAGGCTAATAGTGTTCATGTGCACAACCTCCTTGTCCGATCTCGCCGTGCCTTCAAGGTTTTGCATACCGATGTTTTTCCATCGATGGAAGTGCTCGCCGACCTGAACGATCTTGTCGCTAGTTTTGGCGCCAACCTAAGTCCGCTTTTTGGATACAACATGACTCAGTCGAAAGTTGGTGCAGAAACTTTGATGGCGTTGGCGATGGCGCATGGCGAGAAGGTCGACTGGGAGAAGGTTAGCTCCTCTGTCCCAGTCAACTCCAAAGGCCAACCAGTTGATTTGAAGCCTTTCCATAAGAGGGACAATAAACTTTCTCGGCTGCTTCTGGGTATAAAGTCAGATCCAAAGGGATCAACTGCTCCTTCTTTTGCTGGTGCTCCTTGTTCGGCTGATGCTCCTTGTTCGGCTGCTTCCCCTACCAAGCTAGTGCTCCTTCAGCTAGCACAACCTTATCTTTGGAGAAATTAGCTCCGTAGCCTTGTTCTATAGTTTCCTATATTTCTGCTGCCGTTTGTAATGACTGTCAACTTTTATCCTATTGCTAAAAAGGTCTTGTTTTGATGAGAAGGATATTTTTGCATATATGTCTATGAGTGTCTCTTTTCTTTGCTGAAGATTTTCTATCTTTCATATGTGTTGCTAGATTCTGATTGATTCGGCTGCCCCTCCTGTGCCTGCGCAAACGTCGGATGTGACTCCATCCTCATCTGGACTAGGAGCAGCTGAGACTGCCATCGTGCGTACAGTAGACCGACCTTCATATGCTGAAAAAATTGAACATGTGAAAAAACTCGAAGGAAAACTTCGAGTTGTTCAATCAATGGTAGATTTTGCCCAGTTGAAGACACGTCAGGCCCTTGATCGTGAGGCGTACTTCCTGGACGAGATTTCCATGGCAAGTGAAAAGATGCTGTGTAAGTCTTTAACTTTTTGCTTTCTGCCACTCTTCTTTTTTGCAGGATGCCAATTTCTCTTCTCTTGTTCTTTTTCTTTGTAGGCATTCGATTGTGTAAGAGGGAAGGAACCCAACGTCTACGCAACAGAATGCAAGCTCTTGTGTCTACTTCTCAAAATTCCACGACGGATTTCTGGCTTGATCATCGCCGCGCTTACACCGTGGCCTTGCTTCAGGATAGTGTATGCGAGGTGGAGCAGTTTGTCGAGTGTTGTCGTAGATCACTCGCCGTTATTTATAATGCCATGTTTCCTCGGGATCCCTAGCCTTAGACTTTGGCTGATTTGATGGTGAAATTTCGGCAGGGTGAACGGATTCACCATTTTGTGAAGCTTCAACTTGTGGTGGGTGCTAAGCTTGCACTATCTTGGGTGCTTGTGCATCATCTGATGCTAGATTTGGACGTCATATCGTTGGGGATGTCTTCTCCTGCTGATGGTGGTCTTATTGACATGGCGCCTCATTATGCTGCCGCCCGTAGACCTGCAATTAGAATTGTTCGAAAGTGCCTAGAGGCAGATGAGGAGTTTTTTTATGAATTTTGCTATCTGATCGTTTCTATTTCTATTGTGTAGCTTTGTACTTTTGTAGGATAGATACTGTATAGATCTTATTTTATACAAGTCAAAAAGGTCGTATGCTTTATACGAGATTTTGATTGTACATTGTATTCTTTTTGTTGAGGACCCGACGAACTGATGTTTCTTTGCACAACTACCTATATGTGTTTTAGAAATTTCTATGCCGAGAAGTACTTTCTTTATTCATTGATGAGTATAAATGGATACACTGCATGGGCGTAATCGCCTGGCCATTGGCCTTTATTGCACATAAAATTAAAAAATTGCGGCTTCTTTCTTCAGGTGTTCCATCATGCTTCTACGTGGTAAATGTAATTTTTCGACTAGAGACGTCGTGTCTGTACGGTGGAGGAGAGAGAAAGGTAGTTGATTTTCTGGGTTGCTTGGACTTGGGAGAAATGACGAGTGCTTGTTCCTACACGGGACCAGAGGTGGAGGCCGAATAGGTAGCTTTTGCGGATGCGCCGTGCTGTTGATTTTCTGGATTTTGGTCGCTGTATTTGTCGTGTAGTAATTTTTCATCCGCTATTTTTAGCGGCCAAATTGCATCTCCATCCCAAAGGATTCTAATATTATGTTGAATTCGCGATCACAGCTGCCCGAGCGGCTGAAGCTTCCTTTCACTGTTATGACCCCATTGGGTGCTGGTATTTTTAGTAGTAGGTATGCGTAGTGGGGTACTGCCATGAATCGAGTGAAGGCTGGTCGTCCCAGGATCGCATGGTACTGTGATGACCAATCCATGACTTCGAACTCCAGTTTTTCCCGCTTAAAGTTGCTTCTTGACCCGAAGACTACGTCGAGGTATATTTTTCCCAGAGGAGTTTCGGCTTTTCCCGGGACAATTCTGAGGAAATTTGTATCTGTCAGTGCTAGATTCGTTAGGGACCAATTCATTGCCCGTAGGGTTTTGGCGTAGATGAGGTTGATGCTGCTTCCTGCATCCAAGAAAACTTTGCCCATGTCGAACCCACTGATTTGTGCCTCCACTATTAGTGCTGATTGACCAGGTTGTGGGACCCCACGTGGGTGGTCAGCTCTGTTGAAAGTTATCTCTTGTTCTGACCAATGAAGATACTCCGGTGTAGGTGGTGGTGTTGTTTCTGCCATGTTTACTTGTCTAGTTATCAACTTCTGTGTTTTATTGGATGGTCGCCCCTTCTGGATCATCGACATAGCTCCTTTTGACCTGGGGTACTCATTTTCTTGGTTTGTTGTGTTTTGTTGTTGTCCCACTAGCGGGTGACCTGGTGGTGGTTCCCCGGTAGCAAAAGCGCCAGGTGCAGTGGCGTAGCCCTGGTTTGCTGGTTCAGTTTCCCTTGCATTGCATAGCTCTTGCATTTTTAAGAATGTTCAGTAGTCTTTTAGGAGGTGATTGGATCGTCTTCTCCTTGTCGATTCTACGTAGAAGTGCATATTGCATGGCCCTTCCAACATTTTTCCTGCTAACATAGGTGGGTCTCGATTTGTTGGCTGGTACAGTTGTTGTGGCTGGCCTCCTCCAGTGACGTCCCTGCTGCTGCGGTACCTGCTATTGTAGTCATCGCTTCGTCGGTTGTCCCCTCTGGAAATACCGGCTGCAACATAACTTGGTGTGCTATACCCATCGTTGTTTCTTCGCCTTCTATCCTTGTTTCGCCTATTCCTATCTTCTTTGGGTGAGCGGGATCTTTTGTTGTGTAATGCATCTTCTCCATCGGCCCAACGATTGGCTATTTCCATCAGCTGCGAAATTGTCTTTGGTTTGATTCGTCCCAGCTCTTCAATGAACTCTTGTCGATGAAGTCCGTCATTGAAATCATCAATTGCTCTTTCATTGGATATCATTTCAGCCGAGTTTTTGATAATGCTCCACTACTGAACAAAAGCTCGTATTGATTCTCCGGACTTCTGTTTGCATGCCCGCAGTTGCTCTAGAGACGCAGGTCGCTTGAAGGTGGAATTGAAATTTCTGATAAACTAGTCCTCCAGGTTGTTCCAGCTGCTAATAGAGTCTTTGGGTAATTGTCTTAACCAAGAGCGAGCCACGCCGGTTAAATGCAGTTGCAAGCTTTGCATCATGGTGGCCATGGAGCTGCCTTGTAGTTTAACTATGGCTAGATAATCTGTCAACCAAGCTTTGGGCTCTTGGAGGCCTGATACATTGCAAATGTATCTATAATTTTTGATATTCCATGCTTGGTTTTATCCACTTTCTTGTGTTTTATTCCAACTTTGGAGTACTTTACATATGATTTCTTGGACTAACCTATTAACAAGAGCCACAGTGCCAGCTGCCTGTTTTCTGCTGTTTTTGGTTCCAAGAAGTCAGAAAATGAATATTCTTGGAATTGGACGGGACAAAAGCCAAAGTGCCTATTTTTCCGGAAGGGATCAAGTGCCAGAATACGAGACGGAGAAGGGCCAGGGGCCGGCCACACCACCTGGCCGCGCGGCCAGGCTGGGCCCGCGCCAAGGGGTGGTGTGGTGGCTCCCGGCACCCCCTCGGCCTCTCCTTCCGCCTATATATTGCCCTCGAGACGAAAACCCTAGGTGCCCGATCAAAAATCCACGAAAGAGTCTGTAGCCGCCGTCATCTCCATCCCTAGATCAGGAGGGATCTGAAGCTCTTCCCGGCACCCTGCCAGAGAGGGGAATTCACCCTGGAGGCCTTCTTCATCACCTTGCAAGCCTCCGGTGTGATGTGTGAGTAGTTCATCCTTGGACTACGGATCCATGTAGTAGCTAGATGGTTGGTTCTCCTACTTTGTGCTTTCATGTTTAGATCCTGTGAGCTCCGTTCATGATCAAGATCATCTATTTGTATTCATACATGTTGTGTTTGCGGGGATCCGATGGATATTGAGATGCTATTTCAGATTGATTATTGATTCTATCATGTCTTTGTTATTTGTGATCTTGCATGCTTTTCGTTGTTAGTAGCTATCTTGGCCAAGTAGATGCTAGCAACTCCAAGAGTAAGTATTTATGCTCGATAGTGGGTTCATGCCTCTAGTAATCTGAGGAAGTGACAAAAATCTCTAAGGTACTAGATGTGTTGTTTCTACTAGGTAGAAAACAACAATCCTTTGTTCATAGAACAATCGTATTGTTTACTTTACACGCAGTGCGTAAAGCAATAATCTGTTGCTTGCAACTTAATACTGGAGGGGGTTCGGATGATAACCTAAAGGTGGATTATTAGTCATAGATGCAGTTGGATGGCGGTCTATGTATTATGTTGTAATGCCCAATCAAGTCTCAAAGGAGTCAAGATGATTAGTATATGCATGTATTGCTTTCTCAGTGTTTGTCAATTACCCTGCTGTAATTTGTTCACCCAGCATGTTATCTATCTTAAGGAGAGCCACCTCTAGTGAACTATGGATCCCGGTCCTTGTCTTTTACATACAATCTACAATCTTTTACTGCTTTGTGTTTACTTCCTGCAAACTTTTACTTCTTTCCATTCGATACGTTTAATCCTTTGTTTTCCGCAAAACACGGTGAGATTGACAACCTCATCGCAAGTTGGGGACAAAGTTCTGTGGTTGTGTTATGCAGGTCTCCACGTTGCTACTAGCACCGGTAGTGCGCCCTGCCAAAGCTCAGCTAGTAACACCTTTGGGGTGTTTCCTTGCTCCTACTGGTTCGATTAAACCTTGGTTTCATAACCGAGGGAAAACTTGCTGCTGTGCTCATCATACCTTCCTCTTGGGGTTCCCAACGAGCTTTACGTCGAACGACGAGTACATCAAGATTTTCTGGCGCCGTTGCCGGGGAGTCAAGGACATCTTCACAAGGGGAGTCCCGCATAACCAATCTCTTTACTTTGTTGTTTTTGTTTTAGTTTTCTTTTTGCCTTGTTTGCTTGTTTTGTTCTTTCAAAAACACAAAAAAATTAGTTTTACAAGTTTGCTTTCTTTATCAAAAACACAAAAAAATTAAGTCTCCTTTAGTTGTCACCTCTTCCTTAGCTCACCATGTTGATCCCTTCATTCACCTTGAAAGACCTTTCAATTGGTAGTGGTTCTATAATTGGGAAAGATAATATTGAAGAATTCTTTAATCATGTTAGCAAACATGAAGTACTGAGGATAGATCCCTTGTAGAACTTGCTCCAAATTATGAGATTGCTGCAGCATCTTTAATTCACATGTTAGAAGCTAGGTTTGTTAACCTCAACCCCTTAATGCAAGTAATGTTTCTTAAGCTTAAAGAAATTGAAGACCCTGAAAAGAGGGATTTTATTCTAGAAACTTTGTTTAAGGAGTTCTATGATGTTGCCAAGGAAGCTAGAAAAGTTTTTGAACGTTTCAATATGCTAGGCTCATGTGTAGATGTTGTTGGTACACGAGAAAAGATGAACAAAACCGAACCAAATGGGGAGGAACCTAAGATACCAATACCCTTTAAACTAGTAGCAATACATGATGCCATAGAAAAGAATCTTGATTGGATTGTTCTTGCAAACCCTTTTGATGAGAATAGTGAACCCAAGAGCATTGAGAAAGGATCCTCTACAACTTACTTGTATTATATACCTTGCCTTGTTGAAAATATTTCTGGTATTGATCTTAATGCTTCTTCATTTGAGAATACTTGATCCTTTTTTTTGCTTCTTATGCCTAACTTAAAGGCGTTAAAGAAAAGTACTTATTGGGAGATAACCCAAAAGTTTTAGATGAGTCTTGGAAGTTATTACTTCAGTAATAACCTCTCCTTTTTCTTTTTATTTGCTTTTTGTGCCAAGAGTAACCTCTAATGAGAGTGAAGTAATGATTGGGAAAGTTGCTGTCCCGAAACAGATTCTTGTGCTTCACCGTAAAAATTCGTGAGAGAGTTCTGTATGTAGGATTGAGCTGTAATTTTTTTCGATTCTGCCCCAGGTTGTTATCTAACTTTCGTTAGTTCAAGACTTTTTGATTTGAGCAACATAAGGTCTTCGAAAAAAATCGTCTTTACCTGCTGGTCTGCTTTGACAGATTTCTGCCATTTTCTGCATTTGCTTCTTGTGGGTTCCTTTTTGAGTTCTTTTGGGGAATTGAGCTTTTTTAAGGAAGTGCTACAGTAGCTAGTGTTCTAATGGAAGCTTATTTGGTGTTAGAACTGAACCTTAGGACTTATTTATCTTAAGTGCACTAATGTTGCTAATGAGATTGTGTGAAGTTTTGTATGAAGGAAAATTTTCAGGTGTATGGAAGGAATGAGTAATGAGATGAAGGATGGACTAAAGCTCAAGCTTGGGGATGGCAAGCGTGTCACCCCAAGAAATATACAAGAAGTACAAGCGTCAAAGCTTGGGGATGCCCAAGGCATCCCCTTCTTCATCAATAAAAATCCCAGGTTTCTTCCAAACGCTTTATTTTTATTATTTCATGCACAGTTGTGTTGTTCTTGTAGCGTCTTCTTTTTCGTTTTCGTTTGCTTTGGTTTGATTAGTTTGCTGAATAAATTGGTTGGACCCCCTCTTTCATACATTGGTTTGCAAATAGTTTGGTTTGGTTTGGAAAAGAGTAGGAAAGTTCATACTTATGTGGTAAAAAGAGCTCGTTTTTAACTGTGGCCTATCCTTTGTCATGCCATGCTTGATATTGTTTTGGCTTTATGCCTAGTATTCTTTGCTGTAACATGACTTGTTATAAACAATTGAGATTTCTTAATGTGCCTTGGATGAATCATGCGTTGTTTTAGCATATTAAAGCATAGTATAGTGGTATTCTCCTTTGACGCTTTATTTGGGTTGACTTGGCACATGCTCACACCTTGTTATGACTATCTCAAGTCACCATAGCCTTTATGATCCTTTAGTTTTCAACTTGTAGTATCACTTTATGCTTTGATCAATGATGTTTTGTCCCTCTACATGATTATGGCAATTATTGCTCTCTTAGTTTGTCTCTCCCAGTCTTTTGCTAGCCTCCACAACAAAGTATGAGTTCCACTCATGCATCCAACTCCCTAAACCAAGTTATTCCAAAGAGTCCACCATACCTACCTACTAGCTTATGCTATTTCAAGTATATTCATGCTTTTGTTTACCTTCCACTTGTTATGAGAAAACTAGTGATTAAAGCTCTCACGAACTTGATGGCACACTTTACTTTTTTGCGTCTAATAAACTTGAACCATTGGGTCCTTCTTTGTTGCGTATATGCTTGCACTTTATAAGTTGAAATTAGCAGAACCATGTACCATGGGGAACGCTTTCAACATTGCACTTGTACTTTGTACCCCGTTGATATCATGTTCTTTTGCTTACGGATCCCGGCGGTGTGAAATAAAAGTGGAACTTGTAAGATCATGGAGTTTGTATGTGTGTTAGAGAAACAACTGGGCTGCTAGCCTAAGCCATGCCTAATCATGGTGGAAACTTGCAGCATCACCATAATGAGCACTCTATGAAGCATTCTCAGTAAAAACCTATGCAAATAGCAAATAAAAAGATTGCTGAGATGCTCATTGTCTGCTTGCCTCGTCATTTTGATTATGGGAAAGCTCCCATATCATGTGCAAGGGGTACCTCGTTGGCGGTTCTTAATGATACACATATACTTACAATGACAAGAGCTTACTCGTGACTGAAGTTGAGTAGCATGAGGATCGGTCTTTGTAAGTAAGGGGCCTGAGATTTCGGTTTATAACTTGTCAAGCATATCCTCTTAGTTGTGTCACTTTAACCTTAATCACCTTCAAGATGCTTATGATAGGGGCAGTGAGAGCTGAAAGCTATAAGTACCATAATTTTTGGAAGCTCTTTATGAGACATTAATCCCTACTTCTTTTTACAAAGGCCTTTCTTCCACCATTATATTGAGTCTCCACCTTCTATCTTTATGCACTTACTTTGAGAGCATAGTGGCCATTCTTAGTTCTATATGCATTGTCCCAAGACTAGTTGATTGATGCATAACTTGTTATTGCTTGTTTTAAACTATTGTATCTAGTCACTCTTATGAACTTTGAAGGTGTCCTATGCATTTATATTTGCTACTCTATTGAGGGACAAGCTGAATACTATTATGCTATGTTTTCTTTATGTGAAACAAACAAACATCTTGCAAAGCACATGAATCTTTTGTTTGTGCCTTTTCATGTTGCATCATAGTTTCTTTGCTTATTGCTAGAACTTTGTCTTTCATGTTATGATTGAAGTACTATGATCCCAGCTTTGAATGTTTTGCAAATACTTTGATCAAGTCTTTGATGGTGCATGTCACTTCAAAAATTATTCTTTCTTTTTATCACTTACCTACTCGAGGACGAGCAGGAGTTAAGCTTGGGGATGTTGATACATTGCAAATGTATCTATAATTTTTGATGTTCCATGCTTGGTTTTATCCACTTTCTTGTGTTTTGTTCCAACTTTGGAGTACTTTTCATATGATTTCTTGGACTAACCTATTAACAAGAGCCATAGTGTCATTTTTGTTTTCTGCTGTTTTTGGTTCCAGGAAAGTCAGAAAATGAATATTCTCGGAATTGGACGGGACAAAAGCCAAAGTGCCTATTTTTCCGGAAGGGATCAAGTGCCAGAATACGAGACGGAGAAGGGCCAGGGGCCGGCCACACCACCTGGCCGCGCGGCCAGGCTGGGCCCACGCCAGGTGGTGGTGTGGTGGCTCCCGGCACCCCCTCGGCCTCTCCTTCCGCCTATATTTTGCCCTCGGGACGAAAACCCTAAGTGCCCGATCAAAAATCCACGAAAGAGTCTGTAGCCGCCGTCATCTCCATCCCTAGATCAGGAGGGATCTGAAGCTCTTCCTGGCACCCTGCCGAAGAGGGGAATTCACCCTGGAGGCCTTCTTCATCACCATGCAAGCCTCCGGTGTGATGCGTGAGTAGTTCATCCTTGGACTACGGATCCATGTAGTAGCTAGATGGCTGGTTCTCCTCCTTTGTGCTTTCATGTTTAGATCTTGTGAGCTTCGTTCATGATCAAGATCATCTATTTGTATTCATACATGTTGTGTTTGCAGGGATCCGATGGATAGTGAGATGCTATTTCAGATCGATTATTGATTCTATCATGTCTTTGTTATTTGTGATCTTGCATGCTTTCCGTTGTTAGTAGCTATCTTGGCAAAGTAGATTCTAGCAACTCCAAGAGTTAGTATTTATGCTCGATAGTGGGTTCATGCCTCTGGTAATCTGGGGAAGTGACAGAAATCTCTAAGGTACGAGATGTGCTGTTGCTACTAGGGAGAAAACAACAATCCTTTGTTCATAGAACAATCGTATTGTTTACTTTACATATAGTGCGTAAACCAATAATCTATTGCTTGCAACTTAATACTGGAGGGGGTTCGGATGATAACCTGAATGTGGATTATTAGTCATAGATGCAGTTGGATGGCGGTCTATGTATTATGTTGTAATGCCCAATCAAGTCTCAAAGGAGTCAAGATGATTAGTATATGCATGTATTGCTTTCTTAGTGTTTTTCAATTGCCTCGCTGTAATTTGTTCACCCAGCATGTTATCTATATTAAGGAGAGCCACCTCAAGTGAACTATGGATCCCGGTCCTTGTCTTTTACATACAATCTAAAATCTTTTACTGCTTTGTGTTTACTTCCTGCAAACTTTTACTTCTTTCCATTCGATACGTTTAATCCTTTGTTTTCCGCAGAACACGGTGAGATTGACAACCTCATCGCAAGTTGGGGACAAAGTTCTGTGGTTGTGTTGTGTAGGTCTCCACGTTGCTACTAGCACCGGTAGTGCGCCCTGCCAAAGTTCAGCTAGTAACACCTTTGGGGTGTTTCCTTGCTCCTACTGGTTCGATTAAACCTTGGTTTCATAACCGAGGGAAAACTTGCTGCTGTGCTCATCATACCTTCCTCTTGGGGTTCCCAACGAGCTCTACGTCGAACGACGAGTACATCAAGGCCGTGCTATTTTTGACGATCATGAGGTAGTTTGAAATCATTTGGTACTGGAGTCCTACGAACCCGTCGGGTAAAGCAGCTGGCTCCGCATAGCTCTTGCTCTTCCTGATTTCACCGTCACAATACCTTTGGCTGCTACGCTCTTCCCTAGATCGATCGATCTTTCGCTATGGAATGTCGTTTCTTGCATCATTTAGCGGTTCTGATCCCAAGAAGTGGACCCGATGTGGTGATCGTGATCGTCGGGTGTGACCTATTTGCCGAGGGCTGCTGGCGCAGGGATCTATCGGGTTGCCATATGGTTCCCTGCTCTGCCTGCGTGAGAGATGCTCCCACCATGCCAAGGTTCATTAGGGCAGAGCGGTGGAGGGATACACGAGGATCGTCAGGTGCAGGTTGAGTTGTTATCAAGTATGTTTGTGCGGCCACGATTGCTGCTTGAGCTATTTTTGCCTTGATATTTCTTGCTTGATCTATTGACATGAAAGACAGATCCAGATCTCGGATCAGTTTGCTTCTGTCTCCTTTGGGGATATTCTATTGTCGAGATGTTCCCCTTCTTGGCGGTGCTCCTCCTGTCATGCTCCCTGATCCTCGGTAGAGCTTAGCTGGGCCCGTCGTAGGCTGGATTTGTCGGCAAGCCTCTTTCTTTCGTCAAGCTGCCTCTACATCCTTAGTAGGTCTCTTTTTTTTGTGATGGAGCAAATATTGGTATTCCAGTAGATCTTCTCGCGTAGCGTCGGCCTTCATGGGAATTGCGCCCAAAATTGCTGCTCTTTCTTTTTCCCATGCTTCGTCTGGTAGCCAGAGAGTTTGCCTTTCGCCTCCACGTGGCTCTCCTCCTCTTGGGGTTACGCGGTTGTTTACCGGGTCTTCCCTATTTCCACGATTTCCTTTGTTTCCGTGGTTTCCTACATTATCACTTGATAGTATATCATTAGGGTTAAAAATATGATTGCCGTTGGAGCCTCACTGGGCCGATGCATCACCGATGATCACGCATACTTGGTGCTGGGTAGTATATGGACTTGTGATGTCGCATCCGAATTGGGGGAGAAATTGTCGGTTGAACTAGTGAAGTCCATAAATTTCTTTTTTGGGTATATTTCTGCCATCCTTATTCCAAAATCGATGCTTTCGCTGCTTTCCTCAGGTTCGGAGTTTGCTGGACTTGTTCCACGTGGTGGAGTTAGTGGGGAATCGGATCCGAAGGAGAGATTGTCGTAAAGACCATCAAGGTCCCCCAGATCCGTCTCATCTTGCTTATTTTTGTCGGGTGCTTCGATTTCCGCTGTGGCATCCATGGAGGATCTAACAGATGATGTGATACGTCTTAAACGTATCTATAATTTTGATGTTACATGCTTGTTTTATATCTATTTTCTTATGTTTTGTCCACACTTTGGAGTATTTTTACACATTTTCTGGAACTAACCTATTAACAAGATGCCACAGTGCCAGTTGCCTGTTTTTTGCTATTTTTGGTTTCAGAAAATCTAGTAAGGAAATATTCTCGGAATTGGACTGGACAAAAGCCAAAGTCAATATTTTACCCGAAGCAACACAGAGTCCGGAGGGGAGACGAAGAGGGGCACCAGGGCGGCCACACCCTAGGGTGGCGCGGCCAGCCCTAGGCGCGCCGCCACCTGGTGTGGGACCCCTGATACTCCACCGACCCAGCCCTTCCGCCTATAAAAGCCTCCTAGGACGAAAACCCTAAGGACCCGATCAAGATTTCATGAAAGAGTTTGTAGCCGCCGTCATCTCCATCCCTAGATCAGGAGGGATCTGAAGCTCTTCCGGCACCATGCCGGAGGGGAGATATCACCCTGGAGGCCTTCTTCATCAACATGCCTGCCTCCGGTGTGATGCGTGAGTAGTCATCCCTAGACTACGAGTCCATGCAGTAGCTAGATGGTTGGTTCTCCTCCTTTGTGATACCATGTTTAGATCTTGTGAGATCCGATCATGATCAAGATCATCTATTTGTAATCTTACATGTTGTGTTTACGGGGATCCGATGGATATTGAGATGCTATTTCAGATTGATTATTGATTCAATCATGTCTTTGTTATTTTTGATCTTGCATGCTTTCTGTTGTTAGTAGCTATCTTGGCCAAGTAGATGCTAGCAACTCCAAAAGGGAGTATTTATGCTCGATAGTGGGTTCATGCCTCTAGTAATCTGGGGAAGTGATAGAAATCTCTAAGGTACTAGATGTGCTGTTGCTACTAGGGAGAAAACAACAATCCTTTGTCCATGGGCCAATCGTATTGTTTAGTTTACACACTTTGCATAATGCAATTATCTATTGCTTGCAACTTAATACTAGAGGGGGTTCGGATGATAACCTGAAGGTGGATTATTAGTCATAGATGTAGTTGGATTACGGTATATGTATAATGTTATAATGCCCAATCAAATCTCATAGGAGTCAAGATGATTAGTATATGCATGTATGCTTTCTCGGTGTCTGTCAATTGCTCTGCTGTAATTTGTTCACCCAACATGTCATCTATCTTAAGGAGAATCACCTCTAGTGAACTATGGACCCCGGTCCATTCTTTTACCATCAATCTACAATTTACTATTCACTATTTACTTTTTTACTTTCTGAAAGCAATTACTATCTTCCACACAATACGTTTAATCCTTTGTTTTTAGCAAAACCTGTGAGATTGACAACCTCACTGTAAGTTGGGGGCAAAGTTCTGTGGTTGTGTTGTGCAGGATTCCAAGTTGGAAATAACACCTTGGAGGTGTTTCCTTGCTCCTACTGGTTCGATAACCTTGGTTTCATAACTGAGGGAAAACTTGCTGCTGTGCTCATCATACCTTCCTGTTGGGGTTCCCCAATGAGCTCGATATATTTTGAGCCATCAAGCCTTTTTTCTGGCGCCGTTACCGGGGAGTCAAGGACAGCTTCACAAGGGGAGTCTTTCACAACCAATCTCTTTACTTTCTTTTTTGTTTTTCTTAGTTTACTTTTGCTTTGTTTGCTTGTTTCTTTCTATCAAAAACGCAAAAAAAATTTAGTTCCTGCTATAGTTGTTATTTCTGTTGATCTGTTATTGTCTTGCTTTATCATGCTTTCTATCAATGGTGGGTTTCTTTGAATCTAGATCTTATTGGCAAGATGGGTTAATGGAACAACAAAAATATTATGAGGAACACCGCTTGTCACAAAAAGGGAAACTCTTATGGGAACAAATTGATAAATTGTGTACCATTGCTAGAACATGTGCTCTACTTATAATGTTACTTATTGCTTGATAAATCTTGTTGCTTTAGGAGGTATAAACACCTCCATTTTCAATGTGAGTATAATGATGATGTTACCATATCTTCTTATGTTAAGGGAAATTATGACTTTTATGATGTGGAATAAATTGAAGAACTTATTGCTTGGAAGGGTGCATCCGAACTTGCTTATGTTGGGTCCGCAGCATAGAAAACAAAAAATTTCCTACGGTGTGAACTATACGCCAAGATCTATCTACTAGATACAGAGCAAACGGGTGGACATACATCCATGGAGAACTTACCCTCGAAGACAACGAGCTTTGTTAACGAGTAGGAACTCGTGGTTGATGTAGTCGTACACTTGCCGATCTCAAGATCGTGAGGAAGTCCGAGCGCCGCAACTCAGCAGCCCATCCGTACTCGCACACACGTTCAAGCCACCAGACAACCTCCACCTCCTCACTCCAGCGATCCAGCGGAAGCAGCAACTCCTTCTAGACGAAATGCCACCTGGCACATGTATCTCGCTAATCCGAGACCATGGTGGAATAATTCTAGAGGAGGAGAGAGATCCTTCACAAGGAGGTGTCAGGATGAAGGAGGGAATGGGTGGCCTTTTATAGGAGGAGGGGGGTGCGCCCTCTCTCCATGGCCGGCGCATGGGGGGGTGACCCCTCACCTCCCCCATTCATGTGGTGGTAACCCCTCCACATTAAAATGCCTCTTCACATTCCCTTTTAAAGTCTCCACTTTAAATGCATTAAGTTTCTCCAAATTTAATGCTCTCTCATTTAATAAAACTCTTTTATTAAATTTATTCAGAATTTTGTTAATTACTTTAATTAACAAACATTCACATATAGCCCCTTGCAATATTTCAATATCACATGCAGAACCACTTTCTGCAATTTCTCCCGAAACAATTTTCGGTTTCTATTGAAACAATTCCTGCGCTTTGCAATTCTTTAGTCTGAAACATATGTGCTCCAAAATGGTGTCCGGTAACTCTTAAGTGTGCCACCCTACGGTCCGCGAATAATGCATACATGATCGATACCCTTCTCTGATCAATAATCAGCAGCAGGACCTGGAGATCCGTACTGACTCCTACACATTCAACGATGACTCCTGTGATCATGAGAACCTTTAACGCTTGTAACTAAATCCCTTTGTCTCTCGATATATTACATGTCCGATATTCGATCATCGGTATCTCCATACCTAGTTTGATCTCGTTACCGACATGCACTCTTTTCTCGTTCCCGTGATATAACATTCTAGTGATCACATCACTTGCTTGCAAGCTATCCTAATGTGATATGACCGAGAGGGCCTAGAGTATATCTATCCGTCATCTGGATTGACAAATTCCACTCTTGATCCATGACCTTCAACATAACACCTTCGTAGCACTGAACCCATCTTTATAGTCACCCTGTTACGGTGTGACGTTTGATGTTATCAAGATACTCTTTCGGTGTTAGCAATTAACATGATCTCATGGTCTAAGGATAAAGATTACTTCGTATGATGTTATAGCAATATAAACACAATGACTTGATCATAATGCTATACTTTGGATGAATGTTAATCACATCATTTCACAAATGTTGTGACCTTGTTATTAACAACATCCAATGTCCATGATGAGGAAACCTTGATCATCTTGTTAATCAACAAGCTAGTCTATAAGAGAGGCATGACTAGGAAACCTTTTTGTTTATTAAACACACATGTATTGATGTTTCCTATCAGTACAATTATAGCATGCAGAATAAACATCTATCATATACAAGGAATACATAATAACAACTTTATTATTGCCTCTCAGGGCATATTTCCTTCAGTCTCCCACTTGCACTAGAGACAATAATCTAGTTTATATAGTGATAAATCTAACACCCATGGAGTTATGGTGTTGATCATGTTTTTCCCTAGGGAGTACTTTAGTCAACGGATCTTCTACATTCAGGTCCGTGTGCACTTTACAAATCTTTATATCTCCATCCTTGACATGCTCGCGGATGGAGTGAAACCGGCGCATAATATGCTTGGAATTCTTGTGAGACCTTGGTTCCTTGGTGTTGGCTATGGCTCCATTGTTGTCACAATAGATCACCATCGGGTCCAACGCACTGGGAACCACACCCAGTTCCGTTATGAACTCCTTCATCCAAACCGCTTCTGCTGTTCAAGCAGAGCGACAACATATTCCGCCTCCATTGTTGATCCAGCCACCACAGGTTGTTTGGAGCTCCTCCAACTAACTGCTGCTCGTTCAAGAGAAATCGATCCGGATTGAGACTTAGAGTCATCCGGATCGTGTCAAAGATAACATCGACATAACACTTAGAGACTAGCTCTTCTTCACCTCGTATATAAGAAACATATCCTTAGTTCTTCTCAAGTACTTAAGGATATTCTTGACCATATCCGGTGTTAGAACCTGGATCAGATTGGTACCTACTAGTCAAACTAATAGCATGTGCCACATCCAGTCTTGTACATAGCATGGCATACATTATAGAGCCTATGGCTGAGGCATAGGGGATCTTATCCATTATCTCTCTTTCTTCCACCGTAGCCGGACTTTGAGTCTTACTCAATGTCTTGCCTTGCAACATAGGTAAGAACCCCTTCTTACTTCCGTCCATATTAAACTTCTTTAATATCTTATCAAGGTATGTACTCTGCGATAGCCCAATTAGGCGTCTTGATCTATCTCTATAGATTTTAATGCCTAATATATATGAAGCTTCACCAAGGTCCTTCATCGAAAATTTGCTGTTTAGATAACTTTTAACACTGTTTAAAAGATCTAAATCATTTCCAATCAATAATATGTCATCCACATATAATATCAGAAATGCCACATTGCTCCCACTCACTTTCTTGTAAAAACAAGCCTCTCCATAAGTTTGGACAAATCCAAACTCTTTGATCACCTCATCAAAGCGGAGATTCCAACTCCGGGATGCTTGCTTCAGTCCATAGATGGATCGCTGAAGTTTGCACACCTTATCAGCATCCTTAGGATCGACAAAACCCTTAGGTTGTATCATATACAACTCTTCTCCAATATTACCATTGAGTAACGCAGTTTTGACATCCATCTGCCATATTTCATAATCGAAATATGCAGCAATTGCTAACATAATCCTAACTGACTCAAGCATCACTACGGGAGAGAATGTCTCATCGTAGTCAACTCCTTGAATTTGTTGAAACCCCCTTTGCGACAAGTCGAGCCTATAGATGGTCACATTACCATCAGCATCAGTTTTTCTTTTGAAAATCTATTTATTCTCAACGGCCTTTCGGTCGTGAGGTAAGTCCACCAAGGTCCAAACCTGGTTTTCGTACATGGATTTCATCTCGGATTTCATGGCTTCTAGCCATTTGTTGGAATCAGGGCTCATCATTGCTTCTTCATATGTCGCAGGGTCATCTATTTCATCAATCATGAAATTCATAACAGGATTGCCGTACAGTTCAGGAGCTGCACGTGTCCTGCTTGACCTGCGAGGTTTGGTAGTGTCATCTTTCGGAGTTTCATGATCAATATCATTAGCTCTCTCTTCATTAGGTGAAGTCAACTCCGAAACAACTTCTGGAGCTGCGATACTCGCCATTTCATGAATAGAAGGTTCAATAACCTCTTCGAGTTCTACCTTCTGACTACTCACACCTTTCGCGAGAAACTCCTTCTCAAGAAAGGATCCATTCTTGGCAACAAAGACCTTGCCCTCGAATCTGTGATAGAAGGTATACCCAATTGTTTCCTTAGGGTATCCTATGAAGACGCATTTTTCTGCTTTGGGTTCGAGTTTATCCGGTTGAAGTTTCTTCACATAAACATCGCATCCCCAAACTTTAAGAAATGACAGCTTAGGTTTGTTTCCAAACCATAATTCATACGGTGTCTTTTCAACGGATTTAGATGGTGCCCTATTTAAAGTGAATGCAGCGGTTTCCAGTGCATAACCCCCAAATGATAGTGGCAAGTTAGTCAGAGACATCATAGATCGAACCATATCCAATAAAGTACGATTACGACGTTCTGACACACCATTATGTTGTGGTGTTCCGGCAGGCGTGAGTTGTGAAACTATTCCACAGTCTTTCATATGTGTGCTAAACTCGTAACTAAGATACTCTCCTCCACGGTTAGACCGTAGAAATTTGATCTTTCTGTTACGATGATTTTCCACTTCATTCTGAAATTCTTTGAACTTTTCAAAAGTTTCAGACTTGTGTTTCATCAAATAGATATACCCATATCTACTCAAATCATCTATGAAAGTAACAAAATAACGATATCCACCTCGCGCTGACACACTCATTGGTCCACACACATCAGTATGTATGATTTCCAATAGATCTGTCGCCCGTTCGATTGAACCGGAAAACGGCGTTCTAGTCATCTTGCCCATAAGGCATGGCTCACATGTATCAAATGATTCAAAATCAAGTGATTCCAAAAGTCCATCAGAATGGAGTTTCTTCATGCGTTTAACGCCAATATGACCTAGACGGCAGTGCCACATATATGTAGATATATCATTATCAAGTTTAATTCTTTTAGCATCAACATTATGAATATGCGTAATACTACTATCGAGATCCAACAGAAATAAACCATTCAACATAGGTGCATGACCATAAAAGATATTATTCATATAAATCGAACAACCATTGTTTTCAGACTTAAATGAATAACCACTTTGCATCAAACACGATCCGGATACAATGTTCATGCTCAGTGCAGGCACCAAATAACAATTATTTAGGTTTATAACTAATCCCGATGGCATATGGAGAGGTAGCGTTCCGACGGCGATCACATCAACTCTTGATCCATTGCCGACCCGCATCGTGACCTCATCCCTTGCTAGTTGTCGCTTGTTCCGCAGCCCCTGAACCGAGTTACATATATTAGCAACCGATCCCGTATCAAATACCCAGGTGCTACTGCGAGTACTAGTCAAGTACACATCAATAACATGTATATCACATATACCTTTGTTTGCCTTGCCGGACTTCTTGTCCGCCAAATACTTAGGCGATTCTTCCAATGGCGATCCCTTGCAATAGTAGCACTAGGTGTCAGACTTAGGGCCAGCTCGGGGTTTCTTTTCAGGCGTGGCAACATACTTGCCACCCTTATTTCCCTTGTGCTTGCCTTTCTTGTCCTTCTTGAAACCGGTGGTTCTATTGATCATCAACACTTGATGTTCTTTCCCAATCTCCACTTCTGCAGTCTTAAGCATTGACAGAAGCTCGGGAAGAGACTTCTTCATGCCCTGCATATTATAGTTCATCACGAAACTCTTGTAGCTAGGTGGCAGAGATTGGAGAACACGATGTATGCCTAAGTCAATGGGAATCGTTATTCCCAAGGACACAAGCTTATCGGCGTACCCAGACATTTTGAGTACGTGCTCACTAACGGAGCTGTTTTCCTCCATCATGCAGCTAAAGAACTTTTTCAGAGCATTATAACTCTCTCTGGCGGCATGGGTATCGAAAATCATTTTCAATTCTCCCATGGTATCAAAAGCATTGCCATTTCAAACGCTTTGAAGTTCGGCTCTAGCCCATACGATGTATGCAATGAACTAAGTTGTGGTCCTCTGACGAGTTATATATCGTTCTTTTCCTTGTCGGGGCATCGAGCTGGTGGGGGGCCTAGCGGCGCATCTAGCACATATTGCTTTTGTGCGGATGAGGAGAATCCTCAAATTCATAGCCAGCTTGGTGAAGTTGCTACCATTCATGACAAGTTTCTCTTTCTCCATGAACACATTGAAATTAAAAGCGGTGGTGCCATCTACAACAGAATTTGTAAAGTATATTTAGACTAAGTTTATGATAGATTGAGTTCAACTAATCCAAATTACTAATGAACTCCCACTCAAAAACGACATCCCTCGTGTCCTTTTGGTGATTACATGAACCAAATCCACTACACCAAGTCCGATCATCACGTGAGTCGATTGTAGGTTCAAAAGCGAAACATCTATATGGGCATCATATCAACTATATGACTCATGCTTAACCTTTTGGTCCGTGTTCCGAGGCCATGTCTGTACATGCTAGGCTCGTCAAGTAAGAACCTTAGTATTTGCGTGTGTAAAAATGTCTTACACCCGTTGTATGAAAGCGTAGAGTTGAGAACACCCGATCATCACGTGATGCCTCAAAACACGATCCACAAAACAGTGCATACTTAAGGAAGAACACATTTTATCTTGATATCTAAATGAGGTATCATCTTATAATTCTACCAAATGCGCCAAACTAGCAATATAAGATGCTAACATCTAATGTGTGAAGTGAGGTGATATGGTCCATGCATTTGATCTCTATCATTTGCATTGTGGTATGATCTCTATCATTCCTTTGTGTGTAAGGCCAAGGTCTATGGAACTTACACGTTAAGTGAGTTGTAAGAGTATCTATCATACATCTACTTACAACAATACCATATCAAAACACTAGCCCAACAACGATCTAAACTAGACGCCTCTAATTTATCAATTGCAAGTTTTATGTGGCTTAGGGCTTTCGGAGATAGAACACATCTAACCTCTGAACATGAACCTAGCGAGGATAACCAAGTTATTAGCAACTCGTTGTAAATCAGATATTGACTATAGTAGGAGAGACAGACACCCGCCACACTTATGCAAAACAAGTTGCATGTCAGTCGTGGAACCGGTCTCATGTACGATGACATGTAAGGTTGGTCCGGGCCGCTTCATCCCACTATGCCACCAATATCCAAAGTACATAGAAGATGCAATAACATGATCATCATCGCCCACATATAAACATATGTGTACTACCCGTGCAAAGCACCTACGCATAGATCAGGCTCGATACCCTGTTGGGTCCGGCATAGAAAACAAAAAATTTCCTACGGTGTGAACTATACGCCAAGATCTATCTACTAGATACTGAGCAAACGGGTGGACATACATCCATGGAGAACTTAGCCTCGAAGACAACGAGCTTTGTTAGCAGTAGGAACTCGTGGTTGATGTAGTCGTACACTTGCCGATCTCAAGATCGTGAGGAAGTCCGAAGGCCGCGCAACTCAGCAGCGCATCCTTTTCGCACACGTTCAAGCCACCGGACAACCTCCACCTCCTCGCTCCAGCGATCCAGCGGAATCAGCAACTCCTTCCAGACGAAATGCCACCGGGAACATGTATCTCGCTAATACAAGACCATGGGGGAATAATTCTAGAGGGGGAGAGAGATCCTTCACAAGGAGGTGTGAGGATGAAGGAGGGAATGGGTGGCCTTTTATAGGAGGAGGGGGGGTGCCCCTCTCTCCATGGCCGGAGCATGGGGGGTGACCCCTCACCTCCCCCATTCATGTGGTGGTAACCCCTCCACATTAAAATGCCTCTTCACATTCCCTTTTAAAGTCTCCACTTTAAATGCATTAAGTTTCTCCAAATTTAATGCTCTAACATTTAATAAAACTCTTTTATTAAATTTATTAAGAATTTTGTTAATTACTTTAATTAACAAACATTCACATATAGCCCCTTGCAATATTTCAATATCACATGCAGAACCACTTTCTGCAATTTCACCCAAAACAATTTCCGGTTTCTATTGAAACAATTCCCGCGCTTTGCAATTCTTTCGTCTAAAACATATGTGCTCCAAAATGGTGTCCGGTAACTCTTAAGTGTGCCACCCTACGGTTCGCGAATAATGCAGACATGAATGAGACCCTTCTCTGATCAATAATCAGCAGCGGGACCTAGAGATCCGTACTGACTCCTACACATTCAACGATGACTCCTGTGATCGTGAGAACCTTTAACGCTTGTAACTAAATATCCTTTGCCTCTCGATATATTACATGTCCGAGATTCGATCATCGGTATCTCCATACCTAGTTTGATCTCGTTACCGACATGCACTCTTTTCTCGTTCCCGTGATATAACATTCTAGTGATCACATCACTTGCTTGACTTGCTTGCAAGCTATCCTAATGTGATATGACCGAGAGGGCCCAGAGTATATCTATCCGTCATCTGGATTGACAAATTCCAGTCTTGATCCATGAGCCTCAACATAACACCTTCGTAGCACTGAACCCATCTTTATAGTCACCCTGTTACGGTGTGACGTTTGACCCTGTTACGGTGTGACGTTTAATGTTATCAAGATACTCTTCCAGTGTTAGCAATTAACATGATCTCATGGTCTAAGGATAAAGATTACTTCGTATGATGTTATAGCAATATAAACACAATGACTTGATCGTAACGCTATACTTCGGATGAATGTTAATCACATCATTTCACAAATGATATGACCTTGTTATTAACAACATCCAATGTCCATGATCAGGAAACCTTGATCATCTTGTTAATCAACAAGCTAGTCTATAAGAGAGGCATGACTAGGAACCCTTTTTGTTTATTAAACACACATGTATTGATGTTTCCTATCAATACAATTATAGCATGCAAAATAAACATCTATCATATACAAGGAATACATAATAACAACTTTATTATTGCCTCTCAGGGCATATTTCCTTCAGCTTATTGGCTTGAAAATACTGATGATGCACCTTATAAATGTGAGGTTTATGATATACTTAAAATTTGCTTTGATAATTACAAGGTAGAGAATGGATATATTTTTGAATATCTTAATAGATGCTCTCCACCAACAGAAGAGACTAATGCCTTACAGGAGCCTATGGAAGAAGAAATTGCTGAAACTGGAAGCTCATTGGATGAAAAATAGGAGGAGAGTGATGATCAAGAGTATGAAGAATGGATCTACCCATTCCTACCTGCTAATGAGAGTAACTCTTTATCCATTACATTATTTGATTGTCCTCCATGCTTACCAAAGGAGGATGAATGTTATGTTCCTATGGATTCTTTTGAATTTTTTTATAATAAAGCTCTAGATGATGGTCCTATATTGGTTGATAATATTAATTGTACTACTATTGAATATGAGATTGATCAGTCATCTTGTTATACAATTGTTAAAAGTAGGTCTGAAGGTTTTAATCCCACTATATTTGAGCTTGATAGAAATTATGTGTTTGTAGATCATGAAAAGCATGCTTTATGTGATAGTTATATTGTTGAGTTTATTCAAGAGGCTACTGAAAATTATTATGAGAGAGGAAAATATGGTTGTAAAAGTTTTCATGGTACTGAAACACCTCTCTATTTGCTGCAAGTTTTGAAGTTACTCTCGTTTTATCTTCCTATGCCTGTCACTTTGTTCTTTGTGAATTTATTTGCGTATAAGATTCCTATGCGTAGGAAGTGGGTTAGACTTAAATGTGTTTTGAATTTGCTTCTTGATTCTCTCTTTTACTTCAATTCATATTTCTTATGTGAGCATCATCGAAATTCTTATGCGTAGCTCAAAGGCGTTAAAGAAAAGCACTTATTGGGAGATAACCCAAATTTTTAGTGAATAAATTTTTCTTTTGTTGAGTCTTGGAAGTTATTTCCTCTGTAATAACCTCTCCTTATCTTTTTTGTGTGGTTTTTGAGCCAAGAGCAACCTCTAATGAGAGAGAAGTAAGACTTGGGAAAGTTGCTGTCCCGAAACAGATTTTTGTGCTTTGCTGTAAAAATTCGTGAAAAATCTCTGTACGTCGGATTGAGCTGTCATTTTTTGTGCTTCTGCCCCAGGTTGTTATATAACTTTATTTAGTTCAACAATTTTAGATTTGAGCAATAGAAGGTCTTCGAAAAAATCAGTTTTTACCTGTTGGTCTGTTTTGACAGATTTCTGCCATTTCCATACTACGACACACTCGAGGGAGACTTCGACTGCTGCGATCTGCGACACATAGGACGCAAAAGCAATGAAGAGGCGGATCTACTCGCCAACATTGGCTCCACCTGCTCCCCCATACCACCTGGGGTATTCCTCGAGCGCATCTGCGAGCGCTCCATCAAGCCCAAAGTTTGAGAGAAGAAAGCAAGCACGTCAACGGACTCGGGGGCTATGCCACCCAACGAGCCAATGGCACTCGACGACATGGAGCTCGATACAGGACTCGAAGGACCAATGGGGGTCATGATGATCGAGCCATCTTGGACACAACCTTACATCACATATCTACTTAGCAAGAGGCTACCAGATGATCCGACTGATGCGCGACACATCGCACGATGATCCAAGGCATTCGCGCTCATCAACGGCGAACTGTACAAGCGCAGCATCACAGGGGTACTTCAATGGTGTGTCTCCAACGGAGACGGAAGGGCCTTCCTCCTTGACATACATGAATGCACTTGCGGACACCATGCTGGCAGTCGCGCCCTCGTCGCCAAAGCTCTACGAGCTGGATTCTACTGGCCCACGGCCATGCGCGATGCCAAGGACATCGTCTAGCACTGCAACGCTAGCCAGCGATTCGCGGAAAAACCACACGCACCTAGCGTGGAACTCAGGCCAATACCATTGGCTTGGCCCTTCGCACAATAGGGACTCGACGAGAATATCATTTTGTGGCCCGAAAGTTGGGGTGCCCAGGCAACACGGTACCCGAGTTGATTTTAATCACCGCGATTCGAAAAGTTAGGCGCCAATTCTTTGAGAGGTGTTTGGTGAATGATGGCCAAACCCAATATTTTCAAATCGCGCCCGTTAAGTCAGGATATTCCATTACACTAGTTCCTGTTGTGCCCCTTCTTCGCTGGCAGTCTTCTTAGCCACCGTGCACGTGTTGTAGGGGCATATCCATTACTGTACTTTCCTAACTCTCGACACTAAATCTTGTTGCGATGGCGGTCCCTTTTCTTCCCTTCCCCGACCCTGAATCTGACGGTGGTGGAGGACTTTTTTTCTCCCTCCCCCAACACTAAATCCGACAGCGGCGGCCCAACATGTCTTGCAAGGCGAAGGTTGTAGTTATGTCGCCGACTGATTTGGGTCTGTTGGCGCCAAAGTTTGGGGCTCAACACGAAGCAGCAGCGAGGTCTTCAGCCCTGGTTAGCGAGGAGGTCAGCAAGGATTCTGCTCCCAAGGTACCTACGAGCAGCGGGTTCAAGAGAAAAGCAAGGCCGGTGGCGGATTGTTCGGCTCTGGTGGGCGGATGCGACACCTAGATCTCGAAGAAAAAAACCCGGGAGAAGAGCAAGAGGTGAATTTTTCTTATCTGTGCCTTATCTTACAAGTAGATTAGTTACAGCCTAATAGAATCAAATGAACTGAAAAGTTCCCCATTTTAATCAAATTAGGCACAACTTTGATACAAGGGACCTATATGAGTTCACAGTTCATGTTCGCCAGTACACTGCAAAACATGATTTTGGTTGCGAGAGGGTTGTGTTCGGGCAAGATGTGCATCTGCTTGTGAATTGCAAAGAGGTCGTGTCTATTTCGCAGCTGGTAGATATGCTTGCCGCTAGGATTCCCTAGGGTTCTAGACAGAGGACGAAATTGGTGTGGCGCAACATGAATGATACCTATCAACAAATTGAGCACTCTCATGCGCTTCAGATGGTTTGGGAGTGTTGTGCAGCTGATCGTAAGGTGAAAGTTGAAGCGATGATTGATGACATGTATGCACATGCTGGAGATCTTGCTGCTAGAGCTTCTGATCCTAGAGAATACGGACCAATAGATGCTGATCTAGATAAGTTCAGTATACGCATAGAGGTGGATTCATACATGGCAAAACTTGATGAGGGAGTTAATAAGCCAGTTTTGTCATGTACTGTGGAGATCACTATCAATTCCAAAAACATAACTCTTGATGAAATGAGAGAGATGATCGGTAAGAAAATCAGTATTGGCCATAAGAAGATGGCACAAATACGGTGGTGGCATCATAAGAAGCAACAATTCATAGATGTTGTGGATACTGAAGATCTTATACAGATTATGCAATGAAAGAAGCGAACCAGGAAGGTGTTCTTCCTTGGTACCATTTTTGATGTTGTTGAACAGGTTATAGTGGATGTAGAGGCCCCTGTAGTGGCTGAACAGAATGAGGTGGTCGACGTTGATGAGATCTGATGAGAGCTTCTACCCTAGGCTTGTCATATGGACCGCGGGGTTCCCCTGCCTATATTTGTAATATTGTCTACTGTTGCTTTTAGAGCGTGTTTCTGTGATTATGTTTGTTGAGAGATTGCGATCTAATGTTGTGCGAGCTATTGAGATTTTTGGACATGTCACTCACTGAAACCATCGTTGCTGTAATAAGACATAAGTACATTGTAGTTGACATGATTATGTGTCTTAAGATGATGTACCGTACTTGTTTCTTTTATTATGCTTGTTGGGACATTGTAATGTAATGTTTTGTGAAACCATGACTAAACAACTGATGCATAAATACATTGTAGTTGACATGATTATGTTTCTTGAGATGATGTACTGTACTCCTTTCTGTTATTTTGTTTGTTGAGAGATTGTAATGTAATGTTTTGCGAAACCATGACTGGACAAGTGATGCGTAAGTACCTTGTAGTCGACATGATTTTATTTCTTGAGTTGATGTAATATACTTGTTTCTGTGATTATGTTTGTTGAGAGATTGTAATGTGATGTTTTGTGAAACCATGATGTGATTATGTTTGTTGAGAGATTGCAATGTAATGTTTTGTGAAACCATGACTGAACAAGTGATGCATAAGTACCTTGTACTCCCTCCATTTCAAAATATAAGATGTTTTATCTTTGTGAAAGCAGTGTACCTAGACCTCTTTTAGTGTATAGGTTCATCTAGGTTTGGAGTGAACCCACACACTAAAAGGAGTCTAGATACACTCTTTTCATAAAGCTAAAACATCTTATATTTTGAAACAGAGGGAGTAGTTGACATGCTTTTGTTTCTTTAGATGATGTAATATACTGGTATGTTTTTGTTAGGCAATGAAATTCGGATGGAGGGACTACAGGTTTAATATTTGAAATAAGAATGTATGAAGAGAATCCATATTAGGCAGGAGATAGTAATCCAGGGAAAGGGCATGGTATCCATTAAACTATTGTAACATGCCAATTTAGTCATTGCTGTAGCGGTAGAAGGGCTGCTCTCTCTCTCTCCTCACCGACACCGACGCCGTCGCAGGTGACGACGCATTCGCCATGCTGTCCTTGAACGATGAGGACGACCAGTCGAGCAGAGACATCCTTCTCTCTCACATCGATTATTCCTTCCATGAAGTGAGTTCCTCTGTTTTCTCGGGCTAGGGTTAGGCAATGGTAAATCTCTCGATCTGAGCTCCATATGTGCATGCAATCGTGTTCAATTCTAGCTTTGCGTTTACCTATAGGTACCACAAACGATCTACGACTCTGAATGGGAGGGCCTATATCTCGATGGAGAAGTGCCATGTGACCATGGGCTAAAACTGAGGAGATATGTTGCATTCAAAGGCAGTAACACTGGGAGAAGGTTTTTGGGCTGTACAAATCAGGTTTGTTTATATTATGTGCAACAGTGACATGAAGTGAAGTGTATCGTGTATGTTCATAACACTATAGTGTGTGTTTTTTTAGGTTGGCCTGGTGTGTAAAGAAGTAGAGTGGGTCGATCTTGAGTGGCCAGATGCACTTAAGAAATGTTTGCCACAGTTATGGGAGATGTATGAGTTGGAAAGGTCGGGGAGATTTACTGATGCTTGTGATGCAACTGAAAAAAATTACAAGCTGTCGGTACAAAATAAGGAGCTAGAACAAGAAATCAAGAATTTGCAGTCAGAGCTAAGTGACAGAATAAATGGGAGCTTGGTTGTTGGAACTGCAAAGAAGCTTCAGGATAGTCATATGTTGCTGATTCATAATGCAGAAAAGGAGAGGGATCAGCTCAGGGAAGACAAGAAGAAGACAGAGTACTGCATTGCGGATCTGTTGAAGGAACTGAAGAAGGCGCGCGAGGGTGAACAAGGACAGACTATAGAGGATACAGGAAATTCGAGATGAATAATTTATGTTGTGCCAATGCCTGAAACTAGTTAACTGTAAGACTTGTAGTTGCGCTTTCTTAACTAAGCCAAACTCAATCCTTGAGCAAATTAATTTCGGACGAACACACATATCGTGCATAGAGTTAAGTTCACGCTTACAAAATCACCACTTCAGAGGATAAACCAGGCAGTTCAGTACTAAATAGACATATGTTGTGTTCAAGCAAGCCTGGCCCGGAGCTGCTTTTTTCCTCCCTAAGATCGGCCAGCTCCTTCAGTACTTTGTCGTGCACTAGCCGTAGGTTCCAGTGCTCCGTCACGGATTGGAGAAGTTGGTCCGTAGCCATAGGATTTTCCTTCAAGATCCCTTTCATGATCTCCATATGCTTCCTAGCCAAGGTGCAACCTTCACTGTGAAGCTTCGCCCAGCCGGCGTTTAACTCCTTCAGTTTCTGGCACTTGTCAGAAAGGACCACGAGTTCAGCACACAGGTGGTCAAAGGCCAGTTTCTGGGAATTCTGCTTCTCCCTTTGGATTGCTATCTTGTGATTTAGCCAGGCTGCCAGGTCCTGGTCGAGCTTTCGCCTCTTTCCATGCAACAAAAATACATAGTATGGTTTGTTCAGTTCACCAGGACAAGCTAGTTAGTTTCCATAATTAATTGAATCGAGTAGTGGCACTATCATAATTTCAAGGAAGAAGCAATCTAGGACTAATCAACATTTTATGAATCGACTAGTGGCACTGTCATAATTTCAATTTCAAAGACAAATAAGGTTTATCTGCAGTTTAGTGTGCTGTGGATTTTTCCCAATATCACCAAATCATAGTGGGCTAGTGGCAAACTCATAATGCAGAAACCCATGTCCAGATACATAATGGAAAGAGCACATGGTGTCCATTCATGAACATGAACACCAACACATGTCCAGATAGATAAGGAGTTGCCCTAGGATTCTTATTGCACCCTATAATGGGAAGCAGACTTGGGCATTGCTCCCTGAACCTTAAACATTACAAAAGGAGTGGATCACGAACTGATATTCGTGTCCCCTCTAACGGGAATCGGACTTGGGAATTGATCCGATACGCCTCTAGACAAGTCCTTAGCTCCTCGTTCTCTTTCCGAACACCCTCGAGTACGGTGATCCCTCTATTCATGTCCTCCTTCATCTCTTTCACTGCATCCAGGCAATGGTTCCTGTCATGGTAGGCTCGGATGGTAGCCTTGGTGTCCTCGACACGTCCTCTGAGTGCCTCGGTGACTTCGTCCTACAGGAGAGTGCACCTTTCCACGAGATTCTTCTTCTCCTCCATGAGCTCGTTGATTATCTTGATGGCCTGTTCTTGCATGTTCAAGTTACGGTCGAGCACTTTCTGCAGCCTCACGATGTCACGTGCAAAATCTAGCAAGATCTCCTTCTACACAGATAATTGCTTGCATAGGCTCTCATTAGCTTGGGTGAGGGAGCATGCAAGCTCATGTTGGTTGTCAATCTTGGCACTGATCGCGGCCACCTTGTCACGGTACTCGGCTTTTGATCGCTGCATCGTTCATGTTAATTGAAATAGGAATTCTATAATTACACTCCAGGTTCCAGGTGAATACTAATACATATCAAAAAATCCCCGTTGAATCTATTGACCGTAGTGTTAAAAATGTACCTAGAGATCTATTCATGACCACGATAAACTAATCCTAATCACAAAAAATCCATAGTGAATCTATGAATACGGTATTAAGGAAAGACCAAGAGATCCAGTCATATTCATGAAAACTAATACAACTTGCAAAAGAAGAAGAAAAACCAATGCGGGGCGGACACGATCTAAGAAACCCACATCACAACTCGGAGAAATAACAGTGTGGAGATTTTCTACCTCACTGAGATGTGGAACGGGGCCGAATGGGTCCTACAGCACCTCTATCGTGGTGGATTCTGGCTCCACGGCCGGCCTGTAATACGTAGAAGAGGAAGAGCAAGAAGAAGAAAAACAAGAAGAAGCTGAAGAAGATCATGATGGAGAGGGAGATGGAGAAGAAGTAGAACAAGAAGACCGTACCAGGAGAAGCCCTTCCCTACTAGAACATTCGGCGCCATTGTTGGGGGAGATTAGGCCTCAGTGAGAGGGGGGCTTGAGGGGCTGGTAGAGCAAGAAGTGCCTCGCAGCGAGATCTCTCCCTTTTCTCCGCGAAGATCGTCGACCGGCCTCTCCCCCTCCTTAGGAGAGCCATGGCTTGCAGGGTGAGGGTGGCGGCGGCAGGAGGAAGAAGATAGTGATTAGTGTGGGAGAAGAGTCAAAGAGTACATGCCGTGGTCTAGTAGTACTACTACTATTATACAAGACCACCATGTATGGTCTACCTTCTCAAAGAAGCCAGGGAGGCAGGGGTAGGGAATCGATGGGACTTGTATTTATTGTAATGGATAGTTCAATGGTCTTCGAATCCGCCCAAAATCTAGTATATAATAAGAGGAGTGCGAGCCGGGTGGTCATCACGGGCATCGGCGTGCACGTCCCGCGTGCGTGTGTCATGTGTTGATGGGGCAATGATGCGCACAACTGCTGCACGATCATGTTAGCACGTCGAACTCCATCGAACTCCACGTCGACAGGCACGCATGGGATATTTACGAGTCTAGAATACGTTGTGCCACTTTCGTTGTGATCAAGTTATGTTCAGTACGTGAGATATTACTTTTTTTGATAATCGAAAAATGCATGCGTGGACACGACACATGAAACCGCTACTCATCCTTGATGAGATCGGCACCCCACTCTGTGTACCCGCCATCGACCATTCAGAACAACTACGTCGAGCATGATGCCCCCTCGCCGTGGCAATGGCAGGTCCAAGCCGTCCACTAACGGTCCTGCATCCCTGGCTCTTTGCAACATCGTTCGGGCTCGCGAGTCGCCTACTGAGGCAGCACATCGTGTCCGACTGCGCCAGGATCAATCGACATCGGCACTCCAGGACACCGCGATGTCGAAGCTCATACCGGGCGCGTAGGAGGAGCGGGGGGGTACCTGTAGCGACGGACGAGCGCAAAGCAGCATCTAGGATGGGGGCACGTGTTGCACCGGCGAGTATGGACAAGAAGAGGAACAAGAAGAAGACCAGGAAGAAGAGAGGAGATAGCTATTTGGACGAGTCTGACTCGGCCAACGAGGAGGCATTCATCGACCAGTTGGAGGCAGAAGCAGTGGAGAGTGACGTGGACCCGTGGGACTACGAAGAGGAGGAGGAGGACTCCGACAAGGAGATATCGCGCTTATTCGAGGAAGGGGGCGGTGTCGAGTCGTCAGAGGAGGACACCGACGTTGGCGATGGCAGGGACCATGGCGTTGACGAAGATGAGGACGAAACGAAAGATGAAGACGATAGCTTCTTCGAAATATGATCATTTATTTTATTTAGATAGATGGATTTTCACTTGTATATGGAGGTAAACTATCGGTGGCATGGATAGAGAGGTGGCATGGATGGACCATGCATAAAAAAGTGGAGAAGGGAGGGCTTATCCTGCCCGTTGGATCACATAGGATCAACGGTTGATGGAGACGATCTGCGTGACATATGTGTCAGCCAATCAGGGCGTAGCACCCAGAGTGAGCACACGTTTGGGCTTTTGTGTGATTTGTGACCGAGAGAGAGGGCAGATCTCTTTTCACAAACCACATATGCAACCACCATTGTCATTGAAATGTGTATTCTTTAATTAACCACATCTAGAGTCATTTCATGTCTATTCTTTTCACAAACCACATATGGATCCACCAGAGTTCATTGCATGTGTGTTCTCTTCACAAACCACATATGGATCCACCAGAGTTCATTGCATGTGTGTTCTTTTCACAATCCACCTATGGATCCACTAGTGTCATTGCATGTCTGTTCTTCTCATTAACCACATCTAGAGTCACTGGATGTGTGTTCTTTTCACAAACCACATATGGATCCACTAGTGTCATTGAAATGTGTGCTCTTTTCAGAGACCACATCTGGAATCATTTCATGAATATTCTTTTCATAGACCACATATGGATCCACTAGTGTTATTGCATGTGTATTCTTTTCAGAGACCACATATGGATCCACCAGTGTCATTGCATGTGTGTTCTTCTCATTAACAACAACTAGAGTCATTGCATGAGTGTTATTTTCATTAACCACATATGGATCCACCAGTGTCATTACATGTGTGTTCTTCTCATTAACCATAGCTAGAGTCACTGGATGTGTGTTCTTTTCACAAACCACATATGGATCCACTAGTGTCATTGAAACGTGTGTTCTTTTCAGAGACCACATATTGATCCACTAGTGTCATTGCATGTGTGTTCTTCTCATTAACCACAGCTAGAGTCATTGCATGTGTGTTCTTTTCACAAACCACATATTGTCATTCAAATGTGTATTCTTTCATTAACCACATCTAGAGTCATTTCATTTCTATTCTTTTCACAGACCACATATGGATCCACCAGTGTCATTGCATGTGTGTTCTCTTCAGAGACCCCATATGGATCCACCAGTGTCATTGCATGTGTGTTATTTTTACTAACAAAAACTAGTCATTGCATTTGTGTTATTTTCATTAACCACATATGGATCCACCAGTGTCATTGCATTCGGTTCTTCACATTAACAACAACTAGAGTCATTGCATGTGTGTTCTTTTCACAAACCACATATGGAACCACTAGTGTCATTGAAATGTGTATTCTTTCATTAACCACATATGGAGTGATTTCATGTCTATCCTTTTCACAGAACACATATGGATCCACCAGTATCATTGCATGTGAGTTCTCTTCACAGACCACATATGGTTCCACCAGTGTCATTGCATGTGTGTTCTTCTCAGAGACCACATTTGGAGTCACTTGATGTGTGTTCTTTTCACAAACCAGATATGGATCTACCAGTGTTGTTGAAATGTGTGTTCTTTTCAAAGACCACATCTGGATTCATTTCATGACTATTTTTTTCACAGACCACATATGGATCCACCAGTGTCATTGCATTAGTGTTCTCTTCACAGACCACATTTGGATCCACCAGTGTCATTGCATGTGTGTTCTTTTAACTAGAATCATTGCATGTGTGTTATATTGATTAACCACATATGGATCCACCAGTGTCATTGCATGTGTGTTCTTATCATTAACCACAGCTAGAGTCATTGCATGCGTGTTCTTTTCACAATCCACATATGGATCCACCAGTGTCATTTAAATGTGTTTTCTTCTAATTAAACACATATGGATCCACGAGTGTCATTGCATATGGATCCACCAGAGTTCATTGCATGTGTGTTATTTTCATTAACCACATATGGATCCACCAGTGTCATTGCATGTGTGTTCTTCTCATTAACAACATCTAGTCATTGCATGTGTGTTATTTTCATTAACCACATATGGATCCACCAGTATCATTGCATGTGTGTTCTTCTCATTAACCACATCTAGAGTCATTGCATGTGTGTTCTTTTCACAAACCACACATGGAACCGCCATTGTCATTGAAATGTGTGTTCTTTTCAGAGACCACACATGGATCCACCACTGTCATTGCATATGGTTCCACCAGAGTTCATTGCATGTGTGTTCTTTTCACAATCTACCTATGGATCCGCCAGTGTCATTGCATGTGTGTTATTTTCATTAACTACATATGGATCCTCCATTGTCATTGCTTGTGTGTTCTTCTCATTAACCACATCTAGAGTCATTACATGTGTGTTCTTTTCACAAACCACATATGGAACCACCATTGTTATTGAAATGTGTATTGTTTCATTAACCACATCTCCAGTCATTTCATGACTATTCTTTTCATAGACCACATATGGATCCACTAGTGTCATTGCATGTGTGTTCTCTTCAGAGACCACACATGGATCTACTAGTGCTATTACATATGGTTCCACCAGAGTTCATTGCATGTTTGTTGTTTTCACAATCCACCTATGGATCCACCAGTGTCATTGCATGTGTGTTCTTCTCATTAACCATATCTAGAGTCATTGCATGTGTGTTATTTTCACAAACCACATATGGTCATTGAAATGTGTATTCTTTCATTAACCACATCTAGAGTCATTGCATGTGTGCTCTTTTTACTAACAACAACTAGAGTCATCGCATGTGTGTTATTTTCACAATCCACCTATGGATCCACCAGTGTCATTGCATGTGTGTTCTTCTCATTAACCATAGCTAGAGTCATTGCATGTGTGTTCTTTTCACAAACCACATATGGAACCACCATTGTCATTGAAATGTGTATTCTTTCATTAACCACATCTGGAGTCATTTCATGTCTATTCTTTTCACAGACCACATATGGATCCACCAGTGTCATTGCATGTGTGTTCTCTTCACGGACCACATATGGATCCACCCGTGCATTGCATGTGTGTTCTTTTTACTAACAACAACTAGAGTAATTGCATGTGCATTATTTTCATTAACCACATATGAATCCATCAGTGTCATTGCATGTGTGTTCTTCTCAGAGACCACATCTAGAGTCATTGGATGTGTGTTCTTTTAACAATCCACATATGGATCCACCATTTTCACAATCCACTAGTGTCATAGAAACGTGTGTTCTTTTCACAGACCACATCTGGAGTCAGTTCATGACTATTCTTTTCACATACCACATATGGATCCACCAGTGTCATTGCATGTGTGTTCTTCTCATTAACCACAGCTAGAGTCATTGCATGTGTCTTCTTTTCACAAACCACATATGGATCCACCATTTTCATTGAAATGTATGTCCTTTTCAGTGACCACACATGGATCCACCAGTGTCATTGCATGTGTGTTATTTTCACAATCCACCTATGGATCCACCAGTGTCATTGCATGTGTGTTCTTCTCATTAACCAGAGCTAGAGTCATTGCATGTGTGTTCTTTTCAAAAACCACATATGGATCCACCAGTGGCATTGAAATGTGTGTCCTTTCATTAACCACATCTGGGGTCATTTCATGTCTATTCTTTTCACAGACCACATATGGATCCACCAGTGTCATTGCATGTATGTTCTCTTCACAGACCACATATGGATCCACCAGTGTTATTGCATGTGTGTCCTTTTTACTAAAAACAACTAGAGTCATTGCATGTGTGTTATTTTCACAATCCACATATGGATCCACCAGTGTCATTGCATGTGTGTTCTTCTCATTAACAATAGCTAGAGTCATTGCATGTGTGTTTTTTTCACAAACTACATATGGAACCACCATTGTCATTGAAATGTGTCTTCTTTCATTAACCACATCTGGAGTCATTTCATGTCTATTCTTTTCACAGACCACATATGGATCCACCAGTGTCATTGCATGTGTGTTCTCTTCACAGACCACATATGGATCCACCAGTGTTATTGCATGTGTGTTCTTTTTACTAAAAACAAGTAGAGTCATTGCATGTGTGTTATTTTCACAATCCACGTATGGATCCACCAGTGTCATTGCATTTGTGTTCTTCTCATTAACAATAGATAGAGTCATTGCATGTGTTTTTTTTTCACGGACTACATATGGAACCACCATTTTTATTGAAATGTGTCTTCTTTCATTAACCACATCTGGAGTCATTTCATGTCTATTCTTTTCACAGACCACATATGGATCCACCAGTGTCATTGCATGTGTGTTCTCTTCACATACCACATATGGATCCACCAGTGTCATTGCATGAGTGTTCTTCTTACTAACAACAACTAGAGTCATTGCATGTATGTTCTTTTCACAATCCACCTATGGATCCACAAGTGTCATTGCATTTGTGTTCTTCTCATTAACCACAGTTATAGTCATTGCATGTGTGTTCTTTTTACAAACGACATATGGTACCAGGATTGTCATTGGAATATGTATTCTTTTCAGAGACCACATCTGGGGTCATTTCATGACTATTCTTTTCACAGACCACATATGGATCCACCAGTGTCATTGCATGTGTGTTCTTCTTACTAACAACAACTAGAGACATTGCATGTGTGTTATTTTCACAATCCACATATGGATCCACTAGTTTCATTGCATGTGTGTTCTTCTCATTAACCATAGCTAGAGTCATTGCATGTGTGTTCTTTTTAGAGACCACATATGGAACCACTAGTGTCATTGGAATGAGTATTCTTCTCAGAGACCACAGTGGAGTCATTTCATGACTATTCTTTCCCAGACCACATATGGATCCACCGGAGTTCATTGCATGTGTGTTCTTTTCACAATCCACATATGGATCCACCATTGTCATTAAATGTGTGTTCTTTTTACTAACAACAACTAGAGTCATTGCATGTGAGTTATTTTCATTAACCACATATGGATCCACCAGTGTCATTACATGTGTGTTCTTCTCATTAACCACAGTAAGAGTCATTGCATGTTTGTTCTTTTCACAATCCACATATGGATCCACCAGTGTCATTTAAATGTTGTTATTCTCATTAACCACATATGGATCCACCAGTGTCATTTCATATGGATCCACCAGAGTTCATTGCATGTGTTTTTTCATTAACGACATATGTATCCACCAGTCTCATTGCATGTGTGTTCTTCTCATTAACAAAAACTATAGTCATTGCATGTGTGTTATTTTCATTAACAACATATGGATCCACCAGTGTCATTGAATGTGTGTACTTCTCATTAACCACAGCTAGAGTCATTGCATGTGTGTTCTTTTCACAAACCACATATGGAACCACCATTGTCATTGGAATGCGTATTCTTTTCAGAGACCACATCTAGAGTCATTTCATGACTGTTCTTTTCACAGACCACATATGGATCCACCAGTGTCATTACATGTGTGTTCTCTTCAAATACCACATATGGATCCACCAGTGTCATTGCATGTGTGTTATTCTTACTAACAACAACTAGAGTCATTGCATGTGTGTTATTTTCACAATCCACATATGGATCCACCAGTGTCATTGCATGTGTGTTCTTCTCATTAACCACAGCTAGAGTCATTGCATGTGTGTTCTTTTTAGAGACCACATATGGAACCACCAGTGTCATTGGAATGTGTATTCTTTTTAGAGACCACATCTAGAGTCATTTCATAACTATTCTTTTCACAGACCACATATGGATCCACCTGTGTCATTGCATGTATGTTCTCATCACAGACCACATATGGATCCACTAGTGTGATTGCATGTTTGTTCTCTTCACAGACCACATATGGATCCACCAGTGCATTGCATGTGTGTTCTTTTTACTAACAACAACTAGAGTCATTTCATGTGCATTATTTTCATTAACCACATATGGATCCATCAGTGTCATTGCATGTGTGTTCTTCTCAGAGACCACATCTGGAGTCACTGGATGAGTGTGTTATTTTAACAATCCACATATGGATCCACCATTTTCACAATCCACTAGTGTCATAGAAACGTGTGTTCTTTTCAGAGACCACATCTGGAGTCATTTCATAGCTATTCTTTTCACAGACCACATATGGATCCACCAGTGTCATTGCATGTGTGTTCTCTTCACAGACCACATATGGATCCACTAGTGTCATTGCATGTGTGTTCTTTTTATTAACCACAGCTAGAGTCATTGCAGGTGTGTTATTTTCATTAACCACATATGGATCCACCAGTGTCATTGCATGTGTGTTCTTCTCATTAACCACAACTAGAGTCATTGCATGTGTGTTCTTTTCACAAACCACATATGGATCCACCATTTTCATTGAAATGTCTGTTCTTTTCAGAAACCACACATGGATCCACCAGGGTCATTGCATATGTATCCACCAGAGTTTATTGCATGTGTGTTCTTTTCACAATCCACCTATGGATCCACCAGTGTCTTTGCATGTGAGTTCTTCTCATTAACCACAGCTATAGTCACTGCATGTGTGTTCTTTTCATTAACCACATATGTATCCACCAGTGTCATTGCATGTGTGTTCTTCTCATTAACCACAGCTAGAGTCATTGCATGTGTGTTCTTTTCACAAACCACATATGGATCCACCATTGTCATTGAAATGTGTGATCTTTTCAAAGACCACACATGGATCCACCAGGGTCATTGCATATGTATCCACCAGAGTTTATTGCATGTGTGTTCTTTTCACAATCCACCTATGGATCCACCAGTGTCTTTGCATGTGAGTTCTTCTCATTAACCACAGCTATAGTCACTGCATGTGTGTTCTTTTCACAAACCACATATGGATCCACCAGTATCATTGAAATGTGTGTTCTTTCTTTAACCACATCTAGAGTCATTTCATGTCTATTCTTTTCACAGACCACATATGAATCCACCAGTGTCATTGCATGTGTGTTCTCTTCACATACCACATATGGATCCACCAGTGTCATTGCATGTCTGTTCTTTTTACTAACAACAACTAGAGTTATTGCATGTGTGTTATTTTCACAATCCACATATGGATCCACCAGTGTCATTGCATGTGTGTTCTTCTCGTTAACCACAGCTAGAGTCATTGCATGTGTGTTCTTTTCAGAAACCACATATGGAACCACCATTGTCATTGAAATGTGTATTCTTTCATTAACCACATCTGGAGTCATTTCATGTCTATTCTTTTCACATACCACATATGGATCCACCAGTGTCATTGCATGTGTGTTCTCTTCATAGACCACATATGGATCCACCAGTGTCATTGCATGTGTGCTCTTTTTACTAACAACAACTAGAGTCATCGCATGTGTGTTATTTTCACAATCCACCTATGGATCCACCAATGTCATTGCATGTGTGTTCTTCTCATTAACCATAGCTAGAGTCATTGCATGTGTGTTCTTTTCACAAACCACATATGGAACCAGCATTGTCCTTGGAATGTGTATTCTTTTCAGAGACCACATCTGGAGTCATTTCATGACTATTCTTTTCACAAACCACATATGCATCCACCAGTCTCATAGCATGTGTGTTCTCTTCACAGACCACATATGGATCCACCAGTGTCATTGCATGTGTGTTCTTCTTACTAACAACAACTAGAGCCATTGAATGTGTGTTATTTTCACAATGCACAATGGATCCACCAGTGTTATTGCATGTGTGTTCTTCTCATTAAGCACAGCTAGAGTCATTGCATGTGTGTTCTTTTTAGAGACCATATATGGAACCACCAGTATCATTGGTATGTGTATTCTTCTCAAAGACCACATCTGGAGTCATTTCATGACTATTCTTTTCAAAAACCACATATGGATCCACAAGTGTCATTGCATGTGTGTTCTCTTTACGGACCACATATGGATCCACCAGTGTCATTGCATGCGTGTTCTTCTTACTAACAACAACTAGAGTTCATTGCATGTGTGTTATTTTCGTTAACCACATATGGATCTACTATGTCATTGCGTGTGCATTCTTCTTATTAATCACAGGTAGACTCACTAGATGTGTGTTCTTTTCATAGACCACATATGGATCCACCAGTGTCATTGAAATATGTGTTCTTTTCAGAGACCACATTTGGAGTCATTTCATGACTATTCTTTTCATAGACCACATATGGATCCACCAGAGTTGATTGCATGTGTGTTCTTTTCACAATCCACATATGGATCCACCAGTGTCATTGCATGTGTGTTATTTTTACTAACAACAACTAGAGTCATTGCATGTGTGTTATTTTCATTAACCATATATGGATCCACCAGTGTCGTTGCATGTGTGTCTTCTCATTAACCACAGCTAGAGTCATTGCATGTGTGTTCTGTTCACAATCCACATATGGATCCACTAGTGTCATTTAAATGTATGTTCTTCTCATTAACCACATATGGCTACACAAGTGTCATTTCATATGGATCCACCAGAGTTCATTGCATGTGTGTTATTTTCATTGACCACATATGGATCCACCGATCTCATTGCATGTGAGTTATTTTCATTAACTACAGCTAGAGTCATTGCATGTGGGTTATTTTCATTAACCACATATGTATCCACCAGTGTCATTGCATGTGTGTTCTTCTCATTAACCACAACTAGAGTCATTGCATGTGTGTTCTTTTCACAAACCACATATGGATCCACCATTGTCATTGAAATGTGTGATCTTTTCAAAGACCACACATGGATCCACCACTGTCATTGCCTATGGATCCACTAGAGTTCATTACATGTGTGTTCTTTTCACAATCCACCTATGGATCCACCAGTGTCATTGCATGTGTGTTCTTCTCATTAACCACAACTAGAGTCATTGCATGTGTGTTCTTTTCACAAACCACATATGGAACCAGCATTGTCCTTGGAATGTGTATTCTTTTCAGAGACCACATCTGGAGTCATTTCATGACTATTCTTTTCACAAACCACATATGCATCCACCGGTCTCATAGCATGTGTGTTCTCTTCACAGACCACATATGGATCCACCAGTGTCATTGCATGTGTGTTCTTCTTACTAACAACAACTAGAGTCATTGAATGTGTGTTATTTTGACAATGCACATATGGATCCACCAGTGTTATTGCATGTGAGTTCTTCTCATTAAGCACAGCTAGAGTCATTGCATGTGTGTTCTTTTTAGAGACCATATATGGAACCACCAGTATCATTGGTATGTGTATTCTTCTCAAAGACCACATCTGGAGTCATTTCATGACTATTCTTTTCAAAAACCACATATGGATCCACAAGTGTCATTGCATGTGTGTTCTCTTTACGGACCACATATGGATCCACCAGTGTCATTGCATGCGTGTTCTTCTTACTAACAACAACTAGAGTTCATTGCATGTGTGTTATTTTCGTTAACCACATATGGATCTACTATGTCATTGTGTGTGCATTCTTCTTATTAATCACAGGTATACTCACTAGATGTGTGTTCTTTTCATAGACCACATATGGATCCACCAGTGTCATTGAAATATGTGTTCTTTTCAGAGACCACATTTGGAGTCATTTCATGACTATTCTTTTCATAGACCACATATGGATCCACCAGAGTTGATTGCATGTGTGTTCTTTTCACAATCCACATATGGATCCACTAGTGTCATTGCATGTGTGTTATTTTTACTAACAACAACTAGAGTCATTGCATGTGTGTTATTTTCATTAACCATATATGGATCCACGGTGTCGTTGCATCTGTGTCTTCTCATTAACCACAGCTAGGGTCATTGCATGTGTGTTCTGTTCACAATCCACATATGGATCCACTAGTGTCATTTAAATGTATGTTCTTCTCATTAACCACATATGGATCCACAAGTGTCATTTCATATCGATCCACCAGAGTTCATTTCATGTGTGTTATTTTCATTAACCACATATGGATCCACCAATGTCATTGCATGTGAGTTATTTTAATTAACTACAGCTAGAGTCATTGCATGTGGGTTATTTTCATTAACCACATATGTATCCACCAGTGTCATTGCATGTGTGTTCTTCTCATTAACCACAGCTAGAGTCATTGCATGTGTGTTCTTTTCACAAACTACATATGGATCCACCATTGTCATTGAAATGTGTGATCTTTTCAGAGACCACACATGGATCCACCACTGTCATTGCCTATGGATCCACCAGAGGTCATTACATGTGTGTTCTTTTCACAATCCACCTATGGATCCACCTGTGTCATTGCATGTGTGTTCTTCTCATTAACCACAACTAGAGTCATTGCATGTGTGTTCTTTTCACAAACCACATATGGATCCACCAGTGTCATTGAAATGTGTGTCCTTTCATTAACCACATCTGGAGTCATTTCATGTCTATTCTTTTCACAGACCACATATGGATCCGCCAGTGTCATTGCATGTGTGTTCTCTTCACAGACCACATATGGATCCACAAGTGTCATTGCATGTGTGTTCTTTTTACTAAAAACAACTAGAGTCATTGCATGTGTGTTATTTTCACAATCCACGTATGGATCCACCACTGTCATTTCATGTGTGTTCTTCTCATTAACAATAGCTAGAGTCATTGCATGTGTGTTTTTTTCACAAACTACATATGGAACCACCATTGTCATTGAAATGTGTCTTCTTTCATTAACCACATCTGGAGTCATTTCATGTCTATTCTTTTCACAGACCACATATGGATCCACCAGTGTCATTGCATGTGTGTTCTCTTCACATACCACATATGGATCCACCAGTGTCATTGCATGTGTGTTCTTCTTACTAACAACAACTAAACTCATTGCATGTATGTTCTTTTCACAATCCACCTATGGATCCACCAGTGTCATTGCATTTGTGTTCTTCTCATTAACCACAGCTAGAGTCATTGCATGTGTTTTATTTTCATTAACCAAATATGGATCCACCAGTGTCATTGGAATGTGTATTCTTTTCAGAGACCAAATCTGGAGTCATTTCATGACTATTCTTTTCACAGACCACATATGGATCCACAAGTGTTATTGCATGTGTGTTATCTTCACAGACCACATATGGATCCACCAGTGTCATTGCATGTGTGTTCTTCTTACTAAAAACAACTAGAGACATTGCATGTGTGTTATTTTCACAATCCACCTATGGATCCACCAGTGTCATTGCATGTGTGTTCTTCTCATTAACCATAGCTAGAGTCATTGCATGTGTGTTCTTTTCAGAGACCACATATGGAACCACTAGTGTCATTGGAATGGGTATTCTTCCCAGAGACCACATATGGAGTCATTTCATGACTATTCTTTTCCCAGACCACATATGGATCCACTTGTGTCATTGCATGTGTGTTCTCTTCAAAGACCACATATGGATCCACCAGTGTCATTGCATGTCTGTTCTTCTTACTAACAACAACTAGAGTTCATTGCATGTGTGTTATTTTCATTAACCACATATAGATACACTAGTGCCATTGCATGTGTGTTCTTCTCATTAACCACGGCTAGAGTCACTGGATGTGTGTTCTTTTCAGAGACCACATATGGATCCACCAGTGTCATCGAAATGTGTGTTCTTTTCAGAGATCACATCTGGATTCATTTCATGACTATCCTTTTCACAGACCACATATGGATCCACAAGAGTTCATTGCATGTGTGTTCTTTTCACAATCCACATATGGATCCACCATTGTCATTGCATGTGTGTTCTTTTTACTAACAACAACTAGAGTCATTGCATGTGTGTTATTTTCATTAACCACATATAGATCCACCAGTGTCATTGAATGTGCGTTCTTCTCATTAACCACACCTAGAGTCATTGCATGTGTGGTCTTTTCACAAACCACATGTGGAACCACCAGTGTCATTGGAATGTGTATTCTTTTTCAGAGACTACATCTGGAGTCATTTCATGACTGTTCTTTTCACAGACCACATATGGATCCACTAGTGTCATTGCATGTGTGTTCTCTTCAAAGACCACATATGGATCCACCAGTGTCGTTGCATGTGTGTTCTTCTTACTAACAACAACTAGAGTCATTGCATGTGTGTTATTTTCACAATCCACATATGGATCCACCAGTGTCATTGCATGCGTGTTCTCCTTATTAACCACAGCTAGAGTCATTGGATGTGTGTTCTTTTTAGAGACCACATATGGAACCACCAGTGTCATTGGAATGTGTATTATTTTGAGAGACCACATCTGGAGTCATTTCATGACTATTCTTTTCACAGACCACGTATGGATCCACCAGAGTTGATTGCATGTGTGTTCTTTTCACAATCCACATATGGATCCACCATTGTCATTGCATGTGTGTTCCTTTTACTAACAACAACTAGAGTCATTGCAGGTGTGTTATTTTCATTAACCACATATGGATCCGCCAGTGTCATTACATGTGTGTTCTTCTCATTAACCACAGCTAGAGTCATTGCATGTGTGTTATTTTCACAATCCACATATGGATCCACCAGTGTCATTTAAATGTGTGTTCTTCTCATTAACTACATATGGATCCACCGGTGTCATTTCATATGGATCCACCAGAGTTCATTGCATGTGTGTTTTTTCATTAACCACATATGGATCCACCAGTGTCATTGCATGTGTGTTATTTTCACAATCCACATATGGATCCACAAGGGTCATTGCATATGTGTTCTTCTCATTAACCATAGCTAGAGTCATTGCATGTGTGTTCTTTTCACAAACCACATATGGAACCAGCATTGTCCTTGGAATGTGTATTCTTTTCAGAGACCACATCTGGAGTCATTTCATGACTATTCTTTTCACAAACCACATATTCATCCACCTGTCTCATAGCATGTGTGTTCTCTTCACAGACCACATATGGATCCACCAGTGTCATTGCATGTGTGTTCTTCTAACTAACAACAACTAGAGTCATTGAATGTGTGTTATTTTGACAATGCACATATGGATCCACCAGTGTTATTGCATGTGTGTTCTTCTCATTAAGCACAGCTAGAGTCATTGCATGTGTGTTCTTTTTAGAGACAATATATGGAACCACCAGTATCATTGGTATGTGTATTCTTCTCAAAGACCACATCTGGAGTCATTTCATGACTATTCTTTTCAAAAACCACATATGGATCCACAAGTGTCATTGCATGTGTGTTCTCTTTACGGACCACATATGGATCCACCAGTGTCATTGCATGCGTGTTCTTCTTACTAACAACAACTAGAGTTCATTGCATGTGTGTTATTTTCGTTAACCACATATGGATCTACTATGTCATTGTGTGTGCATTCTTCTTATTAATCACAGGTAGACTCACTAGATGTGTGTTCTTTTCATAGACCACATATGGATCCACCAGTGTCATTGAAATATGTGTTCTTTTCAGAGACCACATTTGGAGTCATTTCATGACTATTCTTTTCATAGACCACATATGGATCCACCAGAGTTGATTGCATGTGTGTTCTTTTCACAATCCACATATGGATCCACCAGTGTCATTGCATGTGTGTTATTTTTACTAACAACAACTAGAGTCATTGCATGTGTGTTATTTTCATTAACCATATATGGATCCACCAGTGTCGTTGCATCTGTGTCTTCTCATTAACCACAGCTAGCGTCATTGCATGTGTGTTCTGTTCACAATCCACATATGGATCCACTAGTGTCATTTAAATGTATGTTCTTCTCATTAACCACATATGGATCCACAAGTGTCATTTCATATCGATCCACCAGAGTTCATTGCATGTGTGTTATTTTTATTAACCACATATGGATCCACCAATGTCATTGCATGTGAGTTATTTTAATTAACTACAGCTAGAGTCATTGCATGTGGGTTATTTTCATTAACCACATATGTATCCACCAGTGTCATTGCATGTGTGTTCTTCTCATTAACCACAGCTAGAGTCATTGCATGTGTGTTCTTTTCACAAACTACATATGGATCCACCATTGTCATTGAAATGTGTGATCTTTTCAGAGACCACACATGGATCCACCACTATCATTGCCTATGGATCCACCAGAGGTCATTACATGTGTGTTCTTTTCACAATCCACCTATGGATCCACCTGTGTCATTGCATGTGTGTTCTTCTCATTAACCACAACTAGAGTCATTGCATGTGTGTTCTTTTCACAAACCACATATGGATCCACCAGTGTCATTGAAATGTGTGTCCTTTCATTAACCACATCTGGAGTCATTTCATGTCTATTCTTTTCACAGACCACATATGGATCCGCCAGTGTCATTGCATGTGTGTTCTCTTCACAGACCACATATGGATCCACAAGTGTCATTGCATGTGTGTTCTTTTTACTAAAAACAACTAGAGTCATTGCATGTGTGTTATTTTCACAATCCACGTATGGATCCACCACTGTCATTTCATGTGTGTTCTTCTCATTAACAATAGCTAGAGTCATTGCATGTGTGTTTTTTTCACAAACTACATATGGAACCACCATTGTCATTGAAATGTGTCTTCTTTCATTAACCACATCTGGAGTCATTTCATGTCTATTCTTTTCACAGACCACATATGGATCCACCAGTGTCATTGCATGTGTGTTCTCTTCACATACCACATATGGATCCACCAGTGTCATTGCATGTGTGTTCTTCTTACTAACAACAACTAGACTCATTGCATGTATGTTCTTTTCACAATCCACCTATGGATCCACCAGTGTCATTGCATTTGTGTTCTTCTCATTAACCACAGCTAGAGTCATTGCATGTGTTTTATTTTCGTTAACCACATATGGATCCACCAGTGTCATTGGAATGTGTATTCTTTTCAGAGACCAAATCTGGAGTCATTTCATGACTATTCTTTTCACAGACCACATATGGATCCACAAGTGTTATTGCATGTGTGTTATCTTCACAGACCACATATGGATCCACCAGTGTCATTGCATGTGTGTTCTTCTTACTAAAAACAACTAGAGACATTGCATGTGTGTTATTTTCACAATCCACCTATGGATCCACCAGTGTCATTGCATGTGTGTTCTTCTCATTAACCATAGCTAGAGTCATTGCATGTGTGTTCTTTTCAGAGACCACATATGGAACCACTAGTGTCATTGGAATGGGTATTCTTCCCAGAGACCACATATGGAGTCATTTCATGACTATTCTTTTCCCAGACCACATATGGATCCACTTGTGTCATTGCATGTGTGTTCTCTTCAAAGACCACATATGGATCCACCAGTGTCATTGCATGTCTGTTCTTCTTACTAACAACAACTAGAGTTCATTGCATGTGTGTTATTTTCATTAACCACATATAGATACACTAGTGTCATTGCATGTGTGTTCTTCTCATTAACCACGGCTAGAGTCACTGGATGTGTGTTCTTTTCAGAGACCACATATGGATCCACTAGTGTCATCGAAATGTGTGTTCTTTTCAGAGATCACATCTGGATTCATTTCATGACTATCCTTTTCACAGACCACATATGGATCCACCAGAGTTCATTGCATGTGTGTTGTTTTCACAATCCACATATGGATCCACCATTGTCATTGCATGTGTGTTCTTTTTACTAACAACAACTAGAGTCATTGCATGTGTGTTATTTTCATTAACCACATATGGATCCACCAGTGTCATTGAATGTGCGTTCTTCTCATTAACCACACCTAGAGTCATTGCATGTGTGTCTTTTCACAAACCACATGTGGAACCACCAGTGTCATTGGAATGTGTATTCTTTTTCAGAGACTACATCTGGAGTCATTTCATGACTGTTCTTTTCACAGACCACATATGGATCCACCAGTGTCATTGCATGTGTGTTCTCTTCAAAGACCACATATGGATCCACCAGTGTCGTTGCATGTGTGTTCTTCTTACTAACAACAACTAGAGTCATTGCATGTGTCTTATTTTCACAATCCACATATGGATCCACCAGTGTCATTGCATGCGTGTTCTTCTTATTAACCACAGCTAGAGTCATTGGATGTGTGTTCTTTTTAGAGACCACATATGGAACCACCAGTGTCATTGGAATGTGTATTCTTTTGAGAGACCACATCTGGAGTCATTTCATGACTATTCTTTTCACAGACCACGTATGGATCCACCAGAGTTGATTGCATGTGTGTTCTTTTCACAATCCACATATGGATCCACCATTGTCATTGCATGTGTGTTCCTTTTACTAACAACAACTAGAGTCATTGCAGGTGTGTTATTTTCATTAACCACATATGGATCCACCAGTGTCATTACATGTGTGTTCTTCTCATTAACCACAGCTAGAGTCATTGCATGTGTGTTCTTTTCACAATCCACATATGGATCCACCAGTGTCATTTAAATGTGTGTTCTTCTCATTAACTACATATGGATCCACCGGTGTCATTTCATATGGATCCACCAGAGGTCATTGCATGTGTGTTTTTTCATTAACCACATATGGATCCACCAGTGTCATTGCATGTGTGTTATTTTCACAATCCACATATGGATCCACCAGTGTCATTGCATATGTGTTCTTCTCATTAACTATAGCTAGAGTCATTCCATGTGTGTTCTTTTCACAAACCACATATGGAACCACCATTGTCATTGGAATGTGTATTCTTTTCAGAGACCACATCTGGAGTCATTTCATGATTATTCTTTTCACAGACAACATATGGATCCACCAGTGTCATTGCATGTGTGTTCTCCTGACAGACCACATATGGATCCACCAGTGTCATTGCATGTGTGTTCTTCTTACAAACAAGAACTAGAGTCATTGCATGTGTGTTATTTTCACAATCCACATATGGATCCACCAGTGTCATTGCATGCGTGTTCTTCTCATTAACCACAACTAGAGTCATTGCATGTGTGTTATTTTTAGAGACCACATATGGAACCACAAGTGTCATTGGAATGGGTATTCTTTTCAGAGACCACATCTGGAGTCATTTCATGACTATTCTTTTCGCAGACCACATATGGATCCACCTGTGTCATTGCATGTGTGTTCTCATCACAGACCACATATGGATCCACCAATGTCATTGCATGAGTGTTCTTCTTACTAACAACAATTAGAGTTCATTGCATGTGTGTTATTTTCATTAACCACATGTGGATCCACCACTGTCATTGCATGTGTGTTCTTCTCATTAACCACAGCTAGAGTCACTGGATGTGTGTTCTTTTCAGATACCACAAATGGACCCACCAGTGTTATTGAAATGTGTGTTCTTTTCAGAGACCACATCTGGATTCATTTCATGACTATTCTTTTCACAGACCACATATGGATCCACCAGAGTTCATTGCATGTGTGTTCTTTTCACAATTCACATATGGATCCACCATTGTCATTGCATGTGTGTTCTTTTTACTAAAAAGAACTAGATTCATTACATGTGTGTTATTTTCATTAACCACATATGGATCCACAGTGCCATTACAATTGTGTTCTTCTCATTAACCATAGCTAGACACATTGCATGTGTGTTCTTTTCACAATCCACATATGGATCCACCAGTGCCATTACAATTGTGTTCTTCTCATTAACCATAGCTAGACACATTGCATGTGTGTGCTTTTCACAAACCACATATGGAACCACCATTGTCATTGGAATGTGTATCCTTTTCAGAGACCACATCTGGAGTCATTTCATGACTATTCTTTTCACAGACCACATATGGATCCACCAGTGTCATTGCATGTGTGTTATCTTCAAAGACCACATATGGATCCACAGTGTCATTGCATGTGTGTTCTTCTTACTAAAAACAACTAGAGACATTGCATGTGTGTTATTTTCACAATCCACATATGGATCCACCAGTGTCATTGCATGTGTGTTCTTCTCATTAACCATAGCTAGAGTCATTGCATGTGTGTTATTTTCAGAGACCACATATGGAACCACTAGTGTCATTGGAATGTGTATTATTCTCAGAGACCACATCGGGAGTCATTTCATGACTATTCTTTTCCCAGACCACATATGGATCCACTAGTGTCATTGAATGTGTGTTCTCTTCAAAGACCACATATGGATCCACCAGTGTCATTGCATGTCTGCTCTTCTTACTAGCAATAACTAGAGTTCATTGCATGTGTGTTATTTCGATTAACCACATATGGATACACTAGTGTCATTGCATGTGTGTTCTTCTCATTAACCACAGCTAGTGTCACTGGATGTGTGATCTTTTCAGAGACCACATATGGATCCACCATTGTCATTGAAATGTGTGTTCTTTTCAGAGATCACAACTGGATTCATTTCATGACTATCCTTTTCACAGACCACATATGGATCCACCAGAGTTCATTGCATGTGTGTTCTTTTCAAAATCCACATATGGATCCACCATTGTCATTGCATGTGTGTTCTTTTTACTAACAACAACTAGAGTCATTGCATGTGCATTATTTTCATTAACCACATATGGATCCACCACTGTCATTACATGTGTGTTCTTCTCATTAACCACAGCTAGAGTCATTGCATGTGTGTTCTTTTCACAATCCACATATGGATCCACCAGTGTCATTTAAATGTTGTTATTCTTATTAACCACATATGGATCCACCAGTGTCATTTCATATGGATCCACCATAGTTCATTGCATGTGTTTTTTTCATTAACCCCATATGTATCCACCAGTGTCATTGCATGTGTGTTCTTCTCATTAACAAAAACTATAGTCATTGCATGTGTGTTATTTTAATTAACAACATATGGATCCACCAGTGTCATTGAATGTGTGTTCTTCTCATTAACCACACCTAGAGTCATTGCATGTGTGTTCTTTTCACAAACCACATATGGAACCACCATTGTCATTGGAATGTGTATTCTTTTTCAGAGACCACATCTGGAGTCATTTCATGACTTCTCTTTTCTGAACCACATATGGATCCACTAGTGTCATTGCATGTGTGTTCTCTTCAAAGACCACATATGGATCCACTAGTGTCATTGCATGTGTGTTCTTCTTACTAACAACAACTAGAGTCATTGCATGTGTGTTATTTTCACAATCCACATATGGATCCACCAGTGTCATTGCATGCGTGTTCTTCTCATTAACCACAGCTAGAGTCATTGCATGTGTGTTCTTTTTAGAGACCACATATGGAACCACAAGTGTCATTGGAATGGGTATTCTTTTCAGAGACCATCTGAGTCATTTCATGACTATTCTTTTCGCAGACCACATATGGATCCACCTGTGTCATTGCATGTGTGTTCTCATCACAGACCACATATGGATCCACCAATGTCATTGCATGAGTGTTCTTCTTACTAACAACAATTAGAGTTCATTGCATGTGTGTTATTTTCATTAACCACATGTGGATCCACCACTGTCATTGCATGTGTGTTCTTCTCATTAACCACAGCTAGAGTCACTGGATGTGTGTTCTTTTCAGATACCACAAATGGACCCACCAGTGTTATTGAAATGTGTGTTCTTTTCAGAGACCACATCTGGATTCATTTCATGACTATTCTTTTCACAGACCACATATGGATCCACCAGAGTTCATTGCATGTGTGTTCTTTTCACAATTCACATATGGATCCACCATTGTCATTGCATGTGTGTTCTTTTTACTAAAAAGAACTAGATTCATTACATGTGTGTTATTTTCATTAACCACATATGGATCCACAGTGCCATTACAATTGTGTTCTTCTCATTAACCATAGCTAGACACATTGCATGTGTGTTCTTTTCACAATCCACATATGGATCCACCAGTGCCATTACAATTGTGTTCTTCTCATTAACCATAGCTAGACACATTGCATGTGTGTGCTTTTCACAAACCACATATGGAACCACCATTGTCATTGGAATGTGTATCCTTTTCAGAGACCACATCTGGAGTCATTTCATGACTATTCTTTTCACAGACCACATATGGATCCACCAGTGTCATTGCATGTGTGTTATCTTCAAAGACCACATATGGATCCACAGTGTCATTGCATGTGTGTTCTTCTTACTAAAAACAACTAGAGACATTGCATGTGTGTTATTTTCACAATCCACATATGGATCCACCAGTGTCATTGCATGTGTGTTCTTCTCATTAACCATAGCTAGAGTCATTGCATGTGTGTTATTTTCAGAGACCACATATGGAACCACTAGTGTCATTGGAATGTGTATTATTCTCAGAGACCACATCGGGAGTCATTTCATGACTATTCTTTTCCCAGACCACATATGGATCCACTAGTGTCATTGAATGTGTGTTCTCTTCAAAGACCACATATGGATCCACCAGTGTCATTGCATGTCTGCTCTTCTTACTAGCAATAACTAGAGTTCATTGCATGTGTGTTATTTCGATTAACCACATATGGATACACTAGTGTCATTGCATGTGTGTTCTTCTCATTAACCACAGCTAGTGTCACTGGATGTGTGATCTTTTCAGAGACCACATATGGATCCACCATTGTCATTGAAATGTGTGTTCTTTTCAGAGATCACAACTGGATTCATTTCATGACTATCCTTTTCACAGACCACATATGGATCCACCAGAGTTCATTGCATGTGTGTTCTTTTCAAAATCCACATATGGATCCACCATTGTCATTGCATGTGTGTTCTTTTTACTAACAACAACTAGAGTCATTGCATGTGCATTATTTTCATTAACCACATATGGATCCACCACTGTCATTACATGTGTGTTCTTCTCATTAACCACAGCTAGAGTCATTGCATGTGTGTTCTTTTCACAATCCACATATGGATCCACCAGTGTCATTTAAATGTTGTTATTCTTATTAACCACATATGGATCCACCAGTGTCATTTCATATGGATCCACCATAGTTCATTGCATGTGTTTTTTTCATTAACCCCATATGTATCCACCAGTGTCATTGCATGTGTGTTCTTCTCATTAACAAAAACTATAGTCATTGCATGTGTGTTATTTTAATTAACAACATATGGATCCACCAGTGTCATTGAATGTGTGTTCTTCTCATTAACCACACCTAGAGTCATTGCATGTGTGTTCTTTTCACAAACCACATATGGAACCACCATTGTCATTGGAATGTGTATTCTTTTTCAGAGACCACATCTGGAGTCATTTCATGACTTCTCTTTTCACAGACCACATATGGATCCACTAGTGTCATTGCATGTGTGTTCTCTTCAAAGACCACATATGGATCCACTAGTGTCATTGCATGTGTGTTCTTCTTACTAACAACAACTAGAGTCATTGCATGTGTGTTATTTTCACAATCCACATATGGATCCACCAGTGTCATTGCATGCGTGTTCTTCTCATTAACCACAGCTAGAGTCATTGCATGTGTGTTCTTTTTAGAGACCACATATGGAACCACAAGTGTCATTGGAATGGGTATTCTTTTCAGAGACCACATCTGGAGTCATTTCATGACTATTCTTTTCGCAGACCACATATGGATCCACCTGTGTCATTGCATGTGTGTTCTCATCACAGACCACATATGGATCCACCAATGTCATTGCATGAGTGTTCTTCTTACTAACAACAATTAGAGTTCATTGCATGTGTGTTATTTTCATTAACCACATGTGGATCCACCACTGTCATTGCATGTGTGTTGTTCTCATTAACCACAGCTAGAGTCATTGGATGTGTGTTCTTTTCAGATACCACAAATGGACCCACCAGTGTTATTGAAATGTGTGTTCTTTTCAGAGACCACATCTGGAGTCATTTCATGACTATTCTTTTCACAAACCACATATGGATCCACCAGAGTTCATTGCATGTGTGTTCTTTTCACAATTCACATATGGATCCACCATTGTCATTGCATTAGTGTTATTTTTACTAAAAACAACTAGATTCATTACATGTGTGTTATTTTCATTAACCACATATGGATCCACAGTGCCATTACAATTGTGTTCTTCTCATTAACCATAGCTAGACACATTGCATGTGTGTTCTTTTCACAATCCACATATGGATCCACCAGTGCCATTACAATTGTGTTCTTCTCATTAACCATAGCTAGACACATTGCATGTGTGTGCTTTTCACAAACCACATATGGAACCACCATTGTCATTGGAATGTGTATCCTTTTCAGAGACCACATCTGGAGTCATTTCATGACTATTCTTTTCACAGACCATATGGATCCACGGTGTCATTGGATGTGTGTTATCTTCAAAGACCACATATGGATCCACAGTGTCATTGCATGTGTGTTCTTCTTACTAAAAACAACTAGAGACATTGCATGTGTGTTATTTTCACAATCCACATATGGATCCACCAGTGTCATTGCATGTGTGTTCTTCTCATTAACCATAGCTAGAGTCATTGCATGTGTGTTATTTTCAGAGACCACATATGGAACCACTAGTGTCATTGGAATGTGTATTCTTCTCAGAGACCACATCGGGAGTCATTTCATGACTATTCTTTTCCCAGACCACATATGGATCCACTAGTGTCATTGAATGTGTGTTCTCTTCAAAGACCACATATGGATCCACCAGTGTCATTGCATGTCTGCTCTTCTTACTAGCAATAACTAGAGTTCATTGCATGTGTGTTATTTCGATTAACCACATATGGATACACTAGTGTCATTGCATGTGTGTTCTTCTCATTAACCACAGCTAGTGTCACTGGATGTGTGATCTTTTCAGAGACCACATATGGATCCACCATTGTCATTGAAATGTGTGTTCTTTTCAGAGATCACAACTGGATTCATTTCATGACTATCCTTTTCACAGACCACATATGGATCCACCAGAGTTCATTGCATGTGTGTTCTTTTCACAATCCACATATGGATCCACCATTGTCATTGCATGTGTGTTCTTTTTACTAACAACAACTAGAGTCATTGCATGTGCATTATTTTCATTAACCACATATGGATCCACCACTGTCATTACATGTGTGTTCTTCTCATTAACCACAGCTAGAGTCATTGCATGTGTGTTCTTTTCACAATCCACATATGGATCCACCAGTGTCATTTCATATGGATCCACCATAGTTCATTGCATGTGTTTTTTTCATTAACCCCATATGTATCCACCAGTGTCATTGCATGTGTGTTCTTCTCATTAACAAAAACTATAGTCATTGCATGTGTGTTATTTTAATTAACAACATATGGATCCACCAGTGTCATTGAATGTGTGTTCTTCTCATTAACCACACCTAGAGTCATTGCATGTGTGTTCTTTTCACAAACCACATATGGAACCACCATTGTCATTGGAATGTGTATTCTTTTTCAGAGACCACATCTGGAGTCATTTCATGACTTTTCTTTTCACAGACCACATATGGATCCACTAGTGTCATTTCATGTGTGTTCTCTTCAAAGACCACATATGGATCCACTAGTGTCATTGCATGTGTGTTCTTCTTACTAACAACAACTAGAGTCATTGCATGTGTGTTATTTTCACAATCCACATATGGATCCACCAGTGTCATTGCATGCGTGTTCTTCTCATTAACCACAGCTAGAGTCATTGCATGTGTGTTCTTTTTAGAGACCACATATGGAACCACCAGTGTCATTGGAATGTGCATTCTTTTCAGAGACCACATCTGGAGTCATTTCATGACTATTCTTTTCATAGACCACATATGGATCCACCAGTGTCATTGCATGTGTGTTCTCTTCACAGACCACATATGGATCCACCAGTGTCATTGCATGTGTGTTCTTCTTACAAACAAGAACTAGAGTAAGTGCATGTGTGTTATTTTCACAATCCACATATGGATCCACAAGTGTCATTGCATGCGTGTTCTTCTCATTAACCACAACGAGAGTCACTGGATGCGTGTTCTTTTCAGAGACCGCTTATGGATCCACCAGTGTCATTGAAATGTGTGTTCTTTTCAGAGACCACATCTGGAGTCATTTCATGACTATTCTTTTCACAGACCACATATGGATCCACCAGAGTTGATTGCATGTGTGTTCTTTTCACAATCCACATATCGATCCACCATTGTCATTGCATGTGTGTTCCTTTTACTAACAACAACTAGATTCATTGCAGGTGTGTTATTTTCATTAACCACATATGGATCCATCAGTGTCATTACATGTGTGTTCTTCTTACTAACAACAACTAGAGTCATTGCATGTGTGTTATTTTCACAATCCACATATGGATCCACAAGTGTCATTGCATGTGTGTTCTTCTCATTAACCACAGCTAGAGTCATTGCATGTGTGTTCTTTTCAGAGACCACATATGGATCCACCAGTGTCATTGGAATGTGTATTCTATTCAGAGACCATGTCTGGAGTTATTTCATGACTATTCTTTTCACAGAACACATATGGATCCACCAGTGTCATTGCATGTGTGTTCTCTTCACAGACCACATATGGATCCACTAGAGTCATTGCATGTGTGTTATTTTCACAATCCACGTATGGATCCACCAGTGTCATTTCATGTGTGTTCTTCTCATTAACAATAGCTAGAGTCATTGCATGTGTGTTTTTTTCACAAACTACATATGGAACCACCATTGTCATTGAAATGTGTCTTCTTTCATTAACCACATCTGGAGTCATTTCATGTCTATTCTTTCCACAGACCACATATGGATCCACCAGTTTCATTGCATGTGTGTTCTCTTCACATACCACATATGGATCCACCAGTGTCATTGCATGTGTGTTCTTCTTACTAACAACAACTAGACTCATTGCATGTATGTTCTTTTCACAATCCACCTATGGATCCACCAGTGTCATTGCATTTGTGTTCTTCTCATTAAACACAGCTAGAGTCATTGCATGTGTTTTATTTTCATTAACCACATATGGATCCACCAGTGTCATTAGAATGTGTATTCTTTTCAGAGACCAAATCTGGAGTCATTTCATGACTATTCTTTTCACAGACCACATATGGATCCACAAGTGTTATTGCATGTGTGTTATCTTCACACACCACATATGGATCCACCAGTGTCATTGCATGTGTGTTCTTCTTACTAAAAACAACTAGAGACATTGCATGTGTGTTATTTTCACAATCCACCTATGGATCCACCAGTGTCATTGCATGTGTGTTCTTCTCATTAACCATAGCTAGAGTCATTGCATGTGTGTTCTTTTCAGAGACCACATATGGAACCACTAGTGTCATTGGAATGGGTATTCTTCCCAGAGACCACATCTGGAGTCATTTCATGACTATTCTTTTCCCAGACCACATATGGATCCACTTGTGTCATTGCATGTGTGTTCTCTTCAAAGACCACATATGGATCCACCAGTGTCATTGCATGTCTGTTCTTCTTACTAACAACAACTAGAGTTTATTGCATGTGTGTTATTTTCATTAACCACATATAGATACACTAGTGTCATTGCATGTGTGTTCTTCTCATTAACCACGGCTAGAGTCACTCGATGTGTGTTCTTTTCAGAGACCACATATGGATCCACCAGTGTCATCGAAATGTGTGTTCTTTTCAGAGATCACATCTGGATTCATTTCATGACTATCCTTTTCACAGACCACATATGGATCCACCAGAGTTCATTGCATGTGTGTTCTTTTCACAATCCACATATGGATCCACCATTCTCATTGCATGTGTGTTCTTTTTACTAACAACAACTAGAGTCATTGCATGTGTGTTATTTTCATTAACCACATATGGATCCACCAGTGTCATTGAATGTGCGTTCTTCTCATTAACCACACCTAGAGTCATTGCATGTGTGGTCTTTTCACAAACCACATATGGAACCACCAGTGTCATTGGAATGTGTATTCTTTTTCAGAGACCACATCTGGAGTCATTTCATGACTGTTCTTTTCACAGACCACATATGGATCCACCAGTGTCATTGCATGTGTGTTCTCTTCAAAGACCACATATGGATCCACCAGTGTCGTTGCATGTGTGTTCTTCTTACTAACAACAACTAGAGTCATTGCATGTGTGTTATTTTCACAATCCACATATGGATCCACCAGTGTCATTGCATGCGTGTTCTTCTTATTAACCACAGCTAGAGTCATTGGATGTGTGTTCTTTTTAGAGACCACATATGGAACCACCAGTGTCATTGGAATGTGTATTCTTTTCAGAGACCACATCTGGAGTCATTTCATGACTATTCTTTTCACAGACCACGTATGGATCCACCAGAGTTGATTGGATGTGTGTTCTTTTCACAATCCACATATGGATCCACCATTGTCATTGCATGTGTGTTCCTTTTACTAACAACAACTAGAGTCATTGCAGGTGTGTTATTTTCATTAACCACATATGGATCCGCCAGTGTCATTACATGTGTGTTCTTCTCATTAACCACAGCTAGAGTCATTGCATGTGTGTTATTTTCACAATCCACATATGGATCCACCAGTGTCATTTAAATGTGTGTTCTTCTCATTAACTACATATGGATCCACCGGTGTCATTTCATATGGATCCACCAGAGTTCATTGCATGTGTGTTTTTTCATTAACCACATATGGATCCACCAGTGTCATTGCATGTGTGTTATTTTCACAATCCACATATGGATCCACAAGTGTCATTGCATATGTGTTCTTCTCATTAACCATAGCTAGAGTCATTGCATGTGTGTTCTTTTCACAAACCACATATGGAACCACCATTGACATTGGAATGTGTATTCTTTTCAGAGACCACATCTGGAGTCATTTCATGACTATTCTTTTCACAGACCACATATGGATCCACCAATGTCATTGCATGTGTGTTCTCTTCACAGACCACGTATGGATCCACCAGTGTCATTGCATGTGTGTTCTTCTTACAAACAAGAACTAGAGTCATTGCATGTGTGTTATTTTCACAATCCACATATGGATCCACAGTGTCATTGCATCTGTGTTCTTCTCATTAACCACAACTACAGTCATTGCATGTGTGTTCTTTTTCAGAGACCACATATGGAACCACAAGTGTCATTGGAATGTGTATTCTTTTCAGAGACCACATCTGGAGCCATTTCATGACTATTCTTTTCACAGACCACATATGGATCCACCTGTGTCATTGCATGTGTGTTCTCATCACAGACCACATATGGATCCACCAGTGTCATTGCATGTGTGTTCTTCTTACTAACAACAATTAGAGTTCATTGCATCTGTGTTATTTTCATTAACCACATGTGGATCCACCACTGTCATTGCATGTGTGTTCTTCTCATTAACCACAGCTAGAGTCACTGGATGTGTGTTCTTTTCAGATACCACAAATGGACCCACCAGTGTTATTGAAATGTGTGTTCTTTTCAGACCACATGGATTCATTTCATGACTATTCTTTTCACAGACCACATATGGATCCACTAGAGTTCATTGCATGTGTGTTCTTTTCACAATTCACATATGGATCCACCATTGTCATTGCATGTGTGTTCTTTTTACTAAAAAGAACTAGATTCATTACATGTGTGTTATTTTCATTAACCACATATGGATCCACCAGTGTCATTGAATGTGTGTTCTTCTCATTAACCACACCTAGAGTCATTGCATGTGTGTTCTTTTCACAAACCACATATTTAACCACCAGTGTCATTGGAATGTGTATTCTTTTCAGAGACCACATCTGGAGTCATTTCATGATTATTCTTTTCACTGACCACATATGGATCCACCAGTGTCATTGCATGTGTGTTCTCTTCACAGACCACATATGGATCCACCAGTGTCATTGTATGTTTGTTCTTCTTACTAACAACAACTAGAGTCATTGCATGTGTGTTATTTTCACAATCCACATATGGATCCACAAGTGTCATTGCATGCGTGTTCTTCTCATTAACCACAGCTAGAGTCATTGCATGTGTGTTCTTTTTAGAGACCACATACGGAACCACCAATGTCATTGGAATGTGTATTCTTTTCAGAGACCACATCTGGAGTCATTTCATGACTATTCTTTTCATAGACCACATATGGATCCACCAGTGTTATTGCATGTGTGTTCTCTTCACAGACCACATATGGATCCACCAGTGTCATTGCATGTGTGTTCTTCTTACAAACAAGAACTAGAGTCATTGCATGTGTGTTATTTTCACAATCCACATATGGATCCACAAGTGTCATTGCATGCGTGTTCTTCTCATTAACCACAACTAGAGTCACTGGATGTGTGTTCTTTTCAGAGACCGCATATGGATCCACCAGTGTCATTGAAATGTGTGTTCTTTTGAGACCATATCTGGAGTCATTTCATGACTATTCTTTTCATAGACCACATCTAGATCCACCAGAGTTGATTGCATGTGTGTTCTTTTCACAATCCACATATGGATCCACCATTGTCATTGCATGTGTGTTCCTTTTACTAACAACAACTAGAGTCATTGCAGGTGTGTTATTTTCATTAACCACATATGGATCCACCAGTGTCATTACATGTGTGTTCTTCTCATTAACCACAGCTAGAGTCATTGCATGTGTGTTCTTTTCACAATCCACATATGGATCCACCAGTGTCATTTAAATGTGTGTTCTTCTCATTAACTACATATGGATCCACCGGTGTCATTTCATATGGATCCACCAGAGTTCATTGCATGTGTGTTTTTTCATTAACCACATATGGATCCACCAGTGTCATTGCATGTGTGTTATTTTCACAATCCACATATGGATCCACCAGTGTCACTGCATATGTGTTCTTCTCATTAACTATAGCTAGAGTCACTACATGTGTGTTCTTTTCACAAACCACATATGGAACCACCATTGTCATTGGAATGTGTATTCTTTTCAGAGACCACATCTGGAGTCATTTCATGATTATTCTTTTCACAGACCACATATGGATCCACCAGTGTCATTGCATGTGTGTTCTCCTGACAGACCACATATGGATCCACCAGTGTCATTGCATGTGTGTTCTTCTTACAAACAAGAACTAGAGTCATTGCATGTGTGTTATTTTCACAATCCACATATGGATCCACCAGTGTCATTGCATGCGTGTTCTTCTCATTAATCACAACTAGAGTCATTGCATGTGTGTTATTTTTAGAGACCACATATGGAACCACAAGTGTCATTGGAATGGGTATTCTTTTCAGAGACCACATCTGGAGTCATTTCATGACTATTCTTTTCGCAGACCACATATGGATCCACCTGTGTCATTGCATGTGTGTTCTCATCACAGACCACATATGGATCCACCAATGTCATTGCATGAGTGTTCTTCTTACTAACAACAATTAGAGTTCATTGCATGTGTGTTATTTTCATTAACCACATGTGGATCCTACTTGTCATTGCATGTGTGTTCTTCTCATTAACCACAGCTAGAGTCACTGGATGTGTGTTCTTTTCAGATACCACAAATGGACCCACCAGTGTTATTGAAATGTGTGTTCTTTTTAGAGACCACATCTGGAGTCATTTCATGACTATTCTTTTCACAAACCACATATGGATCCACCAGAGTTCATTGCATGTGTGTTCTTTTCACAATTCACATATGGATCCACCATTGTGATTGCATGTGTGTTCTTTTTACTAAAAACAACTAGATTCATTATATGTGTGTTATTTTCATTAACCACATATGGATCCACAGTGCCATTACAATTGTGTTCTTCTCATTAACCATAGCTAGACACATTGCATGTGTGTTCTTTTCACAATCCACATATGGATCCACCAGTGCCATTACAATTGTGTTCTTCTCATTAACCATAGCTAGACACATTTCATGTGTGTGCTTTTCTAAACCACATATGGAACCACCATTGTCATTGGAATGTGTATCCTTTTCAGAGACCACATCTGGAGTCATTTCATGACTATTCTTTTCACATACCACATATGGATCCACCAGTGTCATTGCATGTGTGTTATCTTCAAAGACCACATATGGATCCACAGTGTCATTGCATGTGTGTTCTTCTTACTAAAAACAACTAGAGACATTGCATGTGTGTTATTTTCACAATCCACATATGGATCCACCAGTGTCATTGCATGTGTGTTCTTCTCATTAACCATAGCTAGAGTCATTGCATGTGTGTTATTTTCAGAGACCACATATGGAACCACTAGTGTCATTGGAATGTGTATTCTTCTCAGAGACCACATCGGGAGTCATTTCATGACTATTCTTTTCCCAGACCACATATGGATCCACTAGTGTCATTGAATGTGTGTTCTCTTCAAAGACCACATATGGATCCACCAGTGTCATTGCATGTCTGCTCTTCTTACTAGCAATAACTAGAGTTCATTGCATGTGTGTTATTTCGATTAACCACATATGGATACACTAGTGTCATTGCATGTGTGTTCTTCTCATTAACCACAGCTAGTGTCACTGGATGTGTGATCTTTTCAGAGACCACATATGGATCCACCAGTGTCATTGAAATGTGTGTTCTTTTCAGAGATCACAACTGGATTCATTTCATGACTATCCTTTTCACAGACCACATATGGATCCACCAGAGTTCATTGCATGTGTGTTCTTTTCACAATCCACATATGGATCCACCATTGTCATTACATGTGTGTTCTTTTTACTAACAACAACTAGAGTCATTGCATGTGCATTATTTTCATTAACCACATATGGATCCACCACTGTCATTACATGTGTGTTCTTCTCATTAACCACAGCTAGAGTCATTGCATGTGTGTTCTTTTCACAATCCACATATGGATCCACCAGTGTCATTTAAATGTTGTTATTCTTATTAACCACATATGGATCCACCAGTGTCATTTCATATGGATCCACCATAGTTCATTGCATGTGTTTTTTTCATTAACCCCATATGTATCCACCAGTGTCATTGCATGTGTGTTCTTCTCATTGACAAAAACTATAGTCATTGCATGTGTGTTATTTTAATTAACAACATATGGATCCACCAGTGTCATTGAATGTGTATTCTTCTCATTAACCACACCTAGAGTCATTGCATGTGTGTTCTTTTCACAAACCACATATGGAACCACCATTGTCATTGGAATGTGTATTCTTTTTCAGAGACCACATCTGGAGTCATTTCATGACTTTTCTTTTCACAGACCACATATGGATCCACTAGTGTCATTGCATGTGTGTTATCTTCAAAGACCACATATGGATCCACTAGTGTTATTGCATGTGTGTTCTTCTTACTAACAACAACTAGAGTCATTGCATGTGTGTTATTTTCACAATCCACATATGGATCCACCAGTGTCATTGCATGCGTGTTCTTCTCATTAACCACAGCTAGAGTCATTGCATGTGTGTTCTTTTTAGAGACCACATATGGAACCACCAGTGTCATTGGAATGTGCATTCTTTTCAGAGACCACATCTGGAGTCATTTCATGACTATTCTTTTCATAGACCACATATGGATCCACCAGTGTCATTGCATGTGTGTTCTCTTCACAGACCACATATGGATCCACCAGTGTCATTGCATGTGTGTTCTTCTTACAAACAAGAACTAGAGTCAGTGCATGTGTGTTATTTTCACAATCCACATATGGATCCACACGTGTCATTGCATGTGTGTTCTTCTCATTAACCATAGCTAGAGTCATTGCATGTGTGTTATTTTCAGAGACCACATATGGAACCACTAGTGTCATGGGAATGTGTATTCTTCTCAGAGACCACATCGGGAGTCATTTCATGACTATTCTTTTCCCAGACCACATATGGATCCACTAGTGTCATTGAATGTGTGTTCTCTTCAAAGACCACATATGGATCCACCAGTGTCATTGCATGTCTGCTCTTCTTACTAGCAATAACTAGAGTTCATTGCATGTGTGTTATTTCGATTAACCACATATGGATACACTAGTGTCATTGCATGTGTGTTCTTCTTACTAACAACAACTAGAGTCATTGCATGTGTGTTATTTTCACAATCCACATATGGATCCACCAGTGTCATTGCATGCGTGTTCTTCTCATTAACCACAGCTAGAGTCATTGCATGTGTGTTCTTTTTAGAGACCACATATGGAACCACCAGTGTCATTGGAATGTGCATTCTTTTCAGAGACCACATCTGGAGTCATTTCATGACTATTCTTTTCATAGACCACATATGGATCCACCAGTGTCATTGCATGTGTGTTCTTCTTACAAACAAGAACTAGAGTCAGTGCATGTGTGTTATTTTCACAATCCACATATGGATCCACACGTGTCATTGCATGCGTGTTCTTCTCATTAACCACAACGAGAGTCACTGGATGCGTGTTCTTTTCAGAGACCGCATATGGATCCACCAGTGTCATTGAAATGTGTGTTCTTTTCAGAGACCACATCTGGAGTCATTTCATGACTATTCTTTTCACAGACCACATATGGATCCACCAGAGTTGATTGCATGTGTGTTATTTTCACAATCCACATATCGATCCACCATTGTCATTGCATGTGTGTTCCTTTTACTAACAACAACTAGAGTCATTGCAGGTGTGTTATTTTCATTAACCACATATGGATCCATTAGTGTCATTACATGTGTGTTCTTCTTACTAACAACAACTAGAGTCATTGCATATGTGTTATTTTCACAATCCACATATGGATCCACCAGTGTCATTGCACGTGTGTTCTTCTCATTAACCACAGCTAGAGTCATTGCATGTGTGTTCTTTTCAGAGACCACATATGGATCCACCAGTGTCATTGGAATGTGTATTCTATTCAGAGACCACATCTGGAGTCATTTCATGACTATTATTTTCACAGACCACATATGGATCCACCTGTGTCATTGCATGTGTGTTCTCTTCATAGACCACATATGGATCCACCTGTGTCATTGCATGTGTGTTCTTATCACTAACAACAACTAGAGTTCATTGCATGTGTGTTATTTTCATTAACCACATGTGGATCTGCCCGTGTCATTGCATGTGTGTTCTTCTGATTAACCACAACTACAGTCATTGCATGTGTGTTCTTCTCACGAACCACATATGGAACCACCATTGTAATTGGAATGTGTAATCTTTTCAGAGACCACATATGGAGTCATTTCATGACTATTCTTTTCACAGACCACATATGGATCCACCAGTGTCATTCCATGTGTGTTCTTATCACAAACCACATATGGATCCACCACTGTCATTGCATGTGTGTTCTTCTTACTAACAACAACTAGAGTCATTGCATGTGAGTTATTTTCACAAACCACATATGGATCCACCAGTGTCATTGCATGTGTGTTCTTCTCATTAACCATAGCTAGAGTCATTTCATGTGTTTTTTTCACAAACAACATATGGAATCACCATTGTCATTGGAATGTGTATTCTTTTCAGAGACCACATCTGGAGTCATTTCATGACTATTCTTTTCACAGACCAGATATGGAGCCACTAGTGTCATTGCATGTGTGTTCTCTTCATAGACCACATATGGATCCACCTATGTCATTGCATGTGTGTTCTTCTTACTAACAACAACTAGAGTTCATTGCATGTGTGTTATTTTCATTAACCACATGTGGATCCGCCAGTGTCATTGCATGTGTGTTCTTCTCATTAACCACAACTAGAGTCATTGCATGTGTGTTCTTCTCACAAACCACATATGGAACCACCATTGTAATTGGAATGTGTAATCTTTTCAGAGACCACATATGGAGTCATTTCATGACTATTCTTTTCATAGACCACATATGGATCCACCAGAGTTCATTGGATGTGTGTTCTTTTCACAATCAACATATGGATCCACCAGTGTCATTGGATGAGTGTTCTTCTTACTAACAACAGCTAGAGTCATTGCATGTGAGTTATTTTCACAATCCACATATGGATCCACCAGTGTCATTGCATGTTTGTTCTTCTCAATAACCATAGCTAGAGTCATTGCATGTGTGTTCTTTTTTCAGAGACCACATATGGAACCACCAGTGTCATTGGAATGTGTATTATTTTCAGAGACCACATATGTAGTCATTTCATGACTATTCTTTTCACAGACCACATATGGCTCCACCTATGTCATTGCATGTGTGTTCTTATCACATACCATATATGGATCCACTAGTTTCATTGCATGTGTGTTATCACAAACCACATATGGATCCACCAGTGTCATTGCATGTGGGTTCTTCTTACTAACAACAACTAGAGAAATTGCATGTTTGTTATTTTCACAATCCACATATGGATCCACCAGTGTCATTGCATGTGTGTTCTTCTCATTAACCATAGCTAGAGTCATTGCATGCGTGTTCTCTTCAGAGACCACATATGGAACCACCAGTGTCATTGGAATGTGTATTCTTTTCAGAGACCACATCTGGAGTCATTTCATGACTATTCTTTTCACAGATCACATATGGATCCACCTGTGTCATTGCATGTGTGTTCTTATCACAGACCACATATGGATCCACCAGTGTCATTGCATGTGTGTTCTTCTTACTAACAACAACTAGAGTTCATTGCATGTGTGTTCTTGTCATTAACCACAGCTAGAGTAATCGGATGTGTGTTCTTTCAAAGACCACATATGGACCCACCAGTGTCATTGAAATGTGTGTTCTTTTCAGAGACCACATCTGGAGTCATTTCATGACTATTCTTTTCACATACCACATATGAATCCATCAGTGTCATTGCATATGTGTTCTCTTCACATACCACATATGGATCCACCAGTGTCATTGCATGGGTGCTCTTTTTATTAACAACTAGAGTCATTGCATGTGTGTTATTTTCATTAACCACATATGGATCAACCAGTGTCATTGCATGTGTGTTCTTCTCACTAACCACAATTGGAGTCACTGGATGTGTGTTCTTTTCAGAGACCACATCTGGAGTCATTTCATGACTATTCTTTTCATAGACCACATATGGATCCACCAGTGTCATTGCATGTGTGTTCTCTTCACAGACCACATATGGATCCACCAGTGTCATTGCATGTGTGTTCTTCTTACAAACAAGAACTAGAGTCAGTGCATGTGTGTTATTTTCACAATCCACATATGGATCCACAAGTGTCATTGCATGCGTGTTCTTCTCATTAACCACAACGAGAGTCACTGGATGCGTGTTCTTTTCAGAGACCGCTTATGGATCCACCAGTGTCATTGAAATGTGTGTTCTTTTCAGAGACCACATCTGGAGTCATTTCATGACTATTCTTTTCACAGACCACATATGGATCCACCAGAGTTGATTGCATGTGTGTTCTTTTCACAATCCACATATCGATCCACCATTGTCATTGCATGTGTGTTCCTTTTACTAACAACAACTAGATTCATTGCAGGTGTGTTATTTTCATTAACCACATATGGATCCATCAGTGTCATTACATGTGTGTTCTTCTTACTAACAACAACTAGAGTCATTGCATGTGTGTTATTTTCACAATCCACATATGGATCCACCAGTGTCATTGCATGTGTGTTCTTCTCATTAACCACAGCTAGAGTCATTGCATGCGTGTTCTCTTCAGAGACCACATATGGAACCACCAGTGTCATTGGAATGTGTATTCTTCTCAGAGACCACATCGGGAGTCATTTCATGACTATTCTTTTCCCAGACCACATATGGATCCACTAGTGTCATTGAATGTGTGTTCTCTTCAAAGACCACATATGGATCCACCAGTGTCATTGCATGTCTGCTCTTCTTACTAGCAATAACTAGAGTTCATTGCATGTGTGTTATTTCGATTAACCACATATGGATACACTAGTGTCATTGCATGTGTGTTCTTCTCATTAACCACAGCTAGTGTCACTGGATGTGTGATCTTTTCAGAGACCACATATGGATCCACCAGTGTCATTGAAATGTGTGTTCTTTCAGATCACAACTGGATTCATTTCATGACTATCCTTTTCACAGACCACATATGGATCCACCAGAGTTCATTGCATGTGTGTTATTTTCACAATCCACATATGGATCCACCATTGTCATTGCATGTGTGTTCTTTTTACTAACAACAACTAGAGACATTGCATGTGCATAATATTCATTAACAACATATTGATCCACCAATGTCATTACATGTGTGGTCTTCTCATTAACCACAGCTAGAGTCATTGCATGTGTGTTCTTTTCACAATCCACATATGGATCCACCAGTGTCATTTAAATGTTGTTATTCTTATTAACCACATATGGATCCACCAGTGTCATTTCATATGGATCCACCATAGTTCATTGCATGTGTTTTTTTCATTAACCCCATATGTATCCACCAGTGTCATTGCATGTGTGTTCTTCTCATTAACAAAAACTATAGTCATTGCATGTGTGTTATTTTAATTAACAACATATGGATCCACCAGTGTCATTGAATGTGTATTCTTCTCATTAACCACACCTAGAGTCATTGCATGTGTGTTCTTTTCACAAACCACATATGGAACCACCATTGTCATTGGAATGTGTATTCTTTTTCAGAGACCACATCTGGAGTCATTTCATGACTTTTCTTTTCACAGACCACATATGGATCCACTAGTGTCATTGCATGTGTGTTATCTTCAAAGACCACATATGGATCCACTAGTGTTATTGCATGTGTGTTCTTCTTACTAACAACAACTAGAGTCATTGCATGTGTGTTATTTTCACAATCCACATATGGATCCACCAGTGTCATTGCATGCGTGTTCTTCTCATTAACCACAGCTAGAGTCATTGCATGTGTGTTCTTTTTAGAGACCACATATGGAACCACCAGTGTCATTGGAATGTGCATTCTTTTCAGAGACCACATCTGGAGTCATTTCATGACTATTCTTTTCATAGACCACATATGGATCCACCAGTGTCATTGCATGTGTGTTCTCTTCACAGACCACATATGGATCCACCAGTGTCATTGCATGTGTGTTCTTCTTACAAACAAGAACTAGAGTCAGTGCATGTGTGTTATTTTCACAATCCACATATGGATCCACACGTGTCATTGCATGTGTGTTCTTCTCATTAACCATAGCTAGAGTCATTGCATGTGTGTTATTTTCAGAGACCACATATGGAACCACTAGTGTCATTGGAATGTGTATTCTTCTCAGAGACCACATCGGGAGTCATTTCATGACTATTCTTTTCCCAGACCACATATGGATCCACTAGTGTCATTGAATGTGTGTTCTCTTCAAAGACCACATATGGATCCACCAGTGTCATTGCATGTCTGCTCTTCTTACTAGCAATAACTAGAGTTCATTGCATGTGTGTTATTTCGATTAACCACATATGGATACACTAGTGTCATTGCATGTGTGTTCTTCTTACTAACAACAACTAGAGTCATTGCATGTGTGTTATTTTCACAATCCACATATGGATCCACCAGTGTCATTGCATGCGTGTTCTTCTCATTAACCACAGCTAGAGTCATTGCATGTGTGTTCTTTTTAGAGACCACATATGGAACCACCAGTGTCATTGGAATGTGCATTCTTTTCAGAGACCACATCTGGAGTCATTTCATGACTATTCTTTTCATAGACCACATATGGATCCACCAGTGTCATTGCATGTGTGTTCTTCTTACAAACAAGAACTAGAGTCAGTGCATGTGTGTTATTTTCACAATCCACATATGGATCCACACGTGTCATTGCATGCGTGTTCTTCTCATTAACCACAACGAGAGTCACTGGATGCGTGTTCTTTTCAGAGACCGCATATGGATCCACCAGTGTCATTGAAATGTGTGTTCTTTTCAGAGACCACATCTGGAGTCATTTCATGACTATTCTTTTCACAGACCACATATGGATCCACCAGAGTTGATTGCATGTGTGTTATTTTCACAATCCACATATCGATCCACCATTGTCATTGCATGTGTGTTCCTTTTACTAACAACAACTAGAGTCATTGCAGGTGTGTTATTTTCATTAACCACATATCGATCCATCAGTGTCATTACATGTGTGTTCTTCTTACTAACAACAACTAGAGTCATTGCATATGTGTTATTTTCACAATCCACATATGGATCCACCAGTGTCATTGCACGTGTGTTCTTCTCATTAACCACAGCTAGAGTCATTGCATGTGTGTTCTTTTCAGAGACCACATATGGATCCACCAGTGTCATTGGAATGTGTATTCTATTCAGAGACCACATCTGGAGTCATTTCATGACTATTATTTTCACAGACCACATATGGATCCACCTGTGTCATTGCATGTGTGTTCTCTTCATAGACCACATATGGATCCACCTGTGTCATTGCATGTGTGTTCTTATCACTAACAACAACTAGAGTTCATTGCATGTGTGTTATTTTCATTAACCACATGTGGATCTGCCCGTGTCATTGCATGTGTGTTCTTCTGATTAACCACAGCTACAGTCATTGCATGTGTGTTCTTCTCACGAACAACATATGGAACCACCATTGTAATTGGAATGTGTAATCTTTTCAGAGACCACATATGGAGTCATTTCATGACTATTCTTTTCACAGACCACATATGGATCCACCAGTGTCATTCCATGTGTGTTCTTATCACAAACCACATATGGATCCACCACTGTCATTGCATGTGTGTTCTTCTTACTAACAACAACTAGAGTCATTGCATGTGAGTTATTTTCACAAACCACATATGGATCCACCAGTGTCATTGCATGTGTGTTCTTCTCATTAACCATAGCTAGAGTCATTTCATGTGTTTTTTTCACAAACAACATATGGAATCACCATTGTCATTGGAATGTGTATTCTTTTCAGAGACCACATCTGGAGTCATTTCATGACTATTCTTTTCACAGACCACATATGGAGCCACTAGTGTCATTGCATGTGTGTTCTCTTCATAGACCACATATGGATCCACCTATGTCATTGCATGTGTGTTCTTCTTACTAACAACAACTAGAGTTCATTGCATGTGTGTTATTTTCATTAACCACATGTGGATCCGCCAGTGTCATTGCATGTGTGTTCTTCTCATTAACCACAACTAGAGTCATTGCATGTGTGTTCTTCTCACAAACCACATATGGAACCACCATTGTAATTGGAATGTGTAATCTTTTCAGAGACCACATATGGAGTCATTTCATGACTATTCTTTTCATAGACCACATATGGATCCACCAGAGTTCATTGGATGTGTGTTCTTTTCACAATCAACATATGGATCCACCAGTGTCATTGGATGAGTGTTCTTCTTACTAACAACAGCTAGAGTCATTGCATGTGAGTTATTTTCACAATCCACATATGGATCCACCAGTGTCATTGCATGTTTGTTCTTCTCAATAACCATAGCTAGAGTCATTGCATGTGTGTTCTTTTTTCAGAGACCACATATGGAACCACCAGTGTCATTGGAATGTGTATTATTTTCAGAGACCACATATGTAGTCATTTCATGACTATTCTTTTCACAGACCACATATGGCTCCACCTATGTCATTGCATGTGTGTTCTTATCACATACCATATATGGATCCACTAGTTTCATTGCATGTGTGTTATCACAAACCACATATGGATCCACCAGTGTCATTGCATGTGTGTTCTTCTTACTAACAACAACTAGAGAAATTGCATGTTTGTTATTTTCACAATCCACATATGGATCCACCAGTGTCATTGCATGTGTGTTCTTCTCATTAACCATAGCTAGAGTCATTGCATGCGTGTTCTCTTCAGACCACATATGGAACCACCAGTGTCATTGGAATGTGTATTCTTTTCAGAGACCACATCTGGAGTCATTTCATGACTATTCTTTTCACAGATCACATATGGATCCACCTGTGTCATTGCATGTGTGTTCTTATCACAGACCACATATGGATCCACCAGTGTCATTGCATGTGTGTTCTTCTTACTAACAACAACTAGAGTTCATTGCATGTGTGTTCTTGTCATTAACCACAGCTAGAGTAACTGGATGTGTGTTCTTTTCAAAGACCACATATGGACCCACCAGTGTCATTGAAATGTGTGTTCTTTTCAGAGACCACATCTGGAGTCATTTCATGACTATTCTTTTCACATACCACATATGAATCCATCAGTGTCATTGCATATGTGTTCTCTTCACATACCACATATGGATCCACCAGTGTCATTGCATGGGTGCTCTTTTTATTAACAACTAGAGTCAATGCATGTGTGTTATTTTCATTAACCACATATGGATCAACCAGTGTCATTGCATGTGTGTTCTTCTCACTAACCACAATTGGAGTCACTGGATGTGTGTTCTTTTCAGAGACCACATCTGGAGTCATTTCATGACTATTGTTTTCATAGACCACATATGGATCCACCAGTGTCATTGCATGTGTGTTCTCTTCACAGACCACATATGGATCCACCAGTGTCATTGCATGTGTGTTCTTCTTACAAACAAGAACTAGAGTCAGTGCATGTGTGTTATTTTCACAATCCACATATGGATCCACAAGTGTCATTGCATGCGTGTTCTTCTCATTAACCACAACGAGAGTCACTGGATGCGTGTTCTTTTCAGAGACCGCTTATGGATCCACCAGTGTCATTGAAATGTGTGTTCTTTTCAGAGACCACATCTGGAGTCATTTCATGACTATTCTTTTCACAGACCACATATGGATCCACCAGAGTTGATTGCATGTGTGTTCTTTTCACAATCCACATATCGATCCACCATTGTCATTGCATGTGTGTTCCTTTTACTAACAACAACTAGATTCATTGCAGGTGTGTTATTTTCATTAACCACATATGGATCCATCAGTGTCATTACATGTGTGTTCTTCTTACTAACAACAACTAGAGTCATTGCATGTGTGTTATTTTCACAATCCACATATGGATCCACCAGTGTCATTGCATGTGTGTTCTTCTCATTAACCATAGCTAGAGTCATTGCATGTGTGTTCTTTTCAGAGACCACATATGGATCCACCAGTGTCATTGGAATGTGTATTCTATTCAGAGACCATGTCTGGAGTTATTTCATGACTATTCTTTTCACAGAACACATATGGATCCACCAGTGTCATTGCATGTGTGTTCTCTTCACAGACCACATATGGATCCACTAGAGTCATTGCATGTGTGTTATTTTCACAATCCACGTATGGATCCACCAGTGTCATTTCATGTGTGTTCTTCTCATTAACAATAGCTAGAGTCATTGCATGTGTGTTTTTTTCACAAACTACATATGGAACCACCATTATCATTGAAATGTGTCTTCTTTCATTAACCACATCTGGAGTCATTTCATGTCTATTCTTTCCACAGACCACATATGGATCCACCAGTTTCATTGCATGTGTGTTCTCTTCACATACCACATATGGATCCACCAGTGTCATTGCATGTGTGTTCTTCTTACTAACAACAACTAGACTCATTGCATGTATGTTCTTTTCACAATCCACCTATGGATCCACCAGTGTCATTGCATTTGTGTTCTTCTCATTAAACACAGCTAGAGTCATTGCATGTGTTTTATTTTCATTAACCACATATGGATCCACCAGTGTCATTAGAATGTGTATTCTTTTCAGAGACCAAATCTGGAGTCATTTCATGACTATTCTTTTCACAGACCACATATGGATCCACAAGTGTTATTGCATGTGTGTTATCTTCACACACCACATATGGATCCACCAGTGTCATTGCATGTGTGTTCTTCTTACTAAAAACAACTAGAGACATTGCATGTGTGTTATTTTCACAATCCACCTATGGATCCACCCAAAGTGTCATTGCATGTGTGTTCTTCTCATTAACCATAGCTAGAGTCATTGCATGTGTGTTCTTTCAGAGACCACATATGGAACCACTAGTGTCATTGGAATGGGTATTCTTCCCAGAGACCACATCTGAGTCATTTCATGACTATTCTTTCCTGCATCACATATGGATCCACTTGTGTCATTGCATGTGTGTTCTCTTCAAAGACCACATATGGATCCACCAGTGTCATTGCATGTCTGTTCTTCTTACTAACAACAACTAGAGTTTATTGCATGTGTGTTATTTTCATTAACCACATATAGATACACTAGTGTCATTGCATGTGTGTTCTTCTCATTAACCACTGCTAGAGTCACTCGATGTGTGTTCTTTTCAGAGACCACATATGGATCCACCAGTCATCGAAATGTGTGTTCTTTTCAGAGATCACATCTGGATTCATTTCATGACTATCCTTTTCACAGACCACATATGGATCCACCAGAGTTCATTGCATGTGTGTTCTTTTCACAATCCACATATGGATCCACCATTCTCATTGCATGTGTGTTCTTTTTACTAACAACAACTAGAGTCATTGCATGTGTGTTATTTTCATTAACCACATATGGATCCACCAGTGTCATTGAATGTGCGTTCTTCTCATTAACCACACCTAGAGTCATTGCATGTGTGGTCTTTTCACAAACCACATATGGATCAACCAGTGTCATTGGAATGTGTATTCTTTTTCAGAGACCACATCTGGAGTCATTTCATGACTGTTCTTTTCACAGACCACATATGGATCCACCAGTGTCATTGCATGTGTGTTCTCTTCAAAGACCACATATGGATCCACCAGTGTCGTTGCATGTGTGTTCTTCTTACTAACAACAACTAGAGTCATTGCATGTGTGTTATTTTCACAATCCACATATGGATCCACCAGTGTCATTGCATGCGTGTTCTTCTTATTAACCACAGCTAGAGTCATTGGATGTGTGTTCTTTTTAGAGACCACATATGGAACCACCAGTGTCATTGGAATGTGTATTCTTTTCAGAGACCACATCTGGAGTCATTTCATGACTATTCTTTTCACAGACCACGTATGGATCCACCAGAGTTGATTGGATGTGTGTTCTTTTCACAATCCACATATGGATCCACCATTGTCATTGCATGTGTGTTCCTTTTACTAACAACAACTAGAGTCATTGCAGGTGTGTTATTTTCATTAACCACATATGGATCCGCCAGTGTCATTACATGTGTGTTCTTCTCATTAACCACAGCTAGAGTCATTGCATGTTGTTATTTTCACAATCCACATATGGATCCACCAGTGTCATTTAAATGTGTGTTCTTCTCATTAACTACATATGGATCCACCGGTGTCATTTCATATGGATCCACCAGAGTTCATTGCATGTGTGTTTTTTCATTAACCACATATGGATCCACCAGTGTCATTGCATGTGTGTTATTTTCACAATCCACATATGGATCCACAAGTGTCATTGCATATGTGTTCTTCTCATTAACCATAGCTAGAGTCATTGCATGTGTGTTCTTTTCACAAACCACATATGGAACCACCATTGACATTGGAATGTGTATTCTTTTCAGAGACTACATCCGAGTCATTTCATGACTATTCTTTTCACAGACCACATATGGATCCACCAATGTCATTGCATGTGTGTTCTCTTCACACCACGTATGGATCCACCAGTCATTGCATGTGTGTTCTTCTTACAAACAAGAACTAGAGTCATTGCATGTGTGTTATTTTCACAATCCACATATGGATCCACCAGTGTCATTGAATGCGTGTTCTTCTCATTAACCACACCTAGTCATTGCATGTGTGTTCTTTTTCAGAGACCACATATGGAACCACAAGTGTCATTGGAATGTGTATTCTTTTCAGAGACCACATCTGGAGCCATTTCATGACTATTCTTTTCACAGACCACATATGGATCCACCTGTGTCATTGCATGTGTGTTCTCATCACGCATCACATATGGATCCACCAGTGTCATTGCATGTGTGTTCTTCTTACTAACAACAATTAGAGTTCATTGTATGTGTGTTATTTTCATTAACCACATGTGGATCCACCACTGTCATTGCATGTGTGTTCTTCTCATTAACCACAGCTAGAGTCACTGGATGTGTGTTCTTTTCAGATACCACAAATGGACCCACCAGTGTTATTGAAATGTGTGTTCTTTTCAGAGACCACATCTGGATTCATTTCATGACTATTCTTTCTGCACCACATATGGATCCACTAGAGTTCATTGCATGTGTGTTCTTTTCACAATTCACATATGGATCCACCATTGTCATTGCATGTGTGTTCTTTTTACTAAAAAGAACTAGATTCATTACATGTGTGTTATTTTCATTAACCACATATGGATCCACCAGTGTCATTGAATGTGTGTTCTTCTCATTAACCACACCTAGAGTCATTGCATGTGTGGTCTTTTCACAAACCACATATTTAACCACCAGTGTCATTGGAATGTGTATTCTTTTCAGAGACCACATCTGGAGTCATTTCATGATTATTCTTTTCACAGACCACATATGGATCCACTAGTGTCATTGCATGTGTGTTATTTTCACAATCCACATATGGATCCACCAGTGTCATTGCATGCGTGTTCTTCTTATTAACCACAGCTAGAGTCATTGGATGTGTGTTCTTTTTAGAGACCACATATGGAACCACCAGTGTCATTGGAATGTGTATTCTTTTCAGAGACCACATCTGGAGTCATTTCATGACTATTCTTTTCACAGACCACGTATGGATCCACCAGAGTTGATTGGATGTGTGTTCTTTTCACAATCCACATATGGATCCACCATTGTCATTGCATGTGTGTTCCTTTTACTAACAACAACTAGAGTCATTGCAGGTGTGTTATTTTCATTAACCACATATGGATCCGCCAGTGTCATTACATGTGTGTTCTTCTCATTAACCACAGCTAGAGTCATTGCATGTGTGTTATTTTCACAATCCACATATGGATCCACCAGTGTCATTTAAATGTGTGTTCTTCTCATTAACTACATATGGATCCACCGGTGTCATTTCATATGGATCCACCAGAGTTCATTGCATGTGTGTTTTTTCATTAACCACATATGGATCCACCAGTGTCATTGCATGTGTGTTATTTTCACAATCCACATATGGATCCACAAGTGTCATTGCATATGTGTTCTTCTCATTAACCATAGCTAGAGTCATTGCATGTGTGTTCTTTTCACAAACCACATATGGAACCACCATTGACATTGGAATGTGTATTCTTTTCAGAGACCACATCTGGAGTCATTTCATGACTATTCTTTTCACAGACCACATATGGATCCACCAATGTCATTGCATGTGTGTTCTCTTCACAGACCACGTATGGATCCACCAGTGTCATTGCATGTGTGTTCTTCTTACAAACAAGAACTAGAGTCATTGCATGTGTGTTATTTTCACAATCCACATATGGATCCACCAGTGTCATTGCATGCGTGTTCTTCTCATTAACCACAACTACAGTCATTGCATGTGTGTTCTTTTTCAGAGACCACATATGGAACCACAAGTGTCATTGGAATGTGTATTCTTTTCAGAGACCACATCTGGAGCCATTTCATGACTATTCTTTTCACAGACCACATATGGATCCACCTGTGTCATTGCATGTGTGTTCTCATCATGCACCACATATGGATCCACCAGTGTCATTGCATGTGTGTTCTTCTTACTAACAACAATTAGAGTTCATTGCATGTGTGTTATTTTCATTAACCACATGTGGATCCACCACTGTCATTGCATGTGTGTTCTTCTCATTAACCACAGCTAGAGTCACTGGATGTGTGTTCTTTTCAGATACCACAAATGGACCCACCAGTGTTATTGAAATGTGTGTTCTTTTCAGAGACCACATCTGGATTCATTTCATGACTATTCTTTTCAGACCACATATGGATCCACTAGAGTTCATTGCATGTGTGTTCTTTTCACAATTCACATATGGATCCACCATTGTCATTGCATGTGTGTTCTTTTTACTAAAAAGAACTAGATTCATTACATGTGTGTTATTTTCATTAACCACATATGGATCCACCAGTGTCATTGAATGTGTGTTCTTCTCATTAACCACACCTAGAGTCATTGCATGTGTGGTCTTTTCACAAACCACATATTTAACCACCAGTGTCATTGGAATGTGTATTCTTTTCAGAGACCACATCTGGAGTCATTTCATGATTATTCTTTTCACAGACCACATATGGATCCACCAGTGTCATTGCATGTGTGTTCTCTTCACAGACCACATATGGATCCACCAGTGTCATTGTATGTTTGTTCTTCTTACTAACAACAACTAGAGTCATTGCATGTGTGTTATTTTCACAATCCACATATGGATCCACAAGTGTCATTGCATGCGTGTTCTTCTCATTAACCACAGCTAGAGTCATTGCATGTGTGTTCTTTTTAGAGACCACATACGGAACCACCAATGTCATTGGAATGTGTATTCTTTTCAGAGACCACATCTGGAGTCATTTCATGACTATTCTTTTCATAGACCACATATGGATCCACCAGTTATTGCATGTGTGTTCTCTTCACAGGACCACATATGGATCCACCAGTGTCATTGCATGTGTGTTCTTCTTACAAACAAGAACTAGAGTCATTGCATGTGTGTTATTTTCACAATCCACATATGGATCCACAAGTGTCATTGCATGCGTGTTCTTCTCATTAACCACAACTAGAGTCACTGGATGTGTGTTCTTTTCAGAGACCGCATATGGATCCACCAGTGTCATTGAAATGTGTGTTCTTTTCAGAGACCATATCTGGAGTCATTTCATGACTATTCTTTTCATAGACCACATCTAGATCCACCAGAGTTGATTGCATGTGTGTTCTTTTCACAATCCACATATGGATCCACCATTGTCATTGCATGTGTGTTCCTTTTACTAACAACAACTAGAGTCATTGCAGGTGTGTTATTTTCATTAACCACATATGGATCCACCAGTGTCATTACATGTGTGTTCTTCTCATTAACCACAGCTAGAGTCATTGCATGTGTGTTCTTTTCACAATCCACATATGGATCCACCAGTGTCATTTAAATGTGTGTTCTTCTCATTAACTACATATGGATCCACCGGTGTCATTTCATATGGATCCACCAGAGTTCATTGCATGTGTGTTTTTTCATTAACCACATATGGATCCACCAGTGTCATTGCATGTGTGTTATTTTCACAATCCACATATGGATCCACAAGTGTCATTGCATATGTGTTCTTCTCATTAACCATAGCTAGAGTCATTGCATGTGTGTTCTTTTCACAAACCACATATGGAACCACCATTGACATTGGAATGTGTATTCTTTTCAGAGACCACATCTGGAGTCATTTCATGACTATTCTTTTCACAGACCACATATGGATCCACCAATGTCATTGCATGTGTGTTCTCTTCACAGACCACGTATGGATCCACCAGTGTCATTGCATGTGTGTTCTTCTTACAAACAAGAACTAGAGTCATTGCATGTGTGTTATTTTCACAATCCACATATGGATCCACCAGTGTCATTGCATGCGTGTTCTTCTCATTAACCACAACTACAGTCATTGCATGTGTGTTCTTTTTCAGAGACCACATATGGAACCACAAGTGTCATTGGAATGTGTATTCTTTTCAGAGACCACATCTGGAGCCATTTCATGACTATTCTTTTCACAGACCACATATGGATCCACCTGTGTCATTGCATGTGTGTTCTCATCACAGACCACATATGGATCCACCAGTGTCATTGCATGTGTGTTCTTCTTACTAACAACAATTAGAGTTCATTGCATGTGTGTTATTTTCATTAACCACATGTGGATCCACCACTGTCATTGCATGTGTGTTCTTCTCATTAACCACAGCTAGAGTCACTGGATGTGTGTTCTTTTCAGATACCACAAATGGACCCACCAGTGTTATTGAAATGTGTGTTCTTTTCAGAGACCACATCTGGATTCATTTCATGACTATTCTTTTCACAGACCACATATGGATCCACTAGAGTTCATTGCATGTGTGTTCTTTTCACAATTCACATATGGATCCACCATTGTCATTGCATGTGTGTTCTTTTTACTAAAAAGAACTAGATTCATTACATGTGTGTTATTTTCATTAACCACATATGGATCCACCAGTGTCATTGAATGTGTGTTCTTCTCATTAACCACACCTAGAGTCATTGCATGTGTGGTCTTTTCACAAACCACATATTTAACCACCAGTGTCATTGGAATGTGTATTCTTTTCAGAGACCACATCTGGAGTCATTTCATGATTATTCTTTTCACAGACCACATATGGATCCACCAGTGTCATTGCATGTGTGTTCTCTTCACAGACCACATATGGATCCACCAGTGTCATTGTATGTTTGTTCTTCTTACTAACAACAACTAGAGTCATTGCATGTGTGTTATTTTCACAATCCACATATGGATCCACAAGTGTCATTGCATGCGTGTTCTTCTCATTAACCACAGCTAGAGTCATTGCATGTGTGTTCTTTTTAGAGACCACATACGGAACCACCAATGTCATTGGAATGTGTATTCTTTTCAGAGACCACATCTGGAGTCATTTCATGACTATTCTTTTCATAGACCACATATGGATCCACCAGTGTTATTGCATGTGTGTTCTCTTCACAGACCACATATGGATCCACCAGTGTCATTGCATGTGTGTTCTTCTTACAAACAAGAACTAGAGTCATTGCATGTGTGTTATTTTCACAATCCACATATGGATCCACAAGTGTCATTGCATGCGTGTTCTTCTCATTAACCACAACTAGAGTCACTGGATGTGTGTTCTTTTCAGAGACCGCATATGGATCCACCAGTGTCATTGAAATGTGTGTTCTTTTCAGAGACCATATCTGGAGTCATTTCATGACTATTCTTTTCATAGACCACATCTAGATCCACCAGAGTTGATTGCATGTGTGTTCTTTTCACAATCCACATATGGATCCACCATTGTCATTGCATGTGTGTTCCTTTTACTAACAACAACTAGAGTCATTGCAGGTGTGTTATTTTCATTAACCACATATGGATCCACCAGTGTCATTACATGTGTGTTCTTCTCATTAACCACAGCTAGAGTCATTGCATGTGTGTTCTTTTCACAATCCACATATGGATCCACCAGTGTCATTTAAATGTGTGTTCTTCTCATTAACTACATATGGATCCACCGGTGTCATTTCATATGGATCCACCAGAGTTCATTGCATGTGTGTTTTTTCATTAACCACATATGGATCCACCAGTGTCATTGCATGTGTGTTATTTTCACAATCCACATATGGATCCACCAGTGTCACTGCATATGTGTTCTTCTCATTAACTATAGCTAGAGTCACTACATGTGTGTTCTTTTCACAAACCACATATGGAACCACCATTGTCATTGGAATGTGTATTCTTTTCAGAGACCACATCTGGAGTCATTTCATGATTATTCTTTTCACAGACCACATATGGATCCACCAGTGTCATTGCATGTGTGTTCTCCTGACAGACCACATATGGATCCACCAGTGTCATTGCATGTGTGTTCTTCTTACAAACAAGAACTAGAGTCATTGCATGTGTGTTATTTTCACAATCCACATATGGATCCACCAGTGTCATTGCATGCGTGTTCTTCTCATTAATCACAACTAGAGTCATTGCATGTGTGTTATTTTTAGAGACCACATATGGAACCACAAGTGTCATTGGAATGGGTATTCTTTTAGAGACCACATCTGGAGTCATTTCATGACTATTCTTTTCGCAGACCACATATGGATCCACCTGTGTCATTGCATGTGTGTTCTCATCACAGACCACATATGGATCCACCAATGTCATTGCATGAGTGTTCTTCTTACTAACAACAATTAGAGTTCATTGCATGTGTGTTATTTTCATTAACCACATGTGGATCCACCACTGTCATTGCATGTGTGTTCTTCTCATTAACCACAGCTAGAGTCACTGGATGTGTGTTCTTTTCAGATACCACAAATGGACCCACCAGTGTTATTGAAATGTGTGTTCTTTTTAGAGACCACATCTGGAGTCATTTCATGACTATTCTTTTCACAAACCACATATGGATCCACCAGAGTTCATTGCATGTGTGTTCTTTTCACAATTCACATATGGATCCACCATTGTGATTGCATGTGTGTTCTTTTTACTAAAAACAACTAGATTCATTATATGTGTGTTATTTTCATTAACCACATATGGATCCACAGTGCCATTACAATTGTGTTCTTCTCATTAACCATAGCTAGACACATTGCATGTGTGTTCTTTTCACAATCCACATATGGATCCACCAGTGCCATTACAATTGTGTTCTTCTCATTAACCATAGCTAGACACATTTCATGTGTGTGCTTTTCACAAACCACATATGGAACCACCATTGTCATTGGAATGTGTATCCTTTTCAGAGACCACATCTGGAGTCATTTCATGACTATTCTTTTCACATACCACATATGGATCCACCAGTGTCATTGCATGTGTGTTATCTTCAAAGACCACATATGGATCCACAGTGTCATTGCATGTGTGTTCTTCTTACTAAAAACAACTAGAGACATTGCATGTGTGTTATTTTCACAATCCACATATGGATCCACCAGTGTCATTGCATGTGTGTTCTTCTCATTAACCATAGCTAGAGTCATTGCATGTGTGTTATTTTCAGAGACCACATATGGAACCACTAGTGTCATTGGAATGTGTATTCTTCTCAGAGACCACATCGGGAGTCATTTCATGACTATTCTTTTCCCAGACCACATATGGATCCACTAGTGTCATTGAATGTGTGTTCTCTTCAAAGACCACATATGGATCCACCAGTGTCATTGCATGTCTGCTCTTCTTACTAGCAATAACTAGAGTTCATTGCATGTGTGTTATTTCGATTAACCACATATGGATACACTAGTGTCATTGCATGTGTGTTCTTCTCATTAACCACAGCTAGTGTCACTGGATGTGTGATCTTTTCAGAGACCACATATGGATCCACCAGTGTCATTGAAATGTGTGTTCTTTTCAGAGATCACAACTGGATTCATTTCATGACTATCCTTTTCACAGACCACATATGGATCCACCAGAGTTCATTGCATGTGTGTTCTTTTCACAATCCACATATGGATCCACCATTGTCATTGCATGTGTGTTCTTTTTACTAACAACAACTAGAGTCATTGCATGTGCATTATTTTCATTAACCACATATGGATCCACCACTGTCATTACATGTGTGTTCTTCTCATTAACCACAGCTAGAGTCATTGCATGTGTGTTCTTTTCACAATCCACATATGGATCCACCAGTGTCATTTAAATGTTGTTATTCTTATTAACCACATATGGATCCACCAGTGTCATTTCATATGGATCCACCATAGTTCATTGCATGTGTTTTTTTCATTAACCCCATATGTATCCACCAGTGTCATTGCATGTGTGTTCTTCTCATTAACAAAAACTATAGTCATTGCATGTGTGTTATTTTAATTAACAACATATGGATCCACCAGTGTCATTGAATGTGTATTCTTCTCATTAACCACACCTAGAGTCATTGCATGTGTGTTCTTTTCACAAACCACATATGGAACCACCATTGTCATTGGAATGTGTATTCTTTTTCAGAGACCACATCTGGAGTCATTTCATGACTTTTCTTTTCACAGACCACATATGGATCCACTAGTGTCATTGCATGTGTGTTATCTTCAAAGACCACATATGGATCCACTAGTGTTATTGCATGTGTGTTCTTCTTACTAACAACAACTAGAGTCATTGCATGTGTGTTATTTTCACAATCCACATATGGATCCACCAGTGTCATTGCATGCGTGTTCTTCTCATTAACCACAACTACAGTCATTGCATGTGTGTTCTTTTTCAGAGACCACATATGGAACCACAAGTGTCATTGGAATGTGTATTCTTTTCAGAGACCACATCTGGAGCCATTTCATGACTATTCTTTTCACAGACCACATATGGATCCACCTGTGTCATTGCATGTGTGTTCTCATCACAGACCACATATGGATCCACCTATTGTCATTGCATGTGTGTTCTTCTTACTAACAACAATTAGAGTTCATTGCATGTGTGTTATTTTCATTAACCACATGTGGATCCACCACTGTCATTGCATGTGTGTTCTTCTCATTAACCACAGCTAGAGTCACTGGATGTGTGTTCTTTTCAGATACCACAAATGGACCCACCAGTGTTATTGAAATGTGTGTTCTTTTCAGAGACCACATCTGGATTCATTTCATGACTATTCTTTTCACAGACCACATATGGATCCACTAGAGTTCATTGCATGTGTGTTCTTTTCACAATTCACATATGGATCCACATGTCATTGCATGTGTGTTCTTTTTACTAAAAAGAACTAGATTCATTACATGTGTGTTATTTTCATTAACCACATATGGATCCACCAGTGTCATTGAATGTGTGTTCTTCTCATTAACCACACCTAGAGTCATTGCATGTGTGGTCTTTTCACAAACCACATATTTAACCACCAGTGTCATTGGAATGTGTATTCTTTTCAGAGACCACATCTGGAGTCATTTCATGATTATTCTTTTCACAGACCACATATGGATCCACCAGTGTCATTGCATGTGTGTTCTCTTCACAGACCACATATGGATCCACCAGTGTCATTGTATGTTTGTTCTTCTTACTAACAACAACTAGAGTCATTGCATGTGTGTTATTTTCACAATCCACATATGGATCCACAAGTGTCATTGCATGCGTGTTCTTCTCATTAACCACAGCTAGAGTCATTGCATGTGTGTTCTTTTTAGAGACCACATACGGAACCACCAATGTCATTGGAATGTGTATTCTTTTCAGAGACCACATCTGGAGTCATTTCATGACTATTCTTTTCATAGACCACATATGGATCCACCAGTGTTATTGCATGTGTGTTCTCTTCACAGACCACATATGGATCCACCAGTGTCATTGCATGTGTGTTCTTCTTACAAACAAGAACTAGAGTCATTGCATGTGTGTTATTTTCACAATCCACATATGGATCCACAAGTGTCATTGCATGCGTGTTCTTCTCATTAACCACAACTAGAGTCCTTTGGATGTGTGTTCTTTTAGAGACATATGGATCCACCAGTGTCATTGAAATGTGTGTTCTTTTCAGAGACCATATCTGGAGTCATTTCATGACTATTCTTTTCATAGACCACATCTAGATCCACCAGAGTTGATTGCATGTGTGTTCTTTTCACAATCCACATATGGATCCACCATTGTCATTGCATGTGTGTTCCTTTTACTAACAACAACTAGAGTCATTGCAGGTGTGTTATTTTCATTAACCACATATGGATCCACCAGTGTCATTACATGTGTGTTCTTCTCATTAACCACAGCTAGAGTCATTGCATGTGTGTTCTTTTCACAATCCACATATGGATCCACCAGTGTCATTTAAATGTGTGTTCTTCTCATTAACTACATATGGATCCACCGGTGTCATTTCATATGGATCCACCAGAGTTCATTGCATGTGTGTTTTTTCATTAACCACATATGGATCCACCAGTGTCATTGCATGTGTGTTATTTTCACAATCCACATATGGATCCACCAGTGTCACTGCATATGTGTTCTTCTCATTAACTATAGCTAGAGTCACTACATGTGTGTTCTTTTCACAAACCACATATGGAACCACCATTGTCATTGGAATGTGTATTCTTTTCAGAGACCACATCTGGAGTCATTTCATGATTATTCTTTTCACAGACCACATATGGATCCACAGTGTCATTGCATGTGTGTTCTCCTGACAGACCACATATGGATCCACCAGTGTCATTGCATGTGTGTTCTTCTTACAAACAAGAACTAGAGTCATTGCATGTGTGTTATTTTCACAATCCACATATGGATCCACCAGTGTCATTGCATGCGTGTTCTTCTCATTAATCACAACTAGAGTCATTGCATGTGTGTTATTTTTAGAGACCACATATGGAACCACAAGTGTCATTGGAATGGGTATTCTTTTAGAGACCACATCTGGAGTCATTTCATGACTATTCTTTTCGCAGACCACATATGGATCCACCTGTGTCATTGCATGTGTGTTCTCATCACAGACCACATATGGATCCACCAATGTCATTGCATGAGTGTTCTTCTTACTAACAACAATTAGAGTTCATTGCATGTGTGTTATTTTCATTAACCACATGTGGATCCACCACTGTCATTGCATGTGTGTTCTTCTCATTAACCACAGCTAGAGTCACTGGATGTGTGTTCTTTTCAGATACCACAAATGGACCCACCAGTGTTATTGAAATGTGTGTTCTTTTTAGAGACCACATCTGGAGTCATTTCATGACTATTCTTTTCACAAACCACATATGGATCCACCAGAGTTCATTGCATGTGTGTTCTTTTCACAATTCACATATGGATCCACCATTGTGATTGCATGTGTGTTCTTTTTACTAAAAACAACTAGATTCATTATATGTGTGTTATTTTCATTAACCACATATGGATCCACAGTGCCATTACAATTGTGTTCTTCTCATTAACCATAGCTAGACACATTGCATGTGTGTTCTTTTCACAATCCACATATGGATCCACCAGTGCCATTACAATTGTGTTCTTCTCATTAACCATAGCTAGACACATTTCATGTGTGTGCTTTTCACAAACCACATATGGAACCACCATTGTCATTGGAATGTGTATCCTTTTCAGAGACCACATCTGGAGTCATTTCATGACTATTCTTTTCACATACCACATATGGATCCACCAGTGTCATTGCATGTGTGTTATCTTCAAAGACCACATATGGATCCACAGTGTCATTGCATGTGTGTTCTTCTTACTAAAAACAACTAGAGACATTGCATGTGTGTTATTTTCACAATCCACATATGGATCCACCAGTGTCATTGCATGTGTGTTCTTCTCATTAACCATAGCTAGAGTCATTGCATGTGTGTTATTTTCAGAGACCACATATGGAACCACTAGTGTCATTGGAATGTGTATTCTTCTCAGAGACCACATCGGGAGTCATTTCATGACTATTCTTTTCCCAGACCACATATGGATCCACTAGTGTCATTGAATGTGTGTTCTCTTCAAAGACCACATATGGATCCACCAGTGTCATTGCATGTCTGCTCTTCTTACTAGCAATAACTAGAGTTCATTGCATGTGTGTTATTTCGATTAACCACATATGGATACACTAGTGTCATTGCATGTGTGTTCTTCTCATTAACCACAGCTAGTGTCACTGGATGTGTGATCTTTTCAGAGACCACATATGGATCCACCAGTGTCATTGAAATGTGTGTTCTTTCAGATCACAACTGGATTCATTTCATGACTATCCTTTTCATGCACCACATATGGATCCACGAGTTCATTGCATGTGTGTTCTTTTCACAATCCACATATGGATCCACCATTGTCATTGCATGTGTGTTCTTTTACTAACAACAACTAGAGTCATTGCATGTGATTTATTATCATAAACCACATATAGATCCACCCTTTGTCATTACATGTGTGTTCTTCTCATTAACCACAGCTAGAGTCATTGCATGTGTGTTCTTTTCACAATCCACATATGGATCCACCAGTGTCATTTAAATGTTGTTATTCTTATTAACCACATATGGATCCACCAGTGTCATTTCATATGGATCCACCATAGTTCATTGCATGTGTTTTTTTCATTAACCCCATATGTATCCACCAGTGTCATTGCATGTGTGTTCTTCTCATTAACAAAAACTATAGTCATTGCATGTGTGTTATTTTAATTAACAACATATGGATCCACCAGTGTCATTGAATGTGTATTCTTCTCATTAACCACACCTAGAGTCATTGCATGTGTGTTCTTTTCACAAACCACATATGGAACCACCATTGTCATTGGAATGTGTATTATTTTACAGATACCACATCTGGAGTCATTTCATGACTTTTCTTTTCACAGACCACATATGGATCCACTAGTGTCATTTCATGTGTGTTATCTTCAAAGACCACATATGGATCCACTAGTGTTATTGCATGTGTGTTCTTCTTACTAAAAACAACTAGAGTCATTGCATGTGTGTTATTTTCACAATCCACATATGGATCCACAGTGTCATTGGATGCGTGTTCTTCTCATTAACCACAGCTAGAGTCATTGCATGTGTGTTCTTTTTAGAGACCACATATGGAACCACCAGTGTCATTGGAATGTGCATTCTTTTCAGAGACCACATCTGGAGTCATTTCATGACTATTCTTTTCATAGACCACATATGGATCCACCAGTGTCATTGCATGTGTGTTCTCTTCACAGACCACATATGGATCCACCAGTGTCATTGCATGTGTGTTCTTCTTACAAACAAGAACTAGAGTCAGTGCATGTGTGTTATTTTCACAATCCACATATGGATCCACACGTGTCATTGCATGTGTGTTCTTCTCATTAACCATAGCTAGAGTCATTGCATGTGTGTTATTTTCAGAGACCACATATGGAACCACTAGTGTCATTGGAATGTGTATTCTTCTCAGAGACCACATCGGGAGTCATTTCATGACTATTCTTTTCCCAGACCACATATGGATCCACTAGTGTCATTGAATGTGTGTTCTCTTCAAAGACCACATATGGATCCACCAGTGTCATTGCATGTCTGCTCTTCTTACTAGCAATAACTAGAGTTCATTGCATGTGTGTTATTTCGATTAACCACATATGGATACACTAGTGTCATTGCATGTGTGTTCTTCTTACTAACAACAACTAGAGTCATTGCATGTGTGTTATTTTCACAATCCACATATGGATCCACCAGTGTCATTGCATGCGTGTTCTTCTCATTAACCACAGCTAGAGTCATTGCATGTGTGTTCTTTTTAGAGACCACATATGGAACCACCAGTGTCATTGGAATGTGCATTCTTTTCAGAGACCACATCTGGAGTCATTTCATGACTATTCTTTTCATAGACCACATATGGATCCACCAGTGTCATTGCATGTGTGTTCTTCTTACAAACAAGAACTAGAGTCAGTGCATGTGTGTTATTTTCACAATCCACATATGGATCCACACGTGTCATTGCATGCGTGTTCTTCTCATTAACCACAACGAGAGTCACTGGATGCGTGTTCTTTTCAGAGACCGCATATGGATCCACCAGTGTCATTGAAATGTGTGTTCTTTTCAGAGACCACATCTGGAGTCATTTCATGACTATTCTTTTCACAGACCACATATGGATCCACCAGAGTTGATTGCATGTGTGTTATTTTCACAATCCACATATCGATCCACCATTGTCATTGCATGTGTGTTCCTTTTACTAACAACAACTAGAGTCATTGCAGGTGTGTTATTTTCATTAACCACATATGGATCCATCAGTGTCATTACATGTGTGTTCTTCTTACTAACAACAACTAGAGTTCATTGCATGTGTGTTATTTTCATTAACCACATGTGGATCTGCCCGTGTCATTGCATGTGTGTTCTTCTGATTAACCACAGCTACAGTCATTGCATGTGTGTTCTTCTCACGAACCACATATGGAACCACCATTGTAATTGGAATGTGTAATCTTTTCAGAGACCACATATGGAGTCATTTCATGACTATTCTTTTCACAGACCACATATGGATCCACTAGTGTCATTCCATGTGTGTTCTTATCACAAACCACATATGGATCCACCACTGTCATTGCATGTGTGTTCTTCTTACTAACAACAACTAGAGTTCATTGCATGTGTGTTATTTTCATTAACCACATGTGGATCCGCCAGTGTCATTGCATGTGTGTTCTTCTCATTAACCACAACTAGAGTCATTGCATGTGTGTTCTTCTCACAAACCACATATGGAACCACCATTGTAATTGGAATGTGTAATCTTTTCAGAGACCACATATGGAGTCATTTCATGACTATTCTTTTCATAGACCACATATGGATCCACCAGAGTTCATTGGATGTGTGTTCTTTTCACAATCAACATATGGATCCACCAGTGTCATTGGATGAGTGTTCTTCTTACTAACAACAGCTAGAGTCATTGCATGTGAGTTATTTTCACAATCCACATATGGATCCACCAGTGTCATTGCATGTTTGTTCTTCTCAATAACCATAGCTAGAGTCATTGCATGTGTGTTCTTTTTTCAGAGACCACATATGGAACCACCAGTGTCATTGGAATGTGTATTATTTTCAGAGACCACATATGTAGTCATTTCATGACTATTCTTTTCACAGACCACATATGGCTCCACCTATGTCATTGCATGTGTGTTCTTATCACATACCATATATGGATCCACTAGTTTCATTGCATGTGTGTTATCACAAACCACATATGGATCCACCAGTGTCATTGCATGTGTGTTCTTCTTACTAACAACAACTAGAGAAATTGCATGTTTGTTATTTTCACAATCCACATATGGATCCACCAGTGTCATTGCATGTGTGTTCTTCTCATTAACCATAGCTAGAGTCATTGCATGCGTGTTCTCTTCAGAGACCACATATGGAACCACCAGTGTCATTGGAATGTGTATTCTTTTCAGAGACCACATCTGGAGTCATTTCATGACTATTCTTTTCACAGATCACATATGGATCCACCTGTGTCATTGCATGTGTGTTCTTATCACAGACCACATATGGATCCACCAGTGTCATTGCATGTGTGTTCTTCTTACTAACAACAACTAGAGTTCATTGCATGTGTGTTCTTGTCATTAACCACAGCTAGAGTAACTGGATGTGTGTTCTTTTCAAAGACCACATATGGACCCACCAGTGTCATTGAAATGTGTGTTCTTTTCAGAGACCACATCTGGAGTCATTTCATGACTATTCTTTTCACATACCACATATGAATCCATCAGTGTCATTGCATATGTGTTCTCTTCACATACCACATATGGATCCACCAGTGTCATTGCATGGGTGCTCTTTTTATTAACAACTAGAGTCATTGCATGTGTGTTATTTTCATTAACCACATATGGATCAACCAGTGTCATTGCATGTGTGTTCTTCTCACTAACCACAATTGGAGTCACTGGATGTGTGTTCTTTTCACAAACTACATATGGATCCACCAGTGTCATTGAAATGTGTGTTCTTTTCAGATACCACATATGGAGTCATTTCATGACTATTCTTTTCACATACCACATATGGATCCACCAGTGTCATTGCATATGTGTTCTCTTCACACACCACATATGGATCCACCAGTGTCATTGCATGTGTGTTCTTTTTACTAACAACAACTAGAGTCATTGCATGTGTGTTATTTTCATTAACCATATATAGATCCAACAGTTTCATTGCATGTGTGTTCTTCTCATTAACCACATCTAGAGTCACTAGATGTGTGTTCTTTTCGGAGACCACATATGGACCACCCAGTGTCATTGAAATGTGTGTTCTTTTCAGAGACGTCACATGGATCCACAAGTGTCATTGCATATGGTTCCACCAGAGTGCATTGCATGTGTGTTCTTTTCACAATCCACCTATGGTTCCACCAGTGTCATTGCATGTGTGTTATTTTCACAAACCACATATGGAACCACCATTGTCATTGAAATGTGTATTCTTTCATTAACCACATCCGGAGTCATTTCATGACTATTCTTTTCACAGACCACATATGGATCCACCAGTGTCATTGCATGCGTGTTCTTCTCATTAACCACAACGAGAGTCCTTTGGATGCGTGTTCTTTTCAGAGACCGCATATGGATCCACCAGTGTCATTGAAATGTGTGTTCGTTTTAGAGACCACATCTGGAGTCATTTCATGACTATTCTTTTCACAGACCACATATGGATCCACCAGAGTTGATTGCATGTGTGTTCTTTTCACAATCCACATATCGATCCACCATTGTCATTGCATGTGTGTTCCTTTTACTAACAACAACTAGAGTCATTGCAGGTGTCTTATTTTCATTAACCACATATGGATCCATCAGTGTCATTACATGTGTGTTCTTCTTACTAACAACAACTAGAGTCATTGCATGTGTGTTATTTTCACAATCCACATATGGATCCACTAGTGTCATTGCATGTGTGTTCTTCTCATTAACCACAGCTAGAGTCATTGCATGTGTGTTCTTTTTAGAGACCACATATGGATCCACGAGTGTCATTGGAATGTGTATTCTATTCAGAGACCACATCTGGAGTCATTTCATGACTATTCTTTTCACAGACCACATATGGATCCACCTGTGTCATTGCATGTGTGTTCTTATCACAGACCACATATGGATCCACCAGTGTCATTGCATGTGTGTTCTTCTTACTAACAACAACTAGAGTTCATTGCATGTGTGTTCTTGTCATTAACCACAGCTAGAGTAACTGGATGTGTGTTCTTTTCAAAGACCACATATGGACCCACCAGTGTCATTGAAATGTGTGTTCTTTTCAGAGACCACATCTGGAGTCATTTCATGACTATTCTTTTCACATACCACATATGAATCCATCAGTGTCATTGCATATGTGTTCTCTTCACATACCACATATGGATCCACCAGTGTCATTGCATGGGTGCTCTTTTTATTAACAACTAGAGTCATTGCATGTGTGTTATTTTCATTAACCACATATGGATCAACCAGTGTCATTGCATGTGTGTTCTTCTCACTAACCACAATTGGAGTCACTGGATGTGTGTTCTTTTCACAAACTACATATGGATCCACCAGTGTCATTGAAATGTGTGTTCTTTTCAGATACCACATATGGAGTCATTTCATGACTATTCTTTTCACATACCACATATGGATCCACCAGTGTCATTGCATGTGTGTTCTCTTCACACACCACATATGGATCCACCAGTGTCATTGCATGTGTGTTCTTTTTACTAACAACAACTAGAGTCATTGCATGTGTGTTATTTTCATTAACCATATATAGATCCAACAGTTTCATTGCATGTGTGTTCTTCTCATTAACCACATCTAGAGTCACTAGATGTGTGTTCTTTTCGGAGACCACATATGGACCATCCAGTGTCATTGAAATGTGTGTTCTTTTCAGAGACGTCACATGGATCCACAAGTGTCATTGCATATGGTTCCACCAGAGTGCATTGCATGTGTGTTCTTTTCACAATCCACCTATGGTTCCACCAGTGTCATTGCATGTGTGTTATTTTCACAAACCACATATGGAACCACCATTGTCATTGAAATGTGTATTCTTTCATTAACCACATCCGGAGTCATTTCATGACTATTCTTTTCACAGACCACATATGGATCCACCAGTGTCATTGCATGCGTGTTCTTCTCATTAACCACAACGAGAGTCACTGGATGCGTGTTCTTTTCAGAGACCGCATATGGATCCACCAGTGTCATTGAAATGTGTGTTCGTTTTAGAGACCACATCTGGAGTCATTTCATGACTATTCTTTTCACAGACCACATATGGATCCACCAGAGTTGATTGCATGTGTGTTCTTTTCACAATCCACATATCGATCCACCATTGTCATTGCATGTGTGTTCCTTTTACTAACAACAACTAGAGTCATTGCAGGTGTGTTATTTTCATTAACCACATATGGATCCATCAGTGTCATTACATGTGTGTTCTTCTTACTAACAACAACTAGAGTCATTGCATGTGTGTTATTTTCACAATCCACATATGGATCCACCAGTGTCATTGCATGCGTGTTCTTCTCATTAACCACAGCTAGAGTCATTGCATGTGTGTTCTTTTTAGAGACCACATATGGATCCACCAGTGTCATTGGAATGTGTATTCTATTCAGAGACCACATCTGGAGTCATTTCATGACTATTCTTTTCACAGACCACATATGGATCCACCTGTGTCATTGCATGTGTGTTCTCTTCATAGACCACATATGGATCCACCTGTGTCATTGCATGTGTGTTCTTATTACTAACAACAACTAGAGTTCATTGCATGTGTGTTATTTTCAATAACCACATGTGGATCTGCCAGTGTCATTGCATGTGTGTTCTTCTCATTAACCACAGCTACAGTCATTGCATGTGTGTTCTTCTCACGAACCACATATGGAACCACCATTGTAATTGGAATGTGTAATCTTTTCAGAGACCACATATGGAGTCATTTCATGACTATTCTTTTCACAGACCACATATGGATCCACCAGTGTCATTCTATGTGTGTTCTTATCACAAACCACATATGGATCCACCAGTGTCATTGCATGTGTGTTCTTCTTACTAACAACAACTAGAGTCATTGCATGTGAGTTATTTTCACAATCCACATATGGATCCACCAGTGTCATTGCATGTGTGTTCTTCTCATTAACCATAGCTAGAGTCATTTCATGTGTGTTTTTTTCACAAACAACATATGGAATCACCATTGTCATTGGAATGTGTATTCTTTTCAGAGACCACATCTGGAGTCATTTCATGACTATTCTTTTCACAGACCACATATGGAGACACTAGTGTCATTGCATGTGTGTTCTCTTCATAGACCACATATGGATCCACCTATGTCATTGCATGTGTGTTCTTCTTACTAACAACAACTAGAGTTCATTGCATGTGTGTTATTTTCATTAACCACATGTGGATCCACCAGTGTCATTGCATGTGTGTTCTTCTCATTAACCATAGCTAGAGTCATTGCATGTGTGTTCTTCTCACAAACCACATATGGAACCACCATTTTAATTGGAATGTGTAATCTTTTCAGAGACCACATATGGAGTCATTTCATGACTATTCTTTTCACAGACCACATATGGATCCACCAGAGTTCATTGGATGTGTGTTCTTTTCACAATCCACATATGGATCCACCAGTGTCATTGGATGAGTGTTCTTCTTACTAACAACAGCTAGAGTCATTGAATGTGAGTTATTTTCACAATCCACATATGGATCCACCAGTGTCATTGCATGTGTGTTCTTCTCATTAACCATAGCTAGAGTCATTGCATGTGTGTTCTTTTTCAGAGACCACATATGGAACCACCAGTGTCATTGGAATGTGTATTCTTTTCAGAGACCACATCTGTAGTCATTTCATGACTATTCTTTTCACTGACCACATATGGCTCCACCTATGTCATTGCATGTGTGTTCTTATCACATACCATATATGGATCCACTAGTTTCATTGCATGTGTGTTATCACAAACCACATATGGATCCACCAGTGTCATTGCATGTGTGTTCTTCTTACTAACAACAACTAGAGAAATTGCATGTTTGTTATTTTCACAATCCACATATGGATCCACCAGTGTCATTGCATGTGTGTTCTTCTCATTAACCATAGCTAGAGTCATTGCATGTGTGTTCTCTTCAGAGACCACATATGGAACCACCAGTGTCATTGGAATGTGTATTCTTTTCAGAGACCACATCTGGAGTCATTTCATGACTATTCTTTTCATAGACCACATATGGATCCACCTGTGTCATTGCATGTGTGTTCTTATCACAGACCACATATGGATCCACCAGTGTCATTGCATGTGTGTTCTTCTTACTAACAACAACTAGAGTTCATTGCATGTGTGTTCTTCTCATTAACCATAGCTAGAGTAACTGGATGTGTGTTCTTTTCAAAGACCACATATGGACCCACCAGTGTCATTGAAATGTGTGTTCTTTTCAGAGACCACATCTGGAGTCATTTCATGACTATTCTTTTCACATACCACATATGAATCCACCAGTGTCATTGCATATGTGTTCTCTTCACATACCACATATGGATCCACCAGTGTCATTGCATGGGTGCTCTTTTTATTAACAACTAGAGTCATTGCATGTGTGTTATTTTCATTAACCACATATGGATCAACCAGTGTCATTGCATGTGTGTTCTTCTCATTAACCACAATTGGAGTCACTGGATGTGTGTTCTTTTCACAAACTACATATGGATCCACGAGTGTCATTGAAATTTGTGTTCTTTTCAGGTACCACATATGGAGTCATTTCATGACTATTCTTTTCACATACCACATATGGATCCACCAGTGTCATTGCATGTGTGTTCTCTTCACACACCACATATGGATCCACCAGTGTCATTGCATGTGTGTTCTTTTTACTAACAACAACTAGAGTCATTGCATGTGTGTTATTTTCATTAACCATATATAGATCCAACAGTTTCATTGCATGTGTGTTCTTCTCATTAACCACATCTAGAGTCACTAGATGTGTGTTCTTTTCACAGACCACATATGGACCACCTAGTGTCATTGAAATGTGTGTTCTTTTCAGAGACGTCACATGGATCCACAAGTGTCATTGCATATGGTTCCACCAGAGTGCATTGCATGTGTGTTCTTTTCACAATCCACCTATGGTTCCACCAGTGTCATTGCATGTGTGTTCTTTTCACAAACCACATATGGAACCACCATTGTCATTGAAATGTGTATTCTTTCATTAACCACATCCGGAGTCATTTCATGACTATTCTTTTCACAGACCACATATGGATCCACCAGTGTCATTGCATGCGTGTTCTTCTCATTAACCACAACGAGAGTCACTGGATGCGTGTTCTTTTCAGAGACCGCATATGGATCCACCAGTGTCATTGAAATGTGTGTTCTTTTTAGAGACCACATCTGGAGTCATTTCATGACTATACTTTTCACATACAACATATGGATCCACCAGAGTTGATTGCATGTGTGTTCTTTTCACAATCCACATATCGATCAACCATTGTCATTGCATGTGTGTTCCTTTTACTAACAACAACTAGAGTCATTGCAGGTGTGTTATTTTAATTAACCACATATGGATCCATCTGTGTCATTACATGTGTGTTCTTCTTACTAACAACAACTAGAGTCATTGCATGTGTGTTATTTTCACAATCCACATATGGATCCACCAGTGTCATTGCATGTGTGTTCTTCTCATTAACCACAGCTAGAGTCATTGCATGTGTGTTCTTTTCAGAGACCACATATGGATCCACCAGTTTCATTGCATGTGTGTTCTTCTCATTAACCACATCTAGAGTCACTAGATGTGTGTTCTTTTCACAGACCACATATGGACCACCCAGTGTCATTGAAATGTGTGTTCTTTTCAGAGACGTCACATGGATCCACAAGTGTCATTGCCTATGGTTCCACCAGAGTGCATTGCATGTGTGTTCTTTTCACAATCCACCTATAGTTCCACCAGTGTCATTGCATGTGTGTTATTTTCACAAACCACATATGGAACCACCATTGTCATTGAAATGTGTATTCTTTCATTAACCACATCCGGAGTCATTTCATGACTATTCTTTTCACAGACCAGATATGGATCCACCAGTGTCATTGAATGTGTGTTCTCTTCAGAGACCACACATGGATCCACCAGTGTCGTTGCGTATGGTTCCACCAGAGTTCATTGCTCGTGTGTTCTTTTCACAATCCACCTATAGATCCACCAGTGTCATTGCATGTGTGTTCTTTTCATTAACCAAAGTTAGAGTCATTGCATGTGTGTTCTTTTCACAAACCACATATGCAACCACCATTGTCATTGAAATGTGTATTCTTTCATTTACCACATCTGGAGTCATTTCATGTCTATTCTTTTCACAGACCACATATGGATCCACCAATGTCATTGCATGTGTGTTCTCTTCACACACCACATATGGATCCACCAGTGTAATTGCATGTGTGTTCTTTTTACTAACAACAACTAGAGTCATTGCATGTGTGTTATTTTCATTAACCACATATGGATCCACCAGTGTCAATGCATGTGTGTTCTTCCCAAAGACCACAGCTAGAGTCACTGGATGTGTGTTCTTTTCACAAACCACATATGGATCCACCAGTGTCATTCAAACGTGTGTTCTTTTCAGAGACCACATCTAGAGTCATTTCATGACTATTCTTTTCACAGACCACATATGGATCCACCAGTGTTATTGCATGTGTGTTCTCTTCATATACCACATATGGATCCACTAGTGTCATTGCATGTGTTATCTTTTTACTAACAACAGCTAGATTCATTGCATATTTGTTATTTTAATTAACCATATATGGATCCACCAGTGTCATTGCATGTGTGTTCTACTCATTAACCACAGCTAGAGTCATTGTATGTGTGTTCTTTTCACAAACCATATATGGAACCACCAGTGTCTTTCAAATGTGTATCCTTTCATTAAGCACATCTGTAGTCATTTCATGTCTATTCTTTTCATAGACCACATATGGATCAACCAGTGTCATTGCATGTGTGTTCTCTTCATAGACCACATATGGATCCACCAGTGTAATTCATGTGTGTTCTTTTTTCTAACAACAACTAGAGCCATTGCATGTGTGTTCTTTTCACAGTTCACCTATGGGTCCACCGGTGTCATTGCATGTGTGTTCTTCTCATTAACCACAGCTAGAGTCAATGCATGTGTGTTCTTTTCACAAACCACATATGGAACCACCATTGTCATTGAAATGTGTATTCTTTCTTTAACCACATCTAGAGTCATTTCATGTCTATTCTTTTCACAGACCACATATGGATCCACTAGTGTCATTGCATGTGTGTTCTCTTAACAGACCACATATGGATCCACTAGTGTCATTACATGTGTGTTCTTTTTACTAACAACAACTAGAGTCATTGGATGTGTGTTATTTTCATTAACCACATATGGATCCACCAGAGATCATTGCATGTGTGTTCATTTCACAATCCACCTATGGATCCACCAGTGTCATTGCATGTGTGTTCTTCTCATTAACTACAGCTAGAGTCATTGCATGTGTGTTCTTTTCACAATCCACATATGGATCCACCAATGTCATTGCATATGTGTTCTTCTCATTAACCATAGCTAGAGTCATTGCATGTGTATTCTTTTCACAAACCACATATGGAACCACCATTGTCATTGGAATGTGTATTCTTTTCACAGACCACATATGGAACCACCAGTGTCATTGCATGTGTGTTCTTCTCATTAACCACATATGGATCCACCTGTGTCATTTCATATGGATCCACCAGTGTCATTGCATGTGTGTTCTTTTCACAATCCACATATGGATCCACCAGTGCCATTGCATATGTGGTCTTCTCATTAACCATAGCTAGAGTCATTGCATGTGTGTTCTTTTCACAAACCATATATGGAACCGCCATTGTCATTGGAATGTGTATTCTTTTCATAGACCACATATGGATCCACCAGTGTCATTGTATGTGTGTTCTCTTCACAGACCACATATGGATCCACCAGTGTCATTGCATGTGTGTTCTTCTTACAAACAACAACTAGAGTCATTGCATGTGTGTTATTTTCACAATCCACATATGGATCCACTAGTGTCATTGCATGCGTGTTCTTCTCATTAACCACAACTAGAGTCAT